>JARHVA010000304.1:805000-2005000 GCA_037957365.1 Torreya grandis | reverse complement strand
ATATATATAAGTAGAAAGTAAGACACAAGGGTGGGATAAGCCATCCATCTCTTTTTTTTTAGAGATGATGTTAACAAGTAGAGGAAAAATCTTGGGTGATTGGTGAAGGTGCTTCTCTTCTTTCAGAAGTAACATTCAATCAAGAGCCAGATCCCTTCCTAGATAGTAGAAATTCTGTTGAAATGATAGAAGGCATTTCTCTTCTTTCAGAAGAGCTTGTTCTTGCAAACAACAAGAATCTTTCTAGTAGTGACAAGTAACAGAATGCAGAACAACCAACAATCTAAGGTGTAGCTCAAAGTCTCCACCTTGACTGCCTAAGAGTGAGATACGAAGAATAATGGGGGCACAAAGTTGTCCCAAGGTCCTTTACATAGAAATAGAAAATAAACACACACTGAAAACAATTATGTTAGCACAAAGTCTAAAAGTAACTAGTTTTAGAACACCTTCCTTATCACTTCCACTAGCTCTACTTGTTAAATTAAATAAACAAGAACACATTCAGAAGAAAGACATAAGAATAATCTCTTAAAATGATACAATCTATACAACACAAAGTCTGTGAATCACTTGCTTTCTCATTCAGATAAAATAATATGAAATACAATCTGAGCTCAAAGTCTCAGTATTTGCCTTTCAATTTGGGTAGAGTTTTGCTTCTGTGGTCAAAAATATCTCCCTCAAATGATACAAAAGATTACATTATATAGAGGCAAAGAGAGGCTTGGCACTTTTTCCTATGGAGTGACCCATTCGGTGCATTAATTCCTTGGATGCATTCTTGGTTCTGTCAGGAAGGGCCATGCTGGAGCAGGGTGACTACCTTAACTGTGGCATGTTGATTCATCTCCTTTGTCTACTCCTTAGCTTGAATCACTCATTCCATCACCTGCTAGCCGTGTAATTGTCTAGTCTGCCTTTATCTCAAAGGGGACAAATAGACGACGCTTTCAATGTTTGCAAGCCCCAAATATCTATCCAGCGAACTACTTCACCTACTAGAAATAACTGCTGCTGAGTTTCCCTCTTTATCCCTTCCTTCTCTTGGCCCTGGCCTTAGGCTCTTTGAATGCATTCAGGTTCATGTTTTAAGTCCATAAAAATCAAAAGACACTTTATTGCAGCCAATTTGGCATTCGTGGGTCTTTTCTCTATTGAAGGTTAACGGCTAGCTAGTTGTCCTAAATTTGACATTTTCAAGCCCATCATTCTGCTGCGATGCAGGTGAGGACACGTGGTGGCATCTGTGGCTTTGAAAATTGTTAGAGACTGTCTCGGCTCGTGACACTTGGTAGATTTCATTGTGCTTTGAGGCTTGACCCTTCTTGAAGGGAACTTGCCCTTCAGGGTCTTCAAGGGTATCTACCCTTTGAGAGCTTCCAGGTGGCCTTCAGGCTTTGATCTTTTTGAAAGGCTATTATCTCTTTTATTTCTTTTGGACAAAATGTCTAAAGAAATTCCTTCAAATAATTTGTCTGAAGGAAACCTTTCCTTGGCTCTGTGGCTCTGCACTTGAGGGCACTCCTTTGACCTTTGACACTTGTCAGCTTTCATCGATTCTCACTAGGGACACGTGGCATCTTCCACTGCATCGTATTGAAACCCTCCGCCATTAACATGTGGCACTTTCCACTCTTGGGCTTTTGTAACATTAGAGAAATGCTTGGGGCTCCTTTGGGTTCTCTCGAATGATGACACTTGTCACGTCCCATTTGTTTTAGTCACTCACCTGGGACCCACCACGGTCCTTGCTCAAAACAGTGGAAAGAAAGGAAGGGGCTATGGATTTTGACACTTGGAGGCTTTCAATAAGATTTACAAGGGACACGTGTCAGGACCCGTTGCTTTTGGAAATAAAGCGTAATGTGTCTTGGCAGGCAACACTTGGTAGCTTCCACTCATCTTTTTCCTTTTGTGCGCGCTTCAGTTGAACCATCTATTTCACTGCTTCTTTCTTTGATTGAGGCTGCCTTTGAACCTTTGAACCCGTGAACCATTGAACTTTGAAGCGGTTCAAGGTTCAACGATTCAATCGGTTCATTCCTTTTATTTGGCTAAGTCCCTTTGATATCTTTTTGAACCAAACACATTAAACCTTTTGGACATCGAACCCATTGAACCAATGAACGAAAATGGTTCAAATTTCAATGGTTCAACGGTTCAAGCTTTTGAAACTCATTAAGTGCTCAGAGCCATGGAACCTTTGAAATGGTTAAACTTTGAACCTCTGACAAATGCGCTTAGCTCTTGCTGATGATGTTGAACCTTCGAACCTATTGAACCCGTTGAACCCATTGAACCCAAAATGGTTCAAGGTTCAATGGTTCAACCTTGCTTAGATGCTTGCCGAGAGACACTTTTGATCGAACCAAGGCACTGAACCAATCCTAAAAATGCCTGAGTGTTAGAAACTTGCTCTTTTGAAGGAATCGCCTGCAGAAGCCTTTAAACCTTTGAACCTGCTAATCTCTTTACTGAAAAAGCTTGAAAAATGAGGAATTTGAAAGCTCCGAACAAATTTTTGGAAAGGGAAGAGACAATTTTGGTCTTGCAGGGCCAAAATAGTTCATATGTTGTCCCAAAAATGAGAAGTCATTTTTCGGAGACAACACAACTCACCCTTATACATGTCTTTTAAAGGTTATAATAGTGTTGGTCCCCAAAAATGTCACTCATTTTTGGAACAACATATGAGCTATCTTGGTCCTACAGGACCAAAACTTCTCTCTTCCCTTCTCAAAAATTGTTTTGAGCTTTCAAATTCCTCTTTTTTCAAGCTTTCTAGAAATCTACGGACTCTACAGGCTTGAATCTACAGACTCTACAGGAAGAAAATCTATGGACTCTACAAGCCAAGTTCTATGGGCTTCACAGGTTGATTTCTACGGACTCTGCAGGAAAGAAGCAAGCTCTCAAAAGAATAAGTTTCCAACACTCAGTCATTTTTAGGATTGGTTCAATTGAAGTGTCCATCAACAAGCTTCTAAGCAAGAATCGAACCATTGAACCATTGAACCTTGAACCATTTTGGTTCAACAGATTCAATGGGTTCAAAGGTTCAACGTCATCAGCAGGAGTTAAGCACATTTGTCAAGGTTCAAAGTTCAACCGCTTCAAGGTTCAACAGCTTCAAAACACTTATCAGAGAGAAGGCTTAAACCATTGAACCGTTGAACCATTGAACCACTTTGGTTCAAAGGTTCAATGGGTTCAATGGATCAACAGGTTCAAAGACCAAAAGGTTCAACGAGTTCACAGGTTCAAAGGTTCAACCAGTGTGATGAAGATCAAAGAGCTTAGAAAGAACAAGTGAGGGACAAAGGATGAACCAATGAACTGATTGAACCTTGAACCGAAAGAGTTCAAAGTTCAATGGTTCATGGGTTTAAAGGTTCAAAGGAGGCCTCAATCAAGGAAATAAGCGCTTAAGCAGGGAAGAGATGGACCAAAAGAGACAGAGTGAACTGACAAAGCTTTGAACCAATGAACTTTCAAATGGTTCACAAGTTTAAAGTTCAACACGGTTCAAGTAGCTAGCAACCATTGACAACCCCACAGATGTCAAATTTAAAGGGAATATCCATTGAAATTCAAATAAAGTGTGGAACTCAAAGGAAGAACCAAGTGACTGACTGAAAAGATAGAATTCCTTCGGGTTTGTTCAAAGGATGACAGAGAACATTTCTTTTGGAATTTTTGTTTGAAGGAAATTATTAAGTGAAAGAGCCGTTGAGTTCTTTCAAAAATATTTTCTGTGGGAAAATGACTAAGGTAGAGCCTGAAGGAATTCCTTCAGACTTTTGTCTGAAGGAAAAACCTGATTGAAGAGAAAAGCCCACGGAAAAATGCCTGATAGAAAAAGACAAAGTGCAGTGGAAGCCGCCATGTGTCCATTATAAAGTAGAGCAAAAGCTACCGTGTGTCATCTTCTGTAGAACCCCCAAAGGTTTTTAAAGCTTCTATAAGTTAAGCAGAATACGTCACATGTCCTGTTATGACTCAGCGGAATGTGACAAGTGTTTGCATCTATGCTCCCCTTTTGGAGTTGCTCGGGCAAAATGTGTCATGGACCCTATTTTTCATAAGTTTCTAATGAGTTTCATAACAATGGAACTTGCCACTTCTCAAAGACACAGAAAGGACCCCCCAAAAGACTTAGATAAGAAGGGTTATAAAGGACAAAGAAGCAACATGGATGATTCCAAAGGCAAGTTCAATTAAAGCAATGGTTCAACCAGATAGCTTGAAGATTTAAATTGCTACAAGGAAGAGAAGATCAATGCAAAGGACCAGAAATATCTTGGAAAGAGTTATTTCCAGTAGGTGAAACAGTAGATCGAGTAGACTTCTGAGAGTACCAAACCAAGGATGCAGCCTCTTTTTCTTCCATGAAGTAAAGACAAATTGGAAAAGGACTAGACGGTCCATACCAAGGAAGAGACATATTAGATGAAGGGACATGCCATAGTTATGGCAGCGCACTGTTCTCAGCATGGTCTCTCCAAACAGGATTGAAGGTGCATTGAAGACGTTGACTACAACATGGGCCATCTTATGGAAAAAAGTGCCAATCCTTGCGTAGTTTCTATAAGATTGTAATATCTCTCATTTGTAAAGGAGATCTTGCCCTTACCAGAAGCGAAACTCTACCCGAATTGAAAGGCATTACTGACACTTTGAGCTCAGATTGTAATTCATATTTCTTTGATTGAATGAGAAAGCAAGTTACTTGCAAACTTTGTGCTGTTATAGCTTGTGCTACTTTAGGAGATTGTTCTTATGTCTATCTTCTAAAAGTATTCTTATTTATTTGATTTAACAAACAGGACTAGTGGAGGTGATAAGGAAGGTGTCCTGAAGCCAACTACTTTCAGACTTTGTTCTGACATAATTGTCTTTAGTGTGTGTTTTTATTTTATGTTTATGTGTAAAGGACCTTGGGAGGACTTTGTGCCCCCATTGTTCTTCGTATTTCTCTCTCATGTTGCTGGTCACTCAACACCCTTGTTACCAGTTACTTGCTCTTTGAAAGAACTTCTATTATTTCCTGCAAGAACACTTCTGAAAGAAGAGAAATGCCTTCAGTGTTTCTCAAGATTTCTACTATTTAGGAAGAAATCTAGCTCTTGGCTGAAAGTTGCTTCTGAAAGAAGAGAAGCACCTTCTCTATCACCCAAAATTTCTCCTTTGTTTGCATCATCTCTGAAAAAAGAGAGATGGATGGTTTGTCCTACTCCCTGTCTTATTTTCTGCACACACACACACACACACATAGCCTCATGCATCTCTTGCATATCTATAGGGAACATCCCCTTGATGAGAGGAGAGATTTATCTCTGGTTGATGTAGTAAAGCTGCACACCTAGCCAACCAATCTTCCTGTTGTGGTTGATCAAACCTATTTTATTGATCAGTACGCTGATTGACAAAATATTCACCCAACAATTTTTGGTGACTCCACTAGGGACACAGTAATTTTGTGCAATTTGAAACCTCAAGTTTCAGATTGAAACATCACCTGTGTCTTACCCATAATCATTATAACCTTTATCCACTACAGACTCTAGTGACTCCGTTCCGTGTCTTACCCATTATCATTATAGCCTTACCATCTTCCTCCACTTTTGTTATTTTATCTAGTCTATAAAACTAGAGCTGTTGGGAAAGAGTGCACAGTTTGAAGCCTCAAGCCTCAAGCTGAAGTAGGGCCAGTCCTTTTCCATTTTTGATTCACAATCTGGCCACTCCACCTAGATTTGTTATCCCTATTTTACATAATTAAAACATGGTAGTTCGAGGCCCCTGGTGTAACTCTTTTGGTCCACTGAATTTAACTCCACCTCTGCATGAAATTCCACGCAACTCAAGAAAGAACTTCTCCAAACTCTTTAGAGATGGGAGAGTTCACCCTGATGAACACATTACAGCCTTCAGCATAGCTTGTGGTGTGATAGGGGTGGAATTTGAAGACGTGGCAGTCAGGATTTTTGTGGAGACCCTACAAGGTGCTTCTACAGAGTGGTTCTACCATCTGCAAGCTGGATCAGTGATTGACTGGGATACACTCAAAGCCAAGTTTAAAGCTAGGTTTAAGCCTGTAGAGGATGTGCATGCTTTGCTGGCCCAGCTCACTTAGATGAAGAAGGAACCTCATGAGCCTTTGAGGGATTTTATTGCCAGGTTCAACAAGATGAGGCATAGGATTCCCATGATCGCTTAGCTGACACCTCAAAATCTTATGTGTTTCTTCATCAACTCACAGCTGCCTGAAGTGAGTTTTCTATTGAGACGGGATAGACACATAGACCTTGAGGCTGCTCAAAACTTGGCTACTAAGCTAGAAGATGACCTTATCTTGTCAGGAAAGATAAGGAGAGACTTGAACAGAGGTAAAGCCTCTTCATCTTTTGAATACTCACCCATAGCCACCATTGACCCAATGGTACAAAACTGGCAAATGAACTGCTAGCCTTGAAAAGACAAATGGCCCAAAGTATGTCTACTCCTCCTAATTGGGATATGCCAAGGAAGGCATTTCAGAATCATCCATATCAAGGCAACACTGCCAGAAGTCAAGGGCAACCAAATCGTCTTCCTCCCCCACAGAGGAACCTTGCCCTTGAAGCACCTCCAACCAACTCAGTAATTGGATATCTAAAAATAGAACATGTTTCCTATTTCTAACCTAAGTTTGAGAAAGAAAATGGTGCTGATCTCTTCAGGGAGGATCTAGAAGAATTAGCTGGCGACTCCCACATTGGTTTCTTGAATTACTAGGATGAACCTAGGAGTGAAGGTGAAGCAGTCAAAGGATCATACACAGTATTCACCAAATCTGAGAATCAGTCAGCCCAGTAGGCTGACAAAGAGAAGACAAAGGATTGACCCCAACCAAAAATTTCAATTGCTGAGCAGAGAATCCCTCTTCCTTTCCAGTCAAAGGACCTAGTGATTTCCAAAGAAGTAAGTACATCGAACATCTCTACACCTTTTACTTCAAATTCACAGATCAGTCCTCCCCCTCCCAAAAACTAAAAGGATGAACTCCCATCCTCTCTTCCAAGTCCATCTCAATCATTTGTCATGATTGATCATGTCAAGAAATCCAAAATTCAAATGACTGAGTTTGAATCCCTGCAAGCCAATCTTGAGCAATTAAACATTGGTGGAGAACCAAGTGCAGACCTGCTTGAGGCAAAGATTGTGGTTACCTAAATGTTAGCCCCTGCTGCTCATATTCTATTTGAGCCTTCAGGTAGGGGTAATTACTTCTTGACCATAGAGGACGCCCATGTCCCAGCTGATGAAAGTCATATAGCTAGCAATTCAGGATTTCATCCAAATAAGGCATCAAAAAAATTGGTAGGGCGGAGTACAAATCCAGAAGGATCTTCCATCTCCAATGAAGAGAAATTTGATAGAAGACTAGCTTTTAATGATGCTTGGATCTTGGAATCCGATGGTAGCAATTCTTCTACAGCTGGATGCGGATCTCTGTTGCTTGGATTGAAAACTACTCAGGGTAAAGAGGTCAAACTCCTTCACACCAAAGGAGATGCTGAGCTGATGGTTTGTCAGGGGTCTGATGTTGACAATCAAAGCATGTGCTAGACTGAACCAGCAGAACAACATGTTATGATGGTGGACCATACTGCTGTATTCTGAAGTCAGCTAAAGGAACTCTTTGCAGAGAGAGCAAAGAGTTATGGTTTTCAATTTGAAGACCACATCCCACCATGGGGCAAGAAGAAGAAAAAGCCAAGAGGAAGATGCAAAAAATTGGTTTCCTGGTGGAGAGCTCCATTGTGCTATCATAGTTGTCTTTAGTGTGTATTTTTCTTTTATGTTTCTGTGTAAAGGACCTTGGGATGACTTTGTGCCCCCATTATTCTTCGTATTTCTCTCTCGGGTTGCTGGTCACTCAACACCCTTATTACCAGTTACTTGCTCCTTGAAAGAACTATTATTTCTTGCAAGAACACT
The DNA here is from genome assembly GCA_037957365.1 of Torreya grandis. NCBI lineage: Eukaryota > Viridiplantae > Streptophyta > Pinopsida > Cupressales > Taxaceae > Torreya > Torreya grandis. The sequence goes on along the minus strand of JARHVA010000304.1, from coordinate 1,997,014 downwards.
TCTGAAAGAAGAGAAGTGCCTTTAGTGTTTCCCAAGATTTCTACTATTTAGGAAGGAATCTAGCTCTTGGTTGAAAGTTGCTTCTGAAAGAAGAGAAGCACCTTCCCCATCACCCAATATTTCTCCTTTGTTTGTTTGCATCATCTCTGAAAAAAGAGAGATGGATGGTTTGTCCTACCCCTTGTGTCTTATTTTTTACATATATATATATATATATATATATATATATATATATATATATATATATATATATATATCCTCCTGCATCTCCTGCATATCTATAGGGAACCTCCTCTTGATGAGAGGAGAGATTTGTCTCCGGTTGATGTAGTAAAGCTACACCTGGCCGACCAATCTTCTTGCTTTGGTTGATTAGACCTATTTTGTTGATTAGGATGCTAATTGACAAAATATTCACCCAACAAATAGTTCCCAACTCACCTTATTACCCTTTAGTTACTCAACCTACGGTTTTACACCTTCTAGGAGTGCCTTCTATCTGAGATAGAACATAGGGCATATCCTCTATTATCCCAAGAAAAATAATGATATGAGGGGATTGAGTAGGTTATAGAGACACTCTATATACAATATTAGGTCTGATTCAAATTCATATCACCTCCAAATCTCATAAAACCCAAGGCAGACTTCTTGAACACTGACTGTGTGTAAGATTGGCATATTGATTGTAGGTTGGGAATTGGAACCCTCCTTGTCCTATTTTCATTTGATGAGCATTAGGTAATATGGTTATTATAATTTTCAAGGTGTTTTACAACATATCCAATACTCTACTCTCCTACCAACTCCTCACAGCTCTCTAAATGTAGGCCTAGTCTGCAGACAATATATTGTGTGTTGATTGATGGTGCATTCAATAAAATGAGGTTATGCCTGTAAGGAGTCATTGTGAGTTAGAACATGTGTCTTGATTAGATTCTCCTTTCATTTCTCAATACCATATCATAGTCACTTAGACTTGCTCACCTCATGTATATGTTAGGCCAACACTTCAACCATTATGCCTTAATGCACAATCACTCTACCATCAGATTGTAGATGGTCATTCTAAGATTAAAAGACACTCGTAGGTGATGATGCAGGTCAAGACCCTATGTTTTCACCCCTTTCAATGATCTTTGGATCACTAGTATCCTTCTCACCTCAATAGGGTCACTCACAATGAAGTTATGCTCTTATTATGCCACACACTACAGAGAATACTAACCTTCTACATTGAAAGAATATGAGTTTGAAAACCTCTTTTTATCACCTTCTCATGGTCAATAATCTAACTTATCATGTCAAAACACTGCCCTTATGATTGGGCCACATCATGGAAGCATTCTAACCTATTTAAACCTCATGTATTTTACTATGGAAGGATTGAAAGGAAGGTGAAAACCTTGTTTTAGAGTCTTTAAGGTAACTTGTCCCTTAAGTCATTTCATCAACCCATGAGCACGATTCTCAAGTTTGCACAAAACCTTTGGACTTTAACATGATTGTTATGACATTATTCAACTTCTCAAACCTCTATGGAGGTCTCAATCATGTTCAAACACTAGCACTCCAATTGTTCAGTCATCTGTATAAGCCACTTGTAGGTGTATGTACAGACTACAGGAATGTGAAAGATATGATATAGATAATGTGCATGGAAGATTGGTTATATAACTGTTGATGTCTTAAAATTGCACTAGATCTTGATCAACAACAAGGGGAAGTTTCAAGCTGTGGGACAATGCAACTTGAAAACAACCTCCAGATTTTAAAGAAGCTGGTCTCTTCTTTTGTATTGGGTGTTGGGGAAAAGGGATAAGAGACTAAACAGAAAATCAAAATGCAGGAATTGAAACCTAACTATGGCGATGCACCTGAGAGTAATCCTAATCCTAACCTGAGCATAGTGAAACTATTATGTGATTCTATTACATTTAAGAGCAGACAAGTGCATGATCAATGTAAAAGATTGGAATAATAGAAACAGAGGCTCACAACAAGGGAGTCTTTTGCTGAGATACAAGAATTGTCAACAAAGGCATAGTGTTCAATCTTCTTAATAGAATATTCCAATCACATTAGAGTCGTAGAAGTCACGCACAGTTATGTAGAACTTCAAACTCCAAAAAATGGGACAGAAGTAAATAACATTTCCAATCACAACACTAGAAAATCTACAACATAGACTACTTTGCAAATGACACAGATGACATCAACAAGGGCATAGTGTTTAATTTTCTTATTAAATCTTCTAGTCATACAAAATATGCAAAAACACACACAGTCATATAAACCTTTCAACTCAGGAAAATGTAACAAAAAAAAATGATATTATTGGTCAAAAACTTTGAAAGTCTAAAACTATGAGAATTCCCCCTTCTTGCTTTATATTTTACAATTCTTCTTCTTTTATAGCCCTGAATACGTAAATAAAAAATAATAGTTTGAAATTTGGTGCATTCAATGCTTTGAAAAGCCATGCTAGAGAAGAACGGCTGCCCTTAACTGCGGCATGGCGATTCCTGACTAGTTCCTCTCTTCACGCTTGAATTTCAAATTTCATCACCTACTGGGCTGCTCAACTGTCTATTCTGCCTCTGCTGTTAGGAGACAAACAAATGGCCTCTTCAATGCTTGCAAGCCCCCAAAAAAAAACTACCCAGTGCACTGCTCCATCTACTCGAATTAAACCTCACCAAATTTCCCTCCATTTTCGTTGTAACAGGTAGACGGGCACTCTGTTCTATTTCTAATGGGAGAGGACCCTTAGCTAATTTATGAAAAACTCTCCTTTAGGCATCAAAAAATGACATTTGGTGCTCTCCACTGGGTTCATCGAAGACACGTGGCCCTCTCCCTTTCCTTGGCTATGCTGTAGATTTATTTGGGACTCATAACAGGCTCTTATGGATGGCGACACCTGACAACTTTCATGGATTTTGAAGGAACACTCGAGGCCCACCACAACCTTTATTCAGTAATGAAACTTGAGGATGATCCCTCAGATGTTGACACGTGGAAATCTCCACTGCTCTTGGGAAGATACATGGCATCTTCTGCTTCTTCGTCTAAAGGTACGTGGCGCCTTCTGCTGCCTTTTGGGGATGGAGTAGAAAGGGACCAGAGAGTGACACTTGGAAGCCTCCGCTGCTCTTAGCACTTAAGAAAAATGAAAGGATGCCTTTATGTGTTGAATGAAATCATTGGACCAAAGTCTCTCGGATGATGACACGTGGTGGCTTGCGATTTTTCTCCAAAAAGGTATTTCAGGGCCTCCGCAACTACTACTTGGCACTTTTCACCTTCTCTGCTACTTTATGTTGAAAGTTTTTGAATGAAGTGCAGACGCCAATATGAGACGTGGATGCTGACACATGGTGCATTTTGCTTAACTATTATTGGGTATGTGGCACGGTCTGTGGTTCTCAAAGGTTACAAAAAGGGGACTCAGGGAACACCAACTGTCGGCTTTGTCTCCCAAAAAGTGACACTTGGTAGCATTCGCTTGAACTAATACTCGGGAAAAAATGAGATGAAGGAAACAAGAAGGGGAAAAAGGCCTGCTCAAAGGGCGACACTTGGTATCTTCCGCTGCATCTCAACACTTCGGCAAAATAAACTGACTCTCTATTTTAAAATTCTGTCGCTTCGCCTAAAGAACCAAAATTGTAGTGCTCGACTAAAAATAATTGAATACTACGTAGAGTAGGAAATTACTCTACAGTTATTGGTGGCCATCAGGGCTTTTGAACCTGCTAAAAAAGAACCCGACTCCTGCTCGATCAAAATTTCAAAATTTACAGCTTTAAAAGAGCTGTCTGGAAGATAAACCACTCATGGTCAGATAATCCTTACTTGTTCTGCAACTCATCAAAAGCCAAATCCAACCTAATAAGATCCTTGTGTGAGAAGGTTTGCAGGACTTGGGCAGTGGCTTTCAGCTTGGATTCTAGCAGGAAAATAGGAATTAGAATAGTTTCGACCTTAGAGGTTGGAGAATCATCCCGTAAGCTCTAAAAAATGTTTGATCCCTTTGCCTGGCTAGCATCAATGGTTGGATTTGGTCCACCATCAGCACCATCCTCGCATCTAAAAATAGGGAAGGAAGGCCCAGTCACACCAGATCTTCAATGTGTTGCCTCATTTTACCGATGCCTTCTTTGACGATATCGAGACAGCTTCTGTAATTGTTGGTTGTGGCATTACAACTGAGCTCCTCATTAACCCATTTTATGGTGGCCATTCTGTCATGAATCCCTGTGGCTGCCAATGTTGCATCCCTTGAGTTGTAGAGTTTCTCCAATAAAGAATGAGAGTCTGTGACTCTCTGAGAGATCGTGGCCAGAGTGCTCTGTACCAGATTGTTGACCATCTCGCACAGCTGCTTCGCGTGGCATAGGAAGGTGAAAAGTGGCCTAAGTTGGAGAATCTCCAAAGTGATTCTCTCCCATGCTGACTTGTAGAGTTCCTTCACCAGCTGCACCATTCTGACACCTCTTGGCCTATTGTCCAGCTCAATTGCTAGTTGTGCGGTCCGCAGCTGCTTTGCCTGGAGCTGGGCTTCAAAAGCCGCACCCTTGTTATGTTCTTCCAACAACCTTTACTGTGATTGGATAACCTGCAGTTGGAGTCCTTCGACTCTTCCCTGTAATGTTGCATTTTCCCTTCTTAGAGCTATTGCTGCATCCTTGGCAAGTATAAACTCTACTTTCAAAGAATCATTTTGGGCCTGAATTGCTCGTTGAGTCTATAGGGAAATAGTATCTTACAACTTATTTTGTAGACTAGCTATCTCATTGTCCTTCTGGTTTATTTGTTCGGCCAAACTATTGTAGTTTGCCTTTTCCATGGTCAGGTCAGCCTCCATCTTCTGTAGTCTCTTTGATATCCTCAAATAATCTTCTATGACTGCAGAAGTGGATTCGGTCATGAGCTCGACTCTATCTTGAGGCCTGAACAGGGACATGTCAATGGCCACTACGTTCATGGTGTAGTCTTTCAGCCACATTTGTTCGCTCGACTTGGCAATGTTGGGCGACAAATGGGTCACCATTAGCTATTGTTGAATGGGGTCAAATTGTGACCTCAAATATGGCACTGTCGGTGCTTTATTCTTTTTACTCTTCTTCTCTAATCGAGCTTCTCTTGCCTTCTTTGCGGCATCAGCTTGCATCTAGAAAGTGGAAGGGGATGCTATATACCCCCTGCAAAGGGAAATCCTTATAGTAGGCCGTATTGGAGAGCCATTGGCTGGCTAGGGGTGAGTTGAAGGGGCATTTTTTTGGGAATGGAGGGAGAGAAATAGGGTAATGTTAAGGCTTGAGGCATCAAAGATGAAGTTAATTGTGAAATGGGAATGACAATAGTGGTGGGAGGTGTCATTTGGCTGGGTGGAGGCATGGATTGAGAGGGAGGAGGGGGAGTAATTCTTACTTGAGGAGAAGTTGTAGTGCTCTGCACTGGGCACTATGAAGGCTGTTCTTCCTCTTCTGGGTCTAATTGGAACTGCACCTTTCTTCTCTTCTCGGGTGTTTTTGATGTTCCCACCATCTCTAAATCTCTTATATAATAACCTGGTATGAACCTTTTGCAAGATAAAAACACGCTTGCTGCAACAAATTTCACTAGGTGCCACAATCACAATGAGCAAGATATTTTCATAGAAATGCTTGAGAGTTTGTAAACTTTAAAATTTGCTAAGGGATTTTTATGGGCCTATCAAGTCCCAAATAACATTAAATTAAGGCGACCATTAACAAAGCCTACTCAATCTTCACGAAACAGTGAGGCAGACATATTATGCAGCGCAAGGTACCTTGGAGATTTTGAAAGATTTGGGGAAGCATTTATTGCGGCCAAAAATAAAGAATTAAAGAGTTTCTAAGATGCTGACTCTGCATTTAAAATGCTTATTTTAAAGGAAAAGTGGGAAAGCAAAAAAACAAAACAAAGCAATGCGGGAATGGAAACTACCTAACTACATTAATTACAAATCCTTATTTTCCTCCGGGATCAAAAACAAACTTTTCCACATCCTCTTTATGACAAGCCAACTTGCATTGCCATACCCGTGATTACAACAGATATGTCGTTGATGGAATGTTCTATGCACCAGCCACACAGGTCTGCCTGCACTCGAATGAGTCTGAGAAAAATGTGTATTCGACATCTATGAACTCTTTTTGTCTTTGAATGCCCATCGAATACTGGTTCTTCATGTTGTCAGGTGTCATCAAGAAATCATGGGCTATTGGTTATTTATGCTGTGCCTTTTGATATCCATTATCTTTCAGCACATCTTCTTCAGATTCCAGCTTTATTTCATTATCATGCTCTTTGATGACTTCATCCTCTTACAAGGATGAATTAAAAAGCTGACATCTCTTCTACATACTCATTTGAATCTCAAGGCTTTCTTATTCATCTGAAACCAGCTCAGCGCCTCCTATCTCAATGACTTGGTCGAGGGAGTGTCCATATCCCTCCATATCCTCTTGCAGAGTGAGGAAAAAATCTGCAATGATCTCCTCCTCATCAGAAGTTAAGGAAAAAGCTTGCGGCTTATCCTCTTGCTCATCAAAAGGGGAGTCTATGGTGATCTCCTCCTCTTCTGTATTGGTGTAATCTTCTTGTTTGGCCATGAATTGAGCATATTCTTTTGCATACTCAATTGCATCCTTTAAAATATATTCTTCTTCAAAAAGGGGGAAAGAAGAAGGCTGTGATGGAAAATAAGAAGCTTCTTGAGTAAGGGTGGAAGGAATTTGAGGGGAAAGTGAGAGTTTGGGATCCTCTTCCCTTGCTGCTATCATACACTCTGCATTATTGGGGAATTGGTCTTGACGATTTTGACCTTGTTCACGAACAGGGGTGGCATATGTTTGATATGGGATTTGTGGTGGTGGGTATCAAGTTTGGTAGACTTGGTAAGGCTAGTTCTCATGAACGCTTAGCCTCTCTTCTAGGAACATAATCAATCCACACACTTCTAACATCTCATATGTAAGTTCTTGCCAATTTGCCCTATCAATGGGATCCCACTCACTTTTAATCAGGTCTATTGCGTCCCTTGATAGATGATATGACAAGGAATCACTTGGCCATATCCCCTTCTGTTGTCAAGCTCTAACACATATTTTTAAAATCCCAGCAATGCTTTTTTGAAAGTGAAAATAAGGTTAGGTTCAACATGGGATGAGACATATTGGGGGGACTGGGCATAAGACTGATATGGCTCATAACAATATGCATCCTCATTACTCGACATGATTCTAGCAGAAGCTTATTATTGATAAAACATATTTGAAGGAGAATAAGACTCATAGCTATGAGTTACAGAGTTATACATACCAAAGGGATTTCTTGATGATACTGCTTTATTGGCTAGTGACGCAGAGTCATTGTTGGTGTCGATAAAAACCTCCAAAGGCAGATTGGTTAAAGAATACACCAAAATTCTTCAACTCCTTGAAATATTGGTCCCACCGAGCATGCCAGAAACTGTTGATGTCTTAAAATTGTGCTAGATCTTAATCAAAAACAAGGGGAAGTTTCAAGTTGTGGGACAATGCGGCTTGAAAACAACCTCCAAATTTTAAAGAAGCTGGTCTCTTCTTTTGTATTGGGTGTTGGCGAAAAGGGACATGAGACTAAATAGAAATGCAAAATGCAAGAATTGAAACCTAACTATGGCAATGCGCCTGAGAGTAATCCTAATCCTAACCTGAGCACAATGAAACTATTATGTGATTCTATTACATTTAAGAGCAGACAAGTGCATGATCAATGTAAAAGATTGGAATAACAAAAATAGAGGCTCACAACAGGGGAGTCTTTTGCTGAGATACAGGAATTGTCAACAAAGGCATAGTGTTCAATCTTCTTAATAGAATCTTCCAATCACATTAGAGGCACATAAGTCATGCACATTTATGTAGAACTTCAGACTCCAGAAAATGGGACATAAGCAAATAAATTTCCAATCACAACACTAGAAAATATACATCATAGACTACTTTGCAAATGACATAGATGACATCAACAAGGGCATAATGTTCAATTTTCTTATTGAATCTTCCATTAATACAAAAGATGCAGAAACACACACAGTCATATAAACCTTTCAACTCAAGAAAATGTAACAAAAGCAAATGATATTATTGGTCAAAAACTCTGAAAGTCTAAAACTATGAGAATTCCCCCTTCTTCCTTTAGATTTTACAGTTCTTCTTCTTTTATAGCCCCAGATACGTAAATAAAAAATAATAATTTGAACTTTGGTGCATTTAATGCTTCAAAAAGCCATGCTGGAGAAGAATGGCTACCCGTAACTGCGGCATGGCGATTCCTAACTAGTTCCTCTCTTCATGCCTGAATTTCAAATTTCATCACCTACTGGGCCGCTCAATTGTCTATTCTGCCTCCGCTGTTAGGAGACAAACATACAACATCTTCAATGCTTGCAAGCCCCCAAAAAAAACTACCTGGTGCACTGCTCCATCTACTCGAATTAACTCTTGCCAAATTTCCCTCCATTTTTGCTGTAACATGTAAATGGGCACTCTGTTCTGTTTGTAATGGGAGAGGAACCTTAGCTAATTTATGAAAAACTCTCCTTTAGGCATCCAAAAATGACATTTGGTACTCTCCACTGGGTTCATCGAAGACACATGGCCCTCTCCCTTTCCTTGGCTATGCTGTAGATTTATTCGGGACTCATAACAAGATCTTACGGATGGCGATACCTGGCAGCTTCCGTGGATTTTAAAGTAACACCCAAGGCCCACCACAACCATTATTCAGTAATGAAACTTGAGGATGATCCCTCGAACGTTGACATGTGGAAATCTCTGCTGCTCTTGGGAAGATACGTGGCATCTTCCGCTTCTTCATTTAAAGGTACATGGCGCCTTCCGCTGCCTTTTGGGGATGGGGTAAAATGGGACCGGAGAGTGACACTTGGCAGCCTCTGATAGGACCGAAACTCCCCAAAGCTCTGACACAACTTATCAGATTTAAGAGCACACATGATTACCAATGTATAAGCAACTAAACATGCGGAATCCAGAAGAACAAATAACTATCAATGAGAAAACACACAGAATATGAGAGGCAATATACAATTATATTCAACTCATTACAAAGGAATTTACAACAAAGAGGTGGCACTCTTCCTTCCACTTCGTGGGCTTACAATAAACTTCCCTCCAGAGTAATCTTCTCTCATAGGTCACAACACACAGCTAACACAAGCTGTTGTTCACCTCATTGCACATCTGTACAATCGAGTACACAACCGTACTCCAAGTAGATCTCTCCATGATCTTGCTGATGTATTGCTGTCACCTTAGATCTAGCTACCCCGCTGATCTCCTTTCTGACCCTCGCATCCATACACCCCTGCATATCAAACCTGATCTTACTTATACACACATGGGGAATCCTACTTGATTCCACCATGGGAAGAACTCTCCAAGCTTCACATAGCTCTTCTCCAAATTCTCCACTTAACAATACAGCCCATGAGTCTAATATATAGATCTCATGCATACACTGACTAGACTTGCGGCTCAAGACTTCAAACAAGCCTTTAACATGCAAACTCCGCGTTCACTTAACTGACTGTTCGTCAACAGTAGTTCAGACCGCTACAGGTGACCGACGTCGGTCCCTGCCCTCCTAGAGGTGACCGATGTCGGTTTCGCTTCTGCATCCCCTGACTGTCATCAGTGTGGCCTGCCGACGTCAGCAACTGCTTACGCCAGAAACCCTCCTATTTGCCTTAAGGTGTAGCTTTTAGCTCCACACCCTAACAATCTCCCACTTGGAGATAAAGAGCTGCACTTGTACCCAAAACCAGTACTCTGTCCAATCTGCATTCTGGCTTGTATTCCTCTTCAAGCTCCCACTCGAAGACAACCCACCACACTCTTTGTGGTGTTAATCCTGTGCCTGATTTTCTCCATTCTTCTGCCTTGCTATACTCCCACTCAAATAGCAACCCCTATGAGTAACCTATAATCAACAAATACTTAACAGATCTGGGACATCTGTTAGTCAAACTCGCTCTGAGAACGTCCAACCTCGCTCTGATACCAATTGATAAGATCGAAACTCCCCAAAGCTCTGACACAACTTGTCAGATTTAAGAGCACACATGATTACCAATGTATAAGCAACTAAACATGCAGAATCTAGAAGAACAAATAATTATCAATGAGAAAACACATAGAATATGAGAGGCAATATATAATTATATTCAACTCATTACAAAGGAATTTACAACAAAGAGGTGGCACTCTTTCTTCCACTTCGTGGGCTTACAGTAAACTTCCCTCCAGAGTAATCTTCTCTCATAGGTCACAACACACAGCTAACACAAGTTGTTGTTCACCTCATTGCACATCTGTACAATCGAGTACACAACTGTACTCCAAGTAGATCTCTCCATGATCCTGCTGATGTATTGTTGTCACCTTGGATCTAGCTACCCCGTTGATCTCCTTTCTGACCCTCGCATCCATACACCCCTGCATATCAAACCTAATCTTACTTATACACACATGGGGAATCCTACTTGATTCCACCATGGGAAGAACTCTCCAAGCTTCACATAGCTCTTCTCCAAATTCTCCACTTAACAATACAGCCCATGAGTCTAATATATAGATCTCATGCATACACTGACTAGACTTGCAGCTCAAGACTTCGAACAAGCTTTTAACATGCAAACTCCGCGTTCACTTAACTGACTGTTCGTCAACAGTAGTTCATATCGCTACAGGCGACCGACGTCGGTCCCTGCCCTCCTGGAGGTGACCGATGCCGGCCGATCATCTGCCGATGCCGGTTTCCCTTCTGCGTCCCCTGACCGTCGTCGGTGTGGCCTGCCGACGTCGGTGACTGCTTACGCCAGAAACCCTCCTGTTTGCCTTAAGGTGTAGCTTTTAGCTCCACACCCTAACAGCCTCCACTGCTCTTAGCACTTAAGCAAAATGAAAGGATGCCTTTATGCATTGAATGAAATCATTAGACCAAATTCTCCAGATGACGACACGTGGTGGCTGGCGATTTTTCTCCAAAAAGGTATTTCAGGGCCTCCGCAACTGCCACTTGGCACTTTTCGCCTTCTCTGTTGCTTTATGTTGAAAGTCTTTGAATGAAGTGCGGACGCTGATATGAGACGTGGATGATGACACATGGTGCGTTCCACTTAACTATTACTGGGTATGTGGCATGGTCTGCGGTTCTTGAAGGTTACAAAAAGGGGACTCAGGGAATGCCAATTGTCAGCCTTGTCTCTCGAAAAGTGACACTTGGCAGCATCCGCTTGAACTAATACTCGGGCAAAAATGAGATGAAGGAAACAAGGGGAAAAAGGCCTACTCAGAGGGCGACACTTGGCAGCTTCCGCTGCATCTCAACACTTCGGTAAAATGAACTGACCCTCTGCTTCAAAATTTTGCCGCTTCGCCCGAAGAACCAAAATTGTAGTGCTCGACTGAAAATATTTGAATACTACGTAGAGTAGGAAATTAGTCTACAATAACCAATCCTATATTTCCACCATGATGGTGTGATACTCTCCATGCTTCTAAACTTGATGAGGCTCTTAAACCAGTTTCAAACACTGGTATTACAACCTCATAGGCCTGTGTATGAACCCCCTGTAGTGCATATGTATGACACAGGGCAAAAATTTGAATATGTAAGAACATGTTGTCTTGTCCAAACTCCAACTACCATTGGATGGATCAAAGGTACTATTTCCACCTTAGGATCTATCTCAATGTTTTGAAAACCTCATGTTTGGTCACCATAGCTGAGTAGATTCCTCTTTACCTGACTGTGTATGATAGTCATTCAAAAATTTGACTGTGTTAACATTCTATTTGACTATGGCCTTCATGTGAAACATTTTGAAACTGATATTGGAAGGAAAGGTGACCATTATGATATAATAATCATGAACGTAACATATAAACTTTGTTTGGAACCACTATAGGCAAGTAAAACTTTTGTAGTTGATGGACATGCCTGCAACATAGTAATAGAGTTCCTACCTAGCAAACTAAGATGTTTTTATCATCAACACACCTCCACACATGAAATAATATATGAAAACCATGAGAGAATGATGTCCATATATTATAGAATCACTTTCATCACATGGTTTTTATGGACAAGCTCAAACAAGAAGAAAACCTGCAGGGTATGGGGATAAGCATGCATAAAGGAGCAGTCAATTTCTTAAAATTGGTTCATAAAGTATAGGTTACCAATATTTAAACTCATCCCTTTAATATGAATTAGACCATGTGTAGTAACATCTCATAAGATCATTTGACTTGGTTCAATTCCTACTAGCCATACTATGAGAAAACATGTTGACTATTTCTACCTGCCAAGAAGAGTGATGGAGGAGTAGAATAGTTTTAGGCCATTTTTTTGACCTAAAAGGATGATAAAATGTGGAAGTGAGTCTAAGGGAGTTAAAGAGTCACTATAGGATCCTACCACACATGCCACACTTTTGTAGAACTCATACAACCAATTAAAACTATTCAAACTAACACTTTTCTTCTTGTTATGATATTACTCTTACAATTTTTAATTATAAAATGAAATGTATGATAAGGGACTAACATTAAGTATGTTTAGGAATACCTAAAATATTTTTATACCAAGGGAAACAATATGACTCTCATAAATGACTTAAAATATGACCCCTAACATGATATAGGCCTAAAGGTGAATATGACTAAGGTAGTGACACATAAAATGACATTGATAGGACTAAGATACACCCCATATGTTCCTAATAATGCCATATATAAGTTTTTAACTATAGGGGGTTGACCTATTTTGACTTTTGGTCAAAATAATCAACATTCTTGGTAATTTCCTAGGGGTGGTATGCTTGTTATGCCAAAGACCAGTAGCCTATTCCTATCCATTGGGATATGGAGTCACCTATGCACAAGTATGACACTAAAGTTGCCTTTGAAAATAGACCAAAATAAAATAAATAATAGGAACAAGACATAAAATAAAAAACCACACACTTGTGTTTCATGACCACTTATGGAACACATACACAACCCAAATAAACTAACTCAAACACAAACTAACCTAGAAGAAACTCTTCCTCATAGATCAAAGGGGAAGTTTGAAACCTTTATTACTTCATGAAATGAATGAGTGAATGAGGCTTGTTGCTTTTTGAACCTTGGCATTGATGCCTCCATATCCTTCATGATACTTACTAATCTATTTGGCATGATGCTCAATGAAATCAAGGTAGCCACCATTAGATCACTTATGAAAGTGAACTCTTTTTGTATTTCAATAGCCTCAACCTTCTCATAAGACCCCTCATATTCAATATTCAATGGTGGTTCAACAAGGCATACCTCCCTGACTTTCATGGTGCTATCTTGCTCTATCTTTTCATGTACTTGGCCTTCAACTTGGCAAAGTTATTCAATCTCTTGGAGAAGCCTCATTTGCTGCTGCCAATCATCCTTGCTTTCCTTATCTTAGAGAAACATCACCTCTTCAACTCTATCTTCTTGGTATTTATGTATGATGTCATCAAACTTATATTCTTTATGCTTCAATACATCTACGAATGATTTAAACTTAGGTTGAGGTGTTGAGTGCTTCTCAAGGACATATTCTACCTTGGATTCATGAGATTCATCCATAGCTTCAACCTATTTGACAATAGCTTCACTAGGTTCCTTCATGATTTCAAATTCTTGGATAATAGATTGTCATTCATTTTCATTCATCACATGACACTCAACTTGATGTTTGATCAAACACTTAACAACTTGCTTGTTAGGATAATCAACAACCTCATGATCAGATATGCACTTATTTGGGGAAGGGGTAGACTTACCAATTGTTCAAATTCTTGGCTTATGGCATTAAAATTTTACCATAGGTCATCTTCCTTCTCATGACTATCATGTTCAAGTATTCTTTCAACATAGACCTCAACTAACTTAGCAGATATGGAATCTTTCTCAAGCACCTCTCCCTTCATGCTTTGGCCAAATTCTATGTGTGCAACTACAATAGGATCTTCAATGTCTTTATACTCACTTAGGAAGATGGAATTACCCTTACTTTCACCAAGGGGAGTCCCAATGGTGATTTCTTCTTCATAATCACTTGAGGCATCCTCTTGATTAGTTATGGCTTGAGCTTACTCCTCTTCACTTGCTTCCCTCAAAAGGGGATCTCCTTCAAGAAGGTATGAGGTGGGAGGGTGATGGATATAATCATGGGTTGGAGATGGAGTATGAGGTGTGGTAGAGGGATTGTGAATGGATTTGGGAAAAAAGACTTCTTGAGTGAGCTAATAGGGGAATGAAAATTTGGGTTGGTCAATAGGAAAGATGTTTTCTTTCACAAAATTTTCACCTTGCTCATAGCCTCCTTAAGGCTCTTCAATAGCTATAACTTCAATTTTAATCTCTTTTTCTTCCCACATCCTTAGCCTATCTATTGAGCATTGGGAACACTTCTTTACCAAGTACGACTACTCCTTGATATCCTATTGAGTTTCCTCTTCAACCATCTCCAACATATACATACACCCTTGGGCCAAGCCTCTTAACCACTCCATGAGATGGTTAGGTATGTTGTCCCCCAAAAATATCACTCATTTTTGGGACAACATTTGAACTATTTTGGTCTTACAGACCAAAATTGTCTCTTTCCTTTTCAAAATTTGTCTTGGGCATTCAAATTCCTCATTTTTTGGGCTTCACAGCTTTTGCAGGTGGGTTCAATCAAAAGAATTAGTTTGTAACAATTGGTCATTTTTGAAATTGGTTCATCGCCTTGGTTGAAACAGAAATCTCCATCGGCAAGCATCAACAATAGGTTCAACATTTGGTTCATCCTTTGGCTTGACATCAAATGGTTCAATGTCTCAGTTCAACCAAGTGGTTCAATGCTTTGGTTCATCCTTTGGTTTAATTAAACAATTCGTCAATTAGTTCAAGGCTTTGTTTGAACCGTTGAACCAAAACTTGGTTCAATAGTTAGTTCAAACACATGGTTAAAAGGCAAGTTCAACAAGAGGTTCAAAGCCTTGGTTTAATGGAATGGTTCAAAGCCATGGTTCAATGGAATGGTTCAACATTTGGTTCATCACCAAAGTTCAAAGAGTTTCCCAAAGGACCCTGAAGGGCAGGGGCCCTTGCGGGGGACTCTGGGGTGCCAATTCGAAGACACTTCCTGAAGCCAAAGGGAAGCCTGAAGACTACCCAAAGGGTAAATGCCCTTGCTGGAGGCTCTTCCTGACTCAAAATGGGTCATTTATTAAGGCCTGAAAGGGCAAGTTCAATCTAGAAAAGTGCCAAACAAAAAAGCCGAAAGAGGACAAAGGAATGATGTGCCCAAAAATGTCAAATTCAACACAGTGAACTAGCCATTGATCCTTTGAACATACAGACCAGAATACATTCACAAATTTTAAGGCCAAGACTAATAGAAAGTGGGGAAGAAACATAACATCAAACTAAATCTAGGACCTGATTCAATTAACCAAAAAAGGAGGAACGATGAAGATAAGATAAGATCGCTAGGTGGACATTGAAAGTTGTAAACTTTCAATAAGCACGACTTGTTTCCCTGCATTGATAAAATCAAATGGGTAAAATGCCCCTAAGTTCTAGCCTATCTTCTTAACAGATTCCAATGCAACATGATGTATTACTATTCTTGAGTCCTTCTTGAAGAGGCGATATAAGGAACTCTCTTTTATTGTAAAAAAGATATCTCTTTTTTGACAATTAGAATGAAACTCTGCCCAAATTGTAAGGCATTACTGAGACTTTGAGCTCAGATTGATGATTATATTTTGTTACTGGAATAAGAAAGCAAGTGACTTTTCAGACTTTGTGCTTTAATATCTTTGTTGTTGAGGAAAATGTTCTTATGTCTTTTTCTTCAATATATTTTCTTTTCCTTTAATTCAACAAGCATAATTAGTGACAACAGTCAGGAAGGTGTCTTGAAGAGTCAAGTGTGGAGAGACTTTGTGCCCCCATAATTGCCTTTAGTGTGTTTTATTTTCATTTTTGTGTAAAAGACCTTGGGGTGACTTTGTGCCCTCATTTTCCTTTGTATCTTACTCTTGAGCAATCCAGGTGAAGACTTTGTGCTGCATCTCAATTTGCTAGTTATTACATCCTTTGCTACATTTTGTTGTTACTACCAGGAGTATTCTTGTGGTTTGTTGAATAGTAATTTTGAAAGAAGAGGAGTGCTGTTTGTCATTTCCCTTGAGTTTTTCCTTTGATCCGCATGCATCATCTCTGAAAAAAGAGAGATGGATGGTTTGTCCTACCCCTGAGTATTATTTTTTGCTTATATATATATAGCTTATCTATAGGGAACCTCCCCTTGATGAGAGGAGAGATCAGTCCCCTTCTGATGTGGTAAACCTACACATTTGGATGACTAATCTTCCTACTTTGGCTGATCAAACCTATTTTGTTTATCAGTACGCTGATCGACAAAATATTCAACCAATAATTTTTGGTGACTTCATTGGGGAATATAACCCATTATCATTATAACCCTTATCCATTACAGACTCTGGTGACTCTGTTTCATGTCTTACCCATTATCCATTTATAGCCTTACCATTTTCATCCATCTCCATCATATTATCTGGTCTATAAAACCAGAGTTACTGGGAAAGAAAACATATTTTGAAGCCTCAAGCTTTAAGCTAAAGCAAGGCTAATTTTTTTTCCATTTTTGTCCTATAATTTGGCAACTCCATTCAGATGTGTTATCCCTATTGTTCATAATCTGATCATGGTAGTTCGAGGCCCCTAGGGTAACTCATTTGGCCCACTCAATTTGACTCCACCTCTACATGAGCTTCCATGCAGTTCAAGGAAAAATTTCTCCAAATTCTTCGGTGATGGAAAGGTTCATCTTGATGAACACATTACAGATTTCAGCATACTTGCAGTGTAATAGGGGTAGAATTTGAAGACATAGTGGTCAGGCTGTTCATGGAGACACTACAAGGCACTGCTTCAGACTGGTTCTACCACCTGCAGGCTGGGTCAGTGACTGATTGGGACACTCTGAAAGACAAATTTGAAGCCAAGTTCAAGCCTGCAAAAGATGCACATGCCTTGCTGGCTTAGCTCACACAGATGAAGAAGGATCCCCATGAACCTATGAGGGATTTCATTGCCAAGTTCAACAAGCTGAGGCACATGATTCCCATGATTGCCCAATCGACACCTCAGAATCTCATGTGTTTCTTCATCAACTCACAACTGCTTGAAGTGAGTTTTCTGTTGAGACGGGCTAGACACATAGACCTTGAGGTTACTCAAGAATTGGCTACTGAGCTAGAAGATGACCTTATCTTGACAGGAAAGATAAGGAGAGATCTTAATAGAGCTAAACCCTCTTCATCTTTTGAATACTCACCCACAGTCACCACTGACCCAATGGTACAAAAGTTGGCAAATGAATTGCTAGCCTTGAAAAGGAAAATGGCACAAGGTATGTCTTATACTCCTCTGTATAGAAATGCACCAAGGAGGACATTCCATAATCAACCATATCAAGGCAATGTTGCTAGAAGTCAAGGGCAACCAAATCATCTTCCTCCCCCATAGAGGAACCTTGCCCTTGAAGCACCTACAACCAACTCAGCAGTTGGATATTTGGAAATAATACATGTTTCCTATTTCCAACTTGAGTTCGAGCAAGAAAATGACACTAATCTCTTCAGGGAGGATCAAGAAGAATAAACTAGCGACTCCTACATTAGTTTCCTAAATTACCAGGATGAACCCAGGAGTGAAGGCGAAGCAATCAAAGGATCATACACCGTATTCACTAGGTCTGAGAATCAGTCAATACAACAAGCTAAAAAAGAGAAGACAGATGAGTGACCCCAACCAACAATTTCAATTGCTGAGCAGAGAACCCCTCTTCCTTTTCAATCAAAGGACCCAGTGATTACCAAAGAAGTAAGTACATCAAACATCTCTATACCTTCTACTTCAGCTTTGCAAATCAGTCCTCCCCCTCTCGAAAATCAAAAGGATGAACTCCCATCCTCTCTTCCAAATCCATCTCAGTCATTTGCCATGATTAATCATATCAAGGAATCCAAAATTCAAATGACTGAGTTTGAATCCCTGCAAGTCAATCTTGAGCAATTGTACATTGATGGAGAACCAGATGCGGACCTGTCTAAGACAAAATATGTGATCACCCAAACATCAGCCCCTGTAGCACAAATTTTGTTTGAGTCTTTAGGCAGGGGTAATTATTTCTTTACCACAGAGGATGTTCATGTTTCTACAGATGAAAGTCCTATAGCTGACAATCGAGGAATTGATCCAAACAAGACTTTAGGAGAATTGGTAGGATGCAGTATAAACAAGGAAGGATCTTCCATCTCTAATGAAGAGAAATTTGATAGGAGATCAGCTTTTGATGATGATAGAAATTCTTCCACCAATGATGAAGTTAGAACTGTGATGATATCTCCTCAAGGAGATATTCTTCCTTCATGAAATTTACAAGTCAACAATACCAACAACATAGCTGGATGTGAATCTCTGTTACTTACATTGAAGATTTCTCAAGATGAAGAAGTCAAACTCCTTCACATCAAAGGATATTTTAATCTGATAGTTTGTCAGGAGTTTGATATGGACAATCCAATCATATGCTGGACTGAAGTTGAATAACAACCAATTATGGTAATGGACCATGCTGCTGCAAATCAAAATCAGGCAAAGGAACCCTTCGTAGGGAGAGCAAGGAGTTATAGTTTTTAGTTTGAAGACCACATCCTACCATAGAGCAAAAATAAGGAAAGACCATGAGGAAGACACAGAAAATTGGTTTCTTGGTGGAGAGATCCATTCGCCCGTCACCGTTTCTAGGGATAAAATGTCTTCTTGCTGGTTTACTAAGATGGCACACTATTTTCACTGTCTCTCAAGAAGCAGCATCTGAAATACTTCAATTCTTGAAGAATCAAATCATTACATATGTATACACACACACACACACACACACACACACACACACACACACACACACACACACACACACACACATATATTTGTACAATTTTTAATTCTATTTTGTTTTATTTGTTTTCATTTTTTATGCCTTTCATTTCTGGGTAGCATGACTCCATAACCCAATGGCATACTTGAAGACACTGGAGATTCTAGATTCTACTCCTTTCAATTCATTTTGCAATTGACAGAAGTTCCCCAACTGGAGCTAGCTGTTGTCCCCCAAAAATATCACTCATTTTTGGGACAACATTTGAACTATTTTGGTCTTACAGACCAAAATTGTCTCTTCCCTTTTAAAAATTTGTCTTGGGCATTCAAATTCCACATTTTTTGGGCTTCACAGCTTTTGCAAGCGGGTTCAATCAAAAGAATCAGTTTCTATCAATTGGTCATTTTCAAAATTGGTTCATCGCCTTGGTTCAAATAGAAATCTCCATCGGCAAGCATCAACAACAAGTTCAACATTTGGTGCGTCCTTTGGTTCGACATCAAATGGTTAAATGTCTCAGTTCAACCAAGTAGTTCAACACTTTGGTTCATCCTTTGGTTCAATCAAACAATTTGTCAATCAGTTCAAGGCTTTGTTTGAACTGTTGAACCAAAACTTAGTTCAACGGTTAGTTCAAACACATGGTTCAAAGGCAAGTTCAACAAGAGGTTCAAAGCCTTGGTTCAACAAAATGGTTCAAAGATATGGTTCAATGGAATGGTTCAACATTTGGTTCATTTCCAAAGTTCAAAGAGTTTCCCAAAGGACCCCGAAGGGCAGGGGCCCTTGCGGGGGACTCTGGGCTACCAATTTGAAGACACTTCTTGAAGCTGAAGGGACGCCCAAAGACTACCCGAAGGGTAGATACCTTTGTTGTAGGCTCTTATCAACTCAAAATGGGTCATTTATTAAGGCCTGAAAGGGCAAGTTCAATCTGGAAAAGTGCCAAATAGAAAAGCCAAAAGAGGACAAAGGAATGACGCGCCCAAAAATGTCAAATTCAACACAGTGAACTAGCTGTTGATCCTTTGAACATATAGACCAGAATACATTCACAGATTTCAAGGCCAAGACCAGCTAAGGCTAATTTTACACTTTAAAGTAAACCCATTCACTTGATAAAAATTTATATGACCTACTATAGTGGAACAACTTGCATCAAACATGAAAGGATTGAGAGAAAGCAAGGATATATGAAAATCACTTGACTATTAACTATACATCTCTTCACACACTTTGAAAAGATGATATATGAAATCAAAACTAGATTGAATGTATTATTCAAAGGTAAAGTAAAACATCAAACCAATAGGGCTTCACCATACATGTTGTGGAATTAGTAAACAAGAGCCAAAATGTCTAATACTTATAGAATGTGAGAAAGGAGAGAGAATAATGAAGCTCAAGAGTCACAAGAACATGGGTCAAGTTGATAGAAGGTGTTATGTTTTTAGGATAATGAATTAAGAAACATGCCATGTTAGGTTTCCTTGGACAAATGTTCCTTATAGGCATCAAACTCCCCAAACTTGGCTTAGAGGTGTCTCAACTGGCTTCTTGAAAACTGTCTTCATCATTGGCTTCTCTTGAGCACTTCAAATTGGACTAGGGATAGTTTACACATATTTAATGTGATGAGGGGGTTAATAAAAAGATCCAAAATTAATTGGATGTGCCCTTAATCACTGATGTTCTTCTAGATAAGCATTCTCACTTCTTGCAGTCACTATCATCTTTATTTCACTCATCCTTCACATTTGGCACTAAGATGATCTTCAGTTATTCAATCCAATCCATACAGGGAGTGGTATGACACCTATCAAGATTTATCCTATCCTTAGATTCATTATGAAAACCTTAAAAGGCCTCCCAATTGGAGTTATCACCTTCTCACTTGGTGAACACCTTTCATTCACTATGTGAGTTTGGACTGCTTGAAGTGAAGGAGCTAGTATAGTTAATTGTGTGATTTTATGAAGTAATAAATGGATATGAGGGGTTATATTAGATCGATCTTGATATCCCAAAGTGATCCTCATCCTTAAACTCTCCCTTGAACCTACAAAACATCAAAATATATCAAGAAAACTAGTTTTATACCCTATCCATACAGATAAGGTACAAGCCAATATGATGGGAAGAATCTTGGTGGAGTTATATATAAGTTAAAATCACTTCCCTAACCAAAATATCCCTCTTGGATGCATTTCTTTCTTCTTCTTTCCCATTGAGTCATGAAGAAAGGTTTTCGAGGGTTTTGAGTAGTTTTGACCCTTAAGGATTGTTCATACAATCCTGACGTTTAATGATAAAAAAATTTCCACTATAATGATATTTAGGGACCTATTTAACATATCTTAACTCCTCAGGTTCCCATGTTAAACATTTGTACTAGTGTGATCTTCCAAAGATGCCTTCTTGAGCTCTTTCCTCTATTCTATGTACCCTGAGTTGGTCTTAAGACAAAAATTTACCCATTTGTGATCTCCCCTATAGACTAAAGGTTCTCAAAAATATCATACCCTCCTATGAAGGTGTCAAATGTATTTCAAGGCTCATCTGGCCCTAGAAGTGGTATTAAGAACTCATTAGGCATTGGGCCTAATCTACGCGTAGTAGGCATGGCTGTATTTTTGCATGTCATCACCACCTCTGAGTATTTTGTTATGACTATGATGAATACCCTATGTTTTTTCATGTTCAAATAACCCTTCTACATGTCTTTTCAAGGTTCCAATAGCTCTCAATTCACCTTCTTTCCCTTTAGTTACTCAACATGCAATTTTGCACCTTTTGGGAGTGCCCTCTATCTGAGATAGAATAGAGGGCATCTCCTTTGTTTTCCCTAGAAAAATAATGATATGAGGGTATTTATTAGGTTATGGATACCCTATGTATACAATATTAGGTCTGCATCACATTCTTAGCACCTCCAATTCTCATAAAACCCAAGGTAGACTTCTTAAACATTGACTATGTGCAAGATTGGCAAACTGACTATAGGTTGGGAATTAGAACCCTCCTTGCCCTATTTCTATTTGATGAGAATTAGGTAATATGGTTATCATTATTTTCAATTTTTTTTCCAATACATCCAACACTCTACTCTCCTACTAACTCCTCACATCTCTCCAAACTTAGGCCTAGTCTGCAGACAATGTACTGTGTGTTGACTATAAGTGCATTCCAAGCAAATGAGGTTATGAATATAAGGTGTCACTGTGAGTTAGACCTTGTGTCCTGATTAGATGATCCTTTCAGTCCTTAATACCATATCACAATCACTTAGAATTTCTCACCTCATGTATATGCTAGGCCAACACTTCAACCATCATGCCTTAATGCACAATCACTCTACCATCAGATTGTAGATGGCCATTTTAAGAGAAAAAGACACCTATAGGTGATGATTGAGGTCAAGATCCTATGTTTACACCCCTCTCAATGTTCTTTGGATCACTAGTATCCTTTTCAACTCAATAAGGTCACTCTCTATGGAGCTATGCTCTTATTATGCCATCTTGGACTGTGAGGTCTTTTGAAATTCAACACACTGCAAAGAACACTAACCTTCTACAATGAAAGAATATATGAGTTTGAAAACCTCTTTTTATCACCTTCTCATGTTCAATCATCCAAATTATCATGTCTAAACACTACCCTTATGATTGGGTCACATCATGGAAGCATTATGACCTATTTAAATCACATGTATTTCAATATGGAGGGATTGAAATAAAGGTGAAAACCTTGTTTTGGAGAATTTAAGGTAACTTGTGTTTTAAGTCGCTTCATCAACCGATGAGCATGATTCTCAAGTCTACACAACACCTTTGGAATTCAACATGATTATTATGACATTATTCAACTTCTCAAACCTATATGGAGGTCTTAATCATATTTAAACACTAGAAATCCAATTTTTGAGTCCTTTGTATGAGCCACATGTAGGTGTATGTGCAGACTACATGATTATGAAAGATATGATATAGATAATGTGCATGGCAGATTGGTTCTACAACCAATCCTATATTTCTACCATGATGTTTTGATAATCTCCATGATTCTAAAATTGATGAGGCTCTTAAATCAGTTTCAAACACTAGTATTACAACCTCACAGACCCTTGTATGAACCTCCTGTACTGCATATGCAGGACACAATGCAGGACTTTGAATATGTAAGAACATGTTGTCTTGTCCAAACTCCAACTACCATTGGATGACTTAATGGTACTATTTACATGATAGTATCTATCTCAATGTTTTGAAAACTTCATGTTTGGCCACCATGGTTGAGCAAATTCCTCTTTATCTAACTGTGTATGACAACCATGTAGAAAGTTGACTACGTTAGCTTTCTCTTTGGCTATGACCCTCATGTGAAACCTTTGGAAATTGAGACTGGAAGGAAAGGTGACCATTATGATATAATAATCATGAACATAACATATAACCCTTGCTTGGAACCACTATAGGCAAGGCAAACTTTTGTAGTTGATGAACATGCCTGAAACATAGCAATGAAGTTGCTACCTAGAAAACTGAGATGTTTTGCTCATCAACTCACCTCCACACATGGAATCAAATACATAAACCATGAGATAAATATGTACACATTTTATATAATCAATTTCATAATGTAGTTTGTACATACCAACTCAAATAAGGAGAAAAATTGTAGGGTGTGGGGATAAGCATGCAGAAAAGAGCAGTCAACTTCTTAGCATTGGTTCATAAAGTATAGATAACCAATATTGAAACTCTTTCCATGAATATTAATTAGAACATGATTATTAACATCCCACAATATCATTTGACCTGGTTCAATTCCTACTGGCCGTATTATGAGAAAACATGTTGACCAATTCTGCTTACCAAGAAGAGTGATGGAGGAGTAGAATAGTTTGAGGCCAATTTTGGGACCTAAAAAGATGATTGAACATGGAAGTGAGTCTAGGGGAGTTAAATAATCACTGTAGGAGCTTGCCACATGTGACACACTTTTGTAGAAGTTGTACAACCAACTAAAACTACCCAAACTGACACTTTTCTTCTTATTTTGATAATACTCTTGCAATTTTTAGTTAGAAACTGACATGTATAACAAGGGACTAACATGAAGGATGTTTAGGAACACCTGGGACATTTTTATACCAAGGGAAACCATACGACTATTATGAATAACTTAAAATATGACCTCTAACATGACATAGGTCTAAAGGTGAATATGACTAAGGTAGTGACACATCAAATGACCTTGATATGACTAAGATACACCCTATAGGACCCTAATAATCCCCTATACAAGTTTTGAAATATATGCAGTTGACTTATTTTGACTTGTGGTCAAAATAGTCAACAATTACTTTTAGAGAAGAGATTCTGGTTTAGGGTTCATAACTGAAAGAAAAGACAATTGTCTTAGAAGAGACACATGAACGGGATGGGTGAAAAACACAAGACTTTATAGGTTAAAAAAAGCATCAGTATGAAATTAAATAGCGGAAATGGGGAGGGAACATGGAGGAGTGATGATACTCATAAAATAAAGACAAGGTAGATCTTTAAAAACAGTGAAAAGGGACCCAAATAAGTAGTACATTTGGATTTAAATCACCAAAAATGAAAGTAAAACTAGCATAGTAGCATGCTACTTTGCACCTGAGCGATCAAAATTATATAGGAAATTGAAGATAAATTATGAAGAACCATATGCAACATTAAGTAGGGACATTTCAATGTACAATTAAATAGGAGGTGTAATGTTAATAGGAGATTTCAATGTCAGGACAATAATCAAATAAACTAGGACATTAAAGGATAACAAAGACACAAATGAAAATCCATTATGGCTAGAGGAATAAGAAAACAACATGTGGGAAGGGAAGTTAAAAGACATGGAAAATAAATTGACACACTTAGGGAATAATTGCTAGGGTTATGCAACATACATAATCTTATTATATGCAATGGAATGAAGGCATGACCAATATTGGGGTGGGTGGGCATACTTGCAAAACTTGCAAAGTGTGGTAGATTACATCATTTGCTCTCACAAGTTAACATAAAATATTACCGAGATGGAAATCAGGGAATTGTTGATTGATCTTAAGTCTAACCATAACTAATATATTTAAAAATCAGCATGCTAGGGTTCAAACATCACCATGAGCAGACCCAAGACAATCAAAAGGGAGAACAGGGGAAGGGAAGCATAGCATGATGCAAGAAAACCAAGAAATATTTATAACTTTGAAAATCAGCCTATAAGGGGTAGGAACTGGACAATATAGGTCTCACAGAGTCACATTAACATCAATAAGTTAATTTGCATAATCCAAGAAACATTAAACAAGTGCAAAAGATATAAACCCAAGAAAGAGAGAAAAGTTAGTTTCCTGAAAAATAATTGGTTTGACAAAGAATGTAAGGCAACAAAGAGTAATCTCAAAGAAATAGGGAAGAAGGCAAATGGAAATGCATACATGCAATTCGTGAAAACAAAAATGAGGAATACTTGAAAATAAGGCAAGAAGAGCTGGTTTGGCTTGAGAAACGTGACCCTAAAAGTTTTTAAAAAGAGCTACAAATAATTAAAAAATCAAACAAATAATAATATTACACCAATGTAATGGCTAGAATACATGAGACTATTAAATGAACGCGAAGAAGATAAGGTTAGTCCCCCAATAATCAATACCCATGAATTTTTTTTTACCAATCAACATGTTGGTGAGTGGTAAGGCATGAGATATAGATGATATACAAGATGATCATTTAAAATGGGGGATAAATATATTGACACCCCACATATGAGACATATTTAACAACATCACTTGAAAAGGTTTCCCCATGGAGTGGACTACTAGCCTAGTCATACCTCTCTTCAAAAGCATAGAGGTCAACAACCCATCTAACTACATAACTATTATGGTCAATCCTCTCATGACAAAACTATTTAGAAGCATGGTTTGATGTAAAATCAATGAATAGGCTTAAAAAAGGAAAGAGGGCGAAACGACAAGTGGGCTTTAGACCAAAGCATTCAACTATAAATCAATGTATCACTCAAGCATTTAATTGAAAGAGTGTATGACAACAAAGGTGAAGAAGCATTTTTTTTGCTTCATTGATTTTAGGAAAGCTTTTGAAAAGATTCCTAGAGATAAGTTATAGGGTTGGATAGAGGAACTTGGAGTTACAAAAGAGTATAGGGTAGCAGTTCATCAGCTATACGAGCAGGTTAGAGCTATAATTAAATTACATAGATGTTTATTAGAAAGTTTAAGTAGTGACACAGGGGTTCAACAAAGATGTCCTTTATCTCCAACTCTATTTGGTCTCTTTATTGATAAATTGGAATAATGGATAAATAGACTAGGGGTTGATAGAGTCATCATATCTAGTTATGTGATAAAACTTCTTCTATATGTAGATGATCTTATTTTGACTGTAACTACAACCCAAAGATTTAGAAACCATTTGAAACACTTAGAGATCTTTTACAAATAGGTCAGGATGCAAGCCAACACTAGCAAAACTAAGATATTGATCTTCTCACATTGAAAATAAAATAGGCATGCAAGCTTCATATTTGAGGGTATCCCACTTGAGATAGTCTCAAAATAAAAGTAT
Source organism: Torreya grandis (assembly GCA_037957365.1). Classification (NCBI taxonomy): domain Eukaryota; kingdom Viridiplantae; phylum Streptophyta; class Pinopsida; order Cupressales; family Taxaceae; genus Torreya; species Torreya grandis. The sequence goes on along the minus strand of JARHVA010000304.1, from coordinate 1,970,291 downwards.
GGAAGGCTTGATTTCACCAACAAACTCAGTTGGGACACATGCATAATGAAGAGAATCCAAGGAGGATGGAGAGAGTTGTACTCTCTTCAAAATAAGTGTAGAGATGTTGATTTGTGGGATTAGAATACCACATGGTCTTGTTTGGGCTACTAGTACTTTCAGTGGTACTCCATGAATGTGAAGTTTGATCTAATGGTATGCCAAGATTAAAGTGGAGGAAATTTGAGATAATATATAAATGTTTAATCACAGGTACCTTCAAGATTAAAGTGCCAGTTTTATACAAGATAATCCTAGCAGAAACAGGGACTTTCCCAATAGAAATTATAGCTATGACATGTATCCTAGGATACATAAAGAAATTGGAAGGCATGAAGGAGGATAGGTGGCCAAAGGCAATAATAAAATGATAGTTGAGCGCATGAAATAAGATGTGGATGAAACAAAACAAATATGGATGGATAAGTGGGATATTAACATACATGAGTGTCTAACTACCAATCAAGAGATAAAGAGCTATGTGAGGTAAAATTTTAAAATAATCATGTGGACAAATAAGATAGGGAGGAAAAAACAATACTACATGAGGAAGTTCAACCCTACTTATGAGCATGACCAAAAAACCTACATAGGGGCAAAAATTAAGTGGATAATGAAGATGATCATAACCCAATTGAGAATTGGGTCACATCAATTTTGATCTGATATAGGTAGGTGGAAGATCCCAAACTAAAATTGGGAAGAAATAAGATATCCTATCTGCACATCAGGTATGGTTGAGATCGAATGTCATTATCTCATGGAGTAATCTGCATATGATGACATCCAAGCTAAATACTTGGAAATTTTGTAGAGGGTAACTATGTTCACTATATTTAAAGTTTAGAACATCAATACAAACATGGAATTTATGATCAAGATCCACATTAGAAGAGTGAACCTTCAAAGGCAAAACAATACTAGGTTATGAACTAGGGTCTAACAACTCAAATCAACTTCTTCACTTCTTTGGTTATACTTTTTGGTTTGAGGTCCCATGGAATGTTTTTGGTCTCGTGGACATTATTAAAATCTATTATCTTTCTATCTATCTTAATGACTTTGATTCCCATAATTGTAGCAAACATTTACTTTCTCTAACCTATGTACTCAAATGTAACATGACCATATGCTTTATCTCTACAATCACCAAATCTCTTATTTTTGGTATTGATTGGGTATAAAATGCATTCCTAAATTTCATTAGGCCATTAATGAATGGCCAATCCTCAATGTGGAGTATGTTTGTTTCACAAACCACACATGAATAATTAATTGGGACCTTCCTTATTTTTCTTAGCATAGGGAAACCATGATTTGAAGTGGCTCTCAAATTTGCAAATTACACAATGTTAGGTTGTGGAGCTAAAAGCTTCACTAATGTAGACATGGAGAAGGCCATTGGAGGAGTTATTGGAGTGTCACAGACACCGGCATCGGTTAGGCCAACCGACATCGACAGAAAGGAGACAGGAAGAAACCGACGTCGGTCAGAGATCGGCCGACGTCGGCGATCCCCAGGTAGACAGGGACCAACGTCGGTCGCCTGTGTGGTTCGACTGCGAGTATATTACGGGCAGTTGGTTGACGAACCAAGTGTTTGCATGTCAAGAGCTAATTATAGACTGAGAGCTACGGATCTAATTATTGTATTAGGTGTCTAATTATTGTTTGGATGAGATCTATATAATAGACTCATGGATTGTATTGTAAACTTGTGCTAGGGAGTAAGAGAGCATTATTATAAGCTCCTTCTATGTATGAGGTAGAGCAATGGTGTGTTCCTCCTAGTGCCACAATACCAAGGTGGGTGCTGGTTTTGGAGAGTCAGCAGGGTTCTTCAGGAGTGTATGATCTTGGTCATCAGGTGAGCATGGCTTCTATAGGAGATCTACATGGTAAGTAAGATCATTGATATGCAGATGTATGTGTGTGCAAGGTCAAGGTTCACAGGTGTGTAGAACCAGGTTGATTTGTAGGTGTGCAAGATCAGATAGGACAATAACACAAGGAGCAAAATCAGGCAGGATCTACTTGGAGTACAGGTGTGTACTAAGATAGAGCAAAGAGGAAGGCAAGGGAGATCCTTCCATAAGTAAGGTCTATTGAGGTGCAGGTTGTTGCAGGTTCAGAGGAGATCTACTTGAAGTACGTTTGTGTACTTGTGGAGTGCATGGAGCACTTGTGGTGTGCATGGAACACGGGTATAAGGTGAACACCAACTCAGTGTTTGAGTTGGGTGTTGGGACCTAAGAGAGAGAGCTTTGAGGAGAGAATTACTGTTCACTTGAGGTGTGGGAAGCCTCTGAAGAGGTGGTGGAGAAGAAGTGGCATCTTCTTTATTGTATTCTTTTCTGCAAGAGTTTTAATACAAGTTGTGTATTGTCTCTCATATCATGTGTTATTTTTGGATTCTAGTTACTTGTTGATTTTGGTTATTTCCGCATATTAAGTTGCTTGTATTTGGTAATCAATTGTGTGCTTCCGGTGTTTCATAACCCAACACACAATATGCCCTAACCTTTTTCTTTATTTTATTTTTCCCCTCAACAAACATTATTTGTATGGCCCTCCTCCTCAAACCCAATACACTATAATCCATCTCAAATCTACGGACTAAGCATCACTTAACTGCTTTATGTGATGCACCATCTTGGATGTTTGTGCCTCAACTAAGCTAAGTCCAATCGATCCACCTAACTCAGTGCTTGATTCATCCCTTAACAACACTCCTAGATCTTCTCTTTTCATGTTATAAGCATTTTATCTGAATTATCACTTAATTTCATTCAACCTGCCCACAAACCATTCTCAACCATTCTCTTCTCTGTTCCTCACAAGGTCATGACAACAGGAGTCATAGTCAATTACATTATTTGAAATGTTATGTTTTATCTCTTTCAATTTGAATACACAATAAATTATTAATTGGGAATCGATGTTTGATCCTTGACTTCTTTGCTATGATCCTGGACATATTCTATGGACACCTCACCAAGGCAACACAAGCTCCTTTAGATAATCATCCACTTTTGTGTCTCAGGCCATCTAAATATTTATTCAAATACGTGCATGAAGCCACTCCATCTTGGTACAAACCTCACCATCTTAACTTCCTCTATGCTCCATCAAGGGCATCCATCTTTATTTTGTCACTACCCAACGTCAGGGTTTTAGCCTTTCATCAACACATCAGAAGGGTGCTCAACAAATAGAGAAAATGATCCCAACAATGGAACCAACAATGTGAAACCAATCAATTTTTTGTATGGATTCATGTGATTGGTTGAGAAAATGGACCCCACTAGTTTGTGAGTTCTAGTTAAGATCAACTAAAAATTTTAGTTATTTTGATACTATTTATTGGTGTGCGTAACTAAATAAACATGCATTTATTGGATTTTTGCAAATGCTGATGTGTCACCTTTTCATGTAGAAATCATTTTTTGTAATATGTCTCACCTAAATCACTTCAATGCATCAAATTTGTCTCATCACTTATAGTTAGATAACTCTTAAAATAATCCATTACTAAGTAGATGTCTTCATTACCCAACTAACCAAACTAGTCATTAATAATGTAGTGTCATTCTATTAAGTTACAACACAAAACCATTGACATAAATAACCATATAAGAAGATGTCTATATATTTACCCTCAAGATACCCCATTGAAGGGATTACTATCTACTGTTATGCGACCCATCCATGACTTGTCCACTGACTCTATAACTCCTTTCATAAATTACATTCTAGTAAAAAATTAGTTGGATTTCCCCCTCATAGATGTCTCTCATATTAGAGAATTAATTCACATATTTATGGTAGAAGAGTGGAGCATGCAGGTCATTAGGTGGTTGCATGCATTGTAACATGTTCATGCAATTGCCAAGTGGAAGCCTCTTGTCTCTTGTCCTTCATAGTCAACGATTGACATGCCAGAATATCCCTTTGTTATGGTCCTTCGGTACTAGGTGTCCATGACACTCATTATATATATTTTCTCTCTCTATCAACACTCAAATACTCTATAATTATCCTATTTTATTTCCCACTAGTCATTACTAATGGGTTGGTTCTTTGCTCATGCCTTGTCTTCTATTGGTATTGTTCCCTTATGAGCGTTTTAGCACTACTATCTCGATGTTTTATATTTAGACTATTTTCAACAAAAAATGGGGCCAACAATATCTTTATAGTCCTACCTTATAAAAAGTAGAGGTCATTTGTATAATACACATTCAATGATACTAAATACAAACCGCTCATTGGAAGTCTAGCATATGTTACCACAACTAGACTAGATATTTCTTTCGTTGTTAGTGTTCTTTTTCGATTCATGCAACCACCTAGAGAAAGTCATTGGGTAACATAAAAAAGAGTCCTTCGATATCTAAAATGAACACATAATTTTGGTCTCAATACTTCAAGATATTGGATTTCAAACTGATTGGATATTCATATTCTAACTATGTTGGAGATTTTGAGGATGGGAAATCTTTTCAAGTTTTCTGATGAATTTGGAACAATAATTGTTAGATGGAAGCCAAAGAAGTAATTAGTGTTGGCAATTTTTATCATGGAAGTAAAATACATGGTAGATTTAGAGGCAACCAGATAAATTTCATGGATCAGATGGTTCTTTTAGATTTGTAGGAGTAACAGGTTTCATTAACACCAATCATGGTTAACAACACATCTACAATTCAAATGTTAAATAATCTAGTCTTGCACAACTAAACTAAGCACATCACCACCATATTTCATTTGATTTGGCATTATGTAAAATATGATAGTGTAAAATTATTACATGTCCTACTGTAGAGCAACCAAATTACATCTTTTCAAAAGCGTTCGGAAGAGAAAATTTAAAAAAATTCACATATATGCTTGGTTTCATAATAGCCCCTACATATTAAGGGGGAGATGTAATATTAAATAATCCTAGGGATAATTGTAGGAGAGATTTTGTCTCATAGTGGTAGATGGATGGTCTACATAGGAAGTTGAATAGTCTTCTTAGAAGATGATGTGAATAGTCTATTTTTTATTATAAATATTGTAATCTATTTGCATTCATGTAATACAAATGGTTTTGGTTTGTACTAAATTATTGTTTATTTTTCATTCATAATTCCTACCCTAACAATGCAATAAGGAAGAAGATTTTTGTGCTAGATTTTTTCTCAAAAAGGTTTTCTTACGTGAAAATATCAAGTATTAAATGTGTTTATCATTTTTATTTTGTGTTATAGCTTAAGATTTTGTTAGCATTGCTTCTCATGTATAATTTCATCAATTTAATTCTCTAAAAAATGAGCAAAATTATATATATATATATATATATATATATATATATATATATATATATATATAAAACAAGAATTTTGAAGTCTAAGAAAAATTCTAGACCTCAAACGGGAAAGCTAACCATTAAGGTATTATGGAAATATATTATGGCCTCATCAACAGGAAAAAGACACATTAAAAAATTAGAGGGGTGAGCTTTGGTAACGACCTTCCAAGAACAAATAAACAAATAAAAGGGTGGAAGGAAAAAAATGGCAACAATACATGCCTCAACTTGGACATAATGAAGCCCTATATAAGATTGTAGATGCAACAAATGTGGAGGGTGGCTAAGGAAATTGAGGACATATAAATCAATGACATCAAAAAGCTCATGAAAACAATGAAACTCCATTTGAACCATTAAATTAGAATAAAAAACGGTTTTGGCATTGCATAATCTCTTAGTTATGCCAACATTATATCTAATGTAATTAGGACATTTATGCTTCATGAGGACCTACAAATATTGAAACAATTGTGAAATGTGTTGGAGATAAATGTAGTTAGAGATAAATGTGTTGGATATATTTGATCATTAATGGTCTTAGATCAGTGACTAAGGGAAACACCTTTATAGAAAAAATGTTGGGAATTGAACTCCCCTTATATGCCTACAAACCAATTTTTATGTGGCCAAGTCAACAATATTGATAATGAGGTCAAATATAATGAAATTGAGAATGAGGAAGAAAATGTAATCACTTTAGCATCTTGGGTTTAAAGACTAAATTAAAGGATATATATGTAATTATTTTTTGATGGTGATGGGGACTTTTGTAAGTTACCTCCTCTTGAAGAGTCTATAAAACCATAGAAGTTGATAATATAGTAACTTTGGATGAAGACACTTCATATTTTGTAAAAAATAAGTTTCAATATGGTTGTTAGGGTACTTTGCCACCCTACCTAGACACACATATATAGAAATACTAATGGACACATTTTTTCTCCTCTACTACGAGGAAATACTTCATGAATTTCTAATCATCGTTACATGAGTTATGCATGCTAAATGGTAAAGTGAAACATCTTAAGATAACAATAGAAATATTATAATCAATGTGTTACATCCTGATTTCTCACTAAGCAAACTTATTTGACTATCCATGGATTTTTATGGTTGATAATTTAATTTGATTATTATTAACTAAGTTGTAAGTCATATGTTGTTATGAGACATATGTATGTTGATTTAGTTTCATGATTACATTGCTATGAGTTTAAATGTATTGTATATTTTTTACATTGTGATCATATTGATTTGTTATTTCAACAATATTTTATGATATATATATATATATATATATATATATATATATATATATATATATATATATATATATATATATCATGATGTTATGGGTTAACTACCTTCTTGTCATGAGGTTGATGCATGAGAGATTCATCCCTCAGAGCATGATGGAGAGAATCATCATCAAAGAGGGTGGCATAGATGGAGGTGTTGGGGGACGACAGATGAACAACTAGAACCCATGCACACACCATGTTAGATGACAATCATTATATGCATAGTTTGAATCATTAGCGTTAGTACGTTTTTGATGTTGTTTGCATTTAGATAATTGTTTATGCATGTTAGTTATAGTTTAATGCTTATGTGAAATTAATCTCGTATGATTGTGTTGTGGTTGTTATAAGTAGATTTGATTTATAATGTTATTGTGTATTTATGTCATGATTATTAATATTTTTTAAGAAAATAAATTTATGTGAATAGTATTTGGTACTACCATATGTAGGTTAATCATCATGTCTTTATAATGTTTGAGAACATTAGTCGGTTATTTTTATGATATCGAGAATACCATTATATGGATTAAATGCCTTAATGTGTATATAAAGATAATAAAAGACAGAGATTTAATTTACACAACAAATGTATTGTTATAATACTATTAAGATTGGTATAATACTTGTTCGAAATACCAATTACTATTGAAAGGAATATAATTGATTTTATATTAGTCATATTATCATTAAGTCATGGTGATATTCGAAGTGTTAGTTATAATTATCAATTGTGTTATATTTAGTAATTCTAATAATTAGGAAATAAAAACAAGTAATTAGGAAATAAAATGTATAAATAAATAATAAAGAAAAATATATGTAGGAAAAAGAAAAAACACATAAAGGAAACATCAAACATGGGAAAATGGAGAGATTTAAAGGAAGGACAAACTTCAAAGAAAAGCGGGGGGGGGGGGGGGGGAAGACATGCAAATTAAAAAAGAAAGGAAGTTCGGGCGACATGGAAAGGATAAGAAGGGAATAGGAGAAGAGAAGAGTAGAGCGTGGATTTGAGGAGAAGATAAGACAATGCAAGAGGAGAGAGGACACTGGATGGAGAAGAAAAGAAAGTAGAACACCTTCTGGTATCATCTGGTCGACCATTAAAAAGGTTAGTGATGGTCTAGCTTAGGAAAAAGTTTGTGTAATATAATAGAAAAATAGGTATTATGATAGCAAACTATGAATAGCAAACTATGAATAATGTGCTTTAAAAAAACTATAGTGAATTGTGTATAACCAATGAATTTATACCTTTACATACAACATGGTTTTGTCCTACAAATCATGGTGATGAGTATATGGATAGGCAATAAGTGCATTTAATAACCAAAACTAAAAAATTATATATATGTAAACTATGTTCAACTTCTATTCAAACTATATATATATAATAGCAATGTATATATAATGTATGCTTTTGACTTCCAAAAACAATAATATATTTATATGAATGAACTGAGAATAATTGTTATTCAAACCTTGAAAATATATAACTATGTGTAATACAATGAATTGTGTGATATATTATTCAAAATAACAAGCTTGCATCTGTTCCAAGTGTTGGTTTGTTTGGGAGCGTAGATGGTGGAAGTTATCGGCCCAGACAAGATAATCTAAAACTCTATTTGATCCATATTCTTTGAATTCAGGAATTTTTTGATTCACCTATTAAGAGGATTTTGATTTACTATTTGAAAGTGCCTTTTGTAGTGCCCCACCTCAAAATATGTCAATATAGGGTCATATTCACATTATGCATAATTCATCTAGTATTAAGACAAATATGAATATAGTCATAGGATCCATTATCTACAATTAATACGTAGTTATACATTGATTACAAGACACTAATCAAATTTGAAAGCAATATCACCGTATTGAGTTAACATACCTATTTCAAATTTAGGATCTTGCTTAACTATTTCAAATTTGAAAACTATTTGAAAGTGTTTGTCATCAATGTGTAATCTTAACAGGCAGTTTTAATCACCTTAAAGAAAAGCTAGAGGATCCATTATCTATGACTTATCATATAAATATTGATTTATACAGTATCAATACCGATAATCAGGATTACACTGTCGATCTTATTCTAAATATCAAACTTGGGTTCGACTCTTTTGTCTCTCATTCACATAGAACTATACCTAATATCCCTTATTAATCGTTGTCTATGTTGTAGTGTGTTGAGCTCATTATTGTCTACCAAAGTTATCATGTTGCCATCGAACTCAAGCTCCTCAAGCTCTGACACATTGTATTTAAACTATATCGAGCTCGACTCTTCGATTCTTATCCTTGCATCTCAAGCCATTTAGCTATTTGACTCAGGATTGTCTAGTTCACTTCCTTTTTGTAGTGATCACCTATATATGCTCACCAAAATTTGACATCCAAATTTGAGCTCTATTTTGCTCCAAATGAGTTCTGTAAGTATAAAAATGATCTTGAGGTGATGTCATGCTCTTCAAGTTTCATGCTTTCACTCAAAATACATGAGTTCTCATTTTGTAAACATTCAAGTTGAAATCATATGAAGTTCTTGATTAATAAATATAAATGACCATATATATATATATATATATATATATATATATATATATATATATATATATATAGTTTGAGTACTTATATATGGTACATATTATGATTATATTTAGTATGCAAAAGTGCTTGTATATTGAAAATATATCTATGTGAGAACTTAGGTATTCATATAAAACATAACATAAATTGGTGTATTGGGCCGTGTCCCTATAACTATAAGTTTATTGACTGTTGAAACTAAGTCATAGATTCTTGAAGAATAGAACACTATTTATTATGCATACAACCTTCTAAGAATGTAACAAGTTATTTAAATGAAAGATTATGTTTTCATAAGAATTATGACTTTCTTTATTATGACATGTTATTTGAATTTGAGTAGTTGTACATATAAATAATAGACTATGATTATCATCATAGAATGTACTATAATTAAACCTACTTACAGAAATTATAAATATACAGACTAAATATAGATTATACCCTATTGGTATAAACTATGCATGTTATGTTTATTATCATTTTGATGAAGATTCTTTCATACGTTTGATGGACTAAATGTATACATTTTGATTATTCATGTGTTTACCATGTTTTATACTTGCTAGTAAGCAGTAATTCGCATGAATATATTGGTTATGTACATGTTAACTAAATATCATATTATTGGTACTAATTAAGTAGTGAGACGAACTTCACTAGCTTACTAACATCACCTATGCTAGATGAAGGTAATCCAATCAAATGGTGTGTATGAAATTGATTGATCTTAGAGATCAATAACTATTAAAATTTTTGGCCAAAGTAATGTGTTGTCCCCCAAAAAATATCACTCATTTTTGGGACAACATTTGAACTATTTTGGTCCTACATACCAAAATCCTCTCTTCCCCTTTCAAAAATTGTTTTGAGCATTCAGGTTCTTCATTTCTCAAGCTTTCCAGAAATCTATGAACTCTGCAGGCTTGAATCTATGAACTTTGCAGGCTTGAATCTACAGACTCTGCAGGCTTGAATCTACGAACTTTATAGGCAAGCTCAAATCTACGGACTCTCAAGGTTTGTTTCTACGGACTCTACAGGAAAGAAACATGTTCAACACTTAGCCAAATAATGAAGAATGAATTGATTGGACCATTGAACCATTGAACCAAAGTTGGTTCAATCGGTAGGTTCAAAGGTTCAACCAAAGCTTAGAAAGATAAAGGAAGTAGTGTTTGAGCGAGACACAAAATAAACCAATGAACTGATTGAACTTTGAACTGAAAGAGTTCAAAGTTCAATGGTTCAACATTGTTCAAAAGTTCAAAGGTGGCCTCAAGCAAAGAGAGAAGCAACATGGATGATTCTAAAGGCAAGTTCAAATGAAAGCGATGGTTCAACCAAGGAGAAAGAAAGCAATTGAACCAATAAAGCGATTGAAGCAAGGAGCTGAGAAGGCTGCTCGAATCATTGAAACAGTCAACCAATGACGTCCCCGTAGATGTCAAATTTAAGGTAAGGGAATATCCATTAAAATTCAAATAAAGCACGAAACTTGAAGGAAGAACCAAGTGACTGGCTGAAAAGATATCCCTGGAGCTTAAATTACAAGAAGAGACAAAGCTGGAAAAGACAAAAGTGGAAAGAGGACAAAGAGGAAAATATCTACGCAGTAGTTATTTCGATAGTTGGAATAGTTTGCGAAGTAGATTTTCTAGCTTGCAAAAATTAAAGACGCGGCCTATTTTTCCTCCCATAAAGTAAAGACAAAATAGACAGCTGCACCGATATCAGAGGGGACATACCAGATGATCTGGACTCAGGAGAAGATAGATGGGATGAAATGACATGCCATAGTTAAGACAACTACCCTATTTTCAACGTAGTCCTTTGACAAACCTTGAAATGCATTCAAGGCATTGAATGCACATCATGGGCTGTTCTATGGAAAACAAGTGCCCAAGTCTTTCTTGGAGTTCTATATATTGTAATCTCTCATTTGTTACAAAGGAGACTTTTCATTTTTACAAGAGCGAAACTTTGCCCATTTTGAAAGAAGACTGAGACTCTGAGCTCAGGTTGTAATTTCATTTTCCTTGTTATTTGAATGAGAAAGCAGGTTTTTCCAGACTTTGTGCTATTCTGACTTGTGTCATCTGAAGGTGTCCTTATTCATTTAATTTGGTACGCAAAATTAGTGAAGGTAATAGGGAAGTGTCCTGAAACCAACTTTGGGAAGACTTTGTGCTTTCACAATTGATTTCAGTCTGTGTTTTCTTTTTCTTTTTGTGTTGAGGATTTTGGGGTGACTTTGTGCCCCCATTATCCTTTGTGATGTACTCTTTGGGCAGTTGAGGTGGAGACTTTGTACTCTATTTCATCTTGCTGTTACTACGCCCCTTTTTATCACTGGTTATTTCACTATCTGAAAGAAACTCCTGCTGTTTCTTATAGCGACACTTATGAAAGAAGAGAAGTGCCTTCATCATTTATAGCTAGTATTTTCTCCTTTATCTGTGTGCATCATCTTTGAAAGAAGAGAGATGGATGGTTTGTCTCACCCCTGTGTCTTACTTTTTACATATATATATATAGCATATAGCCTCCTGCATCTCCTGCATATCTATAGGGAACCTCCCCTTGATGAGAGGAGAGATTTGTCCCCTGTTGATGTAGTAAACCTGCACACCAAGAAGACCCATCTCCCTATGCTATGGTGATAGGAGCTATTTTCGTCACCAGTTAGCTGGCTGACAAAATATTCACCCAACGGTTTTTGGCGACTCTGATAGGGACACAATAATTTTGTGCAATTTGGAACCTCAAGTTTCAGATTGAAACATCACCTGTGTCTTACCCATAATCATTATAATCCTTATCCATTATAGAGTCTGGAAACTCTATTCCATGTCCTACCCACTATCATTAGCCTTACCATCCTCCATCTCTATTTCCATTATTTTACTTTGTCTGCAAAACCAGAGTTGCTGGAAAAGAGTGCGCAGTCTGAAGCCTCAAGCCTCAAGTTGAAGCAGGGCTAGTTTTTTTCCATTTTTGTCTTGTAATCTGGCCATTCCACCCAAATGTGTTATCCCCATTTTTCATAATCCCATCATGGCAGTTCGAGGCCCCTGGGGTAACTCTTTTGGCCCACTTAATCTAACTCCACCCCTGCATGAGCTACCACTCAGTTCAAGAAAGAATTTCCCCAAATTTTTTGGTGATGGGAGAGTTCACCTTGATGAACACATTACAACTTTCAACATAGCCTGTGATGTGATAGGGGTGGAATTTGAAGATGTGGCAGTCAGGCTTTTTGTGGAGACCTTACAAGGTGTTACTGCAGACTGGTTTTACCATCTGCAAACTAGATTAGTGACTGGCTAGGACACTATCAAAGCTAAATTTGAAGCCAGGTTCAGGCCTGTAGAGGATGCACATGCCTTGCTAGCCCAACTCACACAAATGAAGAAGGAGCCCCATGATCCTATGAGGGACTTCATTGCTAGGTTCAACAAGCTAAGGCACATGATTCCCATGATCGCCCAGCCGACACCTCAGAATCTCATGTGTTTCTTTATCAACTCATAGCTGCTTGAAGTGAGTTTTCTGTTGAGACGGGCTAGACATATAGACCTTGAAGCTGCTTAAGACTTGGCTACTGAGGTAGAAGATGACCTTATCTTAGCAGGAAAGATAAAGAGAGACCTTAATAAAGGTAAATCCTCTTCATCTTCTGAGTATTCACCTGCAGTCACCACCGACCCAATGGTACAAAAGCTAGCAAATGAGATGCTAGATCTCAAAAAACAAATGGTGCAACAGATGTCATCTACTCCTGCATACAAAGATATACCTAGGAGGACATTTTAGAATCAGGCGTACCAAGGCAATGCTGCCAGGAATTAGGGACAGTAAAATTGCCTTCCTCCTCCACAGAGGAACCTCGCCATTGAAGCACCTCCAACCAACTCAACAGTTGGATATTTGGAAACAGAGCATGATTTCTCTTTCCAACCTGAGTTTAATCAAGAAAATAATGCTGACCTCTTCATGGAGGATCAAGAAGAGTCAACTGGTGACTCCATCATTGGTTTCTTGAATTACCAAGATGAACCCAGAAGTGAAGGTGATGCAGATGAGGGACCATATGCTATGTTCACCCGGTCCCAGAACCAGTCAACTCAGCAAGCTGATAAAGAAAAAATAGAGAAGTGACCTCAACCAATAATTTCAATTGTTGAACGTGGAACCACTTTGTCTTTCCAACCAAAGGACCTGGTGGTTGCTAAAGAAGTAAGTATCCCAAAAAGTTTTACAACTTCTACTTCAACTTTGCAGTCCAATCCTCCTTCCCCTCCCAAAAACTAAAAGGATGAACTCCCATCCTCTATGCCTAGTCCAATTCAGTCATTTGACATAACTGATCATGTGAAAAAGACAAAAAGTTAAATGATTGAATTTGAAATCTTGTAGTCCAACCCCGATCAGTGGACAAGTTGGCACAAGATGTCAAGACCCAAACGTCGGCCCCTGAAGCTCAAATTTTGTTTGAGTTTTTAGGCAGGGGTGATTACTTCTTGACCACAAAAGACGTCCATGTTTCTGGAGACAAAATTCTGGTAGGTGGTGATCCAAGAATTGATTCAAACCAGACATCAGAAGGATTGGTAGGGTGCAGCACAAATGAAAAAGGGTCTTCCATCTCTAATGAAGAGAAATCTGATAGAAGATCCATTTCTGGTGATGTTTGGATATAAGAAATAGATGGTAACAATTTCTCTACAGGTGTTGGGGCCAAGTTGGTGTTGATATCTCCTAAGGGGGATATTCTTCCTTCTTTACATGAGTTGCAGTTTACAACACCAACAACACTGCCGAGTATGAATCTCTGTTACTCGAATGGGGAGCTACTCAAGACAAAGGAGATGCTGAGCTGGTGGTCTGGCAGGCATCTGAAGGGGACAATCAAGACATGTGCTAGACTAAACTATTAGAACAACAAATTATGGTAATAGACTAGCCTGCTATCCATCAAAATCAAAAAAGGGACTCTGCAGAGAACCAAGATTCATGGTTCTCAGACTAGAAAGTAAGTCTTGCCAAGACGCAGTAAGAGAAGAGAACCAAGAGAAAGACACAGGAGATTGAATTCTTGGTGGAGAGTTCCATTCACCCGTCACCGATTCTGGAGGCAAAATGGCTTCTTGCTAGTTTATTAGGATAGAAGGCCATTTTCACTGCCTCTCAAGGAGTAGCATCTGAGGTACTTCAATTCTTGAAGTACCAAATAAATTCACCTATACATTTGTATATTTGTAAAGTCTTTGTTCTATTTTGTGCTTTTCATTTTCTTTTTTTGGAGCCTTTCTTTTTGGGTAGCTCAACTCCGTAGACCAATGGCACACTTCAAGGCACTGGAGATTCTAATTTCTACTCCCCTCAACTGTTCCAAGTTTTCATCTGAAAAAAGTTCCCCAATTGGAGCCAGCTGTTGTCCCCCAAAAAATATCACTCATTTTTGGGACAACATTTGAACTATTTTGGTCCTACAGACCAAAATCCTCTCTTCCCCTTTCAAAATTTTTTCTAAGCATTCAGGTTCTTCATTTCTCAAGCTTTCAAAAAATTTACGAACTCTGTAGGCTTGAATCTACGAACTCTGTAGGCTTGAATCTACGGACTTTGTAGGCTTAAATCTACGAACTCTGCAGGCAGGCTCAAATCTATGGACTCTCAAGGTTGGTTTCTACGGACTCTGCAGGAAAGAAATGGGTTCAACACTTAGCCAAATAACAAAGAATGAATCAATTGGACCATTGAACTGTTAAACCAAAGTTGGTTCAATCGGTAGGTTCAAAGGTTCAACCAAAGCTTAGAAAGATAAAGGAAGTATTGTTTGAGCGAGACACAAAATAAACCAATGAACCGATTGAACTTTGAACCGAAAGAGTTCAAAGTTCAATTGTTCAACATGGTTCAAAAGTTCAAAGGCGGCCTCAAGCAAAGAGAGAAGCAACATGGATGATTCCAAAGGCAAGTTCAAATGAAAGTGATGGTTCAACCAAGGAGCAAGAAAGCGATTGAACTAATAAAACGATTGAAGAAAGGAGCCGAGAAGGCTGCCCGAACCATTGAAACAGTCAACCAATCATGTCCTCGCAGACGTCAAATTTAAGGTAAGGGAATATCCATTGAAATTCAAATAAAGCACGGAACTTGAAGGAAGAACCAAGCGACTGGCTGAAAAGATAACCCGAGAGCTTAAATTCCAAGAAGAGACAAGGATGGAAAAGACAAAAGCGAAAAGAGGACAAAGAGAAAAATATCTACACAGTAGTTATTTCGGTAGTTGGAATAGTTTGTGAAGTAGATTTTCTAGCTTGCAAAAATTAAAGACGTGGCTTGTTTTTCCTCCCATGAAGTAAAGACAAAATGGACAGCTACACCGATATTAGAGGGGATAGACTAGATGATTCAGACTCAAGAGAAGATAGATGGGATGAAATGACATGCCATAGTTAAGACAGCTGCCCTGTTTTCAATGCAGTCCTTTGACAAACCTGAAAATGCATTCAAGGCATTGAATGCACAGCATGGGCCATTCTATGGAAAACAAGCACCCAAGTCTTTCTTGGAGCGCTATATATTGTAATCTCTCATTTGTTACAAAGGAGACTTTTCATTTTTACAAGAGCAAAACTCTGCCCATTTTGAAAGAAGAAGACTGAGACTTTGAGCTCAGGTTATAATTTCATTTTCCTTGTTATTTGAATGAGAAAGCAAGTTTTTCCAGACTTTGTGCTGTTCTGACTTGTGTCAAGGTGTCCTTATTCATTTAATTTGGTATGCAGAATTAGTGAAGGTAATAAGGAAGTGTCCTAAAACCAACTGTGGGAAGACTTTGTGCTTTCACAATTGATTTCAGTCTGTGTTTTCTTTTTCTTTTTATGTTGAGGATTATGGGGTGACTTTGTGCCCCCATTATCCTTTGTGATATACTCTTTGGGCAGTTGAGGTGGAGACTTTGTGCTCTGTTTCATCTTGCTATTACTACACCCCTTTTTATCACTGGTTATTTCACTATCTGAAAGAAACTCCTATTGTTTCCTGTAGCGGCACTACTGAAAGAAGAGAAGTGCCTTTAGCATTTATAGCCAAAATTTTCTCTTTTGTCTGTGTGCATCATCTCTGAAAGAAGAGATATGGATGGTTTGTCTCACCCCTGTGTCTTACTTTCTGCATATATATAGCCTCCTACATCTCCTGAATATCTATAGGGAACCTCCCCTTGATGAGAGGAGAGATTTGTCCCTTGTTGATGTAGTAAACCTGCACACCAAGATGACCCATCTCCCTATGCTATGGTGATAGGAAGTATTTTGGTCACCAGTTAGCTGGGTAACAAAATATTCACCCAACATAATGTATAATTAGACATTGTCATTTCATATATATGATTTATATGTTTGTGCGATATCATATTAGAACATATTTTCTTTATGGTACATATCATGTATTAGAAATATTACAACACATGGGTACTAGCTTGTCTCTATACATTTCTGCATCATCACTATTTGTTCATCCATGAAGGAAAGACTATTCCATGATGGGAGATTGTGTGAGAGATTGATAGTCCATGGTTGATGTGGAAAAGTGCTCAGATGATGTTCTCCCTCCTACAAGAGTACTTATTTGGAGACTATACTTAAGATTGCCATAGATACTGGAGTTTGAGGTCTCATGCTCCATGGAGCCTTGTATATTGTATTATATTTAGTATTATTGAAACATTATCCCTCATGAGATGTAATTATTTACTCATTATACCATGACAATAATAGCTACATTTTCATACCATCCATAGTTAAAAATCTGTAATTAATTTTTATATTCAGTTATCTTTTATTTCATATGATGACATTGATCAATGACAAATACATGTTACATGCTTATTTATCAGTTAACATACTTAGAGTGTTTTATCTTGATCACTAATTAGATTTTTGTTGTGAAATCTAATGAAAAAATACGTTTATTATTTTTTTAAATCATGTTATTTTAAGTCAATCTCAGTGGGGATATTACATATGGTATTAGAGCTACGGCTCAAACTCTAGAACTTAATGATTTCACTAACATTTTTGTATCTTTTTGTTTACCATAAAGGAGAATGGTGAAAGCTAAAGTATCCAGAGAGGGTCCTTCAAATGTCAATGACAATAACCCTTCATTTGATTCTAATCGATTTGCCATTGAGCAAACAACAAAATTAGATTAGATTCTTGCAACCATGAATAAAATTAGGGATCAAATTTTAGCTCTAGAGTAGGAAGTGTTAGGATCTACTACCCACTAAGGGCACACTTGATTACCTTTGTATTAGCAACTAAACATGGAATTTAACTAGAATGAATAAGTAACTAGAAAATTCAGAAATAACACGGAATATGAGAGACAATACCCAATTGTATTAATACTTATCCAGAAAGAAATACAATAAAGAAGATGCCACACTTCTTCTTTCCACACCTCTAGAGCTCCCACACTTCTAGGGCTCACCAGTAATTCTCCTTCAACAGTTCACTCTCTCAATTACAGTCACAACAATCAACTCAAACATAGAGTTGTTGTTCACCTCCACCAATTAGTAACCAAACTCCCAGTACACCAAGTACACAACCTTACTCCAAGTAGATCTCTCTTCTCTTGCAACAACCTACAAATCAACAGACCTTACTTACCATGTAGATATCTCTACACCCTGAAGAACCCTTGTCTTTGCCTCACCAAGTCCTTATGATTCTTCAACCAGTACCCCGATGGATCTTCTACCAGAACTTACACAACCTGCAACTCTCCCTGATTATACACACTCAATACCCCTTTAGAAATAGGAGGAGCTACTCTTGCTCTCTCTACAAGCACAATGGCTTTCTACCACACTTTACAATACAGCCCATGAGTCTATTATATAGATCTCATGCATACAATAATTAGACATTCTTAATTACAATAATTAGAAACACAGCTTCAAGACTAAAATAAGTCTTTACATGCAAACTGACTGTCCAAAAATAGACCAGTTCTCGAACCGCATGTAAACACATGCACACACAGGTTGCCGATGTTGGCTCCTTCCTGATCGATGTTGGTTGACTCATTACCGACTTCGGTTGCTTATGCACTGCAATATGATCAATGTCGGTTGATCAGACCGATGTCGGTTGCCCTGCAACTTGTTCTGCAACTCTGCAACTCCTCTTGTTCGCATCTTGGTGAAGCTTTTAGCTCCACAACCTAACAATCTCTCACTTGGAGATAAACAGTTGCACCTGCACCTATACCTGTACACCGTCTAATTCATTTTTTGACTTGTATCCCTCTTCAAGTTCAATCTTGAAGACCAACCACCACACAACCTGTGGTGCACCTCCTGTCATCCAAGTAACCTGCCACATCCGAACCTACAACTCCATGTAGTGAAGACCTTGACCCTGCATAACATGTTAATCTACTGCTAGTCCCTCTCAGATACTTGAGAATCCACCTTCCCCGAATTAGCTCTAAACTCTCTGACAACTCCCACTTCTTGGGAAAACTCAGGTCTACATCAGACCTCATGTGATTTCAAACATTGTTCTAAGCTCAAATTGATCTGTCCAACCCTTGGTGTGCTTACCGGTTCTGCATCCTGCATCTTGAACCCCACCAACACCTTCTTCACATCAGCTCCCACTGGAGACAAAATCAACATGTGATCTTTCATGTCTCTTATGCCAAAAAATTTCACTGCTCCCAAATTCTTCATGACATACCTCTGAACTAACTTTACCTTTAGCTCAGAAACTCCCTACATGTGTAACCATGCAACAAGAAACCATACAACAGTAATAGGATAATGTTGTAATCATCATCCAACATGGTAAAGAAAAACACAATGGCTAAACCTCCATTGTCCTGCAACTTACTCAAGACCATATACCCTGGCCTTCCATTTCACGTTTCCATTCTCGCTCTTTTTTATCCTGACAATCCATTCATCTTTCAGTGCTTTCTTCCATCTTGAAAATATACCAAAAACTCCCATTTGGTCCTTCTCCAAGGAATCACATTCTTGAGTCATGTCATGCTCCCACTATTTCCTAGATTCTACCTGCTCTACTTCTTTAAAAAACTTCCTGATTCTTGACCATCAGTGAGCAACAAGTAGTGTAAAGAAGGGACATGACGAATTTGAGGCTTACTTACCCTTTCAGTCCTCCATATGGGCGCTTGAGACACCTTGACAGCTTGATGTCCACCCAAAATCTATCTTAGTGACCGATGTTGGTCACATCTTAGTCTGCACCCGACCGACATCGGTTCCATGCGACTGCCTCATTGCCGACGTCAGTTCCCTGACCGACGCCAGTGTTTACCTGTCTGGAGTCACCGATGTCAGTCTGAACATAGCTGACATCGGTCCCTATCTAGACACCGACATCAGTTTTCTAACTGACGTCGATCTCTGTGTTTTACTTGTGAGCGATGAATTTTACCCGCGAGCTCCTTTTGGATCAAAACCCTGTCCAAATCAACGTTGCTCTGCTCAAAATTTTTCAGCCCCTTGAACTGATCTCTATCTGTCATCTTCTCCTTGAAAACCAAGGCTTTACTGTTCTTGTCACGAACATCAGATTTCTTCCTTCTGCAATACTGTGATCCTCCAACAGAAGCTACCACCTTCTTTGTTGACCCAGTGTCAAGAAACATCACTTTCTTCTATTGCTTACAGAAATCTCGATCCATGTCTTTCAAATCCGAAAGCTTACATTTTGATTTAAGAACATGCATTCCCTTCTTACATATGTGACCAAGTCTATAAAGCCACATCTCTGCAACAGAAGGTGAATCAGTAATATAAGTAGATAGATAAAGGATACCTACTTTCTTACCACCGTCTAATTCAAGTGCATCCACTATGAGAGTTACTATGCATCTCTCATCACCCAACTTTCCTGAAAAAATTAGACTCATCTCCAAGACTGGTACCTGCATGACCTCATTCAACACTCGTGTGTTACATGTCTGCAATTTCAGCTTCACTTTCTCTTTGCCAACCATGTGACAAGGCTCACCAACCCCTAAATAAATCTCTCCAAAGTCTCCTTGGACATACTCGTGAAAAGATGCTCTATTTCAAGCTGCATGGAAAGAGGCAACAAAATCTATAGACCAAGATTCTACTTTATCCAGAGCATCTTGTGCAACAACACCTGCAACATCTACTTTTTTAATTCCTTCATGCTGATCTTCTACCGACCAATAATCTTTCTTTACCTATTCTTTCTTTCCATCAATCAGTAATAGACCATTTGTGCTATTCAATTTCTCCATTCGTAGCTTACTTTCTTATGCCATTGCTATACTCTCACTCAATCAGAAACTCCTGTGAGTGACCTGTAATCAACAAAACACTTAACACGCTTTGACCACCTGTTAGTGTACTTAACCACCCTCTGATGAACCTGCAACCTGGCTCTAATACCACTTGTTAGTGGTATCATGCACTGAATCTACAATCAGTCTCTGATACCACTTGTCAGGATCTACTGCCCACTAAGGGCACACTTGATTACCTTTGTATTAGCAACTAAACACAAAATTTAACCAGAATGAATAAGTAACTAGAAAATTCAAAAACAACATGGAATATGAGAGACAATACCCAATTGTATTAATACTTATCCAGAAGGAAATACAATAAAGAAGATGCCACACTTCTTCTTCCCACACCTCTAGAGCTCCCATACTTCTAGGGCTCACCAATAATTCTCCTTCAATAGTTCACTCTCTCAATTATGGTCACAACAATCAACTCAAACACAGAGTTGTTGTTCACCTCCATCAGTCAGTAACAACGCTACCAGTACACCAAGTACACAACTGTACTCCAAGTAGATCTCCCTTCTCTTGCAACAACCTGAAAATCAACAGACCTTACTTACCATGTAGATATCTCTACACCCTGAAGAACCCTTGTCCTTGCCTCACCAAGTCCTTATGATTCTTCAACCAGTACCCCGGTGGATCTTCTACCAGAACTTGCACAACCTGCAACTCTCCCTGATCATACACACTCAACACCCCTTTGGACCTAGGAGGAGCTACTCTTGCTCTCTCTACAAGCACAATGGCTTTCTAGCACACTTTACAATACAACCCATGAGTCTATTATATAGATCTCATGCATACAATAATTAGACATTTTTAATTATAATAATTAAAAACGCAGCTTCAAGACTAAAATAAGTCTTTACATGCAAATTGACTGTCCAAAAATAGACCAGTTCTCAACCCACATGCAAACGCATGCACACACAGGTTACCGACGTCGGCTCCTTCCTGACCGATGTCGGCCGACTCATTACCGATGTCGATTATTTTTGCACTGCAATATGACCGACGTTAGTTGATCAGATCGACGTCGGTTGCCCTGCAACTTGTTCTACAACTCTGCAACCTCTGCAACTCCTCCTGTTCGCATCCTGGTGAAGCTTTTAGCTCCACAACCTAACAGGAAGTTTATGGCCATTAAGAGGAATTACATCAAGATGTACCTAAAGAGCATCTCACTAAGCAAAAAAAAATTTAGGATGCGAGAGCTCAGTACCTGTAGAGTTAGCTAGAGATATGAAAAAAATGAATGCACCTAACTTCAATGAAATTATTTTAGGTGATAAAGCTAAAGCATGGTTGACTGATAT
This sequence comes from Torreya grandis, assembly GCA_037957365.1. NCBI lineage: Eukaryota > Viridiplantae > Streptophyta > Pinopsida > Cupressales > Taxaceae > Torreya > Torreya grandis. The sequence goes on along the minus strand of JARHVA010000304.1, from coordinate 1,948,305 downwards.
GGAGAAGTATTTCGATATTTGAAACTACTATGAGGTCACTAAAGTAGTTTGGAAAGCTTACCTGTTGGCTGGTGAAGCAACTACATGGTGGGCCAACAAGAAGTTGGAAATGAATCTTAATTCGACCACCACTACATAAGAACAATTTATGACATTATTCAGATCATAGTGGATTTCATAATTATACTTTGACCAGTGGCTTCCATTATTCAGATCATAGTGGCTACTATTAGGAGTACTTTCAAAGATTGAGTGATCAACTTCTTATCAGGAGATGAATTCTACAATCAGGTAAGGAAAGCATTGTCTAAGAATGCTCAAAATCTTAGGTATAAAGGATTCAAATTAAAAAAATGATGGTCTTTTACAATATAATGGAAGGATGTATGTGCTAGATTGAGAGAATCTAAAGAGCACAGTGCTAAATGAACTGTACAATACCTCATATTCAAGACATCTTGAGCTTATGACAGAGCTTATACCACTTTATTTTTGGAAGGGAATCAAGAAAAATATAGTGAATTTTGTGTCACGTTGTCTAGAATGTCAGTGAGTGAAGTTGAACATATGCATATGGATGGATTGTTATATCCACATGACATACCAGAATAGAAGTGACAGGTGATTAATGTGGACTTTTTCCAAGGTTTACCATTGTCACAAAATAGACACGACATGATCTTGGTTGTAGTTGATAAGCTAACTAAGGTAGCATATTTTATACTAGGCAATTTGACAAATGATGCACCCACTCTTACAAAGAGATTTGTAAAGGAAGTGTATCGATTTCATGGATTTTGTTGACCATTTTTGCCCAACAGGCCAAAATTGGTCCCCTTCTTCCCTTGCTATTCGAAGCCAGTCAATTTTCGGTTGCACAAGTTTAATGACATGGTTCATCGGCCTTGGTTCAATCGGCCTAGTTCAATCAGTCGCTCATTGACAAGTTCATTGGCCCGCAATAATTGAATTACTTGAATCGTTAAATCATTATGGCTCAACGACTTGGTTCAAAGGTATGCCTAGATGGCCGAAGGGTAGTCCAAAGTTCACATACCCTTGCAAAGGGCAGGCCCTTCAAAGAAAAGGGCAACCAAGTAAGTTCTTCAAATTTTGTTTAAGTCTTGAATTCCTTCAGACAAAAAGTCTGAAGGAATTTGGGCCACAATTCAAAGCAAAGGCCGGGGCAAAATTCCATGGACTTTTGTCTATGGGAAAATGTCTGCAGACAAAAAGCCCACAAAAAATATACAAAGCAAAGGACAGACTCGGGAAAATTGTCTGCGGACAAAAGTCTGTCGGAAAATGTTCGCAGACAAAAGTCCATGGGAAAGTGTTCACGGACAAAGGTCTGCAAAAGCCCAAAAATTAATCTGGAAGAGTACAACAATCCGCCGAAAGACCCCGAAGGGTAGGTGCCCTTGCGGGGGACTCTTGGCCAAATAAAGGGGAACTTAAGCAAAGGCCGAGGGGTCACCTTCCCTACAGGAAGGTGCTAAGAAGGAACTTCAAGCAGAAAAGGCCCACAGGGAGGGCCGTGGAGGACAAAGCCCGAAGGAAATTGCCAAAGCGGTGACGTCCTAGAAGCTGTCCAAGTTAAGAAAGTGAATTAACCATTGGTTTTCAAAGAGATGATGGCCGCGTGAATGTCAAAATTAACAAAATGGAATAGCCGTTTGTTTTCAAACTAAAAGGATGCCAACCATGAAAGGAGGCCCAGAAATGCAGCGACCCACAAGAAGATTGCCCCCGAGGGCCAAGGAGCTAGAAGAGACAAGATAGGGAAAAGACAAAGTGCTAGGCATGGAGCAGGCAGATAATCCAAGTGGCGAAGGGAAGCATCGATTTGAGAAGTTACTCTAGCAGGTGAAACAGTGGCTACAAATTGCAATTAGAGGATGCGAACGGTCAATCATGCGACCCTTTTTTCTTCATTTCATCTTTATGAGTAGACAAGCTACGTAGGTGCCTTCAAGAAGTAGCCTCAGTTAATGAGGAAACGATGCAGCCATGTCAAAAAACACCTGAAGTCAAAGCCAGAGTTGATATAACATTTATTTTTTAGGCAACATGCTCTTCCCAATGAGGGGACGTAAATGGGCCACTTGTAAAAAGGGGTGCCAAAAGGCCTCCTTTCTTCTCCTATATATTGAGGACTTGTCATTTGAGAAATATCTTCCACATTTGTAAGGCGTAGCCCTGGAAAAATTTTCACCTGAATCAATAAACTCATTTTTACCTCTATCTTGGATAGATATTTCTGTGTATGTCCTGAGTGTTAGTTTGTGTTTAGTCATTGTTTCTTGATGCTTTCACAGGTCCAACACTAGCATATATGTTGTCTATAAGGCACAATTTCTATAGCTGACAGGAGGAGAGCTACATTTGAAAGTGTAGAAATAGAAGAAATTACTTACAGTGTGCATTTCACAGCACCTTGGTGAATCTTTGTTTTCTGTGTTTTCATGAAAGCCTCCCTGCCAATTTTTTGCAGCCTGGTCCTTCTGCCAAGTGTGAAGTGTATGTATGTATTTGTTTGATTTTAAGTGTGGATGTGAGAAGGTTGACTTATTTTGATGCATCACCTCTTTAGAGTAGTTTGTTTTCCTGCAATCTTTCTCCCTTTTCATCCCCCCATTATATCTATATATGTGTGTGTGTGTGTGTGTGTGTGTGTTAGCACTTGCTGGAATGAATATGATGCATCAAAGGGAGCTAGCCCTTATCTAGAGACTCTCCCCTCCAGCTTCCCTGGTCCCACAGGTGAGAAGGGAGTTTCCATAGTTGCGAGGAGAAAGCAGGAGCTCGGTCTCCTGCCAAGGGTGCAATCTTCTACGTCAACAGTTTTGGCATGCCTAGTGGGACCAACTAGGATAGGTTTTGTCCAAAGATTTGAAGAATTTTTGGTGTGTTCTTCAATCGACCAGCCTTTGGAGGCTTTTGCATCAACACCAATGGTGACTCTGAGTTGATCAGCTGGTTAAGCAGCCTGGTGCCATCAAAAATGATTTTTTGTATGTATAATTCCTTTGCACAAAATCATGGGTCTTGTTTTCTTTCATATGACTATGATCAAGCTCAAGATTTTTAGAGAATCGCCTCAAGCAGCTCTCCTAGTTGCCCTGCAACGATAAGGGAAATGGCCATGGAATTTGAGAAGCAGACGATAGAATTTGACAGACTAGAGGAGCAGTATGGATATCAGCAGCAGCTGATGTATAAAGAGGAATGTTTGTTTAGGCAAGCACATGCCTTACAATCCATGGAGGAAGAGGTAGTAAAATGGAGAAATCCATTTATTCAAGGCAGTCAGCCTTGCGCACCCCCTCCTATCCTAAAGAAAGCCCCCTCTTTTGCACCAAATCCTTTTTATCAAATAACACTTGCTCACTCCAGCTCATCTGATGCATCTGCTCTCAATACGAGGAGGAACAAATGCATGGTGAGCTCTCTTCCCCTTTGTTTGATGAACTTCCTTGCTGCTTTGATGAGGAGGATGACTACACTGAGGAGCCTGAGTTGGAGGAGGATCAGGAGGATATCTTTGAACATCTAAAGGTCCTGATCTTTGAGGAGGAAAAGGAGAGGTCTGTCTTCTTGGAGGAATGCCTTGAAGAAGAGAGTTTTAAACAGAGAGGTGATGTTCTGTGGGATGAGCAATCAGTTTGTGATTCTATTTTAGACATCACCACAGTCACCCTTCTTCAAGAAGGCCAAAAGGAAGTAGAGGATGAGTCTGACAGAGTCTTCAGTGAGGCAAAAGGAAACAAGTCAGACCATGATACATTGCAGAGGGAATGTGCAGATCAAAGGGCTTATGGTGATGAGCTAACAACCATTGATTTCTTGGTGAGGAGCACCAGTATGAGGGACCAACATTCAATAGGTTTTTAAAGATAAGCAAAGTACATATATGTCAGAAGCATGTTTGATTCTGATCCACTCAGATACAAACCAACTCAGGTGGCAGGAAAGAGGAGTAGGTCACCAACTCTCTTTTTCATTCAGCTACTTGCCTGGCACCATAAGTCTTCTTGCCAGGAAGGGAACTTGAGAAGTTTTCTCTTTGATCCAGGAGGGAGGCAAACATTCCTGGTTAGCTATATATAGTAGTTTGTTTTTAGCTTCTTTTCTTTTCTTGGTTAGCTATATATCTTTGTGAGAACTTAGGTATTCATATAAAATATAACATAACTTGGTGTATTGGGTCATACACCTATAACTATATTTTTTATGATTGTTAAAATTAAGTCATAAATTCCTGAAGAATATAACACTATTTATATATACATACCACCTTTTAAAAATGTAACAAGTTATTTAAATGAAAGATTATGTTTTTGTGAGAATTATGACTATTTATTACAATAAACTATTTGAATTTGAGTAGTTGTACATATAAATAATAGACTATGATTGTCGTCATAGAATGTACTATAATTGAACCTACTTACGAAAATTAAGAATATGTAGACTAAATATAGATTATACTCGGTTGGTAGAAGTTGTGCATGTTATGCTTATTATTTTGATGGAGATTCACTTATATGTTTGACGGATTAAATGTATGTATTTTGATTATTCTTATGTTTATCATGTTTTATGCTTGCTAGTAGGAAGTAATCTGTATAAATATGTTGGTTATATACATGTTAACCAAATCTTGTATCGCTGGTACTAAGTAGTGAAACAAACTTCACTAGCTTACTAACATCACCAATACCAGATGAAGATAATCTAATCAAGTGGTGTGTATGAAATTGATTGATCTTAGAGATCAATAATTATTGAAAACTCTGGCCAAAGTAATGTTTAGTTAGACATTGTCATTTCATATGTATGATTTACATGTTTGTACGATATCATGTTAGAATATATTTTCTCTATGGTACACATCATGTATTAAAAATCTTACGGCACACATATACTAGCTTGTCTCTTTGGATTCTTGCACTGTCACTATCTACTCATCCGTGAAGGGAGGGCCATTCCCTGATGGGGTCTTGTGTGAGGGATCAATGGTTCATGGTTCTTGTGAAAAAGTGCTTGGATGATGATCTCCCTCCCCACATCAATACTTATTTGGAGACTACACTTGAGATTGCCATAGATACTAGAGTTTGGAAACTCATGTTTTGTGGAACCTTGTATCTTGTATTGTATTTATTTTATCGAAACATTATTACTAATGAAATGTAATTATTTACTCATTGTGCCATGACAACAGTGGCTGCATGCTTGTATCAGCTATGGCTAAAAATCTGTAATTACTTTCTTTTTTCAGTTATGTTTCGTTTCGTTTGATGATAGTGATCAGTGATAAATATATGTTATATCCTTATTTTAGAGTTAACATACTTAGAGTGTTTTATCTGGATCACTAATTAGATTCTTGTGTTGAAATCTAAGAAAGAATACATTGATTAATTTTTTTTTTAAAAAAATCACGTTATTCTAAGTCAATCCTAGTGGGGATGTTACAAAGAAGTTTTATAAAAGAAGACACTTCATATTTTATAAAAAGAAGTTTTAATATGGTTGTCAGGGTACTTTGTTACCCTACCTAGACACTTATATATAAAAATACTAATGGACACATTTTCTCTCCTCTACTGTGAGGAAATACTTCTTGAATTGCTAATCATCGTTACATGTGTTACGCATGCTAAATGGTAAAGTGACACGTCTTAAGATAGCAATAGGAATATTATAACCGATGGATCATGCAATTTTTACATAACCATCACATGTGTTTGCATCATAGGAAACTTGTTGACCACCAGTCAATGGGTATTAACAATGTGTTTTTAATTTTATTGTAATACATGTTGATTGGGGGTCAACAATCTACTTGCGATGAAAACACATGTATAGATACACCCTTTTGATCATGTATATCATTTCTTACCAACATTTTCTCTGTCTAAAATTCAATAAAAAATAAGGCTCATGTTTTAGCTATCAATCTTTTGTACTTTTATTTTGTTTTGTTTTGGGACCTAAGAGAATGTTTGAGGAATGCTTGGTTGTAAATAAAAAAGGAGAATCTTACTCTTGCATTTTCAGAAGCCTTGCTTGTGTGGAAAATAAGGAGAGGAATGGGAGAATGGAAAAATGGTTCAGTGGATGCATTGTTTGAATGCTTGCTTGCTTTGTTGCCTTCTATAAGTGATGAAAAGTTTATAGGAAAGTTTTATTCCAATTCTCTTTCTAATAAGTGATTCTCCCACACGTGGGTAAACTTGTTTATCATTGGGTTTTGCATTGCATCCTTAGATGCTTGTATTTGCATTCAATTATGAGATCAGAGAGGAAAGAATTTGAGAGGAAAATAATTGGTGTATTTAGATTGATTGGCATTTAATGCATGTCAGTTAATAGTAATTAACACATAAAAGTGTTAAACAATTTAGTATTAATTTTAGTTTACATTAGATACGTGTTAAACAGTCTGATGTTTTATAAGATTCACCATTTGAGAGGGAAGAACTGACCTTGCCGGTAGGTTTAGAAATTGACAATAGTCAATTTATATACAATCAAGGATGTTTAACATTTTTGTGCGAGCATAGATGATTTAGGCAAGCATTTACAGTAAAAAAGACAAGCAAAAAAATTAAAATTTCACAAAAACATAAAATGAAAAGGAGAGACAAGAAAGGGAAGGGAGCAATTATGCATATAGTTAAACTTTTAAAATATAAAAAAGGAGTGATTATGCATATAGTTAGTCTTTTGAAATTCAAAAAAGTTGATCCCTGTTGTTGTTTATATTTACATTTGCTGTATGTGAATCATAAACATGATCCAAGCAAGGTGTATATAAAATGTGTCCTTGTATGCATTTGTGATGAGGATTGTTTCAATCTAACACTAATTAACACGTAAAAGTGGGAAACAATCTAATGTGTTAACATCAATCAACGTGAATGCACTGGGTATTTAAGATTCACTCAGTTAAAGATGGCTAAATAGAATGATATTTCAATGATCTAAGGGATTGCTATCACCTCAATACCATTGTTGAGGATGCATGATGGTGGCAGTGATGTTACCATGATTTTCGTTGAAATGATGATGCTCGAGTTTTTTCTATGCATGATAATATGTATTTGTAATATGAAGTCTTAATGAGATTTTATTATTGGTGATTGGTTTTTCACTCTTATTTTCTTCTTCTTTTTTAGGTCTAGTTATTTTGAGCTAAAAATTTTCAGAGGAGGTAGCATATTAAGGCTCTGACATGGATTTGGCATGTAACATGAGGCATCTCAAATATATTTATCTAAAAGAATGAAAAAAATTTGAAAGATATTTATTTTGAGGTGTTTATTTTGGATTTGTCATATATTACATTAATTAATAATTTTATTGTTTTCTTTATAAAATTCTTATGGACTAGTCATAGATGACTTTAATCTAGTTGCATTACTCTGTTAGGCTCGAAAAAATATTAACATAAAAAAAAAAATGGGCTCCAAATATCATTGTATGTCAAAGATATTACAGTTTTTAACATATTTCTCCAAGTAAGAAGCATCAAACTTAAGGTTGAAACTACTTTATAATGGTCAAACAAATGTCCAATTTAAATTTGACTATTAGTTAACACTTCATGGACATTACAGTCCACCACTGCCAACTACTATTATAAGTTACGTATATAAATATAAGAACAAAAGGTGCCTAGTTTTATTTATAATTCATTGGTCATATAAGAACTAAAGAAAACACTAAAACTGTGTCATAAATAAGTTATTCACATAAAAATAATTGTTTCAAAAAAGGTTAAGAAGTGACTCGATCTTTATAAAGTCAATCAAAATAAGGCATTTATGCACTTTATAAAACAAATATATTGAAATAATTTTTTTTGTAATGAAATTAATCAAGCTTACTTTTATTGTGACATTAATAGTACAATTATCTATGTACATATAATTTGTCTTTTTAGGAGATTATTAAAAATAATATTAAGTGGCACTACAAATAAATCAATTAAAATATTGACACCACTAATAACATGCATATTATTAATGTTCATGGTAAAAACAACATTTTCAATAATAATTAAATAATTAAAAGTATTAGATAAATTTTTGAATGTTTAATCAATTGGTAGTTTACTATAGATAAAATGAAATTCAAGAGACTTTTATCATATTTTCAATTTTTTTTCCCTTATACAATAATTAATGCTATTTTCATTATATTTATAAATTTCTAATCAATTATTTTGTCACAATCATATGAATTTTTTTGGAAAGGATGCAACCATAAAATCTTAGATTATTACTTATATTAAAGTTTCAACAATAAAGAAATGAAAAAATAATCTACTCATTTAAATATTACTTGCCAACAAAAAAATATATTAAAAGTATAACAAATATTTAAATCCCATCATCACAATATGAACAATGAAATATCCCAAATAAACATTTTCATTTTTGTAAATTATTTAACACAAAATATGAAAAGAAACATGTATTTTTCACAAAATGTACGAGAAATGGTATATAAAAAATTGTTAATAATTCCTACACGATGGGTGCCATTACTGGTTTCTAAGCCCAACTAATAAAAATAGTACACATTAAAATCATAGGTGAAGCTCTTGTACCTCTCTAGTAGGGTTGATATAAGACGATTCAAACCCAAGGAGATTAGTGTCCAAATATTTTCCTAGAACGAATGGTGTTAAAAAAATAATTTGCACTTTTAAAATTAGGAATATGTTCTTGGATATATACATGTTCAAAATCTTTGTTAACCAAAAAATATATTATTTGAAGAATAAATTTGTTCAAATATTGAACTAAGATCAAAACATGATTTGACAACTAAAGTTCAACAATTTTTCTAAACTAAATTACACATATACCCTTTTATCTTATGTACTCAATCTTCCCACAAGAAAAGCTATATATCTTGCATGGTGTAATTGATTTGCGCACATTGTTCTCTATGTGACCTTGCCTTATGTATAGATGGATGGACCTACCTCACAATTACAAGAAGACTTGTTACAATTTTGTGGTATATTGACTTCCTTTTAGAATGTGTGGAATGAATTCTTAACCATTAAGAAAGTCGAAGCACATCCTTAACACTGTGGAAACACCCCAAACCTTGTCTCCAAGGCTTCATTTCCACTAGTAATAACCTATGGAAGTATTCTAGATCAAATTGTATGCAAACAAGCACTTACTACTGAGTATTTAAAATTGTATAATAATTTTTGTAATTTCATGGCACTCAATTAATCATGTTTTTTCAATGCCACATATCAAAGTTGAATGACAAGTGTTATTGGGAAGTCCCCTCCATATAAAGCGATTAGAATTTATAAGTATAGTATATATTTAGACTTGTTTTGGACATGATGATGAACCAAATACTAAATTACTCTCTAGATCTGTTAACATATTTGATTGTTAACACATTTGGGTTGACATATTTGATTGTTAACACATTTGAGTTGGATCATTCATTTCCAATTAACATGGAAATGAATGTTCTTACTCATTCATCTAGTACATATATGCATACCATATCTTTTGAGGATGGTCTAAATAAATATCTATATATTAAGGAAAATATATTGCTTCGTAAATATTTCATTTACACCTTGCCTAATTATGAATACAAACAATTTGTTGAGAACCTATAACATAAAAGACTAATTTGAAAATGGACAAGATTACACTTGTGTGGGACAAAATATAAAATGAATTATAATGTATAGATGTAAGTTTTATTTTGATGGTTTCAATCTCATACATGACTCTGCCAATTATTCATTTGTTTTAAAAGAATATATTATGAAATGATATGTCTAACTTATCACCTTTTATTTTATGACGATTACATTTAAATACAATTTGTATAATAATGGACAATAAAGAACCCTCCATGTTACACAGTGATTAAGCCATTACATAAATTGAAATTAAAAATAACAAGGAGATAATACTAACATTACATGTTTATATATTATGCAGAGGAATATAATGAAATGCAAGGGAATCATGTTGGTGATATAAACCCCTCTACTTATATTAATAAAATATTTTATATCTTTCAAACAAATGACATAATGGTCATGCCATGACCTACATGATGATAATGTTTATTGATAACTATCCTTTAAAGTATTAAGTTGTAAAAAAATAAAAATTCGTTACACCATCTTTACAAAAGCATTTCTACAATTCATTAAGTAAATTGTTATGTTCTTCTTTTGTTTCATACACAATAGTAAGTCATATCATGTGGATGGTAATGGAAAATTTCCAATTAAGGGTTGAATGGGGTAGCTTCAACCTTACAAGATTCTAAACCCAAATTATTTAAATCACCTTCATTGCAATAGGCTTCACAACAGAGTTAGTTGTCAAGCATCCATGGCATACATATATAATCACCTAACAAGTTACTCTATTATATTAGTAGTCATGCCTATTCATTGGGCATTAAATCTTGAAACATTAAATGCCATTATGAACCATTATGTAAACATATGTACCATTCATTGTGTACATTGTTAGTATTGTCTAGCTTCAAACATAAGAACAAACCCTGTTAAGGACACAGTGATGGCTTGCATCTTGGAACTAGAACCCCAAATTGTTCGAGGATTTGGTTGGTTGTCTTGAATCGGAATCACCTAGCAAGTTACTATGTTAGGGTCAAAGATAATTGATACCACTAAATGGCATGCCCTAAAAGTTGGGCATCTTATCAAAAGTCTATGATGCTCATACTATTTTCCATTTTCCATTTTCCATGATGCAATTAGGACCAAAGCTTATCACGACATATTCATAATAATAAAGTTTAGATTGAACAATGAAAACTTAATCAGTGCTTACTTTTATAATATAGATAAAATTTCCAATTCTGTTTTCTACAATGCAACTAAAACCACCATATGCATTGCAAAGCCTATAATCACAATCCCTTGGAATTAAGCCCACGTTGGCATTCACTATTTAGGGGGATTTTATTATTAATTTCACCAATAAAAACTTACATAAGGTAGTAATTGAGTTGACAACAATAAGATAAGAATTATAATCTACATTAACATTGGTGATGAAAAGAAACAAAGCTTAATATATAAATAACATATAATGGAAAGGTTAAACAAAATAATGTGCAGTATATATTATAATTCATAATCCAAAATCTCTTTTGTATTGTTTACGTACATTTGTAACTGTGTCACAGAACATTGGATCCTCTTTTAATTCATCCAATGTTGTTGTATTGTGATCTTCAGCCTGCAACAGCTCAATAAACGAACTTATAAACCAAAATCTCTTGCAGCTCGGTTAAGCACATTCGTAACCATAACATAAAACAATGGTTCCTCCTTTTTTAATTCATCCAATGTTGTTGTGTCATGATCTTCGGCCTGTAATAGCTCAAAGAACCAAAAAAATGGTTAAAATTATTATTTTCACATTTTAAAGATGGTATGCTACAAGTATCAAGTTTGATTTCTAATGTCAAACTTAAACAATCACGGTTTAGCTCTGGATTTACACGTATTCCCACCAGTATAAAATTTTCCATTAATGTCCAAGGTTACTCCTAAATATTAATAAATTCAAAAGACTATAAATCAATTAAAAATTTCTCTATTTTTCTACTCTCCCAAATAACATGCAAAACCAAAATTCTGAAAGACTTAAAACATTAAAATTATATGTTATTTATATAACTATCCACTGCTTGGCAAAGTAATTTTCTAAATTTTCAAGCATTCCAAATACAACACTCATTAGAGGTCATATATAGTCTATATATCATGCAAGATGCTTACCCAAGTTTTTGGGGATCTTGCTTATGGCTTGCAGCTAACATGCAGGTTATAAACTAGGTAAAAGAAAAGAAGTGACAAGAATGAAGCCGTCAATAAACCCCATAAGAAATGATTGCGAGAAGTACAATAGAAGGTGCAAATCTTTAGTAACAATTTAGATTATCAATGGGATTATTTTTGTTTGATGCAAATAAACATTATGAAACCCAAATAGTGCTAGGTATTTTTATGAAGCTTAGCTAAAAGGTGTTATAGCTAAATGTTGCTTCAGTTGAAGAACCAATTTGTGTTCCTCTTATTCTCGCAACCCCTATACTAGGTATATGAGTGTAAAAGATATAAACACAAAAGGAAGTGCCCGTGATTACCCATAAAATTTTAGGAAATATATTTGAATAGGCAAAATAACACAAACACAAGGAAGATGGGACAGGGACTCCAGGAAGAAAAGTGGAGAAGCATGCATGTGAAAAATAAATCAACTCCATGATGAAATGGTGCAGTTTATCTATTGGCTATTTTGATACTGCCCAGTGGTACGTTTAACCAAACAACCATGCATTTAGTGGATACTCAAAAACACCGACGTGTTACCCTTTTACGTAGACACAATCCTTTGCAAGATGTCACACCCCAAGCATTTCAGAGTGACAAGTCAGTCTCACTGCTTATAAAGGACACCTTAAATAATCCATCACTGAGTAGATATTGTAATTTTACCCAACCAACCAAACTAGTCATTAATAATGAATAAACATGTCATGTCATTCCATTAAGTTATAGCATACAACTATTGACATAAACAACCGTATAAAAAAACATGTATATATATTTCCTCTCATGATAGCCTACCAAAAAGGCTTACAACCTGTTGCTATGCAGCACATCCATGACTTGTCATCTGAATCTTGCAGTCATTTCCTATATATTACATTCTCAAACAAAATGAGTAACACTTCCCCCTTACATCCATCTCTCCAATTAGGGAGTGAATCTAGTGCTTGTTTTGATTAACAGTTCAGAGTTTTGTGCAAAACTCATAGCTAGCCTTGATCCTACAAATATTGGTTCAGAAATATAATCTTGAATTTTCTATTGCTAAAGGTTGTATCCTTGTGTCACATTGACCTACTTTTGGTCATTTGTGGACATTAATACAATTTCTTTCATCATTTTTTCATCTATTAACACAGTCAAAAACATTATTTTATTGATGTGTTACAGATATTTGTTATTCTCACATTCTGGTTCTTGGTTACAAGTTTTTTTTGGAAATTTCTGTACTTTATACTCATTTATGATCGTACAGATTTCCAAAATCAGATTTTTTTTCATAGGGGTGTAGAAAATCAAGTCAGGAAAACATTTAGCGTAGAAAAGAGAAGGTAGGCACATGGATCATGCAGGTCGCCACATGGTTGCATGCATTGGAACACTTGTTCATGCAACTACCAAGTCGTAGCCTCTCATCTCTCATCCTGCATGGTCAAAGGTTGACCTGCCAACCTGTCACTTCCTTGAGGCCCTTCAGCACTAGGTAATCATGCCATTCTATGTATCCACTCTCTCTATCAATGCTCGCATCTTTTGTTCTCCGCTGGTCCCTACCATTAGGTCAGAGCTCTGATTATGCCTTGTCCTCTATCGACATTGTTCCATTGGGAGTGTTTTAGCACTACCATGGCACTCTATGCTTAGGCTATTTTCAACGAATTATGAAGCCAGCATTCCCTCGATGCTAGCCTCATTGTCTGCCCTTGGACAACTTTTTACTCTTTGAGGGCCTCTGGGAACTTGGCGACAAGGTTGCCCATTGAAAATTCAGTCCATTTATTGCCACAACTGCTTTCTCCGAAATGTCTTTCCATTTGAGCAATAGTGTGAAGAGTGTATTTAAATCTTGGGATGTTATCATTGCTTACTTTGACAATTGTTCTATTGCAGCCTTTCCAACTTACTCAGCTTCTTTTATTTGTCATAATTTAATTGCAGGTTGTCTCTGGGGCTTGTTATTTCATTACTCAATGTGACAACCTTATTGTCATATGGTTCTTTGAGAGTAGTAGCCTTGTGCTGGAGTTGGAGCTTCTCCATTATCCCTTGACCCCTGTACCAAGGCTTTAGTAGCTTGGTACTTTTCCTAGCTGCAGTGATGGGGTCAAGTGTCATCAACATTATTAATAGATTCATTGCATTACCCATTTCCTTATTTAATTTATCTAGTCCCTTTTGGCCCTGATCTCGCTCTTGTTCGAGTGCAGCCAATACATCCTTTAACTCTCTAGTGGATTTGTCTTCCATAAATTCTATGATTGGCATCTTCGCCAATATTGTTATGCATGTTCTCAGTTTGGCCTCTAGAGTTAATTCAACGAGCAGTCCTTGTGTTGCTAGGTCTAGGTGAACCTCCTCCCCTATCTTCAGAGTATCATCACTAGCTTTGGCCTAGGATTTAATCTACATGTCCTTGAACTCGATATACCTTTGGAGGCACTACTTGAGAGCCTAGACATCGGTAGGGGTGGTCGGCATTCTACAGGGACCACCCGTGGCAAAGGACAATGATTCACTTCTATCTAGTTAAGGGATGAATGGAGATTCCCAAGGTACAAACGGGAAACTGGTAAATTAGACATTGGGACTGATTTTCGCCCTCAATCCTACTTCCCCCTGCTCTAAACAAACACTTTCATTTGTTTGTGTCTCCTCTTCGTTGTTCATAGTGACGTTGAAAGGGTTTGTCCTCATCCAAGTCAATGAGTGTGGGGAGGGATATTCATTATCCACAAGTAATCATCTTCATCATTCCCTCCCCAAGTATCCTCTTGCTCTTCGTAGCTCGGTGACAAGGCGTAGAGCGAGCTACTCTCGTGCCATTGTCTTTTTATAGGTTTCTTCTATGTTGATGCAGAACCTTTTCCTTTTTTCGCTCGTGCCTCATCATAGCTTACTTATTTTTCCATCCCCACCTTGAGATCTCTAAATGAATCTCTAGGCCATAAATGTGTGTTCTTCTTCTTCTCCCCCCTCTTCTTCATGGACTATGTAATTCATATCACTTTCTTCTTTCTCTATGCCTTCCTCTCTTTTAACGACTCCTTCTGGTTGGGAAGTCTCCTGCTAGAATTTCATTTTAGTGGTTGTGCCATTCTTCTTTGGCAACCCACTCTTCTTCTCTGGTTCCCTTTATCTTGTCCACATATTTATCCTTGGCATCTTTGTTCGCATCAAGGTCCCTACAAACAATGTCACACGAGTCTCCAGTGCAGCCACCACAAATTATTTTCCCTCTTCTCTAATCCCAATGAGCTTGATAATGAGCATCAAAGTTATCCATGTCTTTTTACCCTTGAGGTGGAGGAATCCTTCGTGCATCTTACTCAGCTATAATCTAATTAATTTCTCTGGTTTTCCCAACTTGGGGAAATTCCATATCATGACGATATCGATTTCTTTCAGTTCATTCCACAACATCTAGCCATTGGTTGTCTTCTTGACGTTCTTTTTGTTGGTTGTTGGTCTTATATCATCCAAGATGAACTTTCCACAACGATCCTCTCCTTATAAGAGTTTGTCTATTCCTACGAAATCTACCATGGTGTGCAAAGTTGCCTCTTGCCAAACTTTGTGTGGTACTCTCGTCAAAGGAACCTGGAATTTTGGCGTCATTTACTTATTATTGGATTCTTCCCTTGCTTTGTTGTTTTAAGTTGTTTGTCCATCCTTTTCATATGTTTGACGGTTCTTGGTGTTCTCAAAGGGGGTTTAGCTCTTCGGAATTTTGTCTTTATGCAAAGCTTAAGCCACGTATTAATGGCAACAAGGAAGTTGCATAGCTCCTTTTTTCAATATCTCACAAAAGCAAATGTAACAATGAACTTCTCTTTTTATATGTTTTAGCCTCTAGGCGTTTAATGGCGTACCGACCCACTTTCTAATACGTGCCAGCATACACATCATCACCCAGGCACTTGACACATGACTCCTCCCTAACACCCATCACCAGTCACTAGCACCAACCCATCTTTCAACGCTCATGCTGCTGCTTGACGTTATTTTCTTTTTCTTGTGTGTGCATACATATTCTAGTGAGTCTCTCTTGCTTGTCCTTCTAGCTATAACCCTTCAATCATCCATCCATCTCCATTTATGTGGCTCTCTCTTGCTTGTCCTTCTAGCTATAACCCTTCAATCAACCATCCATCTCTATTTATGTGTTTGATCCCTATGCATCCACCAATATCTTGTTCCAGCGTAGACCTTCTTTGACACTTCCTTTCATCACTTCACTTGGTGCTCCATTGGTCAATAATTCTTTCTTTCATGGCGCCAACATCCATGTTGTTCCAAAAACCCTTACTTCACTCCCTTTGCAACTTTATGCTCTTTCTTCATGTTGAGCCCATTCTTCTGACTTAATACATACTACCACTAGCTACATTTTTTTGTATTCCCTAGTCATTCAACCATATTTTGGGGGTCATTCTCCCCCTTGTTTTCCCTTCACTGCTATTGGTATATCTTGTACCCTACGTCCATTATAGTGCCCTGAAAGTAGATTCCCATCAAGAGTTTTTAATTTACATGTGTTATTCAGAAGGACACTTACAATTTCATATGGTCCCTATTAAAGTTATTAATTAGCTATTCATCAAGCATTAAATAATGGTTGTTTATCAACCTTCCTAGTTGATGTAACTTATTTTATGCTTAATAAAAGACAGACTGTCGTAATGCCTTCCATTTCTCTTCACTCTTTCAGCATTCATATTTGGTAGCAGTGGTATCAGAGACACTATTCAAGGAGGTCTTAGGAAAAAGGTTGGAACAAGTTGCAGGGGTTCAAGGAAGTACAAACTGCAGAAAAGAAGAAGAGGTTCAAACCAAGTTCAAGGAAGCCCTAAGAAAAGGGTGCGAACGATGAAGGCAGCAAAGACGTGCAGACCAAATGCAGCAAACGTGAAGAGTTCAAACAGTACAATGAGAATGATACTAAAGAACAGTTTCATGATTATTTTCGAGTTGCAATCGTGGCAAAGGAGATGAGCCACGAAATTTGAATAACATTGTGATTCGAGGAGAATCAGAATTAGAACTAGAATCAGATTGATCGTGGGGCAAGAGGAAAACTTAGAAAGTGATTTCCATTCACAATTTGGAGACGAATGTCAAATTGCAAAGGGCATCATGTGCACTATGAGAAAAGACGCGAACAGTCTACTGTGAAAGCAGACGTGAGAGGAAGAGAAAACCGGGAAATGTTGCAAAGGTAAAACGTAAATTGAAGAAGAAATTGGAAACGTTGAAAACTTGGGTCGAAAGTTCTTTGCAGAAACAAACAATATTGGGATTTGGTTCAGAGCAATGATTTAAGGTTGTGAGGAGATCGTGAGGACAAATTGACGAGATAAAATATTTCCAGTGGTAGGGTTTGACACAAATTTATAGTTTGCAACAGTCGCAATTTCCAGTTTGCGTGGTATTGAGGGCACGGGAGAAGGATTTGCAGTCAAACAAGGCATGGGTTTGTGCTAGAGAAGAAAAAAGACCCAAACATTGACAGCTAGGGCACGAGAGAAGAAAAACGTGAATTTGATGTTGTGAGGAGCGAGCTCATTGATGTTTTGTGTGCCTCAGAGCATGGTTGAAGAAAACAAAAGACCCCACCAAAAGAAAATCATGATTTTCTTGGTCTATTAACAATCAAGGCACGAGATGGAGTAATATTTAAAAAAAGTGCAGACTGTTAAAGACATGAATAGCAAAACGACACAAGAAGCAATCACATGAACATTAGCTTGAAGATTGTCAATATTCAACATTGTATGAAATTTAGATTCTATTGTAGCAAATTCAGATTCTACTATAGACTTCGCAAACTTTGCATTTCCTTTTGCATCGATTTGTGGGTCAAAGGTCAAATATCGTTTGATTAATGGGCAATATTCAAAACTTGATTTTGCTTAAATGCAAAAATTAACTGAATATAATTGCAATGTTTATAGTCATAAGATTTTAACAATTGGAAAATATCATGATTGTGATAAAATCATTCTTGGTGCTAAAACAAGATCTATTACATATTTTGTTGATTATAACAAGCATCATAAGGAGGCCTTGTTATCGAAGTTGTCTGTGTCAGATGACATGAATCATGACGTTCCGAATGCCATTGAGACAAATGTGCTTTGGACCAGTCTGAAAAATAAAAATTCAACTTTGGAGAAAAGTCAAGCCTTGTACTTGAATAATTTGTTATTTTTCACAAAGATCATTGAGGATAGGACCCTATCAGAGCATCTTCTTCAGATGAAGGATCTTTGAGACCAACTCGCAACCATTAACAAAGGTGGATGATGATGACATGGTTTCTCTTTTTCTAAACAACTTGAATCCTTTGTATGAATCTTTTGTGGAGGTTTTACACTTAATGGAAGAAAGTCAAACCTTGACATTTGATCAGGTTAGTTCGTACTTGATGCAAAAGGAACATAGACAGACACAAGGAAATGAGTCTAGTGTTGGACAAATAGAAAGTGCATTTTCAGCTAAGTCAAAGGGGAAGCAGAAACATATCCCTCTTGAATCATTTTCTAAGTATTAGGTGAAGTGTTTTTACTGTCATAAGGTTGGGCATGTCAAAAAAGATTGTCACAGTGACAATATGCACTTTCCCAACAAAGCAGTCACGCGTCAAATGTGGCAGTAGATGAAGAACAATATTTTGAAGAAGAGTATGACCTCATGGCATTATACTCAAATAATAGTGCTATCAATTACTGGGTCATTGATTCTGACACATCCAGACATTTTACATGTTGTAAGGAATGGCATGTCAAACTTATTGAAACTACAAACTTTTCTGATTTAAGTTTCATTAGTTGATGGTTAGTCACATGTAATAGAGGGGATAGGAGATATTTGCATAGTGTTGAATAATGCTATAAAAAAATTAGTAATTTACGTTAGGTATATGCCTAACATGAATACATATATCTTGTTTATGAGTTAGTGAACCAAAAGACATTGGTGTATATTTCTACGAAACATTGGATTGTATCTAATGTAGAACATGATAGAGTAATTGCCCTAAGAATTGGGCAAGTGGCTTGTATAAGCTTGCTGACCCTATCACAGTCAACTTAAATGCACATGTGGAGGGAAACTCCACCATACAAGATGTGCTGGAGGATGAAATTACTCATAAGAGAGTTGACCCTGATGAAATCAACTTACATGCACTAATTGTGGAGGAAATATCCACTATAAATAATGTGTAGGAAGATGCAATTCCTTAGTCAAATGCACAATTAGTTGTTCGAGAGAATGAAATACCTCAATCAAAGGCATTGGCTCAAAGGACCGGAACAAAATTATTAATTCAACAGAGCATGGCCATTTTGTTGACCCTTTCATAGTCGTCGAACCACCAGTTAAACAACCCATTGGATGTACATGGGTGGGCAAAATTGGTACTTTGGAAAATTACAAGGCTCACCTTGTTGCGAAAAGTTTTTCCCAATTAGAGAGAATAAATGATGAGGGATTTTTTTCTTACTATGAAGTTGGCTTTTAATTCTACAAAGATGGTCATATTTCAGTTGTTTCTCTCCATAGAAACTTAGTTTGGTTTCCTAAACAGGTATTCAGGCAAGGAGATCTACATGGTGTTGCTTGAAAGTTTTTGGTACCTACTTGTAATCATTTGGCTTACAGGTTGATTAAGTCCTTATATAGATTAAAGCAAGCTCCACGAGCCTAATACATTTTATTTGATCACAAACTCCATCATACAAATTGCAAAGTTTATCATGACATATCCATAAAAATAAAGCTTACATTAAATAATGAAAATTTAATTGGTGCTTACTTTACCGATATAGACTTAGTCCCTAAGTCTTCAAACATGTCTTCACTCCATAGTCAAAGTCATCGTACATTTCTTTCACTCAATCTTCCATTTTAGCGTCTTGGACCGGTACAAATACTTGAATGGCCCACAGGACCTCTAATATTCTTGGTTCCGCACTACAAAAAGAGAAGGTTAGATAAAATCCATCTTCGGCCATTCCCATTCAATGGTTTCCCTTCTCTATTCCTAAAGTAAATATACCAAACCGTCAACCATAGCACTAGAGTCTCATAGAACTTATGAACCCATAAGTGCAACACTACATTCTTGCCATCTTTCCAAAATGCCTCACAAGAAGTTATATGCGCCTTGGGTTTTGGTCGCCCATCATTTCTAGGGTCCACATTTCTTATCATGTTGAGTCTTGCAACCATGGCTTCCTTCGTCCTGTCCCAAGTATCTAGCACTAATTTTTGTGTTACCACCATCTTGTAAGCATGACCTTCATTGTGTGGACCATGGCCACTCGCCAATCATTTTTTCTAGACGCTCTTCTTATGGCAGTCACAAAGCTTGATATTTTTGTCATATGGAAAGAATAGGGTACAATACATGATAAGATAGAGAATAAGAATTCCCCTTATCAGAAAGGGGAAACAATTCCTAATTGATTTGTCTAGACTATGAATGATGAGAAAGGCGAAGAATGAGAACTCTTGTGATCATAAGGGGGAGACACTTCCTAATTGATTTGCCTGGTTTGGGAGATGTGATTACAATGATCAACAAATGTTAGATATTTGAGGCATGTTATCATGTGAGAGAGATGACCATGTCCATTCATCCTCGGCTTCGATGCAATTCTAATGACTTACTATCAAATAGCTTACAATATATATCATTACAAGAAATCCATTGCAATAAAGGATAGCTCCAAGAATGGTTCATCTTCTGCCATAGTGATGGTTCTCCTTGCAGGTGCGACAATTGAACTTCCGAAGGCACAGTATACTAACAGGTGTGTAGGGATGATGTGATCTTTGAAAGTGCCACCTAACATGGCGCAAAGTGGCATGGAGTGTCCATGTGGCCAAAAAGTCATGCACAGAGCTAGACTAATGCACATTATGTTGCAAGGCATTGCATAAGCACACAAGAATACTATGAGTCCATGTGCCGGCTGCAATGTAGTGAAGTTGTGTGCAGAGCTTGAGTGTTGCACAGAATGCTTTTTGGTGTTGCATTGGCATGCAAGGGTGTCATGGATGTTGTATGGATGGCACACACTATCGTGGTGATGTATAGGTTCCATGGGAATGCACGAGCATGCATGTTATGCCCCTTGGTATTGTGCAAGTGCACATGGATGCATAAAGTTTCCATGGTTGTTGCATATTGTGGCAGAGGTATGCATGGCGTAGAGTCGCATAGTGTTGTGATAGGTTGCACAAAGTGCACAAAGGTTGTGTTGCAAATAACAAGAAGTTACTAAGGCTTTGAAACTTACGTGCTTCACACCTATCAGGGGGAGCGTGCATTTGGGTTTTTACAATTGTCTAGTATGTATACTTGCACTAACTAGGATTGCACTCACATTGTCTACTAATATAGGGAATGACTATCAAATTGCATAACCAGGGCACATAATTCACTGTATGTGACCAAATGTCAACACAAATACCACAAAGAGGCGGTATTGAGGTACCCCTCCAGTGATTGGATTAATAGCGGTTGGAAGGGTCCTTACGAGTGCCTTTGTTAGCCCTTCTCGAGACACCTCACCAAGGAACCTAAGCTCCTTTCGACAATCATCAACTTTTGTGTCTCAAGACATCTAACAATTTGTTCCAATCCTTTCGTGAAGCCCCTCCATCTTGGTGCAAATCTCTCCATCTTAACTTCCTCTATACTCTAGCCAAACCATCCATCCTTGTTTTGTCACCACCCAATGCCAGGGTTTTAGCCTTCCATCAATGCAACTCTACAACTCTTTACATTTCGGATGACAATGGTGTTTAAAATTTGGGAAAACATTCTTGGCAACGAAACCAAAAATGTTAGCTATTTTGATACTGCTTAGTGGTGTGCTTTACTAAATAACCATGCATTTATTGGATACTCACAAATGCCAACGTGTCACTTTTCATGTAGAGGGTGGCTAAGGAAACAAAGGACAGATAAATCATTGACATCAACAAGCTCATGAAAAAAATGATGCTCCACATGAACCATTAAATTGGAACAAAAAATGATTTTGGCATTGCATAATCACTCAATTGTGCCAACATTATGTCTAATGTAATTAGGACATTTATGCTTCTCGAGGAACTACAAATATTGAAACAATTGTGAAATGTGTTGGAGATAAATGTAGTTAGCATCAACACTTGATCATTGATGGTCTTAGATCAGCGATAAAGGGAAACAACATTATGGAAAAAATATTGGGAATTGAACTCCCCTTATAAGCCTACAAACCAATTTTTATGTGGCCAAGTCAACAATACTGATAATGAGGTCAGATATAATCAAACTGAGAATGAGGAAGAAAATATAATCATTCTAGCATCTTGGTTTTAAAGACTAAACTGAAGGATATATATGTAATTATTTTTTGATGGTAATGGGGACTTGTGTAAGTTACCCCCTCTTGAAGAGTCTGCAAAACCCTAGAAGTCGATAATATAGCAATCTGGGATGAAGATACTTCATATTTTATAAAAAGAAGTTTTAATATGGTTGTCAGGGTACTTTTCCACCCTACCTAGACACTTATATATACAAATACTAATGGACACATTTTATCTCCTTTACTATGAGGAAATACTTCATGAATTGCTAATCATCATTACATGTGTTATGCAGGATAAATGGTAAAATGGTACATCTTAAGATAGCAATAGGAATATTATAACCGATGGATCATGTAATTTTTACATAACCATCACATGTTTGCATCATGGGAAACTTGTTGACCACCAGTCAATGGGTATTAACAATGTGCTTTTACTTTTATTTTAATACATGTTGATTGGGGGTCAACAATCTTCTCGCGATGAAAACGCATGTGATAGATACAACCTTCCGATCATGTATATCATTTCTTACCAACATTTGATCTGTCTGAAATTCAAGAACAAATAAGGCTCATGTTTAAGCTATCAATCCTATGTACTTTTATTTTGTTTTGTTTTGGGACCTAAGAGAATGTTGAGGAATTATGGGCTTGGTTGTAAATAAAAAAGGAGAATCCTACTCTTGCATTTTCACAAGCCTTGCTTGTGTGGAAAATAAAGAGAGGAATGGAAGAATGGAAAAATAGTTGAGTGGATGCATTGGTTGACTGCTTGATTGCTTTGTCGCCTTCTATAAGTGATGAAAAGTTTATAGGAAAGTTGCATTCCAATTCTCTTTCTAATAAGTGATTCTCCCACGCATGGGTAAACTTGTTTATCATTGGGTTTTGCATTGCATCATCAAGTGCTTGTATTTGCATTCAATTATGAGATTAGAGAGGAAAAGAGTTGGTGTATTGAGGTTGATTGGCATTGAATGCATGTCGTTTAAGAGTAATTACCACATAAAAGTGTTAAACAGTTTAATATTAATTTTAGTTACATTAAATACGTGTTAAATAGCCCGATGTTTTATAAGATTCATCATTTGAGAGGGAAGAGTTGACCTTGCTGGTAGGTTTAGAAATCGAAAACAAACAATTTATATACACTCAGGGGCATGTTTAACATGTTCGTGTGGGCATAGATGAATTAGGCAAGCATTTACAATTAAAAAAGACGAGCAAAAAAATAAAATTTCACAAAAACTTAGAATGAAAAGCAAAGAGAAGATGGGGAAAGGGAATGATTATGCATATGGTTGACTTTTTGAAATAAAAAAGAGGAGTGATTATGCATATAGTTAATCTTTTGAAATTCAAAAAAGTTGATCCCATACTATTGTCTATCTTTACATCTGTTGTACATGAATCATAAATAGGATGATCCAATGAGGGTGTATGTAAAATGTGCCCTTGTATGCATTTGTCACGAGGATTGTCTTGGCCAGTCAAGGGATCTCAAGTAAAGATTTTGAATGCATTCAATTGAACACTAATTAACATCCAAAAGTGGGAAACAATCTAGTGTATTAACATCAATCAACCCAAACGCACTAGCTATATAAGATTCACTCAGTTAAAGAGGGCTAAATAGAATGATATTTCAATGATATAAGGGACTGCTATCACCTCGGTACCATCGTTGAGGATGCATGATGGTGGCAGTGATGTTACCGTGATTTTCACTCAAATGATGATGCTCCAGTTTTTTCTATGCATGATAATATGTATTTGTAATATGAAGTGTTGATGAGTTTTCATTATTGGTGACTGGTTTTTCACTCTAATTAACTTTTATTTTCCGTCTTCTTTTTCAAGTCTAGTTATTTTCAGTTAAAACTTTTCAGAGGTAGTATTTTAAGGCTTCGGCATGGATTTGGCATGTAACATGAGGTATCTCAAATATATTTATCTAAAAAAATGAAAAAATATTGAAAGATACTTATTTTGAGGTGTTTATTTTGGATTTGTCATTTATCACATTATTTAATAATTCCATTATTGTTTTTGTAAAATTATTATGGACTAGTCACATATGACTTTAATCTAGTTGCGTTACTTTGTTAGGGTCGAAAAAATATTAACTTTAAAAAACAAATGGACTCCAAACATCATTGCATGTCCAAAATATTACAATTTTTGATATATTTCTCTAAGCAAGAAGAAAACTTCCATATGAAGATGAAGTGGACATCAAACGTAAGGTTGAAACTACTTTATGATGGTCAAACAAATGTCCAATTTAAATTTGAGTATTAGTTAACCACCACCGCCGACTACTATTATAGGTTACCCCAATAAATATAAGAACAAAAAGAGCCTAGTTTTATTTATAATTCATTGGTCATCTAAGAACTAAAGCAAATACTAAAACTATGTCATAAATAAGTTATTCACATTAAAATAATTGCTTCAAAAAATGTTTAAAGTGATTCAATCTTTATAAAGTCAGTCAAAAAAAGGCATTTATGCACTTTGTAAAACAAATATATTGAAAGAAAAAAAAAATTGTAATGAGGTTAATCAAGCTTAATTTTATTGTGACATTAATAGTACAATTAAATTGCATTCCAATTCTCTTTCTAATAAGTGATTCTCCCACGCATGGGTGAACTTGTCTATCATTGGGTTTTGCATTGCATCTTCAGATGCTTGTATTTGCATTCAATTATGAGATTAGAGAGGAAAAGAGTTGGTGTATTCAGGTTGATTGGCATTGAATGCATGCCGTTTAATAGTAATTAACACATAAAAGTGTTAAACAGTTTAATATTAATTTTAGTTTACATTAAATACGCGTTAAACAGCCCGATGTTTTATAAGATTCATCATTTGAGAGGGAAGAGTTGACCTTGCTGGTGGGTTTAGAAATCGATAACAGACAATTTATATACAGTTGGGGGCATGTTTAACATGTTTGTGTGGGCATATATGAGTTAGGCAAGCATTTACAATTAAAAAAGATGAGCAAAAAAATAAAATTTCACAAAAACTTAGAACGAAAAGGATAGAGAAGAAAGGGAAAGGGAATTATTATGCATATGGTTAACTTTTTGAAATAAAAAAGAGAAGTGATTATGCATTTAGTCGATCTTTTGAAATTCAAAAAAGTTGACTCCTACTATTGTCTATCTTTACATCTGTTGGCATTGTTCCCTTGGGAGTGTTTGAACACTACTATCTCGACGCTCTATATTTAGGCTATTTTTTACAAATATTGGAGCCAAGACCTACCCTATAAAAAGTATAGGTCATTTGTATAATACTCATTATCACATATAAGTTCCGTTGGTCCATATTCTTCACATAAATCCTATAGCACTGTCCACAACCAAACTACCTCATATATTGCTGCAACTTTTGGCTTTTACTCTACTTCTATTGTGGACCATGACATTCTAAATTGAAATTTTATGCTCCAAGCAACCACTATTGATCCCATGTCAAATGCATAACCAAATTTAACTTTGTGTCGTCAACACATCCCACCCAAGTAACTTGATTTTCATTTGATTAACTATACACCAAACCGTATCCAATGGTAACACTCATATCTAAAGATCTAATTATTTGCCTTCCAATGAGCTATCTTAGGCTCTTCCATTAATCCAAATAACAAATTCACTACAACAATTATATTTGGTTCAGTTGGAGTCAAATAGATCAAAATTCCAATCAAGTGTCTAAATAAGGTGTGATCAACTAAAATTAGATTTGTCATTTCTACACAACTTTATCATGACTTCAACAAAAGTTGCAATTGGCTTATGCATAAACAAGTGACTTGAATGTATTTGGCGGCCTGCACACAAAACCATAGCTAATGGTAACACTCATATCTGAGGATCCAATTATTGTCTTCCAATGAACTATCTTAGCCTTTGCCATTAATCCAGATACCAAATTGACAACAAATATCTGATTGAGTCACAGTCAGACAGACCAAACTTCCAATCAAGTGTCTAAGTAAGGTGTAGAGTCATCATTTCTACACAAAGTGTGATCAACTGAATTAGAGTCGTCATTTATACACAACCTGTGTTGTAGGAAACGCCCGCCCCCCTGCACCCCGATGTCTCCTGTCTGGAGACACCTCCGGCATGGGGACGTCTTGGGCACGCAAGGAACAATGGCGGGGCAAGGAACAGGTGGCAAAAAAAATAATAAATAAAAAAACCCTAAAAAACTACGAAACCCTAAAATATATTTGCGAATTCAAACTCTCAATCAAGATGCCATCCTACAGGGTTAAGGTGCCTCACCAAATAACACAGTTCCTATAGGGTATAATGCATCCAGCATTGGTCTTAGGCTAAATCACAAAGCATAGTACTCTACTCGCCTTGGGAAAAGTGACACTTGAACTGCATGTTAAAGCACAATTGAATATTTTTATTGACATAGGCATGAAGAGCTGTTAGGATAGTTTGGGAAATAGGAATGCAAGCCCGAATATTTATATAGCTCTTGTTATTTAGTAGGATGACATTCCTACAACTTTTGATTAAATGTGCAACCAAAATGATTAATAACACAGGATTGCTTTGTTTGTAAATTTATTTGCTTATGAAATCAATTGAATCAAGAACAACTTTAACATTTTTATAAATGCAATTATCAAATTTCAAATTGACAGAATATACAGTAAAGAATTTGTGCACCAAAAAGCTAGACGGTTGCTCGGTTGTCTGCAGTCCTCTATCCATTGCTTATGCATTGTTTATATATATATATACAGATGTACCCATGGCGTATCCAAATCAAGGTTCTATCAAAATGGCATACCCACATACCTGAGTCATACCCGTACCTGTATCCAAACAACATAGTACACAACTTTAACCCGACCTTGACACAAGTTGCAATTGGCTTGCAACCATCCATACTAAATCTCTATGCCTACGAAATACGCAAATGACCAAAATCAGCAATCTCAAATTCATCACATATATTACCTTTAGTTGTTGGAGCTACTGCTGATTATTCCTTGCATAGATAAGATATCAACATGAAGTGCTAAAATGAGAATATTTTGTCCAATCACTTTTATGTACTAATTGGGATTAGAGGGACTCTTTTTAAATTCTTTATCCTTTTAAGTACGTGTTAGAACCTTGGAGCCCTTATCAAAGCAATACAAGGCCTTTGTCAACTTGTTGAACAAATCTTCCTTACCTTTGACTTCATAACACATTTGTTGTTCTACATGAATCTCTTGATCATCATATCCATTGAAAAATACACTCTTTATATTGGATACACTATTCATTGAAATTGGGATGCTATTGCAATAAGCATCTCCATGGTCCATCCTATCCATAGGTGCAAAGGTTTCATCATTGCCAATGTTATGTTGTGCACATCCCTTAGCCACTAGACTATGTACCAGTACCATTGCTTTTGGGGGACAATTATTCACATAACATTTAGGACCTCTTTTCATTACTTTGATTTGACACGGGTGATTTTGTCCCACTTGTTAATCCGTAATTTGGTGGATGGTCCACTCAACAATTCATCAATATGAATATTGTTCAACTCCTAATACATTCATGATTGTTTGTGTATTGTTATGCATTACTTTGCTAAAGAAAACAAAGATATAAGGTGTCGTAATGAAACGAACTGAAACAAGATGCAAGTAGAAAGAATACACAAAACAAATGACATAATAGTTTAGCCTAGAGAAACTCAAGATGAGAGAACTCCAACAGAATGAGGTGCTCATTCCTCCTCACTCCTCATTCCACTATATCATTCTCAAGTACAGGTTTACTGTCATCAAGTGGCCTTCATGGACAACACTAAAATTCAAAATTGCCCAAAGCCTCTATAATGCTTAAATTTCTACAACACTTCTCAGACAATCTCACAAAACCTAACAATCAACATGAGCTAGAATTATAATGGAATTAAAATATATGGACTCAATACTTGCAACTGCACTACTGAACCCCACTGCCATTGAATGCCTTTGCCTATCCCAAAGGCCTATATTTATACAAAAACACAGCAACACGAGGTACATTGATTGCCTAGCGGATGAACAAAACCGACAGAATGTCCAAAAACAAGCTATGTTTGCAACCATTACTTGTTTGGATTCAGATTGCAGCACTGCCATGGGTTTCTCTGAAAAAACTGCGGCACCAAGTCTATTGGGTCATGTGATCCAAAGTTATAATTAGAATCAGTAATGTTATTTGTACGGAGCATGCATCTATTTATGACATACCCCCTTCTTATTTAGATTTACCTTACATTAGCATTAAGAAGTAATAGTTAATTACCAAGGACTGGTTAGTGGGGTGAATAAAAAAAAGTAAACTTGGATCAGGTTGTTGAGCTCATACAAGAAGGGGGTAGTTTGGTTTAGTTTGAAGACAAGCTTATACAAATCTTGTATGTAATGTGAATGAATACCGATTAATTTAATATAATTACGAAAGCTTTTCTTCTTTTGAATAGCATGTAATTTCTTTTCTATCTATCTGTGTATTCAAGTCCCAACATTGGTAGCAGAGTGTTGGTTGTGAATCCATGAGGAAGAAGAATCTATGGAGGAGCCATAAACCGGAGTTATCATAAAGAATTTGCCGTAAAAAGTTTTACTAAAATTTTTGAAGCTTGTTTTATTTGGCTGATTTTTTGCTTTATATCTCAGTCCTGAGGGAGGCATGGTAGCATAAACCTGATGAAAGCTTGATTGGGAGGCTAGAAAAGAACCCAGGCCAATCTAAATGGAATTAAAAAATTGCCTGAATATTTCCCTGGGTGCTATTTGACCTGTTGAAGCTTGCATGCTGCCTCGAGGAGCTAAAATTTGCCTGTAGCACCAATTGTCTGAGCGCATTAAAAACGATTTTCTTGTTGAGTAAAATTGTTGCTAGAGATTTAGAAATTTGTCACAAACATGTTTTTTTGTTATCTGACAACTCTAAATATTTCTATGTTTCTAATTGGAGCACTGATTATATGTTGAGTTCTTTGTGGAATAAGCATCAAAATTTGCCAGGGGCACCATGTGCCAATTGAGCATCATTCCTCTCAACCTGGAGGCACTGAAAGAAGTGCGGGTAAGTTTACCATTTGCTGTTTTTATTGTCTAGAACATTAAAATCAGGATTTAAAAACATAGAATATCTCTAAAGAGCTTTGCAAAGTTGAATGGAAGGATTGAAAAGTGTTGAAAATTGAAGGAAGGCGTTGAAACTGAAGGTGAAGCGCTAGAAAAATTGTATTTAAGGCATTGGAATCTCCCTGGGAGGTGTTACAATCTGCTTAGAAGTTTTCTTTTCACTGAGGTGCTCTTTTCTGCTGAAGAAAAGCACCATATGCTTGCCTGCATCTTTCACCACTGCAAAAGTAAATCCTGGAATGCCATACCTTCATTAAGTGGGCCCCAAATACTTGTTGGGCACTTTCCATTTCTGGATTAAAATATCTACTGCTGCAGGTAAAAAATATCTACTGCTAGTGTTAAAAAAAATCTACTGCTACTGCAGATTATTGCCGTGTAATATTTTTTTAAATTTGCTCACAGAAAAAGAATTAGTTAAATATTAGAATGTTGAGTTTAAGTTTCACCTATTGGCATAGGCGAGTTGGTTTTAAAGCTGAAATTTAGAATTTGCTGAGCAAGAGATCTCAAATTCAAATCTCTCCACCGTGTACTTTTGCTGGAAGTGTCTATATGCAATGAAAGAAGAATATATAACATGTAGTGAGATTATGTCTTCAAAATTTCAAAGCATACATAGGAGAATTGGTAACAAGAATTTTGTAAAAACTTTGAGAGAATTGGAGGTCAAGTGGTCAAATCCCACTAAGTAAAAGATAATTTTTTGAATTTCATCATTTTTTAGTGCATTCGGCCTATGCCATATTTTTTTTTTTTTGTCTACTTGTTATTTGGACAACCATAGCCATGTAACCACTCATTCTGTAGGTTTTGGAGCAATTAAATTCATAAGAAAGGTCATTTTGTTGATTATGGAATCTACTCCTGTGAGTTTTGTGAAAAATGTGTTAAAGTGGAGCAACATCGATTTTAATGTACAATAGTTGCATTTTTGGTGGAATTCGACACCCCGATATTGTTGTAAGATTGAAAATGCGAAGTTCATGCTTTAAAAACATGAATGTAACATTGTTTTCCGCCACTTGTGTTGTTGGAGATGACCAGGTTGCATTTTGGAGTTTATAAATCCCTCGGAACCTAACATGTTAATAGAGCCAGTGACCCATCCATCTTGAGTTCATCGCTAGCTCTAAAACTGGGTTATGTTGTAGTGGCATTTTTTGGATGGATAGGAGGTTGTGTTTTCTCTCCAATTTTGGATTTTGAGTTCTTTAATATCATTGATGAGTAGCAGACAAAGTAATTTGGTTATGTTTTCGTTGCAAGGACTTCTCACCTCTCGTTTGATAGGGGAAGATACTATATTGGTCTTTGATCAGTTGTCAGTAATTGTATAGCTAATAGGGGTTGCTAACACCGGTAGTGTTGAGCAAAATGAGGTCAGCTTTGCTAAGCATCAAGGTAGATATGCCATACAAAGGTACTGAATAGTCACTAAAACAAGGGTTGATGTAGTTGAGCATTCCCATTATGGTGCTTATACTACAGTACAGGGATGGATGGTCAGAAGGAATGAACATGCCCAAGATGGTGTTCATCATTTGTGTCACGATCTGCAGATCATAAGCTTTGCGAAGCGACATGAGTTGATCATAACCAGGATGTACAGAGTGCCAATTTGCATGTGCAACAAAGACTATTGGATGGCTTCACAGTCATGTTTTGGATCATCTCTTGGTCCCCTTTCGATCAAAGGGGTGTTTGCTGGGTCGTGTGATCTAAAGTTATAATTAGAATTAATAATTTTAGTTTTTACAGGGCACGCATCTCTTTGTGAGACACCTCCTTGTTATTTATATTTACCCTACATTAGCATTAGGAAGAAATAATTATTTATCTATGCTAGTTAGTGGGTTAAATAAATATAAGGTAAGTTGGTTCGGGTAGTTGAGCCCATAAGTAGTTGGGTTCAGTTTAAAAACTGGCTTATATAAAGTTTGTATATAATGTGAATGAATACCGATCAATTTAATATATATATGAAAGCTTTTCTTTTGTTGAATATCATATAATTTCTCTTTTGTTTACCTGTGTATTCAAGTCCCATCAAATTTTGTGTCAAAACAAAGAGTTATTCCCAAAGTGTCTGGATCACCTTGAGACCTCCCCTGACTCTAGAAACCTCTCATGCACCTTTCTAGCTGAGATTCTTATGTGACTTATCTTCAGGAAGTGTCTAATAAGCATTTATTACATAGATGAGAATAGTGGAAGTAGTCAACTGGCTAACATACTAGACCTGAGTTTTGGATCTCATGTTGGATTCATCGTTAATCAGTATTTCCTTGGGTTTGTCTCCACCTATGTTATGTCGGTATATTCTACTTTCATCAAAAATAACTTATCCACTCAAAAATTCTTAAGGTCATACAACATGTAGACTTTTGACTCATTGGAATACCCAATGAAGATACACTTTAGATTTTTATCATCAAGCTTGACCTAGTTTTATTTAGTATGTGTGCATAGATAATGCACCCAACCAATCTTAAATATGTTGTTTTTATGAAATGTCTCAACCCAAAACTCATTCCCAAGTTATTTAATTACACCTATAGGCGTCCTACTATGGCAGACAAGGGTGGTGGTGGATTGTAATGTGTGCGATGTTAAAAACTAATGGACGACACTAAATTTGATATCCATTTGATCGTCATAAGGCAGTTTCAACCTTATATTCGACATCCATTTGACCTTCATATGGAAGTTTTATTATTCAAGCTTAAGAAGTCAATCAAAAAATCGTATTATCTTGGACATATGGTGGACTTTGAAGCCCATTTTTTCCCCCAGATTGAGTTTTTTTTAATCCGACAAGGTTGCAGTTAGATTGAAGCCATTTGTCACTAATTTGTAGGAAATTCGTGGAGAAGATAATGGAGTCATTAATCAATGTGGTTTGTGACAAATCCAAGATAGGCACCTTGAGGTTGACATCTCTCAGTGTTTTTCAAATACATCTATTTCAGATATTTGTTCAAGTCTTAATCATACTTGTAGCCATCCAATTTATATAAGAGGTTGAAAGTTGCCTCTTAGTCCCATGTGACTTGCAATAATCCTTAAACTCATTTGAAGTAAACTCTCCCTCATTATTTGATATTATAGGCACACTGCTTCATCCACTTTGTTTCTCAATAGAGGTTTTAAAGTGCACAAAATGCTATAGAACCTCTAAGTTTTCCTTAAAAATTATTCCAGAGTTTTTCTTGAGTAGTCATCAATTAATGTCAAGAAGTACTTTCCTTTTGAAATGACAAAGTTCCCATAGCTCCACATAGATATGTATGCACTAACTAAAGTTGCACCTTAACTCTCCAAGCTTTTTTCTTAGAAGTGTTTGCCAATGATACAACCATCAAAAAGATCGTTTTATCTAGTGTAGGGAATACCTCCAACCATTTTCTCTTTCCTCAATAATACAAGACTTTGATAATTGAAGTGCTCAAACTTGTAACCAAATCACGATATTCTCATTTATACAAGGCTTTCAAGCATGAGATTCATATCGCTGAATCTTGAGCTTGAACAATCTATGAGGTCAAAATATCTTTTGCAATTACTTCATAATTGACTTGGAGATTCTAATGTACGATTTATCTACTTGCGTGTTGTTCCAATCCGAATTGCTATTGAAATTTCACATATAAAGTGAAAATTTCTTGTGTTATAGCTCATGGGTTGTATTTGAATCTTCAATTTAATTTTCAATGCATATATATGCACTCTCATGCCTAAACTGCTGTGAATCAGATTTACATACCTTTGATTGCCTACTACTAACATGTTTCTTTCAAACACACATTCCAGGGTGTGACAAATATGTATGCTGTATATGATTGATTATTGGGGATTTTCCCAGTATCTAACTACCATCCTATGTTACTACCGCGAACAAAACAAATAAGCCTAGCTATCTATGTTGGCACATCACACAAGTGCAACTTGCGTGCTCACCTGAGACACGGAGAGAGATTACCGGGGTATGTTTCATTAGTTATCAAAGATGGACTTAAAGGGACAGCCATTAAAGTATTACATGAAGCATTGATCATTGCATTTTATTTAACCAGATGCCCATGAAAGATCAGATAGACATGTAAATACTACTAACAGTTCTCATATGACACAACATAACATGCATTTGAAACAACACTCAATACTACGTCATAGCTCAGTTCAATACTATAACAAACTTAGCATATGAAAGTATCAACAACAATAACCATACTCCACACCATAACACCTCAAAACCCTAACTCAATATGCAAAGTAGTCTTTTATAAATACAAGATGCACCTTGCTATAGAATCCAGCTCATAAATCTATATTATCTCTAACGGCTTTCAAAGAATAGCCGTGCTAAGTGACAACTCTAGCTTTATCACCTACCAGATGGTATTTTTGTTGTCGTGCTCTGTGCTTTGTGGAACCGGACACCTGATCCTTGCACATCTAGGCTTTGTGCTAACCAACCTTCCTCTTCAAGTGCCTCTGTGTTATGTGGGTCCTTAACCTTCTGCTTCATGTGCACCGAGATTCCTCCTAGTTAGTTCTCTACATTTTGTGCTCCCTAAATGTTTGCACATTTACGAAGGTGCGCCACTAGACTTGGCCAAAATCTTCAAGCCCTTCTTCAGAACCTTCATTATGCACTTAGTATTTATCCACGCATTGATTCATATCTTTCCCCACACATAGCTTCTCATGTGTATACCGACACACGCTGCTATACTTGGTCAAAAGGTGCCTCTTTCACTGATGTTTCCTTGTCTGTATTGATGCCTTGGTGTTAGTATCCTTAGCTAAAATTGGGGGTCAACTTTTATTTCACTTCTACATGCTGTTGTAAACCAAGGGCTATACTTGGAAACAACTTATCATAGACTTATAATATTTTTTTTTGTGCTGGAAATGAAAACAGCATATGGAAATGAATAATTGAGCAAGTAAACAACACAAATAGCATCACATAAAACGAGGAACACAAGATATATCCCAGAGAAACCCAATGTGGGAAAAATCCATCTTGGAAATGGGGTTGTGCTCCATTTATCACCAAAAATGCAAGGTTACAACTTGACAATGACATTGGCATTTACAAACAACACATCTTGCTTGTTCTGCATCCAATTCTCTATGCTCTCTCTACAAATTCACCTTCTACAATTGTTGTCACTCAGAATTCAACTCTGAATGATGTATGAACTTCCCCCAAGGCTCAATCTTAACCAAGATGTGTAAGACAACCAAGATCCGTAAGACTGACAAAAAAGACTCCCAAATCAGAAAATACCTTAACAATTGGGATGCCAATTGACCCAACTTCCATTATGGGTGTGCTGTCCCCCAAAAATATCAGCTATTTTTGGGACAACATTTAAACTATTTTGGTCCTACAAATCAAAATTGTCTCTTCCCTTTTCAAAATTTGTCCTGGGCATTCAAATTCCTCATTTTTCAAGCTTCTCGAAAATCTACAGACTCAGCAGGTCAAGTTCAATGGGCTTTTACAAGTTGAAATCTACGGACGCTTTCAAGGTTAGAGAAAACTACGGGCTTGGTTTCTACGGACTCTACAAACAGGCTCATTTCTACAAGTTCAACGAGTTCCAGGTTCAATCGGTTCAATGGCGGGTTCAATCAAAAGAATGGTTCAATGTCTCAGTTCAATCAAGTGGTTCAACGCTTTGGTTCATTTTTGGTTCAATCAAACTATTCGTCAATCAGTTCAAGGCTTTGTTTGAACCGTTGAACCAAAACTTGGTTCAACGGTTAGTTCAAACACATGGTTCAAAGGCAAGTTCAGCAATCAATTCAAAGTCGTGGTTCAATGGAATGGTTCAATAGTTGGTTCATCGCCGAAGTTCGAAGGAATTCACCCAGGAAGAGAGCCCGAAGAAAGCAAAGAAAAAGCCCTACTAAAGAGAAAAGCCCGCGGAAAAGCGCCCAATGGAAAAAGACAAAGCAGAGCGGAAGCCCCCACATGTCATCTTCCACAGCACTCTCAAAAGGTTTCTAAAGCTTCTGAAAGTTAAGCAGAATACGTCACATGTCCTGTTATGACTTAGCAGAACGTGACAAGTGTTTGCACCCAACATGCAAGAGCGGCAATTTTTGCCACCCTTGCATCTTTTGGTCTTTTCCATGCAAGAGGCAAATTTTGCCGCCCATGCATCCCCGAGTTCCTCTCCTCCTCTTCCCTTTCTCCCCATTCAGCCTTCGTCCTTTTCCTCTATGTCAGGGCGGCGATTTTCGCCGCCCTCCCTTCTTTTCCAAGGATTCCTATCTGTAAGGGCGGCGAATTTCGCCGTCCTAGCCATGTGTTTTCCCTCTCTTGTACCGGCGGCAAATTTTGCCGCCGTTACACCTAAGTGCAAGGGCGGCAAATTTTGCCGCCCTTACATCTTTTCTTACCAGTTTTGCACGGGCGGCAAAATTTGCCGCCTGTGCCCTTTTTCATCTCACATGCACAAGCGACAAATTTTGCCGCTTGTGCATGCAGATCGTCCCACATGCCAAGGTGGCAAATTTTGCCGCCCTTGCACCCTGTTTCTCTGATTTTTCCTAACTCTGGGAAATTTTCATTTTTTCTATTTTCTGCGCCCGCTCCCCTTTTCTTCCGCTTTTCGACTTGCTCTCGCCTCAGCTTTTTCAAGCGCGTTTCCCTAGTCATGATCACTTAAATGTGCAATTTTTTCAGATTGCTAATTTTTCTCCTAATTGCACAATCATGATTCTTACTTCAGTTTCTCTAAAGGATCCCTCTTCATCGACGTCTTTTCAACAAAAGTTCTTCCAGATCACTGAAGTTTCTCTGAAGTCGAAGACAATGAAGAAGATTGAAAATAAAGATTGAAGCTGTTCTTCCATGCTTTATTCAAAATGCACTTTGTAATTGACTTGGGACATTTTCACGTATACTTTTGTAATGTGTAATTACGTGTAAAAAATATGGGAAAATATCTCAAAAGTCAAATATGACTCATCTTTGACTAAGATATTTTTATATTTTAATCTTTTTAATTTTGAAAGGTTTCTCCCTATATCTAGAGGGGACCTCTTTTGTAAAAGGATCTCTGATAATTGAGGGCAAAAACTCTGCTGAAATTGAGACACTTCTTGAGACTTTGTGCTCAACTTGTAAATCATATTTTATCGAATGAATGAGAAACAGGGTTATTTCAGACTTTGTGTTGAATTAATTTGTGTTATCTAGGAAATGGTTCTTATGTCCTCTTTCTTGATAATCTCTTATCTATTTGATTTAATAAGCAAAGTGTGTGTGTTGATATTATCTGAGGACGTTTCTAAAAGATAGAAGAAAGACTTTGAGCTACTTTTATCTTGGTGATCATTTTATCCTTTGTAGTTTTAGGCGAAGACTTTGTGCTTCGTTTTACTCTACGGTTACGCTCGTTCCGGATCAGTGGAGGAGACAACGGAAGACTTTGTGCTTACGTAGGTTTCCTTGTAGACTTTGTTACTTGTTTCAAGGGATTTTCTACTCTTGGCTGGATACCATTCCTGAAAGAAGAGGAATGTTCTTAGCCAATGACCAGAATTTCTCTCTTGTTCCTTGGACATCACCTCTGAAAAAAGAGAGGTGGATGTTGTTATACTACCCCGAGTGTTATTTTTTGCTTACTTATATATATATATTATTAGCGCATAAATATTCATAGGGAACCTCCCCTTGATGAGAGGAGAGATTTACCTCGTCCAGATGAGGTAAACCCACACTTTTTGTGGCGTAAATCTCCTTGTGCTGTGGTTGATATACCCATTTTGTCATTAGTTAGTTGATGACAAAATATTCACCCAACAGGGTGGTCAGTATGTCTTTCTGTCTTTTTTCAGCACAAGTTTTGTCATGAACAAACCCATTACTAATATTGTGGTGAAGAGTTTGGGCCAGCTCAATCCATCTCTGCTTTTTCATGTCACATGGATAGCTTTGGTCAGGACTGATACCATCATGCTTGCATAAGTGACATGTTCCAGCAGAATTTACATGTTCGGTCTGGTCCTAATCCGTCACTGATGCACAGGTGACAAGTTTGGGCAAGATTATAGAGGCAAACTTCTGAAGACCTTAACATTATCATTTCGACTCTGTTTTTGGTCTCGTTTGAACCATTGAAAAGCTATTGAATTGTTATATCCATTGGTGGAGGTTGCATCGGGATTTAATCTGAATTTGCAATTGCTTTGGCATATAAATTCAGCTGATTTTTGCAAATAAAGAAGTAATTGAGTGTGTTCATAGTCATATAAACTATATGGCTGAATATGATTGAATTTGGCAGTTTAACACAGGACTTTTATATTTTATGCAGTCTCCAGGAAACAAAGGTTCAGGGATGGGGGGGGGACATACCAGCAACTACAGCTGTGCCCTTATAACCCTGTAACCTATTTCAAAATGATGTCCCTAACCCCATACCCATATCCCACGTCTCTAGGTGACTATGATTTAATGTAATGGTTTATGTTATATTGATAGTAGGGAAGAACATTAAACCGTATTTTGTATGTGCCGTTCATTTCCTTGGGGTGGCAGGGAATAATATAAATCTGATTTCTTGCATATATGTTAGTAGTACGTATCAAGTGGTTAATCTGCAGTATATCAAGTCAAAGGGTTGTAATTAAGCTTTAGAGACCTTCACGAGTGTGGCTGAAAACAGTAGCGTGTTTCAAATTTTGCAAGCCCATGTCTCTAGTATTCTATCTATAAAGTAAGATAATATTGTCTCGTTCTTTACTAAGAAAGATGTAACCATCTCCTACAGTACAATGTTCTATGTTCAATAATCTATGTGAGTGCACTGCATTCACGTTAATTTTTGAAAATATAGATTATACTTAAAAAATAATCATTCTAAGACAAATAAAAAAGATGGTCGTATCACTTCAGAACAAGCCAAAATAGAATATTGTACCTCTTTGAATTTCAGCAGTATCAAATTTGTCACCGATGCAGGTTTTGAACGATCCCACCTATACAAGTAAAGAATACATATCAAATCTAAAAATTCAGTTATTGTATTCATCTTGAGAAACAACCAAAAAGGTAGTGATAGTCATTACAGTCTAAATTAAATCTGACTTTACCAATCATCCAGGAACAAGTCTATCCAACACATTAGAAGAGTAGATACAATTTTTCCATAGCATGTCTACAACAGATCATTGTGTTTTCAACATTAATTGCAAAGATTGAATGGCCTTTTATTTTAAAAAAAATATGTATATGTTCCCAATTTGAGATACCGGTGTCAATTCCAAGTGTACTAAACATTAATGTAGTGTACAAAGTACAATTAATAACTGAGTGAGCTGATCTAAGGATCTGCAAATTTTCTTCTTGGGACAAAGCAATAGTTGTAATAAAAAATAGAATCATGAAATTTCAGCATGCCATGCACTGAGAAATATTTAACTACAACTGAAATGTGAAATTGGATAAAAATAAAGTAACACCGATGCTTAAAAGATTGCAGATGAGAAAATTAATTACCACCTAGAGTAGTAGCAGTTAGGGTTTGATCAATTTTGTGGAACATGTCCTAAACAAATGAAATTAAGGAAGTACTGCTACTACCTTAGAACCCATTTATCAATGACTCTTGCATAATAGATTAATAGTAACATTATTCCATACATATATTGAGACTTTTTAAAATACATGAACATGCACGCACACACACATTACATTCTTCATAGATGCAATAATTTATCAAGCTTTGGCCCTTGAATAATTCTTGCCCCAATGTGGAAAAGAAATTAGCAAACCAAAAAAATATCATTAAAACAAAGTTTAAAATTTCATGACTATCAATGTTGAGATTTTAAACCACTAATGAAAACTATTTAATAAAGCAAGGTTAACATCAAATTTCAATCCTGTTCATCCTAGGCACAGAAGAAGCACTTGACAAAAAAGTAAGATACAGTGACCTTGTGAACCCTGAAACCAAAAACAGGGAATTGAACTGAATAGTTATATTGGAGACATTGCAAAATACTTGAGCCAAGCAAAAGCAGACGGATACAAAAGGTGGTTCTCACTCTTCCCAATTTGGGGAATAAGGTTTCGCTTCACTTGAAATCCAGTGAGACACAGGCTTACAGAATCATCAAACCTGTTGGCTTTGGTGTATTTTTTTAACTGGACATGACATTGCATAGCAAGTTGCATGATGAGATTAATGTTGACCTTCTGAACATATAGGTCTATGCAATTTTAGCTACTTTTAGTCCTTGCTTCATTCAGAACTTAAAACACCTTGTTGACACCACGGCTAATTGAACAACTTAATACAAAGTTGCAGAGCAAGGATAGATTTTTATGACACTACATAGGTTTCCATAAGCAGTATTATAAGGGAATTTCCTATCTTAATTAAAAGTATTAGATTCAAGAACTCAGAGTCCAATAGATAACAATAAATGGGAACATTTATCTTTATCCACATTGAAAAACACCCAATCTGCTCACACTTCATGATGATAAATCTCAATTCATGGAGTATAACTAATATAAAATACTTTAGTTAGTTATTTGATTGAAGTGAATTTTCCAAGATTATCTCAATTTCTATACATGCCATTAAAGATTAGTTAGTAAAGAATTCCATTTTCAACCTTTTTGACCAAAATCCGTTCATTTAGCTGTGATTAATGATCTACATTGAGAAAACCTCAGATGCAAACTGATCTACATTATAGTCATTTTCTATCTGAAATATATGATTTCATTCCAGTTCTCTAGAGTTTAAGTTTTCCCTAGATTACCTCTAATAGGATCATATTGCTTTATGTTGTAACGACCATATAAAACTTGTTTTCTAATGCATCATTATTCTTCAAAATCTCATATTTACCATTAGCTCAACACTCGGATGTCTTTTTCATTATCATCCATTCAATTACCAACTCCTATGTAGGAATTTTGTCCTTAGATTTGATAATAACATAAAATAGCATAGTTATGCTTCAGTTTGTAATTTAAAGCAAAATTTGGAATTCGCTTTCATCTTTAGTTGGAAATTAGAAACTCCTAAATAGATTTTGAAATTTAAAATTAGGTTACATGAGTGGAGGTATAGGGGTGCACAAGATTGGGTATGGACATAAGCTGGAGGGTGGGTGCACAGGATATGGGTATGGACAACCCTAAAAACATGGGCACATTCGTATGGGGATTCGATACGTATAGTAGGCACAAGAGAATTATGAGAGGTGTGAAAAAAACTGTAATGTATGCACACAACAATTTATATTGTGGGGCTATGGACCTGTATTTTAATTAAATTTTATTACTATCTATCACATCATGATTATTAAACGTTACATTGTGTCCTAGGCTCTAGCAATCTAAATTAACATTATATGCTACTACCCCTCTTCATTTTTATAATTACGTTACATAACGTACTTCCAAATTTTAAAAACTTCTCTCTGCTAAATGCTTTTATAAAAATATCTGCTACTTGAAATTCTATCTGGCAGTAAATAATTTCGATCTTCACTCTAGACCAGTTCTCAGATATAGTGATGATGAACTCCAATTTTCTTAGTCTGCGCAAATGGGTTCTTCTTGATTTGATGGTACTTTGATTTTCACACTTTAATCTTGTTGAAGATGTTTGTTTGAAAATCATGTCTTCCAGCATATGATGAAGACATACCGCTTAATGTGTTGTATCCATGGCAGCTTTGTATATTGTTTCAGAGGATGATGATTCTACTGTAGACTGCTTTTTACTAATCCAAAAAATTACTTTGGATCAAATAATAAATGAATAATTTGAGGTTAACTATTTGTCATCCTTTGAACCAGCCCAACCTGCATCTGCGTAGCCAATCAACTTACATATTCTTTTTTCTCAAACAAAATACCAAACATTATTACACCTTCTATTTATCTGAGAGACCTCTTGGTTGCATTCCAATCTATCTCCTATGGTAAGTTTAGAAATATCACAAACAATCCTACCCCATAGTTGATAACTAGTCTGGGAAAATGATAAGTACATCAACTACAAACAATAAGTCTACACTGTGTTTCATCAGAAGTTTTTGACTTTTATTATCGCAATTTTGGCCCACATCAGGTGTATGGCAAGGATTGCAGATTTACTTTTTAAATTTTTCAGGAAGCTTTGAAGCATGCTTAGACTGAGAAAAGAAAATTATATTCTTCTCTTGCCAGAATTGAATGCCAAAGCAACAATGCAATCCTAGATTGCCTATTTCAAATGTTTTGTTGAGCTTAACTTTTTTCTTTAATAAGTCCTGTGTTGTTTCCTGTTGCTATTGCATCTTCAACTATGTTATTGGGAAACAGAAATAGTAACGTTTCGGAAACACAGAAATGCCAATTTTCAAAAACCTTGATTTCAAAATGCCGTGGAAACTTCCGTACAATACAGATACAGATACACACATTGGTTAAGGGGTTAAGGAAGACTAGGCCTGCAACTTTCTATAAAAGATAAAATACTTAAAAATATTTAAAAATAAAAGATAAACTACTTAAAAATATTTAGTATCATGATGGTTAAGGGGTTAAGGAAGACTAGGCCTGCAACTTTCTTGAGAGAGATTTAGTTACACTGAATCTTTATGCTTCAAGAGCCTCATGTATATTAATTATGCATTTACTCAACCCATCAAGTTGGGTTACGCCTTTATCTAAACTTGAAAATGCAAGAAAATATGAAAACAAGGTTTCTAGACCTTAAAATTAAGTCTGCAGACTGAGAAACTTGAATAACTCTCTCTCCAAGTCGACAAAATCCTTAAAACCACTTTCAATACTTTACATATATCCTAATGCGCTTCTTCACAAAGTTTCAAGAGTTTTGGCTGGTTCGGTTTTGAACTAGAGGGATTGTTGTGCTTCAACACCTTGGTTTAGGGTTTCTTGACTGTGTACAGGCAGCGAGTAGAAATTGAAGAGAAATTTAAATTTGAAGACTTAGTTTGGAATCTTATTGATTGGAAAGGTCTTCCACATGTATATCTTACTCTGCCACTTGGAATTTGCATCAAAACAATCTTAAACATTGATAAAAGACAACTTTTCCTAACCCTCAGAATCATATTCTTGACTGTAGTAAGCCTGTACTGTATCTTCAGGTCTGCAACATGACTAGACACCATTCCAAAGCAATGAATGTGATTCTAAATCGACATAAGCACTCACTTACATGTATTATAGTATTGCAATTGAATCATGATACTCAATAAAGCATTATTTAATTGTTCTTGATGCAGATGAATTACAACAATACTGTATACAACCCTGTTTCCGGAACTTTTCTGTCCTTTTCTTCAATTTATTGAAATTCTTGATCTTCTTTTCTTGTTTTTCTCACTCCTCTTGTCTTCTCCATACACTGCTCTCCTCACTCACTCTCCTTAGGTTCTAGCTCCTCATACTTTCTAACCAACATCATAAACTCAACCTATGTCTTAACCTTAGTTGAGTTTGACGAGTTAGTTATGAGTTAACACTTTAGAACTATTCCAAACATGTATTAAAACCTTTCTTGACCCCTCCATGAAGGATCATAGCCAAACCAAGCAATAGGAGATGAGAAAAACTCCTAAAGCACCCAAAACAAGTTTAAAAATTCAAATTTTCAATTTTGACAGGAAATTTGAAAACAAGCCAAAATGACCAAAACAAAGCAAGGTGAAGCATGGAAAAGCTTCAACTAGACAAAATATGACCCCCTAGAATCTATTCAAAACCAAGATTTGCAAAAAGAACAACTAAAACCAAATGCTCCTGCATCAAGCTCCTTTAATACAAAAGCATTCATGAGCACCTGCTCATGAAGTCTCCAATGGTAGTTCCATACTTAAGTATTTTTGGAGTCAACTAAGAAGCATCTTCAAGTGGATGATTCTTCCACTTGACTAGATATTTGAAGTACTCCTTACTTCTAGTTCTCTTAACAACCTTCTTGTCCAAAATCGCTTCTAGTTCATCCTTTTGTCCCTTGGGTAACTGTTGCTTCCAATCAATGACATGTTTATTATCATCTTTAGATGTTTGTGCTGTGTCTTCTCTTGCTCTATAAGGATAGAGGTCTACTATATTGAAAATGGATGAGATCCCAATATCAGATGGGAGTTCTAGTTCATAGGCATTAGCAGAAAACTTTCTAAAGACCTTACAAGGTCCTATCTTCTTCAATTTTAGTTTATTGTACTCTCCTTTAAGATATCTCTTCTTCCTAAGGTGTTTTAACACCAAATCACCTACCTAAAAGTTCACTTCCTTCTTTTATTAGCATCTCCTTTCTACTTACTAGCACTCAACTCCAATTGATTCTTAACTTGCTCATGCAGCTCTTGCATAGTTGTAGCAAAGTCTTCACCTTCAACACTCCTCTTCTCTTGCTTACCCAAATCTGTACGCTCATAAACATCTTTTGGATTTATCCTATAGACAATCTGAAATGGGCTGAACCCTATATTCCTATTAGATGAATCATTGTATGCAAATTCAGCTTGAGCTAACACCTGATTCCATTGCTTTGAACTGTAATTTACCAAACATTTTAGTAGATTCCCTAAGCTTCTATTGACAACTTCAATCTGACCATTAGTTTGGGGATGGTAGGTTGAATTGAAACTCAATGTGGTTCCTAAATTCTTCCAAAGTGTTCTCCAAAAATGTCCAACAAACTTTGTATCCTTGTCAGAAACCATGCTTCAGAAATTCTATGTAAACTTACCATTT
This sequence comes from Torreya grandis, assembly GCA_037957365.1. Classification (NCBI taxonomy): domain Eukaryota; kingdom Viridiplantae; phylum Streptophyta; class Pinopsida; order Cupressales; family Taxaceae; genus Torreya; species Torreya grandis. Next base: position 1,904,101 of record JARHVA010000304.1, on the reverse strand, counting down.
CTTTAAAGAACAAATCAAAAATATTGGTAGCATCACTTGTCTTCTTATATGCTATGAAGTGTGTTATTTTTGAAAATATATCAACAACAAAAATGGAATCATTACCTCGTGTTCTTGACAAACCCAATACAAAACCCATACTTATTGCATCCCATGGCTTGCTTGGAATAGGTAGTGGCTGATATAGACCTGCATTTTGACTCTTTCCTTTGGCATATTGACAAATTTTGTATTTTTCCACAAATTTCTTGATTTCGGCTTGCATTCTTGGCCAATAATAATATGCATTCAATTGAGCAAAGCTCGTTGTCCAAAATGTCCTGCTAAACTGCTACTATGTTTTTCTTTCAACAAATTGTCTCTCATAGACCTCTTAGGTATGCATAGTTGTTTTCCTTTGAATAATAATCCGTCTTGAATCATGTAGTCCATCCATGGACTCCTATCCATGCTTGTTGAATTCCTACAGGTCTTATATGCTTCCTTGAAATATGGATCTTTCTCATACGACTCCATTAATGACTTAAATCCCCAACTACTCACTTGACATTCATGTATGATCATACTTCTCCTACTCAATGCATCAACTACCTTATTGGATTGCCCACTCTTATGTTTGAGAACAAAAGAGAAATTTTGTAAGAACTCTAAACATTTCACGTCTTTGACTATTGATGAATTAAAAAGTATGATTATTTGTATAAATCACAAACTCCTCAGGAAACAAGTAGTGTCTCCACTTCTTCAATGCTTGGATTATGGCATAGAATACTTGATCATACGTTGAATACTTCTTCTTAGCTTCATTTAGCTTTTCACTAAAACAAGCAATAGGCCTTCCTTCTTGGCTCAAAACAACTCCAATAGCTAACCCACTAGCATCGCATTCAACTTGAAAAAGTTAGTTAAAGTTGGGTAAGGCCAAGATAGGCTGCTCAATTATCTTTTTCTTTAAAATCTGAAAGTTCTTCTCAACTAATTCAATTTAACGGAATTTCTTGTCACTTTTGATAGTTTCAATAATAGGTGCACAAATGCCACTAAAGTTTCTAATGAACTTTCTATAGAAACTAGCTAATCCATGAAAACTTCCTACCTCAAAAGCACTTCTTGGAGCTGGCCACTCCACTATTGCTCTTACCTTTTCTTGATCCATTTTCAAACCATCCTTGAAAATGACAAATCCTAAGTAAAATAACTAAGTTTGCATGAAGGTACACTTTCTGAGGATAATCGGTAATCTCTCTTCATGTAGCTTATTCAATACCATCCTAAAACGTTTGATTTGTTTCTCCTTTGATTGGCTAAAATTCAAAATGTCATCCAGATAAACAATAACAATTTTACTTGTAAATGGCTTTAACACCTCATTCATTGGTCTCATGAAGGTACTAGGAGCATTGATCAAACCAAATGGCATAACAAGCCACTCATACAATCCATCATTAGTTTTGAAGATTGTTTTCCACTAATCACACTATCTAATTCTGATTTTATGGTAACCACTCTTCAAATCTATCTTTGCAAAATATTGTGCTCCACTCAAACAATCCATTAGATCATCCAGTCTTGACAGAAAGGAACCTATACTTGATAGGTATTTTGTTAATGGCTCTAGAATTTGTACACATTCTCCATTCTCCACCTTTCTTAAGAGTTAAGATTGTTGGTACAACACATGGACTTAGACTGTCTCTAATCAAACCTTTATCTAACAGCTCTTATACTTGCCTTTTAATCTCTTCATTCTCCTTAGGTGTCATTCTACAGGCTACTTTGTTTGGCAAACTAGCTCCTGGAATGAAATCCATATGATGGCTTATTCTCCTCATTGGTGGTAATTCATTAGGTAACTCATCAGCCACTATTTCAACATATTCATTTAACAAATTCTGAATTTCCAAGGGTAAATCAGTGTAATGTCCCCTTTTTAGCTTGTTCTCAGTTTTGGTAGATTAGCCTATTATTTGATCCTTGTAAGCTAATGTGGTGGATTAGAGGGTCCAGTTTGAGCGTTATGGAGCTCTTCAGGTGGTAGTTGTAAGTGTTTATCTCCCCAGATCCTTCATTTATTCTGAGGCATTGATATTCTGCAGTTTCTGGGTCCATTTGAGGGACTTACTATTTATAGTAAGTCAGTGGATGTTAGAGAGGGACTCCTACTATTTTTAGTAAGACAGTTGGATGCACAGTGGATACAATGGTTAACCCCTAGGTTCAGAAGAAATTGAGTAATAATGATTATTTGTGGAGGTATGTTATTTTAATTATTAATAAAGTGATTATTTTATTAATAATTATTTATAAAGTGCAATTATAAAGTTAGATTATAACTTTATGTCCAATGTGACCATGACTCTCAAAAAGGTCACTTAAAGTACATTAAATATTATTATTATTTGAGCACCCATTTATCAAAGCATTTATTAAAGTTATAAAGTGCACATTTAAATATTATTTTAAATGATTAAAACAGGGTTCTAGTGGATCGACCTCTTCTTGGAGAAATTATAAAAGGGATCAACCAAAGCTATTATGGATTCATTCAAGATTTTGATATTTGGTTTTGGAGAGTTTTACTATGGAGAAGAAGAAACCTAGGGTTTCAGCCTTTTCTGCCATTATCAGCTTTGGAGAGCGTAGCTACTTCGAAGTTTGTGCACTTTGAGGTTGTGAAATACCAGTTGAAGATTGCCTCATGGATTGGCTTCATTTAGAAGTCAATACTGAGCTTCATTGGAGGATTCCATCAAAGGAATATACAAGGGGTTTTAAGTCTATCATTGGAGAATATTGAATTGAGAAAATTATTGATCTTTTTGTGGGCATTGAAGCAAGGATTTGCAGTCATATGTAGTAGCGATTTGGGCAAGATAAATATATGTAAAAATCGTGGTATGTTAGAAGGGTTTGTAGCTGATAAAAGATACCTCGATTTGCAATGAAGAATTCAAGGAAAATCCCTGAGAAATCAGATTGAAGCAACGCAACAATGGAGTGAAATTGTGGCACTTGGAAGGCACATGTGTGGGGCGCACCATCAAACAGTCCAATCAGCGAGCTGCCAATTGTGAACAGGTTCTTCATTTGCATCATTTAGTTAATTACCTTGCATTGTATTAGTCACTGCCATAAGGTAGCTATAGCTGCATATTTGGTAAGGATATTGTAATAGCATTCATTCATGCTTTGATGTACGCCAAGAGTCTTGGCAATTGCATTTAGTTTGTATCAGCAGATTACAATCAATCTATTCAATCAATAAAGGAGGAATAAGGTTACATCGTAAGTGTTTGTCAAATTGTCAATTGTTGTAGCTATACATCTCGGTTCATAAGTTCATATAACAAGTGTTGGAGAAAATGTCATATGCAGTAGATGAAGATTTCAATCATTAATATGCATGCCAAATGTTTGTAGTAATGTCTCTTTTGTTGTAGGTGCATATTCAATGTCATTTCAATCATTTAGTTGCATTAGAAAGTCATAAATCCGTAGTGGTATTGCATATTCATCTTATATCAGTCATTTGCATATCTTAGTTCAAGTTCTATGAATGCATATGCTCTCTAACAACATCAAAACCACCAAAGAGATTACAACAGCAAGTTCAGACCTTGTGTGCAAAGTGTTTGACAATATTCCTTGGAGTTCAAATCAACAAAATAAAGTTAGATTACCCAAGGGATACTACAATCAATCAACTTAGTGGTTGTAATGACTATTTTGGGCTTGGCAATCAATGCACAACCAACCTCTTCTTCTTTTATCAGTTGCAAGAATTCTTTTCCATCTTCTCAACATCTTCTACATGACCAGCTCTGATTGTAAGCTTATAAAATTCTTCGGTATATAGACCTTCACACTCATGTCTTTTTGCTTCATGTTTTTGGAGTATCTTGAACAAATTTGTCTGGTAGTCTACAGACATGAATTTTGACTTGAGTTTAACTATCATTATATCCCATTACTTGATTTTCTCTTTACCTCTTTTCCTTCTTTCATCTTGAACACTATCCCATCAAAGAGATGCATGCCCCTTCAACTTAGTACAAGCAAACTCGACCTTCTTGTCTTCAGTTATTTCTTCATAATCAAAATATTTGTCCATTGCAGTTATTCAATCTACAAGTTCTTCAACATTTAGGCTACCTCCATATATTAGAACCTCCAATTTGGGTTTGGATCTTGCTCCTATGATTGCTTTTAAGATTCTTTCTTTTGTTATTTCTTCCTCTCTATCCGGAGCTTTTCCTTCTAGGCAGCGAAATGGAGGACAGACCAGACATTCTACCTCTTCTTCAAGTCAAACTTCTATCCAAAGCTTCTTCTTGTCGTCCTTGGATGCTAGGAGAGTTGGTTCGAACTCTTGATGGACCCCCTCCTAGTTCTTCCTTCTCAGGGTTCATTGCCACTTTTTCGATGTTTAGGGATTTTCATGGGTTGCTCATTTCTTCTGCTTCTTTCTTTAGCTCTGAGTGTTGTTGCTCTTGACTTTGTTTTATACTATTTATTTCAGCATTGTTCTTGTTTTTGGAGACCACCTTGATTTCCCGCTTCTTTCTAACACACTTTTGTAATCTGTGGTCCCTTTGACCTACCTTTGTGGTCATTCATTGGACATTAATATATTTATCTATCACTCACATCACCTGTCATTGCACCTCTTCTTTGAGCAATTTTTATTGCGTCCAAATGTGGTTGCAAATTTCTCATCTCTTCTAACGATACATCTCTTGGTTGTATTCTTGGACCTCCTCTAGGACCACCTTTGACTGCTCCTCTAAGTGACATCTTTACACTTCTTACAAGTTTATGTTTCACAACCTGCCCTTCACTCTTTTCAGTGAAATATATTTCTCCTTAGGTCACTTGTGAAGTACAAGCAAACCCTACTCTGATACCAAAAATGATGGTGAAGGGGTTATGGAAGACTAGGCCTGCAACTTTCTTGAGAGAGATTTAGTTACACAAGGAATCTTTATGCTTCAAGAGCCTCTTGTATATTCATTACATATTTACTCAACCCATCAAGTTGGGTTACACCTTTATCTAAACTGGAAAATGCAAGAAAATATGAAAACATGGTTTCTAGACCTTAAAATCAAGCCTGCAAATTGAGAAACTTGGATAACTCTCTCTCCAAGTGGAAAAAATCCTTAAAACTACTTTCAGTATTTCACATATATCCTAATATAACTCATGACAAAGTTTCAATATTTTTTGGCTGGTTCGTTTTTGAGCTAGAGTGATTTTTGTGCTTTAAAAACCTATTTTAGGGTTTCCTAACTGTGTACAGGCAACAAGTAGAAATTGAAAAGAAATTTAAATTTAAAGACTTAGTTTAGAATCTTCTTGAATGGAAAAGGTCCTCCACATGTATATCTTACTCTTCCACTTGGAATTTGCATCAAAACAGTCTTAAAAAGTGATAACTTTATCATTTACTAATGCTTTCTCTCGCAAGGGCTCGTCGATGCATTGAATCTCCCAAAGTGTATGCCTTAAAGGGTGCACGGGGAATGGGGGAATTGGCTTGTGGCACTTTGTGAGAGATGGTTTCATACTATTCTATCATACCTACATCTCTTTATGCAACCTTCATACCTCCTATGATGTCTCCTTGAAATCTTGAGACCTTGAAATATGGCTAAGTCTGAAACCCTGAATTCCCTGGAATCTGACTAAGTTTGAAATATGATAGGATACTCGAAAACCCATAATTTGCATTATAGCTCTTAGAGCTCTGAAACCACTCTCAAATATCTTGAAAGGATATATATTAAATATAACTTAAAGTATAGGTTTACGTTTAGATAGGACATCTAATTTTTTATACTTAAATGTTTATTTTATATATATATATATAAAATAAACATTTAAGTATATATATCTTGAAAGGATATATATTAAATATAACTTAAAGGATAGGTTTACATTTAGATAGGACATCTAATTTTTTATACTTAAATGTTTATTTTATATATATATATATATTGTCTGGTTCGGGCTAGTTTTACGTTTCTTTTAATTGTTTGTTAACTTCAACTTTTTCTCTATCGGAATCCATTGGAAGCCCCCGAAAACACCACATAATTGCCCAAAAACTTCTGGATATTGTTGGGCATATCCGTTACATTTCCCTGATGTTTATGGGGTGTTTCTGTACAGGAAACATTTCTGGACAAGAAACTAGGGGGGGACACTTCTTGAAACACAGATCTTCAACATATATTCATTATAATAATATCTCCACAATGACATTTGGATTTGAGTTTCTTTGCTTGAAACTTGAAGATCTTAAATGCTAGTCCATTTTTATATACCAAGCTCAAGGGTTTGATTTAGGCTATCAATTAATTTTACTAGTTTGCACATGGACTTTTCTCTATGGTTCTCCATGAACCCCTATGGTTTCTCCACGACTGGATTGATCAATGTGAATTAGTTCAAGTAATGGTTGGCTCCAGTTATACTTGCCAAGAAAGCTTCACAAACTCCTCCAATTTTCAGCAGAAATTGAACCACAATCTCCTTCTTTAGCAATGAGATACACAATTTAAATGACTGTACCTTGTGTCTGACTTCTCAACAAAACAAAATCTTGCTCCTTTGTTGTGTTTTTAAATCCTAAGAGATTGTTATTTGCCCTCTAGCCTCTACTTTATTGCTTTTAACTTTATTTGTATAGCCTTCCTCTACAATTTGACCAATTGACAAACAATTTCATGCTATGCCAGGTGCATAAAGAACATCATTTATTGTAATACAAATGGTATTTCCATAGTGCACGATAGCAGTGGTTCACAAGAACCAATCTCTCATGATTTTGAACAATCCACTTGGCACTCATTGAATGTATGACGTAGGTGATGCTCATAGGGGTCAATCAAAGGAACTCACTAGGAGGTCACCCCTCTCAGTACTATTCCAACACAAGTGCACTTAACCATGGATTCCCCCCAAATCTTGATTGCTTACCTTGCCGCCCCATTTGCAAAACTTTCAACAACTATTGTGCCTTATGAACCTAAGTTACTAGTTCATTTTGGGTGTGGGCTAAGGTACGATGAATTGGGTTCACCAATATGGCAATTTGTTTTTTGGCCCCACGTAAGGCCGTACAAATAAATATGTAAAATATTTAAAATATAAATATTCTAGCCTAATAAACAATAACAAACCACACAATATCAGTTTAACATTAAATAATGCTAAAGAAATGAGAAAACAAAACACGTAGAGGAGTCAATATTAGTTTAATATAGATTTTAATTTATGTCGTAAATAGAATAATCTCAAAAAGATCCTATCACAAACCCTGTCAAATGCAAATGTAGTTGCCCCATAAAAAATTTAAAATAAAAATTAAAAATGGGTTCGACATGGATACACCAAGGATAGCCTGGGTACACCTAGAACCTTCAGATGGATTTGAGTTATTTTCATCACTCAAAAAACTATATTGATGAAATTTTGAGCAAGCTCAAAAATGACAGATTGTAAGCCTCTCAGTACGCCCATGGAACAAAATCCAAAATTGATATCAAAAGACACCATAGATTTAGTAGATGTTACTAAATACAGACAACTCATTGGAAGTCTAATCTATGTGACCACAACTAGACCAAATATCTCTTCTTCATTGGTGTTTTTTCTCGATTCATGCAACAACCTAGAGAAAGTCACTGGGTAACAGCAAAAAGAGTCCTTAGATATCTCAAAAGAACACAATTTTTGGGCTCAAATACTTTAGGGCAGGAGACTTCAAACTGGTCGGATATTCAGATTTTGACTATGTTGGTGATTTTAAAGATAGAAAATCTACTTCAAGGTTTCTATTGAATTTGGAAACAACAGTTGCCAATTGGAAGTCAAAGAAGCAATCAGTGTCGGCAATTTCTTCGGCAGAAGTTGAATGCACGACAACTTCAGAGGCAACTAGAGAAATATTTTGACTCAAAAGGGTTCTTTCAGATTTGCAGGAACAATAGGTCTCATCAACACCTCTCATGGTTGACAACACATCTACTAATCAAATGACAAACAATTCAGTCTTTCACAACCGATCCAAGCACATCAACACCAAATTTCATCTTATTATGTGAAAGATGGCAGTGTAAAATTCCTAGATTGTCCTACTACAAAGCAACCAACAGACATCTTGACAAAAGCGATGGGGAGATAAAACATTGAAAAGTTCAAAGTCATGCCTGGTCTCTCAAAAACCCCTACAGATTAAGAGGGGATGTAATATTATTGTAATATAATAATGTTAATCCTATGAGTAATTGTAGTAGATAAATAGTCTACATAGGAAGGTGAAAGGTCTTCTTAGAATATGAAATGAATAGTCACATGTTTGGTTGCATAATACTATAATCTATCATTCTTCATTGATGAAATGACTTTGGTTTGAACCAATTCCTATTATTTTCTTTATCATCCATTGCTGTCCTGACAATGACGCCCATCATTTTCTCATTTCACACCTTGGGGCATCTTTAGATGCCCAACCTTACCTCAGTACAGATTTGGGGGCATCTTACGATGCTCATGTTTACCCTTCAACTTTGAGAGCAACTTATGATGCTTTTCCCTTCTCAACATCTCACATTCACAATGAACTAATATTCAAGAATCTTTCACATTAAAGACGAGCAAATTCAACTCCAAGAAATCTTTCGAGACAAATGTTCTATTTTTATGAACATACCATATTAAAGGTATGTTCTTTTTTTTATTGCACTTACTTAGACATTTAATTCATATTTATGTTAACACTATTTGCATGTTTCTCCTAACTCTCTTGTGTTGTAGTTAGCTTACTTTATCTTAGCACTTTATTTTTACCTTCCAGTTCTCCCTCATCTCCATCTTTCACCTTCGGGCTCCTCCCTACCTTAATGTATGCTTTCTTGGCTTTTTAGTTTGTGAGTTTCATGATAAGACCTTAGGGAATACAACTAGGCCCTCTTCAAAAACACCCATCCCTTATGACTTCAACTTTGGGTTCCCTCTCACTATATTTCACCTCTTAACACTTTCTTTTTTTACTATTCGCCTCTAGCCTCCCCTTTTACATCGTTTTACACCTCATGGCTCTCTCTCTCTCATTTTTACACCTCATGGGTCTATCCCTCATATTTTACTTTTCACCTTCGGGCTCTCCTTTTCACTTATTTGCAAGCCTCTTGGATTTTTACCTCTTACTCCTATCTTTTGCACCTTATGGCTCATTCTCTAAATTTATTGCACCTAATTACTTTATCCTACTTATATTTATGCCTCTTGGCTTTCAATTTGTGAGTTGCATGGTAAGACAATGAGGAATACAACCAGGCTCTCCTAACAAGCGTCCACCCCCTTTACTACCTACTCTATCTTGCTCTCGCTTCCAAGCATAGCTAGATGTTTTTTTAAGAAAAATAAGGCAATGGTTGAGAGTAATGTTTTGTAGCTTAGGGACTATTATATTCTTTTATGGCACGACTATTGCAATCTATCTACATGTCTCTCATCCACATTTGACTCTCTTATGATGGAAGTCTCAAATCTAACTGTCATTGTATCATCTCCCTTTATACATTTTCTTGCAATCGAGGCAACCCAATCGTTCTTATGTTCATCTCTATTTCCCCCTATTTTCTGCCTCTTTGGGCACACCAAGGTCAGTTTCAAGATCACACTCTTGCTAGTCTAGAAGTATCTAAGCATCTTGGTTTATAGGTTCTATTTAGTAGCTAGGTGTAAGTTTTCTTGTGTTAGTCATCATAAGCACCTATTGTTGGTCTTTTAAATCCATATGGATGAGAAAATTAGAAAAAACAAAAAAAATCAAAAGCCAAGATATCAAAGATAAAAGAGAAAGGCAAAATAATTTTCAAAACTCAAAATCACCAAAAGATGTGACCCTATCATTAGCACACCCTGTATCCTAGTTGAAGCTCAAACTCTACAATTGACCTCACAGCAGAGCCTAAGGTCCATTGGACTATGGTAGGCCAGTAGATTGGGGTAGGAGGCTTCATATATATCATTAGTGCCACCTACCTTTTCACACAAGTACCCAATTCTCGCAATTGATTGATGGCTTCGTCGGGACCCTAAGGAACAAGGAACATGTCATGGGATGGTAGGATCTTTTTGCTTTTCATGCATATATCATTCATGGGATGATCTATATACTTCACTAATTAGCATGAGCGCATGTTTGTTGGGTTGGGTTTCTGGGCCATTGATATTGAAAACTCTTAATCTTGCCAAGTTGATTAGAGTCCCTTGTTTCCAGTAAAGAACATGTTTTTGCCTTGATGCTACCTCTTTTGCCTTCTTTCATTATTTACCCTTGATAGACATACTTGTTTCCAAATCTCTCCCATCTTCTGTATTCCATGTTCTCCATCGCCTTTAGACATGTTAGCACTATGACATTACTAGTGTTCAAAGGTTCCACTTTAAACTTTCCATTTTTTAATAGATGTTGCATCTTTGAGTTGTTTTGAGATGCTCTCTTGGTCATTGCCTTATTCTTCTATGGATTTCTCTTAGTTATGTTGGGGATCTTAAGCCTTTATTCTCCATTTTTTGGGTTATTTGATGGCTATTTGGTCTTGTTTTATCATTTACTCTTTATTACCATCCTTTCCTTTGGGTAATCCGGACCTAATCTAAGCCTTTACCTCATGGCTATCCAAACCCTCTATCTCTTTTCCACCATTTCATTTTTCTTCAAGTCTTCCACACTTGATTTTGCTTTTACCATTGTGGCTTTCTAGATTTCCTTCCTATCCCCATCTTTTCTAAGAGTTTTACATACTTCCCTTTTTTAGATTCACTGGCGTACACCCGCATTGTTTTTATCTATTTTTAGTGTTTGTATCATTAGGGTAACCACATGCAATTTTTATGCTCACCACGATCAAGACTAAGGTATTTGCATGCATCTATTTTCAGTTGAAAGGTAAGTGGACGTATGTATATGCTACTTTCTATTATTTCATTCATCACCGTTTATTTACTGCGCTTGTTTTATTTTGTACATGATATGTTCTTTTTCCAAAGCACCATACCACTTTACACTATTGTGATATGTGATAAACTTTGGGTGGACCATATTTATACACCTATATTGTTCACTTGCTGATGAATTATCTTGTAGAACTTGTCAGTGCATCAATCTTCCCAAGTGCATAGCCTAAGGAGTGTACCGGTATTGGGGTCAGCCAATTTCTCGTGCTTTTGTGAAATATTCTCCCAATGATCATCTTTTGTATAGATGCCTTCATCCATCATAATATGTTTAGTTTAGCCTTCATTTGTTCCCGCTCTCCCTCCTTCCTTCTCCCTCTTCTTCCTATTTGTGTGCTTCTCCCGGGCCGAAGGAGTCTTGTAGTGATCTGGCCGAAGCAGTACTGTGGTTTTGGAGAAAAATTATACTACTTCGGTGAAACAAAAACTATCAGCTAAGTTTGATAGGTGACTTTTAGGATTTGGATCCATATATATATATAGGGCTCCAAATTTTCATTTTTCATAAGCAAGACATCCAATTTGATTTACTCACACACACAAATTCACCTTAGTGAAAAGAAAATGAATTAGGACTTAAGAGCTTACACTTGTGGAAGGCTAGTTTGCACAAGGTCTTTGAAGATTCAAGAAAAGAAGAATGAGCAAGGTACACCTAGTCTTTGAAATCTTCAATTAAGGATACTTAGGTCTTCTTCTTTCCATCTTGAACTTCAACTACAATGTCTCTCACAAAGTGCCACTTAAGCCAAAAGGGAGATTGATACACTGACAAGTCAACACAAGGTATGTATTCCTGTCCCTATACTCTTTACTTTGATGGATATATGTGTGTGTGTTTGCGTGTAAGTGTTATACTAGTATGTTATTGTCTTTTCATGCTTAGAATAGTTTATTCTTGTTAGTGTATGTTATCTTTGCATGCTTTGTTACTTTATTTACACCTTTTAATTACAACCCCTTAGATTAGTTACCTCCTGCTTACAGCCTTAATGGCATTTATCTATCTCTAGTTTCTCTTTTACATCTTGGATATAGGTATGTCTTTGTGATGTAGGAGCATTTAGATCCTCAGTGATTTTGTATCAATCAAAAAAATGAGTAGGATAAGTAGCAATAAGCAATGTTGTTGGTCTTTCTTGCTAGAATGTTTGTGATGTTTTGGAATCACTTCAAGAGGTATGTTGTATGTCTCACATCATCAGACCAAGTTGCTGCACTCTCTTCCTCAGTGACACAACTCCTAAAACCATGAATTGTAGTTATGATGTTGTTTGGAGTTTTAAAGTGCTCCACAGTGTACCATACCATCTCGTAACATGCAACACCTAAACAGTATTAGCAATTGATGCAGCACTTGAAAACTTGACGCCGAGCTATAATTCAACCTAAAACTCTTAAAAAAACAATACAGAACCTGCGGTACCTCACGGTTTGCAAGAAACATGGAAACAACCTTAAGAACTCATCTATCAAATCAAAACTTGACACACAGTTATGGTCTTGTGTGAAAATAAAAAAAACTGCTACAAAGCTCTGCAGCACCTCACGATTTGTAGGCAACATTTTGACAGCATTCCAAGATCATCTGTCAAAACAAAACATGGCACACTATTATATTTTTCTCGGAAATCACAAAATACACTAGTTTTTGCAGCATCTCACGGTTTGCAAGGAACATATTAACAGCGATCCAAGTCTATCTATCAAGATAGAATATGGCGCACTACTACGATTTCCCACATAACCTCCTTAAAACTTGAAACATCCACATGGTTGCTTTGTGGTAGGGTACAACCAATTCAATGTTAGATACGGGGTTCGTGGTAAGCCAACATGTTTGTTAGTGGTTTGAGTAATTGTCAAATGAGACTACATAATTGAGCTTGAAGAAGGACCCATTTCAACTACTAAATAGTTTCTTGTTAATGTGAGAGACATTGGAAGTAGCACAATTGATACCACATCACATGGCAATGTGTTATGGAACTTTTGATGTGTTATGGAACATGTGATGTGTTATAGAACATTGGGAATGTATTGCACATTTAATGATTTGGCGCATAGTGATGTGTTATGAGCATTTAATGGTTGTGGCACATAGTGATGTGTTATAAGCATTTCATGATTGCAGCATGAGTGAGTTGTGAGCATTAATGTAAGTGGATTGTGTATCTATATAAACACACCCTTACATTTGAGAGGAAAACAGGACTAGATTTGGATCACCAAGGGATATAGCTAGTAAACAAGAGAGGGAGAACCTAGATCGGTTCAAGCAGAGATTTGTTCAAGCCATAGATTTGAGAGGGTGAAATGTTGTAACGCATCTCATTTCAAGACGGTGGTAATTATGCATTTGGTTGAATATATGTAATCAGACTGTGGTGTGTGTGCAAGCTATTTTGAAAACCATTAATATATTTGGTTTGATATTGTTTCTGCATGCATGGACCGCAAGTCAGTCATTTAATGGGTTAAATGTGTGGGCTGTGTGGCCTAAGGTTGTCCTTCATTGGACCCCCTAACCGCATCTGCATCGTTTTGCAAGTCAGTTCCTTGCATAGAGTTCCTAATTATATCCTTGATACCCTTATTACAAATAGTTGTTGCTTACAGCCCCATCTCACTTTGTGGCATGACATTATTGTATGTATGTTGGATCTAGTATGGTCTTTTACCTTTTCATATATTAGAGGATATTTATATCATTGATCATGTTTTCCCTACATACACATTCATCATTTGTTCCTCTTGCTGAAGCATCGATAACAACAAGTACACCCAAAGCATAACCAGTCCAGAAAACTATAGCTACTCTTGTAATGTGTTGGACAGACTTGTTCCTAGATGATTGGTACAGTCAAATTTAAATTAGACTGTGATAACTATTACTACCTGTTGTCAACCTGGAGCTGCGCCCTGATTCGAAGACGTACACGAAATGGCCAGTCCTCTATCCCGCTGAAACAATGGGATCTTCTCACGAAGGTGGGTGCTTCAACGGTGAGAAGAACCTCCAGAGAACGCTGGTTACTATATGATGTATCAATTAGGATCTCCACTCTATGCTGTGGACTACCATGGAAAAGGGAGAAGGAAAACTTAAAGGGGAAATCCTACCTAAAGGGGGTGATACACCAGAATTTTGATCCACTCAACTTGGAACCTTGAACACTGAACGAACAAGGGAGAAGGAAGACCTTAGATTTCAATCAACTACTTATGCATAAATATTTCATGAATAGGTTTGATCCAATGACCAAAAACTGAGGGAAAACGATGGAGAGAGGTCCGATACAAGACACTTTGCAGCCACCTAACATCCACTTATAGCTTCAACAAGGACATAAAGAACACTTTAACATGACCGGCATAAGGATAATCTAGCAATTAGGTATGAACCAAAATTTGGGAAGGGAGAGAAAACTACCACTTATGCAAATTGTTGAATGAAATATACACTATGCCAACGCTTGAAATCTGAAAGTACAGTCCTTTTATTGATCGAAGAGGTTCTAAAACTCACCAATGGCAGAGTCTGGTCTAGCCAAGAGAGGGATTTTTTTTAATCAAGGCTGAAAGCCATTATATAGAGAGAATTACAAAAGACCAAAGATTGGTGTTGAAAATTGAAGAGAAGGATTCACTTCGGTTAACTCAACGCTGACTTGGCCTTTCAATAAAAATATGTTTTCTTTTGTCTTTGCATGAAGCTTCTTCGTTTGAGGAAGTGAACTTATTTTTGCTATGAACCACCAACCTCTCTTTGCATGGAAATCCACGCCAATGTTAATTTTAGAACTCTACGTGAGCTGCTTGATGCCGAATTGGAATGTTTGAAAGTGTTGAGTTGGACGAAGAGATCAGCTGAGTTGATTGGTTGGCAAGCTAAGTTGGTAGAAGAGATCATTCTCCCTCGCATGGAAAGCTCGTAGTGGATGCGGCGTTTAACAATTAATTAACTCTAAATCTGGTACAATCAACTCGACATTCGAATTTGGAACTCCGGTTGAAGTTGAGTTGGACCTTTGGATGCATGAGTTGACTAGAGACGAGCAGGACTTCAATAGCCAGTCAACTGAAGCTTTGACCGTAGATTGAAAATAGCCCTTGCTTGCATGTATTTTGTCCTATTCTGGTCTGCCTGTTCATGTCTATTTCTAGCGGGATTCTATATTTAGATGTATTTTTAGTCTATATTTCCTCGGATATTATTTTTTCAACTCTTCGTCGGATTATCTATTTTCTATCCTCTTTTGCACAGTCAACCTCCATTTCTTTCAGATTTCTTGTTTTCTCCTTGGCTTAATTCTTTCGGGCCTGTCTTCGGACTTTCCTGTGGCAACTTTAGTCAAACAAATTGTCCACTCAAATTGTCCTGACTGTGTCGGTCATTTAAATTTCCGCAGGCTTTTCCCCGAATTAATCATTCGGACAAAAGTTCGAAGGATATCTTTCCTTTGTCTCTTCGCTTCTTGGCTTCGGACTTTGTTTGTCGGGTTTTCTCCTAGTCATTTTCCAGCGGACAAAATGTCTGCAAGAATTATCGGTCTTCCTCTGTCCTTCGGAATTCTCTTTTTCTTCGGGTTTCTCTCTGCGGCCCTTCCTCCAAAGGTCTCTATTTGCTTTGTCTTCACTTGTTTTTCTTTGGACTTTCAAGTCTTCCGAATTTCTTCAAACTTTTTGTCTGAAGAAATTATGACCTTTGCCTTCCCTTTTTCACTTTTCTGAAGCCTTCAGATTTTTTGCCGTCGGCTTTTTTTTTTGTCTTTGTTATTCCGATTTCCTTCAGACAAAAGTCCGAAGGATATCTTCCCTTGCCTTTTCCTCCGAAATGTGCCCTTCGGCTTTTGAAATGTGCCCTTCGGGAAATTTGCCATGGTCCCTTCCACCAACCAAGTGCCCTCCGCAAGGGCTAGTAACTGTCCCTCTGTGCCCTTCGAAAAAATTGGAGGGCACCCGGGTGTTTTTGAAAAAGTTTTGAATTTGCCCCTGT
Source organism: Torreya grandis (assembly GCA_037957365.1). NCBI lineage: Eukaryota > Viridiplantae > Streptophyta > Pinopsida > Cupressales > Taxaceae > Torreya > Torreya grandis. The sequence continues at coordinate 1,888,071 of JARHVA010000304.1, read as the reverse complement.
GCCTTCCCAAAGGGTAGGTGCCCTTCGGGAATGTTGAAAACGACCCTTTCGAAGGGTACTTCCTTTGCCTTGCTTGTTTGAATCGACTTTTGGTTTCTCCAAAGTATTCCTTCAGACTTTAAAGTCCGAAGGAATTACTTCCTTTTGCTTATAGGCTTCCCTTTTGTTATATGTTATTTCCTTGGCTTTTCCCTTGTTTCATGAACCATTCCTTTGGACAAAAAGTCCGAAGGAATTCATCTTTTTGTAGCAAAGGCCCTTAACCAAAACAATGTATTCTTCTTCCCTTAGCTAGAGACGTGAACTTTCTAAATGGCAAAAGACAATCCGACTTGTGGAAGAATTGTCAACATTTCTTGCGACTCAGCTAGCTCAACATGCCTGCTATGCTTGAGAACTCAAATCATGTATAGACGCTATTCGAATTCCCAAATGGTGAACTTGATTTCTGATTGAAAATCTGCTCTGATCATGGTTTTAGTAACCTCCTTCAAAATAAGAAGGGAAACACACGAAAGTAGAAAAACTAGTTAAGAAGCAAATGTGCAACAAGCACTTAAAACTGAAGCAAACTATTGTGCTTGAACAACACTTGGAAGAAAGCAAAAACAACTAAATAAACTAGCTAACCATGATAAAGCATGATCCGCCTGAATCAAATGGCAAATTATTGAATTTACTCCTTCCAAGAGATGGTACAAGTTCCAAGGCAGGATGTTTATTAGTCATAACCTTTGATGAGGCATTTTCCTTGTCAACCAACTGTATTAGCATCTTCTCAAATGGGTCATCAACAGCAAACCAGTCACCAACAAAGACAAACTCACCAAGTATTTCCTGATCGTTTTCAGATTGCTTGTCATCCATCACCATGTCAAGTGATACCCCATCTATGCATGTCTTTTGAGTGACCACATCCTTCTTATTGACTGTTGCAAGTTCATCCAGCTCTTCAAGGAGCTTTGAGTATGCAACCCAATCTGTACTGGGATCTTGAATAGGTGATTCTTGATCAAATTTCTCATAAACATGCTCTTTAATAGCCACCATATCCATACAAAGCTCTTCAATCTCTTGTAGAGATTCAAGGTACAACTGCCAATCATCTTTTTGTTCCTCATTTTGATCTATTTGAACCGAATCAGCTGTCACGCTATCTGGATCCTTCTCAATAAGAGATACCTGTAACTCATGTATGACTTCAATTTGTACCAGCTCCTCTTGAAGTTCCTCTACATCAAGATCAATCTCCTCACTCTCAACTATAATTGGATGCTCAACTAGAACCTCAAGTGAAGTATCAATAGGAAATTCTTCCTTAAACACATCTGAAGCATCTTCTACACATTCTGCAAGAACTTGACCTGTAGCTGTAACCTCTTTCTCAATCGTCCAAAGAGCAGACTCCTCTTGAGTAAGGGTAATGGCGGGAGGGTGATGAAAGTCATTTGTTTGAGAGGGAAAATAAAGCATGGGAGGTTGATCATGATCAGATTTTGGAATCTTGAGGGCAATGGAATTATCTAGGGAGTTTTGGAGGGGAGGGAAAGAGAAATTCTTAAAGACCTCTGTATTCTGTTCCTTCCACTTAGCCATTACCTCATCAAAGTCTGGAACCTGCTTGTCCTCCTAGACAACCTGAGCTTGAGGGATGATTGGTGAGGTAATGGGACTATAGGAAGGTTTAGTCTCATGAATAGTCACTTGAATAGGCTCTTGAATATGCTCTTGAATAGGCTCTTGACTCCAACTAGGAAGCTCCCTTGGTACACACTGGGCATGGTTAAAAACTTCATGAGAATAAGAAGCACAATAGCCCCTTGTAGACAATTGGTTTAACTCGATTTTTTGCCTTTCCCAAGCCTCCATCTTTTCTAATGCAAGAATACATAGTCCATTTATCTCTTCTTGATCATTGGACACATTTCGAAATAGACCATTCACTTCCTCATACTGAGAGTTAGAACAAACCTTACTTGCATATGCTAGTATTTTGAGCTCTATTTCATTCATTTTTTCTTGAAGGCAATACTGCCCATATGCAACATCATAGCCATATGGGGAAGATGAAATTCAGTCCTGAGACTGATATGGCTCACAAGTAAGGTAAGATTCACGCTCTTGATAATAAGGATCATGAGAAACTTGATAAGGCTCAACATAGCTTTGATAATACCCTTGATAAGTTTGATTAGGCTCATAAAAAGGCTCATAGGTATCATGACCAGGCTGGTATGATCCATCGTTGGGCTGATAAGGAAATATGCCATAGGAATTCTCTTCATACACAGCCATCAAAATTCATTCACGATAATGCAATAAAAATAGACTTACATGGAAACTGTCCTGAACTATTAGAAGCAATTGCTTCAGCTTGGAATCACCAAATACTTCTTGAAGAATACTGCTGCAACTGCAATTTCATCAAGACCAGAGAAAATAGGTCCCACTGAGCATGCCAAAAACTGTTGTCAACCTGGAGATGCGCCCTGATTCGAAGACGTGCATGAAATAGCCAGTCCTCTATCCGACTGAAACAATGGGATCTTCTCACGAGGTTGGGTACCTCAACGGTGAGAAGAACCTCCAAAGAAGGTTGGTTCTTGTATGATGTATCAATTAGGATCTCTACTCTATGATGTGGACTACCGTGGAAAAGGGAGAAGGAAAACTTAAAGGGGAGATCCTACCTAAAGGGGGTGATACACCAGAATTTTGATCAACTCAACTTGGAACCTTGAACACTGAACGAACAAGGGAGAAGGAAGACCTTAGATTTCAATCAACCACTTATGCATAAATATTTCATGAAGAGGTTCGATCCAATGACCAAAACCTGAGGGAAAACGATGGAGAGAGGTCTGATACAAGACACTTTGCAGCTACCTAACATCCACTTACAGCTTCAACAAGGACATAAAGAACACTTTAACATGACCTGCACAAGGATAATCTAACAACTAGGTATGAACTAGAATTTGGGAAGGGAGAGAAATCTACCACTTATGCAAATTGTTGAATGAAATATACACTATGCCAATGCTTGAAATCTGAAAGTACAGTCCTATTGATCTAAGAGGTTCTACAACTCACCAATGGCAGAGTCTGGTCTAGCCAAGAGAGGGATTTTTTTTAATCAAGGTTGAAAGCCATTATATAGAGAGAATTACAAAAGGCCAAAGATTGGCGTTGAAAATTGAAGAGAAGGATTCACTTCAGTTAACTCAACGCTGACTTGGCCTTTCAATAAAAATATGTTTTCTTTTCTCTTTGCATGAAGCTTCTTCATTTGAGGAAGTGAACTTATTTTTGCTATGAACCGCCCACCTCTCTTTGCATGGAAATCCACGCCAATGTTAATTTTAGAACTCTACGTGAGCTGCTTGATGCCGAATTGGAACGTTTGAAAGTGCTGAGTTGGACGAAGAGATCCGCTGAGTTGACTGGTTGGCACGCTGAGTTGGTCGAAGAGATCATTCTCCCTCGCATGGAAAGCTCGTAGTGGATGCGGCGTTTAACAATTAATTAACTCTAAATCTGGTACAGTCAACTCGACATTCGAATTTGGAACTCTGGTTGAAGCTGAGTTGGACCTTTGGATGCATGAGTTGACTGGAGACGAGCAGGGCTTCAACAGCGAGTCAACTAAAGCTTTGACCGTAGTTTGAAAATAGCCCTTGCTTGCATGTATTTTGTCATATTCTAGTCTCCCTGTTCATGTCTATTTCTGGCGGGATTCTATATTTAGATGTATTTTTAGTCTATATTTCCTCGGATATTATGTTTTCAACTCTTCGTCGGTTTATCTATTTTCTATCCTCTTTTGCACAGTCAACCTCCATTTCTTTCAGATTTCTTGTAGTCTCCTTGGCTTAATTCTTTCGGGCCTGTCTTCGAACTTTCTTGTGGCAACTTCAGTCGGACAAATTGTCCACTCGAATTGTCCTGACTGCGTCGGTCATTTGAATTTCCGCGGGCTTTTCCCCGAATTAATCCTTCGAACAAAAGTCCGAAGGATATATTTCCTTTGTCTCTTCGCTTCTTGGCTTCGGACTTTGTTTGTTGGGTTTTCTCCTAGTCATTTTCCTGCAGACAAAATGTCCGCAAGAATTATCTCGGTCTTCCTCTGTCCTTCGGAATTCTCTTTTTCTTCGGGTTTCTCTTTGCGGCCCTTCCTCCGAAGGTCTCTTTTTGCTTTGTCTTCACTTGTTTTTCTGCGGACTTTCAAGTCTTCCGAATTTCTTCGGGCTTTTTGTCCGAAGGAATTCCTTCGGACAAAAAGTCCGAAGAAATTATGACCTTTGCCTTCCCTTTTTCACTTTTCCGAAGCCTTCGGATTTTTTTGCCGTCGGCTTTTTTTTTTGTCTTTGCTATTCCGATTTCCTTCGGACAAAAGTCCGAAGGATATCTTCCCTTGCCTTTTCCTCCGAAATGTGCCCTTCGGCTTTTGAAATGTGCCCTTCGGGAAATTTGCCATGGTCCCTTCCGCCGACCAAGTGCCCTCCGCAAGGGCTAGTAACTGTCCCTTTGTGCCCTTCGGAAAAATTGGAGGGCACCCGGGTGTTTTTGAAAAGGTTCGGAATTTGCCCCTGTGCCTTCTCGAAGGGTAGGTGCCCTTCGGGAATGTTGAAAACGACCCTTCCGAAGGTACTTCCTTTGCCTTGCTTGTTTGAATGGACTTTTGGTTTCTCCGAAGTATTCCTTTTGCTTATAGGCTTCCCTTTTGTTATTTGTTATTTCCTTGGCTTTGCCCTTGTTTCATGAACCATTCGTTCGGACAAAAAGTCCGAAGGAATTCATCCTTTTGTAGCAAAGGCCCTTAACCAAAACAATGTATTCTTCTTCCCTTGGCTAGAGGCGTGAACTTTCTAAATGGCAAAAGACAATCCGACTTGTGGAAGAACTGTCAACACTACCTTTTGGGTTGTTTCTCATGGTGAATAAAATAACCGAATCTGTAGATTTGATATATGTTCTTTACTTGTATAGGTGGGTATGTTCAAACCCTGCATCTTGATAATGTTGAAATTCCGAGTGGTAATATAGAACATTCTATTTTGGCTTCTTCTGAAGTGAATTGACAATCTTTTGTCTTTTTCTTAGAATGACTGTTTTTTAATCATTTTATATTTCCAAAAATTAACGGGAATTGAGCGCACTGACACAGATTATTGAACATAGAACAATGTACGATAGGATATGGTTACATCCTTCTTAATAAAGAACAAGATTGTATTAATTTACATTATAGACAGAATAATACTGGAGACATGGGCTTGCAAAACTTGAAATCTTGAACTACTGTTTTAAGCGAGGCTTCCAACACTTAATTAGAACCCTTTGATTTGATATACTTGCAGATTAACCACTTTATACATAATACTGAGATATATACAAGTAATCAGGTTTATACTTGTCCTTGCCACCCCCAAGGAAATGAACAGCATATATAAAATACGGTTTAATGTTCTTCCTTTTAACAATATGACATAAACCATTACATAAAATGATAGTCACATAGAGATGTAGGACATGTGTATTGGGTTAGGGACATAATTTTGAAATAAGTCACAAGGTTAAATGAATAAGGGTACAGCTATATTTCATAATGTAGTCACCAAGAGTTGTGGGTACTGGTATGGGGTCTCTATCCCTGCACCTGGGTTTCCTGGAAACTGCATAAAATATAAAGGGACTGTGTTGAACTGTCACATTCAATCATATTATGTCAGATGGTCCATATGACCATAAACACACTCAATCAATTCTTTATTTGCTTAAATCAGATGAATATGTATACCAAAACAATTGCAAATTCAGATTAAACCCTGATAACAACCTCCACCAATGGATATAACAATTCAATAGCTTTCCACCACTTCAAACAAGACCAAAAAGGGAGTCCATATGACAAAGTTATGGCCTTCGGAAGGTTGCCTCTATAATCTTGCCCAAACCTGCCACCTTTGCATCAGTGACAGATTAGGACCAGACCAAACATGTAAATCCTACTCGAACATGTCACTTATGAGAACATGACAATTTCGGTCTAGACTGAATCATCCCTGTGACATCAAAAAGTAGGGAGAGATTGAGATGGCCCAAACTCATCACCACAATATCAGTAATAGGTTTGTTCATGACCAAATTTGTCCGAAGAAAGACAGACATACTGACCACCCATAATGGAAGTTGGTTCAATTGGCATCCTGATTGTTGAGGAATTTCAGGTTTTGGAGTCTTTTTTGTCAGCCTTACATATCTTGGTTAAGAATGACCTTTGGGGGAAGTTGAAACATCGCTAGAAAGAGCACGGAGAATTGGATGCAGATCAAGCAAGATGGTTTGGTTTAATGCCAATGTCATTGTCAACTTGTGACCTTGCATTTTGGGTGAGAAATGGGGCACAACCCCATTTCCAAGTTGGAGGTTTTCCCCATTGAATTTCTCCAGGATATATCGTGTTCCTCATGCCGTGCGATGCTATTTTTGTTGTTACTTGCTCAATTATTCATTTCCATATGCTGGATTCATTTCCAGCACTAAAAACATATCATAAATCTATGATAACTTGTTTCCAAGGATATGTGTTGGTTTACAATAGAAACAAGAGATATGAAATCAATTATATACAACATACATATTTGTCACACCATGGAATGTGTTTGAAAGAAAGATGTTGGTAATAAGCGATCAAAGGTACGTAAATCTGATTTACAGAAGTGTAGGCATGAGTGTGTATGTATACATTGAATACATTGAAATAGAATTGAAGATTCGTATACAAGCCAAGGGCTATAACACAACAAATTTTCACATTATATGTGTTATTTCAATAGCAATTTGCATTGGAACAACATATACATAATTTAAATCCATGTAGATACATTGTACATTAGAATCTCCAAGTCATTATGGATCATATGATATCATTGCAGGGTTGGCTCATCACATACATAATTGGGTTGTAATTGGCTTAATCCCACATTGGTAAGAACTATGACACAAGGGTGACTTTTAAGACATTAAATACTCTTAAGAGCTTTGCCAATGGGGAAAGAGGCTAGAGTGAGAGAAGTCAAAAGCAGTGGATTACATTCACCGGTCCAGCCCCCTACTAACAAATTCTTAAGGTGTTTGTCTGCTAAGTGAATCCCCATGCCTTCTGATTATTACCAAAAATACAAGAAGAAAAATGTCATTAGTGTACTGACGACTCATGGAGGTCATCTTGAGATCATTTAAATACACACAAGTAAAATCCCACAAAATCTAATGATCTAATTAAATTGCTCATAGAAGCTTTCAATCACTTAACCCATTGTGGAGATATTTACATCGATGAATCAATGATAAGATATTCTCATCATAAATTGTGGATCAAATCTCAGGAATTTCAATTAGATATTTGATACCTCAGGTATCTCTGTAGACAATAGGCACAAGTGAAGGATTGGCATTATTGTTAATAATCTAAATGAACTGCACGTAGAAGCCTTCAATCACTTAACACAATGTGGAGATATTTACATGGATGAATCAATGATAAGATATTATCATCATAAATTGTGGTTCAACTCTCACGAATTTCAGATATATGGTATTCAGGTGTCTCTGCAGACAATAGGCACAAGTGAAAGATTGGCATTGCTGCCAGCCTCGAGCAATTGATGTAAGGACACCTTGCCTTTGTTGCCCCTAACTCCACTCCCCAATCTTCTCCTTTTACATTTTTTAAGTTTTACTGACTATTCTATTAAATATTGTTGTCATACCGAATCAAAGAATTAGACATTGGCATCGTGACTAAGTCACTTCACTTAATGGCAACAAGTTACACGTTTGAATCCTAATAAGGCAACAGGTAACTTTATTTTAGAATATTGAAGGTAAATTTATTTACAGTGAAGTCGTGTTTAGAATTTGAATGTTAGCTACTAGTCATATGGAGTGAAGGGTTTGTGACCCAAATGAAATGTCCCTTTCTAGATAATTTATTAACTCTGAAGTTTTATATGATTCCTTTTCAATACTGGATATCAAACAAATACTAAAACAAGCAACATGCAATATGAATATTGAAAACCAACTTGAAACTTCATGAAGACTTTGTATTGAGACGAAAGCATACAAATACTTACAAGAAAAGAGATTTTAAATGGCACATGCAATACTAGAATTGAAACCCATTGAAGACATCATTTAATCAGCTGATTACACATATAGCTGATGAATAAATGTATTGAACAACAACTAAAATATAGTAAAACCTTTACTGGTGTTTACCCACTCTATACTGATGACGTACATCGGTAATAGATCTTCAAGAGGACTGCCTTTGACAGGTATGCAGGGTACTGCAAGAAGCAGGCAGCAGGATCATTTGTTTGCTGTCAACGGTGTATGGCAACTGCAGTAAATGTTACGGCAGTGATACAGGATAAAACAGTAGCTGTTAAAGAGGTTACAGCAGGTACACATCAGCGTACAACAGTCACAAAGGCCAGCAACACTATTATGATGCACAGCAATCCCTAAAACAGCTATTACAAACCTCCACACAGCAGTATGAAGAAGGGAAACCCCAATGCAACAGCCAGTAGGGCAGAAATCCCAACACAGCAATTTGTAAAATACTTTAGACCCTCACAACCTCTCGTAATTGATGATAATCTCTGGTCACACTGAAATTGGAATTCGATCCTGATTATTAAGCACAATTATGATTCTTGGGTTGAATCACTTCAATGTGTTAGAGAGTTTTCATCCTCAAACCTAAATCCAAATGGTGAATGTTTTCGTCCTCAAAATTCGTTCCAACTATAAGGATTTTTGTCCTTATGCTGAAAACCGATGCACTGGAAGGCTCAATCAATTGAAAAATATTGATAATAAAAATTGAATGCTTTACAATGAAGAGAACACTCAATATATAGACTTAATTGTCACTTTTAGGGTTAGGGTTATACTTTTAGGTTTAGAGTTTTCACTTTTAACCTTTTCTTTTATTTTCATTTTTCCCTTTTCTCACCCTTTTCTTTTATTTAAAATAATAATAAAGTAATATTAAGTTGTCACTTTTCTTTTAATAAGTCACTTCAATAACTTATATTAACTATATTATTTTTTCTTTATTTAAAAAATGAGACATGACAATCCACCCTTCCCATTGATTGCTTGTCCTCAAGCAATGTTTGAACCGTCCTGCAAATCCCAAGATCCCAAACCGTCCTAGGGGATTTACAATTCCAAATGGTTCCTTCTAAGATAGCTCTAGACCGCTATGCAAGTAAATGCATCTAAAATAAAAACTATGCAGGCCTCATCTCTGTTGGCCAAGCTGACCATCCTAGATGAAGGTTTCTCTCCCACCTTGCCTTCCCCTTGCTTATGATAGCTTATGCTTGTGCAAGTAGGATAGAAACCACTAGAACTGAAAAGTGGCTAATATCATGTGATTTAAGAGGACTGTGTGCATCCATCAATAAGAACCGAGAGCTAGAACCTTCCCTTGCAAGTTCCATGCAAATGGCACCATGAATAAGATGGAAACATCCTTCTTTAGGCCAAATAGAGCAAGCTTGAGCTAAAGCTTTTTCTTCCGATAGAAAATCTTCATTCCAAAGACATGTTTGTCCCCACACTAACTTAAGCAATGTTGTCCACATATTCTAGATATTACCTTCCTCATCCAAAGAGAGCCCATGATTGATAACAGCATTGCTATTTTGACCCTATAAGCAATATTTAGCTTTAAGGGCACTAAGTGTTATCCAATATCACTTTCTGGCTTGAATTGCAAATAATGTATCTGGGCAGCTATTGGGATCATAGGCCTTGGCTAGAACGATACCCACATTATTGTCATCACCTCCTTGCCTTGAGGCATTTTATTCAAACTCGGCCCTGATTGTGTTTGTCATCCAATCTGCTGCAATTATCCTCATGTCTAATAAATCCAATGAAAGATCCTTCTTTTTAAATGTTGTTCTCAGCATTGTTGCCAGCGTATTTTTCACAAAATCTTGAACCTCAGCATGAATAGCTTCCCACAAAGCATTTGCAATCATTGTTTCAGATCTCTGTATCACTGCACCAATTCCATTTATATGCTAGTAATCTCAACCATTGCCCTTCGTTCTTCATAAGAATTATTTCTTTGAACAGCGTTCTCAAAATCTGAAACAGCTGCAGAAAGATCATCTGGATCTAGAGGAACAACATCCTTAGAGGGTGTGGAGAACTTCCATGCACATTGTTCCCAAACATGACCAATTCACCTGCTAAGAATTTGAAAACCTTCAAGAACACTATCGTGCATATTGCATTTGACTTCCCTACTCTCAAGATTGATGCCCTATGAAGACGTCAAAAGTAAAATTTGATTCATTGCAGCTGCAAAACGCAATGCAAAATCATCATGTTTTGAACAGATCATGCCAATATGGTTGAGGACAAAATAGTGTCGTTGATAATCCAATGCTTCAACACAAAAAAATGATAAGCATCTAAAGTATGTCCTCAATATCATTCACCCGAAAAAAATACACCTATATGTTCAGTAAAATGGCCCATCTTGTACTCAAAAATATCTGCAAGTCCTCCAACTCTTCCCTCAGTGAATCTGAATCTTGCGTGAATGTCCCTTTTTACCAAGAGAAATCATTTGGTATACTTGCTTTTTCTTTTTTTAAATGATCAAGCTTTATCAACACATCGAGCAGATAAAGCATAGACCACATATGGGTTATTGTACATCCATTGTTTAGTCTCTTTGGCCGAGAAAAACATTGCATATCAACTACCAATTTGGATGCCGCCGATGATTGCCATCGTTAGATTTCACGAAGACGACTAATTTCCAAAACTAGGACGTGGTAGGTTTCAAAGTACAAATCTACTTGAATTTGCTTCATAGAGTCAAGTAGCTAAGGAAGAGCTTTAACACAGTTGCAATATGTGTAAAGAACAGTTGCCATCTCCTTTACCTCTTGAATCAACACATTCATCTGACTAAAAGACTTTGTACCCTCAATCAAAGCTAAACAATAGGCATGAACATCCTCATAGCCTTTTTTCTATTGAGGACTCTTCACCTTCAACTTGCATGGTGGATTCTTTTTGTTTTTGATCATTGGTCTGTTCAGTTTCTTGTAGCTCTATTCCTGGCTTCTCTTCTTCCTCCTTTAATTTTCTACTTCTACCTTCTTCAAGCATCTTCAAGAATTCTTCAAAGGTAAAATCAGACTTTTCATCATATGTGGGAAGCTTGCTCAGACGATTTAGAGTGATCCTTCTTCCTCCTCTTCTTGGTTCGTGCCTCCTTTTTAAGTCACATAAATCTCAAAGGGTTATATCTTTCAGGCTTAGATTATAATATTCTTCACAATAAGCCTCGTAATCAATTCTAAGTCGTTATTCTTCTTCTTCTGACTTTTTTTGTCCAGTTTTATTATTGATGCCACTAGATCTGACATGCTATTCTAATACTCTTCCAAATGCTTGTCCATTCTTTCTTACCCTGCATGTTGGTAGGATCATATGCTCTGATACCACTAGAATGTTCCTTTCTGGATAATTTATTAACTCTAAAGTTTTCTAAAATTTCTTTTTAATACTGGATATCAAACAAATACTAAAACAACCCACATGCAATATGGATATTGAAAGCCAACTTGAAACTTCATGAAGTCCTTATTGTATTGAGATGAAAGCATACTAATACTAGTAATGAAGAAACGAGATATTAAATGGCACATGCAATACTGGAATTGAAACCCATTGAAGCCTTTATTTAATAAAGTTGATTACACATATAACTGATGAAGAAATGAATTAAACAATTGGAATATAGTAAATCCCTTGTTAGTGTTAACCCATGCTATACTGATGACATACATCGGTAATAGATCTTCAAGAGGGTTGTGTTTGATAGGTTTGCAGGGTACTGCAAGGAGCAGGCAACAAGGTCATTTGTTTGTTGTCAATGGGGTATGGCGACTGCATTAAATGTTACGACACTGATAGAGGATAAAATGGTAGCTATTAAGGAGGTTACAGCAAGTACCAATCAGCATGCAACAATCACAAAGACCAGAAACACTATTACGATGCACATCAGTCTCTAAAACAACAACTACAAACCTCCACACAGCAGTATGAAGAAGGGAAACCCCAATGCAACAGCCAGTAGGGCAGAAATCCCAATGCAACAATCTGTAAAATACTTGCAACCCTCAACCTTTGTAAATTGATGATAATCTCCAGTCACATTGAAACTGGAATTTGATTTTGATTTTTAAGCACAATTATGATTTATGGGTGGAATCACCTGAATGGGTTAGAGGGTTTTAGTCTTCAAACTTAAATCCAATTGGTAAGGGTTTTCGTCCTCACAATTCGTTCCAACCATAAAGGTTTTTCTCCTTATGTTGAAAACCGATTAACTGGAAGGCACAATCAATTGAGAACTATTGATGATAAAAATTGAATGCTTTACAATGAAGACTCTCAATATATAGACTCAATTGTCACTTTTAGGGTTAGAGTTATACTTTTAGATTTAGGGTTTTACTTTTCACTTTTACCCTTTTCTTTTATTTTAACTTTTCCCTTTTCTCACCCTTTTCTTTTATTTTGTAATAATAATAAAGTAATAGTAAATTGTCTCTTTTTTTTAATACAATAAAAAGTAAGTCACTTAGATAACTTAAAATATTTACTTTATTATTTTTTTTACTTTATTTGAAAAGGGGGGCATGACACCAAGATTTCTAATTTTCATGTTCACAACGGTGTGGGCACATGGGTAGACCATATGTTAATCTTAAAAGAGTCCAAGCAAAGTTTCAAAGCATCAAAAAGAGGGATCCTGAACTTTAAATTCAAACTAGCGTATTTTCTTGATACTGAGTCAGCTTTCCCAGCTAGATTTTAAAAATGTAGGTATTTTAAGGAGATATTTCCAACTTTTCATCATGGGAAAGTGGACAAGAAAAAGAAGTTGGATCTGTTACAAGAATGATTACACATATGGAATAGTAATGGGAAGCTTGGGTTAAAAATTGCTAACCTATGAAATGAAAAGTAAATTATGTGTCGGGGAAAAAGAGCTTGAGACAATTTAAGAATGGCAGAAGTCTACACAAGGGAATTGTTAAGAAAAGAAGAAGAAATTCCTAGCCTAAGTAATACAGCTGCACCATTGCAAGAAAACAAAACTCATCAAGCAGAAAGTACAAACAAAAATCTTGGAGTTCATCAACAGGAATTGACAACAAAGGAGAATGTGATTACAATGTTACACGCAAAACTTGAGTAGTTACAGAGACTTGATATTGAGAAACTCAAAATCGAAAGCTTGGAGAAGAAATTGCTAACCTAAGGAATGACAACCAAATTATTAAGTGCTGGAAAAAGGATTTTGAGATTATTTAAGAATGCGAGAAAAAGAGTCAAAAAATGTAGGAGAATGCAGCTGCATCATTGCAGGGGAAGGTTAAATTAATGAAGCAGAAGTGTGCCAAAATTATTGGAGTTCTTCAACAGGAATTGACGGCAAACAAGAATGTGATTACAAAATTACAAAAAAAATTAAGCATTAACTAAAAATTGATATTGAGAAACTTAATATGTGTGATACAGGCGTAACAATAAACATTGTGAACCTTGAAATGTGATGTAGCAGCTATATCACAATTGACAGTGCGTGAAACATGTGATGTTAAAGTTATAAAAGATGCCATAAGTACAAAATTTGAGGACAATATGTGTGTAAAACAGGATAATGAAATCAAATTGAGTTTGAAGCAAAAAAAGAGGCATTGAGATGGTGTAAAAGACAAGATCCAAGAAGATATTACTAATATATTGCCTATTATTTCTCAACTCGAGGATGACAAAGCAGAGACTGGATATCTTGGAGAACAACAAAAGAGAAGTTGTGATGAACAGTTGAAGGAAAAGTTCTGTAGAAGACAATATTTCCAGCAAAACTGGTGGGAAAACTATTGGTATAATAACAGAAATCGTTCCTATGGTTATTCTTGAGTTGGAAAATTTACAATAGAAAATGTCTACATTGATGTTGGTTTCGAGAGGCTTGTCTAAATTGTAGAAAGAACAACCAACAATTATAGAATTGTTGGTACAAGGACATCATGACAAGTTTTAGAAGACAAAGGATAGTGAATATGTGGGTTCCAAAGCAAGCAGTCAAGAAAGTTTGAGATGTCCTTTACAGGGAGAATAATGACTTCAAAACATCTACTGTTAAAGATTAATGGTGGTCCCTATTATCGGGGGAATGTGAGCTGGGCTATTATAAATATTGATGGTGTATGGTCTGAGAGAAGAGACATGAAATCCATCGCAAAAGTAGCACAAGCAGAGCATGACATTATAACACTTGGAGGACATGCCATAACATACAGTAGAGTGGTATGATCCCATGGTTTCGGATTGAAGACCATGGAAAATTGAGGTAGCAGTTACAGAATATTATGTTGTATGTGTAGTATTTCTACCATAGTGCGACAAGCATCAATCAACCCATCCATAATATTGAGCATCTCTCATTTGCTCACTTCTATCACACCGGCTCAATGCTTTAGTCAACATTTACCTTCTCTTTGTCCAAAAAGATGGTTCAGAGTCCATCATAAAGTGCTTTGGACCCTTTAGAAGCAACATTTATCACACACCATCTGATGAAAGAAGGAAAAGCATGCTACAATGAAACGGACACCACATATATATAAAATAAGGCAGTCGCACTATCTACTTTATCCCTATTGTAATTTTAAAATAAGGAATGAATGGCAAGGTATTAATTTGGAGGATTCATTTGTCCAACACACCGAGGTAAACGATGAAAAAATAAAGGACATCAATGCCACCAACACCGCCAATAAAAGAAGATTTAAAACCTCCATCGATTTGAGTTTGAGGTGTAAAGTTTTTTTTCATTTCTATCCTCAATGCATTGTTTTGATATGTTTCATGACAAATTTTCCTGCCAACCCCTTTTAAATTAATCAAATGGATTTCTAGCTAAAAGATTAACTGCCCAAATTTAGGAATCCAATAATTGAAACCTAGGGTCCACTTCGGGAGGCATTGATGTTCAGGATAAATCCCTAAACGCTAAAAAAAAAACTAACCTATAGGAAATAGCTTCGCAGTTGACAATCAAAGCTTCCTTGACAGAAAACAACTTGGCTCCAGTCTTCAAATCCCATTCAGCTTCAACTTGGCACAGAAAATTCATCTCACTTGATAGAAACATTGCACATTTGAGGTAGTCAAAGTAAAAACAGTCAAACTCTCCTTCTGTTGGTGTACAAACAATCCCAACAGAAATTTTTTTTCCTTCACAGATAAGTGTTCAAATCTGTCCTTGTTTAAAATGTGTGTTAAATTGTCAAACCCCTTGCTCTCAATAGTTCCTGCATGTAGGAATGTTAAAATAGCATGGTTTGAGGGCTTAAATATGTTTTTTGGCTGTCCTTGTTTTAAAGAGCTCTGTTTTTCTTTTCTATGTTTTTTTTTTCTTTGACAGGGTATGTTTTAACCCCAGCAGTGCTGGGGTCTACACATGCACCAGGCAGGGCGCACTCTGAATTCCAAGGCAATAATTTCATCCCTAACAAATTGTAGGTGCAACCCGAGAGTAATTCCATGTTGCAAGTGCGACCATGACTAGAGAAGGGATAAGATTTAAATAGTTATTGATGTGACCATGTAATCTCTCTAAAAATGAAATTGAAAACCAAGGCATTGAGTTTGGGTAGGCCACCTTTTTTATAAAAAAAGACATGATGGTTTTCTTTTTCAGTCTCTTAGCTAATGTTTTACCAGGTTCAGTCCAAACTTGTTATGTCCACTTGAAGTTCAAATATTGGGAACATTAGCCATGTTCGGCCAAGCCCTGTAGCTGTGCTAGTAACAGACGTCCACAGATAATCAACACGAGCCTAAGAAACAGCTATACCTAAGATATTTCTGAAAAAAGGAAAAAAATCATAGTCCAAAGGAGGACTGCAATCTGTGAATTCAAAATTCTAAGCCATTGTGACAATATAGAGTCCCATAGTAGCAAAAATCACGAATAATCACAGAACTTCGTCAAAAACGTTTTTTTTAAACCCTGAAAATTGCGATTTAATCAGTCAAAACAGTCAATACAAAAAAACCAAAAAAACATAAAAAATTGCCAGAAAATCACAATTTTCTGGAAAAACATGATTTATACACGATGTTTTTAGGGGTCATTTTCAAATGCTTTTCAGATATTTTCAGGACTTTTAAGAGATTTTCGAGGAATAATCCAGGTAAAATGAGAAGTCCAAGGCAAAGCGAGAAGCCCTGTAGAACCCTAATCCTAGCCCTAGGTTCTTTTCTAATTTGAAATGTTTCTTTTCATTTGAACATATTTAATATTTTTAGCCGTGAAATATACCTAAAACTTTAAAAAACCTAACTGTAATATTTAATATTTGAACTTAAATACACCCAAAACATAAACCTAATCTTATTGTTTTTAAAATTTAAAATGTTGTCGTTCATTTGAATATATTTAATATTTGTAGCCGTGAAATACACCTTGAAATTTTAAAAAATTTAGCCATAATATTTGATATTTGAACTTATATAAGCCCAAACCTTGAAAAAACATAATCCTAACCCTAACCTTTCTTTGTGGCTAATTTTATTTAATATTTGTGTCAAATTTTTACACTGAATTTTTTATTTTTTATTCAAAGTAATAAATGTTTTATATTATTTTATCATGTATGTACTAACAATTGCAGGAACACAAAACACGAAATTGAGCACAACAAAAAACAAATAAAACATCTCTAAAACATTTTTTTTTCTTCTTCCGGTCATCTGTCATTCAGCTATAAATCCAATGGAAGAGGGATCACAGTGTCAAACGGGTGACCTTGCCTACGAGCTCTGAACTACCCCTTGTGAGCAAGTATGCCATTAGACAAAACCGAGATGTTTCACGTGTCGTTTCTTTCAGTGCCACTCTACTCTTATATATCACCCTACTCTCACATACATCTCTTGTACTATCACTCTTCCACGCACCTCTGAGTATATAGAAAGGCGAGGTAAAAAGGAAGGTTTAGTATATTGCGAGGCATGGTATATCGATAGTATTGTTCTTCTGTACCATTATTCCTCCACGTGCCTTTAGGTATTGTTGTCAACATGGAGTTGCACCCTGAATCGAAGACATGCTGAAATGGCCAATCCTCTCTCCGGTTGAAACAATGGGATCTTCTCACGAGGGTGGGTGCCTCAATGGTGAGAAGAACCTCTAGAGAAGGTTGATTCCTGTAAGATGTATCAATAGATCTCTACTCTGTGTTGCAAATCTACCATGGAAAAGAGAGAAAGAAACTTGAAAGAGAAATCCTACCTAATGACAGTGATATACCAAAATGTTGATCCACTCTACTTGGAACCTTGAACACTGAATCAAACAAGAGAAAAAGAAGACCTTTGATTTCAATTGATCACTATCCATAAATTTTTCATGAGAAGGTTCGATCTAATGACCAAAACATGAGGGAAAATGATGGAAAGAGGTCTGATACAAGACACTTTGCAGCCATCTAACGTCCACTTATAGCTTCAGCAAAAGACATAGAACACTGAACATGCCCTGCATAATATGATGAGCTAGCAACTAGGTACGAATCATAATTTGGGAAGGGAGAGAAATCTACCACGTATGCAAATAGCTAAATGAATGTACACTATGCTAGCACTTGAAATCTGAAAGTACAATCCTTCTATTGATTGAAGAGGTTACACAACTCACCAATGACAGAGTCTGGGCTTACCAAGAGAGGGATGGATTTTACAAGGCTGAAAAGCCATTAATATAGAAATTTACAACAGCCAAGAGTTGGCATTGAAAAAATAGGAGAGAGGTTAAATCCATCTAACTCAACCTTTACAAAAAGTCTATTTGTCTTGCATGAAAATTCCTTGAGTTGAAAAGTGGACGATGGCTCAAACGTTTCACTTTGCTTGTGCATGTTCAACTGAACCGTATCTAAAATTAGAAACCGGCTCTTTGGCGTTTGAGAATGGATGGTGGGTTTGTTGAAAGTCAAACTCTTATCATGCAAAAATGCTGCACCCACCTCCAAATGTGGACTTCCTCCTGAGCCGTTTGATCATTTGAAAGCACAAGATAAACAAGAGCATGCATGAAATCCACACCATGCTAAAATTAGAACTCGAATTGAAACATTGGAAGCTGAGTTGGAACGTTTGAACACACAAGTTTGACCCGGAGATGAGCTTGACTTCAACAACTAGTCAACTGAAGCTTTGACCAGTCAACCGAAAATAGCCTTTGCTTGCATGTATTTTCTCTTATTTTGGTCTGGCCTGCTCGTGGCTTGTCTATTTTTGGCGGGATTCTATTTTCTGATAATCTTATCTACATTTGGCCTATTATCCTATTTCAACCCCTTAGCCTAATTCTTTCGGATATTCTTTTGTTATCTGCGGATTTCCTTTGGTCTCGGATTTTCTGTTATCTCCTTTTAATTTCTGCGGACTTTATTCTTTTTTGCGCACTTTTTTTTGGCTATATTTCTTGCTTGCAATTTTCCCAAAGTATTCCTTCAGACAAAAAATTCGAAGGAATTCCTTCGGACTTTTGTCCGAAGGATATCTTCCCTCCTTTTCTTTCTTTGCCTTGTTTCTCATTTCTTTCGGACTTTATTTTATCTCCCTTGAATTCTTTCGAAATTCTTTGTTTCCTGCCCTTCTTGAATTCTTTCACAATTCTTCCATTCCGCGAGTTTTTTCTTTCTCCCGAATTTCTTTGCACTTTTTATCCAAAGGAATTCCTTCGGACAAACCTTTTGTTTATCTTTTCATGCCCTTCGGGACTTTTGAAGGGTCCATTGTTTGTCTCTGGCCTCCGCAAGGGCTTCTGTCACTCCTCTGTGCCCTTCAGGAAATTGGAAAGGTCCACTACCAACCAAGTGCCCTCCGTAAGGGCTGGTGTCCTTGAATTCTTTCGAAACTTTTGAAGGGTCCTACCACCGACCAAGTGCCCTTCGGAAAAATTGGAAAGGTCCACTTTACCGACAAGTGCCCTCCGCAAGGGCTGGTGTCCTTCGAAACTAGCTTTTCGAAAGAATTGAAGGGCACCCGGGCTTTTTGTAGGGCACCCGGGCTTTTTGTAAGGCACCAGGGTTTTTTGAAACCATCCTTATTTTGTTCATGTTTCTTTGTTGACTGCGGGTTTTTGTTTGCAAATTCTCCAAAGTATTCCTTCGGACAAAAAGTCCGAAGGAATTCTTTCGGACTTTTTGTCCGAAGGATATCTTCCTTCAATTTAGTTTCCTTTGCTTTGTGGATATTTCTAACCTTGCCTAAGGCATGAATTAATGTATTGCATGCAGTAACCCTATAAGAATAACCATGTTTGTGTATTGCATGCAAAACAACCTCTGCCTTTTCAAACAGTTCAGATATGCAGTATGTCTCAACAAGTAGAACATATGTATCTTCAGTCGCAACCCAGGGCACCTGTAACATCCTCAAGTAGATCATCCTATGTTTTATGTGAAGGCTGTAGAGAATCAAGAGCACGGTAAATAGTATTTTTATCGAAAACTTTCAACATGTATCGAGCCAATTTATGAGCCTTGGGGCTAAGTATTGGAACCACTCCACCAACAAAGCTTGCACCATAAATCCACCCACATCCTTTTGTTGAACCACCTGGGAAAAAATTCGAGAAACTAAACCTGTTGATGTTGCCTTTGATCCCGTGCTTTCATTGAAAGTGAACCTACAAGCCTGTAGGTTAACTTCAAGGATGGTTGTAGCTATTAATTCTTCATTGGCTCCTATACACCTCACAAAGTCGTTCCTTCTACAGGGCTGGAGCTTTAAGATTGTATGTGACATTTTGAATATGGGATATGGCCTTTGAACGTGTTGTAGGTGTCTTTCCCTCAAACAGACTGCATGCTTTATATGATGGTTGTAGATGGCTCCTTGGAATTTGCATGGTTGTAGGTGTCTTTACCAATTTACATGGCTGTAGGTGTCTATTTAAGGACCCCAAAAAACTGATTTACAAGACAAACTGGTACCATAAGACCATCTTTCGAATAGTAAGGTTGGCAATTTTGGCCTGTGGAAGAATTGTCAATAGGTACATAGGAAGGTGCATGGTATATTGCACATTTTGGCCATTGAAGACTTAGGTATATCAAAAGGTGGGCATGATAAGGATTTCTTCTAGAGAGTGATAAGAGAAAATTAGACATCTTCAAAACATTTCAGCGCTTAAACGAAAAAAATTATGAACACTGCAAATTTGATCACCATGCCGTGTGAAAAATATTTTGCATGAATCTATGGCATGGCAATATAAGGCACAACCAGGGTCAAATGCAACTATTGTAGACATGTATGCAATGAAGGCATATATTGTTTCAAGTGGCATTTGACAAGACAACAAAGGCATGAAGTTTCACCTTGCACTAATGCATGTCATATATATAGAGTCAAAGCCCAAAAGGGCAAGGATAGGTAAGAAAGTGGGATCTAACTCTTCAAATGCAGGGGATGATCTATTTGATGACACACTAAGGCCATCAGCAGAATAGGAAAAGAGAAAGGAAAGAAGGTTTCAATCTACCCTTAGATTAGCACCTCCTGGACCAAACACAGAGAAGAGTAACATTTGTGCTTTCTTTAGTCCTTTGCACTAAACCTGGAGTGCAAACCACGCTAGAGTATAGGTTGAAAAAAATGTTCGCAAGGAAGCAAAAAAGGCAATCTCCAACTTTTGGTATTATTTTAGCTTGTCATTTAATGTGACCAAATCTCTATACTAGAAAAATATGGTGGATGCAAATGCAGTTTCAAGTCTTGGGTTCACAATTCCATCATATGAGGCTTTGCGGATTGATTTGTTGAAGGATGTCGTACATGATGTGAGCGATGTTCTTGCAGAACATCGTAAGGAATGGAACAAATCAAAATGCACTATTATGTCAGATGGATGGACAGATAGGAGTCGCACATTCATCAACTTCCTTGTGTTGTGTGACATTGGCACAATTTTTCTTAAAAGTGTCAATGCATCGAATGTGATAAAATCGGGCGAGACACTTTTTCATATATTCGATGAGGTTGTGATTGAAATGGTGCCAAATAATGTGATCCAATTCATTACAAATAATGCTACTACTTGCATGGCCGTTGGGACGCGTCTTATGGACAAATATGGAACTATATTTTGGAATTTGTGTGGCACATTATCTTGATTTGACCTTGAAGAACATAGGCAAAATTACATGGGTGAAAGAGGTTTTGTAAAAGCCCCACACAATCATCACGTTCATATACAATCGCACAAGGGTGCTCAATATGATGCGCACATTCCCAAAAAAAAACTTCTTCAGGGTGACAAGGTTTGAAACCAACTTCCTTACTATGCACTCTTTGCCAACAACACATGAATTTGAAACGAATATTCATTTCAACTGACTGGTTGGAATCTTCTTTTATAAAACATATGGAGCGCAGAATGGTGGTTGACTATGTTTTCCTACCATCTTTTTGGGATGATGCTGAACAAAATGTGTTATTCTCTAATCCTCTAATTCGAGTTTTGAGACTCATTGATGGGGATAAATCTCCCATGGGTTATCTGCATGAGGCAATGGATAGAGCTAAAGAAGCTTTTAGGTGTGGATTGGAGAATAACAGGGCCAAGTACATGTCATTATGAGAGATAGTTGATAAATGATGGGATCGACAAATGCATTCTCCCCTCCATGTAGTTGAATATTTCTTGAATCCAGTGTTTTTCTTTAGTGTCTCATTTTGAGACAATGCAAAAGTCACAAAAGAATTTAAGGCAACCATAAGAGAGTTGTCGATATACAAGCAGGCAAGGGGTTTCTTCTCGAGTAAGGCAACCTTCACAGGAAGGAAGACTTCAAACTAGGTATACAATTTTCCTACATACGTACAGTGAAAGTGTTAAATTTTGACTGAATTGTGCATATTACAATGTTGACAAAATCTATTTTTGCAGAACAATGGTGCAATTTATTTGAAAAAGAAACCAAACACATTTGAAAGATGGCAATGGGCATTTTGAGCCAACCATATTGTTCATCTGTTTGCGAGCATAGTTGGAATGAGTTTGTACATATACGCTCCAAAAAATACAATTGACTCACTTAACGGATAAATGATTTGGCATTTGTCCATCACAATCTTCGCCTAAATATGAAGAAAGCTCAAGGTTAAGAAATTTTGCATTTTTTATGTGGCCTCCAACTACAACATGGATTCAACAATCCATACTCTCACAAAAGACATAAAAATGACCTCAATTCTCATTAATTCATTAATTCTCTCATACACATATCCAAAGCTTCAACAAGCTTATACTCTCAACTCAATTACATAACTTGGCCACAAGCCAAGGAGGCTTCCAAAGGCATCCACAAGCCTTTCCTTCATAAACTCGCCTAACTAATCAAGCCATGGATACATTCTCTTATAGAAAAGAAGAAACGAGACAATAAAACATTAAGCCCCACATTTCACATGGAGGGGAATCATGAAGGAATGGACTAAAGATCAAGAATGCTACACCACATTCCACATGGGAGGAATGATGACAAGGGACAAAGGCTCCACCAAGGAAAATTGTGTCACCCTTCACATGTGAATACCACTAAGTGAATAGTTAAAGCAAGTCACATGTCAAAGGTCAAAAAGAAAGAACATCTCCTTAAACAAGGTTGGTCCACCACCATGTGCTCTATGTGACTCCATAGAAATGTGTCTCATGCCACCTATGCAATCAGTAATAGTGTTGTGACACCTCACCAGAATGAATAGTGTTTACCACGTCATCAATGAATAGTTTTGCATGAATAGTGTTTTGTCGCCACATCAATTTCTAATTCTCAATTCATATGTAAAGTTGATTTATATTCTTGTAAAGCATTATTCACCAAAGTCACTAACATATGCATTCTATTTGATAATGTTTGGTACCGTTGAGGAAGATCAAATGATTGACCTTTACGAGATCGATCCAAAATCATAGTGGCTCAAAAATGATGATGAGCCTATTTATGAAGAAACTGACTTCGACTTGTTAGAGAAGGTTGGGTATGACACTAAGGTCATCTCTCAAATCAAGAAATGCTATGACCCTGGAGCTTCAACATCTAGCCCTCCTAATCCATTGTCTACCTCATTGCCATTAGCTCCCTCCTTTTCTTGGTTCCTTTGTAATCGGCTATAATATGCATTTTGAAATGCAAATGTCACGAAATTGAATAATATGAAAATTAATAAAAGAAAACAGTTGGCTGATTTTAATGGCATACAATCTCATTTATCTTCCTCTCATAATCTGTATCTATTCTCTATGCAATTGAAATGCCTAATATGTATCTCTATGCAATGGAAATGCCTTTAAATTCATTTATTTATTTATTTTTAAGTTTTTCTACATTTTTTTGGTGGTTTTAAATTTTTCCCATTTTTTCTCAATTAATCGCAAATTTTTGAAAAACACTTGTGCCTTTGGAAAAAAATTGATTCCCCCCCCCCAACGATTTTTGCTACTATGATATAGACATTAAAAGTATAGGCATCAAATTAATATTATTGCAATAAAGATGGAGTTTAAAGTAAAATGATAAAGTACAAAACAACCCATTATCAATGTGCAAGCCAACTCAGTAACATACATATTAAAAAACAAAGTTAGAATCAGGGATTACTTTAAGAAACATTGCAATCATATATTTCATTTTTTTTTTTTTTTTGGATAAAGGTCAAAGCATTGTATTGCATACATATAAAAATATTTACAAGCCTGCACTTCGAGCCCACGGGTCATGAGGCTAACATATATTTCAGATATGGTTTAAAGAAAAAAATGAGATGCAAAATTAAAGTGAAAAACTATGTTGGTAGTAAGACTCAGAATCAAGGGGGTAACATGAATGCAATTCATTATTGCAGACCTAACAGATGCATAATTATGCATGCTGCCTACAAATGCTAAGGCATTCATGTATTCGAGGGCAAAAAGACTTAAAATATAGAATAAGTAGCTGGCAGAGCATACAAGTCATGTTTATACCATAATGCAGGGAACAAATGCAATGGCACTAAATAAAATCACTCAAATTAAGGTAAACCAAGCATCAACCAAAGCAATTATGCACTAAAAAGCAGTTTTCAATATAATCTCTCTCTTGAGATTGAAATTGTAGGTGGTGTGTCACCAAGAGTGATATGAAAACGTCCAAAGTTTACAAAAGTAAAACGTAAAAGTACAACAGCTGAATGGTTATACATTACCTCGTCAGGGCCAAGGTATTCACAGACCGCCACATGCCTCGTCCTACATCTGTTGAAGCTTGATCTCGTGCACTTCTTCCTCGCCATAACTCTTTAACAATATATAAAACCTCCTCAACATCAACCTTTACCAAGCAATAAAAACAATTGTACAGATCAATGAGAAATGAAAAGAATAATCAATAGTTGTTATAGATGAAAACAATTTCATCTACCAAATGCTACACGAATTCACCATATGATATACAACCAAAGAAGGAAATGTTTTCTGCCATTAGATATGCACTACTCGGGCATTATTCAAAAATTGTTTTCTCTCCTCTCAATTAGGATTTTCAAACATTCCATTCTTTATGTTTTCAAATATGTCGAGGTTTCCAAGATGACAAAAATTAAGTCACATGAAATGGATTTTAAGCTCGATGTTACCAAAAAATTTATATAACATAACTCCTCCTATAAGTCTTTTGGGATACAAAACACATCACAGGAAGTCTACAAATCCCAAGAGATTACCAGTCACACAAATAGATTATAAAGATGAAGTTGTGATGGATTAGGCAAACCACCAATTATATTCTTAAAATGAGGTGAGGATTACTCTTTTATCTTGCAATGTATATGCATTACACTTTGGATGTCCCTGATCTGAGTAAGACTAAGCTAGCTGATAAGCATTAATAAGATTATTTCATTATTTTTTCCTGAAATTTTCCCTTTTAATTTTTAGGAGCATGTCTAGGGATGAGCCTTAACTAAACTATAATAATTCACAGGAGATGCATTCCTGGGAGTCTGGAACCTGTCCCCAATATGTCCTGCATCTTGAGGACAAATGGGCACCACAGAAACATCCTCGGAAATTCCAGAAACACAGGAAAGATGATGGATGGGCAGAGGATGGTGTTCACTGATCAAGCATATCTAGGGAATGTCTATCAGATGTTTTCTGAGTGTCTCAGAGACCAGAAGAACGATGAAATATACCTCAAAGCATCTACCCTTGCCCATGGCCTTGCCTGGCCCAGCTTAAAAAATATTATTAAAAAAACCAATATTTTGAAATTTTAAGATTATCTTAATCAACAGGAATGGGGCCCACCCAACCAATGCTATCCAAACCCTAAAACTGAGTTTTTACCATACTTCTCTCACTTCTTGGCCATCATTCCTAGTGTCATTTTACCAGTTTATGTATTTTTCTGTTTTCATCTGGTTTATTAAATTTTAGAGGTTAGTTGTATCTGACTAGTATGCAACATTCTTGTGAATAATATTGTCCAAACCAGATAGTATATCAGCTATTAGTTTAATTCCAATCTTTTGGTAAATAAGTCTTATGTGATAAGAATAGAACCGCTGAACTTTAGTCTATTTCCACTGAAATTTTGCATTCAATTGCATTTTGCTTGTCTGAATTATCTGTAATTGACATGTCTCACGTAGTACACAAACTTCAGTGAATGCATTCCAAATTACTGCTATCAGTTCAGTCTGTATAATAAGATGAGAACTGCTGGGGAATAGTATACCTCAAAAAAGATTTCCTATATAAAAATAATAGTACTCCAATATTTTTAAGTCCTGCATCTTTGTGCCATTCCCTGAATTTTGGAGTTTTTTCCATCCATCCCCAAAACATGCACTCTCATCCCCAAAACTTTGTAAAACAATGACAAATAATGCAACGTGCTAACTAGACTATACATCAAATGTTGCATATTTAAGCATTTATTGTTGCACTATTGAACAACAATATTCCAATGTTATAAACCTCTTATCAAATTTCAGAATCCTCTGAATGTTGCCCTCTGAGAAAGTGTGGAAAGTTGGCATAAGTTGGTTATGTTTATACCAACTAACGAGATCTTCGACCATGCTTAGAGTTGACACTGTGCAAAACAGAATAACTAATACACTTAAACAGATTATTACATTCTACACAAACCTACGAGATCTTCAACCTTGGTTAGAGTTGACACTAAGCAAAAGAGTATCACTAATACACTGAAACAGATTATTGCATACTACTCATAAAACAAAAAGAGGAGGTACTAGATTTCACACAAACATCCACACTACGCTGAACACAAATATTTCCTACGCCAACAATCTCTTTATTCAAAATCAATGTTTGTTACAAGCTGCCATCCTTTATATCTCTTTATCCCTACTCACTTCTCCTCCACTCTCTTCTCGTATCATCTAGTACAACTCACTCCATGGATATTATTTCTTCCACCACTAGTTTACAATCTTATACAGCCTTCCAAATGTTATTGTTACAGCCGCTCACCCCTTGGTAACTTTTGTTAACTAGCAGTATCTACTAATTTACCATCTTACTGCAATTTCCAATATATTTATTTATTTCTTTTATAGACTAAAGTATATATTTATATATTCTTTTTATAAATTATAGGATACAAATATACTACTAACCAATACATTACAGTGGCATCTTCATACAGGGGCTTGGAAGATGCCACGAAGATCCATATGATGTTGCACAGCTTCCAAAGAGTTGCTTCTCTGTTCTGTCTATATGTCACCAGTATTGATGTTGCAGCATGTTTGGGGATGCTGCACTATACAAGAACATTTATCTAATCCTGATGAAGAATCTTGCCAGCATAATCCCCAAACATAAGCGTTTGTCTCGTCCTCGAGACGAGTTAATGAAGAATCCTAGCAAGTCAACTCCAAAACATCGAACTACCGAAACAAAATGCAACTAGTGCAAAACAAAAATCTCTCCAACTCCTTATTCGCAGGGCGTCCTTGTGAATTTTCACCTCCTAATTCACCAAGCTGCAATATACCAGTTTTCAACTTGGTGGTCAATCCATTCTTTTTCTTTTATTTTTTTCCCAAAAAAAATTTGGTTTTTTCCCTTTTTTTAATTTTTTCTTTTTATTTTTAAAACAAAACCCAGAATTATCTTGATTTTTCATATTTTCCCCCTTTTTTGTTTATTTATATTTTTGTCCAACATTGTTTTTCAAGTTCTAAGTTGCATAATATGATTTTAGTCTGGCAATGACAACTCAACTTTTTTTTCCTTCCAATAGTCGAAATAGTTCATTACAATACTTTTTCTTTGAGCTTTACCAATTAGCAGAAATAATAATTTTTGATTTTTGGAGCTTCTAGTAACTCCTGCTCACCTTCTTCTACCTCTATATTGAGGTGTTTACAGTCATCTTGTTCCATAGGATCCTCCCCTTCCTTCTTTGCATTATAGCATTGCAACAGCTTTTCCAACTCTTTCAGCATTCTTCGCTTATACGTGAATGATCAGAGGACCAGGGGGAGACTTGGTAGACAACTGCATTTAACAGATTAAATGGGTTATTGCAGAAGCATATACTAAATGATAGAAGCCGAAGAATATAGCAGAGTGCAATAAGATAGGAAAGAGCAAGGAGGATAACGGACACAAGTTTAGAACTGTAATTGCAAAAGTTGTATCATGCAAAGTTTTGTACAAGATTTGCGAGATTGGATGTGATGTCTACTCACTCCCTAACTTCATTCTCACTACAAAGATCAGAAGTGTACATTATTATACATAGGATGATGAAGCATTGGTTGAACCGTTACGAGAGTTGGTAACATCCACTTCATAACCAATCATTAGTTTGTCGTCTTCAAGTAATGCCACAATGATGTTGTGCAGAATAGTAATGACATTGCCGGAGTTGTGAGGTATTGCAAAAGAGGAGTTATAACTTTGCGGTATGAACACGTGTGGTTGGGAGGATGATGAAGCTACTGGTGAAGACAAAACATGCCATAGAGTAACAACATGGTGCCATGAATTGATGTAAGGCTGAAGTACCTCTTGGATCAATTTCCCCTCCTTGAAAAGCCATGGTCCCCATTGCATCAAGTTGTGGTACAAGATGTGGAAAGAGGTTGGCAACTTGCACTTTTGTAAACTATTTTTCCTAGGAAGGTACTTGACTTTCTTTGACGATCTGAAAGAGATGGATCTCTTGTTGACATGTTTGTTTGCCTCTAGCACCAATCACTTGATCCAATTTTTTCAATGTGTTGCACTCACGATTAATCTCTACTTGTGCAAGTATCTCTGCAACATCTGAAGTGTCCAACAAAGGTGGAAAATAAAGACATAAGAGTTTTGCATTGAAGACCGGATGCACCCCAAGATAAGGAAGATTAAGTTGAAAGTGTTATCTCCTACTTGCTTGGTGATGGTGAAGGGCTTGTACAGAAGTGGAACAAGCTTGCAATAAGGCCCTGTCAATCTTTCCTTTTGCAAATGAATCCATACTAAATCACCAACCTCAAAGGTGTGCAGTGTTCAATGTTGATCATGGTGTTGCTTGTTCTTTGTATTTGTCTACTACAAAATGTTATGCACTTGTTGTTGAATGTGAATAATGTGCTCAATGAACTAAATAACTTTGTCAACTTCATTTTGTGCTAAAGGAATCATTGTTGATGGCAGTATAGCATAAGCTATGTCAATGGGTCCTAGAGCTTAGAAACCCAAGCAAACCTGAAATAGGTTGTACGATAGATTTGTGTAAAGCTCTATTGTAGTTGTGTTGAATGAAATAAAGACTTTCATTGCATGTGTCTTGCTCCTTTGAATTGTACATTCTAAGAAGATACAAGATCTTGTTTAGCACTTCCATATGTTCGTCAGTCTGAGGCTGGAATGTGGTAGACTTGTTCAACTTTGTGTCTAGCATAAGACCAAAGCATTTTCCAAAAATTACTCAAGAATTTTGTATCTCTATTAGAGATGATAGTTTCTGGGATTCTGAAGGGGATTCAGACATGCTAAAAATACAATTGAGTTGTTTCTAGAGCCAATACTGCTTTCTTACAAGGTATGAATTGTCATCTTTGAAAATCTATTAATTACTACATAAACACAATCATTGGCTATGCTTGGTAGTAGGATAGCCAAAGAGAAGGTCCATTGAAACAAATTCCTACAATCTCGGTAGAACTAGTAAAGGTGTGCGCATATCTTGCTTCTTATTAACCGGTTTGGCAATTGCACATGTGGTACAAGACCTGATGTATTTGACAACCTCTGACTTCTGATGTGGCCAGTAGAAGTACTTTTGTAACATTGCAGGGGTCTTTTCAACTCCAAACTGTACTGCAACCTTCTTGAAATGAACTTCCCATATCAGTTTTTGTCTCTCTGCCTCATGTGGTACACACAAGTGCCCAAGATGATATAGGAGTCCATCTTGCAAGTAAAAAACTTGGAATTTAATTACTGCAAAGCAACTTCTAATAGATATTTGCAAAGTTTGAGTCAAATGGATACAAATCTAAACAAGTTTTTACTTCATGTCCACATGCGTCAAGCACAATGAGGAGAGCTCAAACAAGAGATCGGCTCAAACAATCTCCTATTGGATTAGCACTTCCCTGTTATTAGTGATGTTACGATGGAACTATTGAAGATAAGAGTCCTATTTTTGATGCCGATCTTACCATAACTTGTTTCGAGTCTGCAACAACTTAAGTGACTTGTGATCTATATGGATCACAGTCTCCTTTCCCAACATGTAATGCTTACATGTCAAGACAACAGAAAAAAGCTCGTAGTCATATGTGGGATAGTTCCTTACTGGCACAATGAATGTTTCACTGTGGCAAGCAATTGGGTGACCATGTTGAGTGAGGACTGCTCCAAGTGCATAATAAAATGCATCAATCTCCATCTCAAATGGTTGTTGAAAAATAGGTAACACAAGTACTGGCGCACAATAGAGTTTGCATTTCAGTTCTTTAAATGCTTTCTATTGTCCAACTGACCAGATGAAACTTGTTTTGGTAACACCTTTGGTAACTTGGTTCAGAGGGCAAATCACATGAGAGAAACTAAGTACAAATCTCATATAGAAATTTGTTAATCCCAAGAAGCTACGAAGCTTTGTGAGATTCTTTGGTGTAGGCCCTTCTTGGATGACTTGTGTCTTGGTTGGGTCAACATGAACTCCTTGTGTGTCGACAATGTATCCAAGATATGCTATCTCCCACATGGCAAATAAACATTTCTCCATGTTAGCATATAACTTGTGTTGCCGCAAGTGTGAAACACTCATTTAATGAGGCACAAATGTTCGCCCCATGTTTTGTTGAATATTAGGTTGTTATCAAGGTGGAATACAACAAAGTAGTGTAGGGCCCAATGATGTCATTCATCATCCGCAAGAATGTTGCAAATGCATTAGTTAAGTTGAACAACATAACCAACCACTCACACAAACCTTCCTTTGTTTTAAAGGTTGTTTTCCAAATGTCTATAGGTTTAACAAGAATTTGATGGTACCCAAACTTCAAATCTATTTTAGTGAAGAATTTGGCACCACAAAGCTGGTCAAGTAGGTTCTCAATCCTAGGAAGAGGATAGTAGTTTTTCACTTTGATCTTGTTGAGAGCCCTGTAATTAATGCACAACCTCCATGAGCCACCCTTCTTCGGCGCAAGCACAATTGAGCTACGGCAAGGCAATATATTGGGCCTAATGTGTCCTTTATCCACGACTTCATGAATCCTACACTTGATCTCTTCATTCTCTAGAAACAATCTACGACATAAAATAGCATTAGGTAGAGGTAGTCCTCAAATCAAATCAATAGTATGCTTTACCACACAATGCATTGGCACTTTTTAGATGACAGAAAGATATCCTTATATTCTCCCAACATGTTCAACTGTTTTGTTTATGTTAATACTAGAGGGGCTATGGTATGAATTGGTACCACAAGGACACCCTTACGTTCAGGTCTCACCATCAAGAGTACAAGCTTCTTACTAGAACTGACTAGCTTCTTGCATTGCTTGGCACTAATTAGTGAAAGCTTAGGAACTACTTACAGTATACAGTATCTCATATCACCAACAACTATGACAACATTTCTAGGGTTTGCTTCATAGACTACATGTACAAGTCCAGGAGTTTCTACGGACTCTGCAAGTGCTTGGTTCGAGCTTCAAGTTCTTCGGCTTTGGTTCAATCAGCTAAGTTCAATGCAGATTTTAATCATCAAAGTTCAAACAGTTCGGCGGCCTTTAGTTCAACAAAGAGTTCATCGCTCGGTTCAAACACCTCGATTCAACAGCGTTGAACCATTGAACCGTTGAACCAATTTTGGTTCAACGAGGGGCCGAAACAAAGACCCGAGAAGGTCAAGGCACCAATTCCCACAGACTTTTGTCCATAGGAAAAGGTTTGAAACAAAGGAAAGACCCGCAGAAAAAGCAGAAAGGGAAAAGCCCGAAGGAATTTGCCAAGGACGATGATGTCCCGAGAGCCGTCAAATATAAGGAAGTGAATTAGCCGTTGGTTTTCAAAGTGATGACGGCCGCATGAACGTCAATTCTAACATAGTGAAAGAGTCATTTGTTTTTGAACCAAAGGAG
The DNA here is from genome assembly GCA_037957365.1 of Torreya grandis. Lineage (NCBI taxonomy): Eukaryota > Viridiplantae > Streptophyta > Pinopsida > Cupressales > Taxaceae > Torreya > Torreya grandis. The sequence goes on along the minus strand of JARHVA010000304.1, from coordinate 1,856,253 downwards.
CGCTAACCATGGAAAAGGCCCAGAAATGTAGCGACCTGCTAGAAGATAGCCCGAGGGCCGAAAGAAGCCAGAAGAGACAAGATAGGGAAAAGACAAAGTGCCAGGTGTAGGAGTAGACAGATAGTCTAAGTGGCGAAGGGAGGTGTTGATTTAAGAAATTACTCCAGCAGATGACATAGTGCCTATGAACTGACCATTAAAAGGTGCCAACAGCCAACCGTGCGACCTTTTTTCTTCATTTCATATTTATGAGCAAACAAACTGCGCAGGTGCCTTTAAGGAGCAGTCTCGATTAATGAGAAAATAAGGCGGCCATGTCAAGAAATGCCTGAAGTCAAACCCAGGGCTAACATAGCATTTATGTTCAAGCAGCCTGCTCTTCCCAATGCTCGTAAGGCACATGGGCCACTTGTAAAAGGGGCGCCAAAAGGCCTCCTTTCTTCTCCTATATATTGGAGACTTGTCATTTTTGTAATCATCTTCCACATTTGTAATGTGTAGCCCTAGCAAAATTTCACCTAAATCAATAAATGCATTTTTTACCTCTATCTTGGATAGATATTTCTGAGTATGTCTTGAGTGTTAGTTTGTTTTAGTCATTGTTTCTTGATGCTTTCACAGGTTTGACACCAACATACCTGTTGTCTACAAGGTGTCATTTCTGCAGCTGATAAGGAGAGCTAGATTTGGAAGTGCATAAATAGAAGAAATTACTTACAGTGTGTATTTCACAACACCTTGGTGAATCTCTATTTTCTATATTTTCATTAGAGCCTCCCTGCCATGTTTCTTGCAGCCTAGTCCTTCTACCAAGTTTGAAGTGTATGTATGTGTTTGTCTGATTTTAAGTGTGGATGTGAGAAGGTCGACTTTATTTTGGTGCATCACCTCCTTAGAGTAGTTTATTTTCCTGCAATCTTTCTCCCTTTTCATCCCCCCATTATATATCCATATATGTATGTGTTAGCACTTACTGGAACGAACATGATGCATCAAAGGGAGCTAGCCCTTACATAGAGACTCTCCCCTCTAGCTTTGCCGGTCCCACGGGCGAGAGGGGAGTTTCCATTGTTGCGTGTGGAAGGCAGGAGCTCGGCCTCTTGCCCTGAGTGCACTCCACTACGTCAACAGTTTTTGGCACGCCCAGTGGGACACAATTTTTACAACTCAGTAAAATTTTAGGATTGATGCTAGTCCTGTTACAACAAATCAAAGATTTCCAGCATCTGGCGACTCCACTGGTAAGAGCTTTAGTTTTCTAATCAAGACTAGTTTTTAACTTTTTATGCCTAAAGTCACCACACGATTTGCTTCGAAGGGTGTTCCTTTTGATTTTGTTGAGTTGCCTTTGAACTCAACAAAAAGACTGAGTTTTGAGAAGACCCATCCTTATTCAACAAACCACACTCCCAGACCTGTTGCAAGGGATGCATACGCAGTAGAGCTATAGTTACATCCCATCCCAGCTATGGCATTGCCCTTTGCAGCTTTTCGTGGTCAAAGCCCCTTGAATCTCCCACTTTATGACCCTATCCCAGGAGCAGCCCTCAAAAATGTGCCTTCTTTCGATGGAAAGGGACACATTATAGTCGTCGAGCATATTAGAAATATCGCTAACCTCTGCAATATTCACAATGTCATGGAAGAAAATATCGCAATCAGGTTGCTGCCATTGTCTCTTAAGGGCAAAGCTCTTGACTGGTACGGGACCTTGCTTGTAAATTTGATCCATTCCTGGAATGAATTGGGTATTCAGTTGACAGACCGTTTTGGCAAAAATAGCGATGACCTCTCGCTTGCTGAGCAGCTGACAACCATAAAGAGAGCCCCACATGAATATATGCAAGATTTCAACACGCGCTTTTAGAAGACTTGGGATAGAATCCCCATTCTGGTAAGACTGACTCCCAGCGATGCTTTCCTATATTATTTAAAGGCATTAAACAGTGATATTGCAATGATGACACAATCCATGGGAGGGCATGTGTTGCCTGCTGCCTATGACATAGCCATAGCAGCTAAAAATTGCTTAGTACAGGCTGAAAAAATAGCCCCTAAACCTCACATGCCACTTTTCCCAGAAATGCCTTCTCCATTCCAAGCCATTGCTCCCACATTAGCTCCTCTACCTAGCGTGAAAAAACCAAATGCTGCTCCATCCAACGAGCTTCAGGAAGTTAAGAGTTTGTTGCAGAGTATGTCAAACGAACTTGTAGCTCTTAAAAGGCAACAATCTCAAAGCAACAAACCAAATCAAGGATACCAGGATTATGGTCAAGCCCCTAGACCCTCTTTCCAAAACTACAATCAAAGATAGGGTTAGCTTACTCAGATCAGGCCATTTCAAAACTACAACACAGGCCCCATTTCATCATCTAAGGTCATGGTGCATGTTCAGAACAACCTGGTCTAGGAACAACCAAGTTGTTCGACCATGGGATATGGTCAGGACCAGGCTATTTATACAAATGAGATGATGAGTTATTGCCAGAATGTAGACAATCAGATAGCCACTCAACCCTAGGTCTTCGAGGCTCCAATGCAATCCAGCACAAGCAATAGTCACAATCAGCGCGACTCTACTCTCATGAACCATCTGGAAGGCAAATTTTGTGCAATAAATTATGTGGGTGCTGCAGACAATCAAGATGATTGTGTTGCAGCCAACACAAGGTTTAAGAGGAGAGCAATGGGAGAAGCCCAAGCTACTACCCAATCGACAGCTGCACTATTTCCATCACACTTGAATCAAAAGGCCCCAAATTTCAGACTGTCATTTGCACCCTCAGCTCCTCAGCCTGCACCTCAGGTTGGAATTAGCCCCAAAGAAACCCTGAAGGGAGGCAGTCCTCAAGTCAATATAGTGTACCAGATGAAGAAGCTGCATGTGAACATCTCCTTATGGGATTCATTGTCTCTACTAGGGCAAAATGACATACTACAAAGGGAATTGCATGAGCTGGATCGACAAGTTGTCCCAGCAAGGACTGATAACGTCTTAATGATGAATGGACAACCTTCCACCTCCGGCCAGGTAAAGAAGGAAGAGAAAATTACCCCTTTCTATGTGTCCTTGGTCATAGGAGATTTCTTGGTGCACAACTGCATCATTGACAGTGGGGCTAGTACCTCAGTGATGCCCAAGTGCATAACTGACAAGATGGGACTGAAATATGAAGAGATGAATAAGGGAGTCCTACAGCTAGATGGGACACCTGTAGAAATAGTTGGGATTTTGAAAGATTTAAGCTTGACATTACATGCTTGCCCAACCTTATCAATTCCCCATGATATAGTGGTAGCAGATGTTCCTCCTTATTTCGCAATTTGCTTGTCCAGGGACTTCACATCAAAGATAGGTGGCTATCTAGCAGCGAATTGGTCCTATCTGGTTTTTAGAACCAAGTATGGGACCAAGGTAAAGATCAAATCAGAGCCACTCTACAAGGACCATCTAGAACCATATTCGCTCAAGGCAGCAAACGTCAGTTACACCATTTTCGACCCAGAAGAGTCTCAGACAGACCAATCTCCATCCTCTGCTCTTGAAGGAGTTGCATGCCTACTCTTGGATGAGTGGGGAAGTGATAATTTCGAGCATGACCCTTACAAGTTCATAGAGGAGGCAGGCCTTGGAGTCTACTGCATGCACGAAGAGGGTGCCTTCATACCAAATGTAATGAAGGCAAGCCAAGAAGACCTAGGCCTATGACAGCTATATTTTGATAATTTTAGAAGTAGGCTGGGAGCTGGTGGTGGAGCGATGTTAGTCTCCCCTTCAAAGGAGAGATAATTTTTAGCTTTTCATTTCCAATTTTCTTGCACAAGCAATGTTGTAGAATACGAGTCCCTTATCCATGGTCTGGAATGGGCAAGAAAAAGAGGGATCAAAGAGTTGCAAGTTTTGGGAGACAGTGCGCTGATTGTAAATCAGGTGAAAGGCCAGAATCTGACCAAGAATTCCTTGCTGAAGTCCTACAAGCATAGGGTCTAGGACTTGGTGGAATATTTCCTCACTTTCAATATCGCCTCCATTCCCAGATAGCAAAACAAACAAGCGGATAGGCTAGCAGTAATTGGTGCTCAGTTCGATGTTTCCAGGGAGATAAGTCGAGACTGTGGTTTGCGCTACTTGAAGGTGGTAGTTCAGCGCTCTATCCCCGACAACATTAAAAACTAATAGGTTTTCAAAAATGACCTGCAAATAGCTTTTTTCCTACAGGAAGAAGCTGAGTTCACATCAATGAACCAGGCAAAGCTACAACAGCAATATGGCAACCAGATTGTTCAATTGAAGAACAATAAGCTCCCTAAAGGTTTGGTCACTCTTGAGAGCATCTTCAATGGAGATGACCAATTGAGAAACGACAAGGCATGCATCATAACTAAGGAGGAGAATTAAGAAAGGGTTGAGATCTTCAAGGACAAGCTACTTGCGCTTGGAAAAGTCTGGACGGTTCAAGAAAGGCGGGCTTTCATTTTATTGTGTTAGGAGTTCGCTGATGTTTTTGCATGGGATTACAGTGATTTGAAGGGTTTCGACCTAAGACTCGCCCAACACACCATCAAATTAGAAGAAGGCGCCAAGGCAGTCACGCAAAAGCAGAGACTTGTCAACCCGACAATTGAGCCTCTCATGTAGAAGGAACTGGCCAAATTGATTGAGTCCAAGATTATATTTCCAATCAACAATTCCTCCTGGCTGGCCAATCTTGTTCCTGTTAGAAAGAAGAATGGGGAGATCATGTATGTGTCGATTTTAGAGACATTAATAAAGTCTCTTTAAAGGACCATTATCCCCTCCCGAGCATGGAGTGGATCCTTCAAAAGGTAACAGGCAGCGAGCGTTTCTCCCTCCTAAATGGATATTCAGGGTATAATCAAATTCTGGTGCAAGGTTGTGACCAGCACAAACTAGCCTTCACTACTAAATGGGGAACATTCGCCTACAAGAACATGCCATTCGGGCTGGCTAATGCTAGTGCTACCTTTCAGCGAGCCATGGACATGGCTTTTAGAGGCTTGATAAACAACAATGTGCTGGTATACCTCGATGATGTGACAGTATTCTCCAAGGAAGCGAGCCAACACATGAAACACCTCAAGCAGATTTTTGAAAGGTGTAGGGAGTTCGGCATTTCTCTTAACCTAAAAAAATGTGTGTTTATTGTTCACGAGGGGAAACTCCTTGGCCACATCATATCCAAGGAGGGCTTATCTATTGACCCCGAGAGAGTTCTTTCTATCCTGGAGATGTCCCTACCCAGTCACAAGAAAGGCCTACAGAATTTCTTTGGCAGGATAAACTTCATTTGGAGATTCATTTTGAATTTCACAAAAATAGTCAAGCCATTGACCTCTATGCCAAGGAAGGGCGACGAGTTCAAGTGGACAACACAAAGGCAGGATAGCTTTGAAGCCATCAAGCAGGCCATAACCCGAGCTCCTACCTTGATCAGCGTCGACTTCAATAAAGACTTCAACCTCTACACTTTCAGCAATGAAGAGGTAATCTTTGCCGTCCTTACTCAAGCAAATGGTGATGACCTTGAGCAACCACTTGCATTTTTTAGCCAAGGGTTAGAGGATTTCAAAGTCAGATACACATATGTAGAAAACCAAGTCCTGGCAGTAGTGCAGAGCCTAAAGAAATTCAGGCATATGCTGTCCAACAGCAGGATTCACCTCATGGTTCCACATCCTGCCGTCAAGAATTTCCTGACCAACTAAGACCTAAATGAGAAAAGAGCGGGGTGGATCACTAGGGTAATGGAGTATGACATATACATCACGATCACCAAGCTGGTGAGAGGAAGAGGCCTGTGTGAACACCTTGCTGAGGACTTCAAACAGAAAGGGGAAGACAACTTACTAATTCACGATGCAGCTACAGCAGAAGAACCAACTATCATAAAGCACTGGACATTGGACATGAGGCGTTTCCTTCTCACTCGTTAGTGCCCGCAGAGTCTTGATAAGACTAGAAGAAGATACTTCAGGCTCCAGTCTCTCCCTTATGTTCTGGTTAATGGAATATTGTTTAGGAAGGATCTCTCCAGGGTTCTTCTAAGATGCATAGACTCGAATCAGGTTGACAAGGTGCTGTCTGAATTCCATGATGGGCCAGCAGGCGGTCATTTCGCTCCTACGGCTACTGTAGCAAGGATAATGAGAGCTGGATATTTCTGGCCTACTCTTTTTAGGGACACCCATGCCTGGGTAAGAAAGTGCCAGAAGTACAAACTTTTTGAGGGGAAACAATGGTTGGCTGCCATGCCTCTACAACCTATTCAGGTGGAGCAACCATTCATGTAGTGGGACCTGGACTTCATAGAGATGATTAATCCTCCCTCCAGTGCTAGACACAAGTGGGTCCTGACCGCCACGAACTATTTCACAAGGTGGGTGGAGGCTGTTGCTCTGAAGGAGGCAAATGAAAGCACAGTCCTGGAGTTTTATGAGGACCTAGTGATGAGGTTCGAGGTTCCAGCAACCATAATCTCAAATAATGCGCTAGCTTTTTTGGGAACCAAAACAAGTGAATGGGCACTGAGGTATGGTATATATCTCAGCACTTCATCTAATTATTACCCACAGGGGAATGGGCTGGCTGAGTCCACCAACAAAAACTTGATCAAGATCATCAAGAGGACCATGGAAGAAAATCAGAAGACTTGGCATGCCACGCTGAAAATAGCTCTGTGGGCCGATCGAATCACTCCAAAGAGAGCAATCGGAAATTCTCCATATACGCTCATATATGGAAGGGAAGCTAGGCTTCCCATCTCACTTGAATTGCCAGCATTGGATCTCACTTGCCAGCTGCAGTTAGAGGAAGGGACCAGCATGGAGGTTAGATTATGCGAGCTGATGGAACTACAAGAGGCAAGGGACTAGGCTATGGCTTCCATGACTAGCCATCAACAGCAAGTAAAGAGACACTTCGACAAGAAATCTTTATCAAAAGGTTTCTCTGAAGGAGATTGTCTTGAAATGGGTGAAGATCAAGCTAAGCCTGGAAAACATGCAAAGTTTGACGCCCTACGAAGTGGCCCGTACATAATTACTCAGTGCAAATAGCATAATGCATTCTAACTCTCTAGGTTGGATGGTGAAGAACTGCATATCCCAGTTAATGGGATACATCTGAAGCACTGCCACTGAGTCTCCTTTCATCTGTATATATTTTTCCTTGTTTTTTTCCCTGTTTTCCCTAAGTGTTGTTGCACAAGTAGTTTTCTTAGCCTTGTGTGTGTTTTTCTTTTCCTTTTGAGGTGAATTTGCGTGATTGTTTCTAGAATTTATCGGAGCTATTGCTATTTTAAAGTTACAATCTGACTCTGTGCCCAATGGATTTTTAAGGCAACTGGCTTCTAAGCATGGCAAGCATGCTTCCCCTGGGAGGCGCCAATCTGTTGACCATTTTTGCCCAACAGGGCAAAAAATTGGTCCCCTTCTTCCCCTATTGTTTAAGGCCAATTCATTTTTTGATTTTGCACAAGTCCAGGAGTTTCTACGGACTTTGCAGGTGCTTGGTTCGAGCTTCAAGTTCTTCGACTTTGGTTCAATCAACTAAGTTCAATGCAGATTTCAATCGACAAAGTTCAAATGGTTTAGTGGCCTTTAGTTCAACAAAGAGTTCATCGCTCGGTTCAAACACCTTGATTCAACAGCGTTGAACCATTGAATTGTTGAACCAATTTCGGTTCAATGGCTTGGTAGCCGTTGGTTTTCAAAGTGATGACGGCCGCGTGAACGTCAATTCTAACACAGTGAAAGAGCCGTTTGCTTTCGAACCAAAGGAGCGCTAGCCATGGAAAAGGCCCAGAAATGCAACGACCCGCCAGAAGATAGCCCGGGGGCCGAAATAGCCAAAAAGAGACAAGATAGGGAAAAGACAAGGTGCCACGCATAGAGCGAACAGGTTGTCCAAGTGGCGAAGGGGAGCGTCGATTCAAGAAATTACTCCAGCAGGTGATACAGTGGCTGCAAATTGACCATTGGGAGGCGCAAATAGCTAGCCGTGCGCCCCTTTTTCTTCATTTCATATTTATGAGCAGACAAGCTACGTAGGTGCCTTCAAGGAGTAGTCTCGGTCAATGAAGAAACAGCACGGCCATGTCAAGAAACGCCTGAAGTCAAAGTCAGGGCCGACACAACATTTATGTTTTAAGAAGCCTACTCTTCTCAATGTTTGAAAGAATATGGGTCGCTTGTAAAAGGGGCGCCAACAGGCCTCTTTTCTTCTCCTATATATTGAGGACTTGTCATTTTTGTAAACATCTTCCACATTTTGATGGCCCTCTGAAGAAGTGTTCTTCCATATCCATTGTCATTTCTTGCCTATTTTTAGGTGTTTTCAAGTTAGTTGCAGATCTGAACTTGAGCTCTTTCCGCCATTAATGGACGTTTGGTGTCAATTTTGAAATTCCTCTTTGCTTCATGTATTGTTTGGTGAGCTTGGTTTATGAAACTCTTATGCAACTTAACTAGTTTGTGAGGTTGTGTAAGCAAGAATTATCTTATGCTGAATTAGTGTTTATTTCATGTTTATGTGAGTGTCAATCAATTTGGTGCATCACCCATTTAGCTCTCTTAGTTACCCTATACCCCCTCTCTACCTCTTTTCCAAGTAAAAACATTAGTTTAGGTGATCTACCAAGAGGAAGTCGGCCTTCTCCAGAGGTTCAACCTCACTACAGGATATCCACAGCTTGAGGTTGCTCCAATATTGTAGTTGGGAGTGAAAGAGCCTAAAAAACTCTTCCACAAAGGTGCAATTTCAGCCTACAACATTTTTTGGCATGCCTGGTGGGACCACTTTCGAGGAAGATTGGTCAAGTTTGATGTTGGTTTGATCAATTTGCAGTGGCTATAGCTTTCATCTTTCAATATCTGGCGACTCCGAAGAACACTCAGCAATCTGGTGGCAGAACAATAACTATCTTTCATGCCAAAGATATCTGGCGACTCCGAAGAACACTCAGCAATCTAGTGGCAGAACAGTAACTATCTTTCATGCCAAAGATGATTACAAGATCAGGTTCCAAAGGTATTCCTTTTGAGCTTGTTGAACTCCCCTTAAATTTAGCCAAAAGGTTAAGGTTCGCCTATACTCACCCATACATAAGAAACCATTTTCCTAAACCAGTTGTAAAGTATACCTACGCAAAAAGACCTTTGTTAACCATTTTTGTTACTATGATTTCCCAAAGAGCTTTTGTAGGTTTTAGTGGCCAAAGTCCTTTGAATCTACCACAATAGGATCCTATGCCAGTAGCAACTCTCAAAAGCGTCCCATATTTTACAAGAAACCAAGCCACAACCCCTACTAAACACATCAATGACAGCCAATTTTTGCAATATCCATAATGTCATTGTAGAAAATACAGCTATCAGACTATCAGTTGTATCCCTTAAGAGAAAAGCTTTAGATTGGTATAGAGGCTTAGCTTCTAATTATATTCAATCATGGAATCTACGAGGAGAGGCCTTGTGTAAAATATTTGCAGACAAGAGTGACCATTTGTCACTAGCAGAACAGCTTACCACAATCAAGAGAGGCCCCCATGAAGTCATGCAAAAATTCAACACAAGATTTCAAAAAGCTTGGGACAGAATTCCAGCCTTTGTGAGACCGTCCCCTAACTTTGCGTTCTTATACTACTTAGAGGCTCTAAATAGTGATATAGTTGTAATGGTCCAATCCATGGGAAGGGACATATTGCCAGATGCTATGAGGTGGCTATTAAAGCAGAAAATTGCCTAATTCAGGCTAGCAAGCTTGCTCCTAGACCCCCAATGCCTCTTTTCTCTAAGATCAGACCACCCCCCTGCGGTTATTTACCCACTTGATGTTATTCTTCCAACTCCAACAATTGCTGCTATACTTTCACCTAAACAGGGAAAGGCATCCACTACCGGATCAAGTGATTCCCAAGAGCAGAGAAATTACCTAGAACTTAAGAGCATGCTTCAATCCTTGCGAAATGATGTGGTAAATGTTAAAAGGCAGTAAGCTCAATTCAATAAACCTTATCAAGCTCCATATCAACCTTAGCAACAATCTTATCAAGGGAATAGACCACCCTTCAAGGGAAATTTCCAAAACCAAAACTGTGAGCAAGGGCAAGGACAGCCTAACTATGCTAGACAAAGTAGCTATAATCCAAATGGCGCAGGCTCTTCCAACTCCTTGGTTCTTGTTCAAAACAATATGGCTCAAGAGGCTGAAGGGACCATACCTTGGAATCAATCTTTTGGGCAATCCATTGTCCCAACAAACAACAGTAGTGGCCCCCAAGGTTCATGTGAAGGTTCGTGGTCCACCAATCAACATTATTGAACAAATGATAAAATCTAGTGTGAGTGTACCAATGTGGGACATGTTTTCCATGCCCGGTCAGGTGGATATCCTTCAAGAAAGTTTGTCCAAGATAGGTGTTACAACAACTGCAGGCATACAAGCAAGCAAAGAAACTAAGGTCCTCACCAATGCAACCCAAGGTCCTATAGAAGAAGGATCAAGTAAGGTGGTCAAACCTCCACTCTACATTTCATTAATTATTGGTGATTCCTTAGTGCATAATTGCTTGGTAGATAGTGGAGCTAGCACTTCAGTAATGCCGAAGTCTATAGCTAATCCGCTGAACCTCAAATATGAGCCACGTACTAAGGGAGTTATGCAGCTTGACAGTTCTTACACAAAGCCACCTGGTATTATCAAGGGTCTCAGCTTGACCCTGCATGTTTGTCCTAGTGTTTCAATGGCTCAAGATGTGTTGATCCTTTTTGATGTAACTCCTCACTTTGTGTTATGCCTCTCTAAAGAATTCACAGCCAAAATTGAGGGTTATCTAGTAGCAGATTGGTCCTACATGGCTTTCAGAACAAGGTATGGGACTAAGGTATCAATCAAGACTGAGCCATGGCACAATTTCACATTGAACCCCATCAGCCAGATAGCATAAACCTCAATTGTACTATTCTTGACGAGGATGAATTTACAATTGGTCAAGAACTAAATACTTATCCTGAGGAGATTCCAGACTTATTCTTGGATGAGCTATGGGGGGATAATCAATTTCTCAACCCTTTGGAAGGTGTTGAGGAAAGAGACATGGGTGTCTATTTACTACATGAAGAAAATCAACTCATGCCTTCCTTCATTGAACCTAAAGAAGACCTCAATGGTATGTGGAAGTTGTTCTTTGATGGTTCAAGCAGCAAAAATGAAGTAGGTGCAAGGGCAACGCTAGTTTCCCCTTCAGATGATAAGTATTTCTCTTCTTAAAGGTTCCATTTCAATTGCTCCTCCAATGCAGTAGAATATGAAGGCCTAATCCATGGCCTCCAATGGACCAGTAAGATGGGAATCAAGCGGTTGCAAGCACTATGGAGATAGTGAGCTTAAAGCGAACCAAGTCAAGGGCCCGAACATTATGAAGAATCCTTTGATGAAGTCCTACAAAAACATAGTGTGACTTAATTGAAGATTTTGAAGCCTTTAACATTCAAGCTGTGCCAAGAAACCAAAACCAACATGCTGACAGGTTGGCAGCTGTGGGAGCCCAGTTTGATATTCCAAGTAAGCTAAAAGAGGCCAAGGTTCAGCCACATGTCAAGTTGGTGGTGAAGCCATCAATACCAAATAATGAAGCCCACTAACAGATCTTCGAAAATGACAAACAAATTGCTTGTTTCTTGCAGCAAGAAGTAGAGTTCTCCTCCGCCAACCAAGGTAAATTTCAACACCAGTATGAGATCAAATTGATCAACTAAAATCTAACAAACTTCCTCAAGCTCTGGTCACCCTTGAAAGTCTTTTCAATGAGGGAACCCATATGAGGAAAGACAAGGTAGTGATGTCAACTGATGAGGAGAACTATGAAAGAGTCCTTATTTTCAAGGACAAGCTCCTCAAGCTTGGGAAGGTAAGCAATGAGGCAGAAAGGCATGCTTTCATTGAACTCTGTAAGGAATATTCAGATGTCTTTGATTGAGAATATAATGACTTGAAAGGATTTGATCCAAAGTTAGCCCAACATACTATAGACCTAGAGGCTAATGCTAAGTCTACGAGGCAAAAACAAAGGCCCGTTAACCTCAAAATAGAAGAGCTTATGAGGAGAAAGTTGACCAAGTTAACTGAATCCAAGATCATCTTTCCCATCAAGCATTCATTGTGGGTAGCCAATTTGGTGCCTGTAAGAAAAAAGAGTGGGGAGATCACGTTGTGTGTTGACTTTAGAGATCTGAACATGGTCTCCTTGAAGGACCATTACCCTCTGGCATCCATGGAGCAGTTTCTTCAAATAGTTGCAGATTCAGAACGTTTTTCTCTTTTGGATGGATATTCAGGTTACAACCAAGTATTAGTAAAGAAAGAAGATCAGTACAAGACTGTCTTCACCACCAAATGGGGCACATATGCTTATCAAAAGATGTCTTTTGACCTATCAAATGTTGGGACCACTTTTCAAAGAGCAATGGACATGGTCTTCTACGAATTGCTGAATCAAATGGTCGTGGTCTACTTAGATGACATCACAATTTTCTCCAAGGATGCCAACGAACACATATACCACCTAAGGTTAATCTTTGACAGATGCAGAGAGTATGGGATCTCTTTGAATCCCATGAAATGTGTGTTTGTTGTCCATGAGGGCAAACTCTTAGGTCATATTGTCTCAAAACAAGGATTGACCCTGATAGAATAAGTGTCATCTTCGCCTTACCTTTACCCAAGCATAAGAAGGGACTCCAAAGTTTCCTTGGGAAAATAAACTTTGTGAGAAGGTTTATGCCTAGTTTTGCAAACTTGGTCAAGCCCATCACTGCTATACTGAAGAAGAACCAAGTGTTCACTTGGTCAATTGAAGGTAAATCAGCATTTGAGGCTACAAGCAAGCCATTGCCCAAGCACCCACACTCATGAATCTTGATTTCTCAAGGGATTTCATATTGTATGCCTTTGCCAATATTGATAATATATCAGCTATGCTGATGCAAAAGAATGGTGAAGGACTTGAGCAGCCAATAGCATTTTTCAATCAAGGGCTTGAGGGGTATGAGGTGAGGTATACTTTTGTAGAAAAGCAAGTCCTTGCAGAAGAAGCCTTAAAAAGTTCAGGTCAATGCTCTCCAATAGTAAAATCTATCTTATGGTGTCTCATCCTGGAGTGAGAGACTTTCTTCTTAACAAAAACTTGAACGAAAAGAGAGTTGGTTGGATTACCAAGGTCATGGAGTATGACGTGAAGATCAAGGTCACTAAGCTAGTAAGAGGTAAAGGCTTGTGTGAGCATATGGTTGATGACCTTCATGAAAACAAAAAGGTTATCTTGGTAACACAAGATAACCCACAATCAGATACACCTCCACCTCACACTAGTTGGCTCCAAGATATGACACGTTTCTTGATAACAGATCAGTGCCCTCAGGGTATGGACAGGGCAAAAAGAAGGTATTTTAGACTTCAATCCATACCTTATGCATTGGTTGATGGGGTTTTATTCAGAAAGGACCTCAATGGAGTGCTCCTAAGGTGCATAGATAATGATCAAGTGACAAAGCTTTTGGATCAATTTCATGATGGACCTGCAAGAGGTCATTTTGCACCTAGAACCACAGTAGCAAAGATAATGAGGGCAGGTTATTACTAGCCCAACCTATTCAAAGATGCATATGCATGGGTAAGAAAGTGTCAAAAGCATGCTTTCTTTGTGGGTAAGCAAATATTAGCAGCCCTTCCTCTTAACCCAATTTAGGTAGAGCAACTTTTCATGCAATGAGGGCTAGATTCCATAGAAATGATCAACCCTCCATCAAGTGCAGGACATAAATAGGTGCTTACTGCAACCAACTACTTCCCCAGGTGAGTGGAAGCCATTGCGTTGAAAGAAGCTAATGAAGGTGCAGTTCTAGACTTCTATGAAAACATTGTGACCAGGTTTGGTGTTCCATCCACTATCATTTCTCATAATGCATTAGCATTCCTCGGTCTAAAAACGAGTGAATGGGCCCTCAAGATGGGCATCTACCTCAGCACCTCTTCCAACTATTATTCTCAAGGAAATGGAGTGGCTAAGTCTACAAATAAAAATTTGCTAAGAATCATCAAAAAAACTATAGAAGAGAATCAGAGCACATGGCACACCAAACTAAAGACAGCCTTGTGGGCTGATAAGGTGACTCCTAAAGCTGTCATTGGCAATTCTCCATATGTCTTAGTATATGAAAAGGAAGCCAAGCTGCCCATTTCTCTTGAGCTGCCTACATTAGAACTAGCCCATTAGCTGGAGTTGATGGAAGATGAACCCATGCATGTGAGACTTGCAGAACTCATGGAGCTTGAAGAAACGAGAGACCTTGTAATGAAAACACTAGAATCACATCAAACTCAAGTCAAGAAAGTCTTTGACAAGAGAGCCATAGCAAGGGACTTCAAAAAAGGGATCTAGTCCTCAAGTGGGATTCAAACAAGGCCAAGCCAAGCAACCATACCAAATTTGACAGCTTGTGAAGTGGTCCTTATTTGATCCACGGATGCAAACAACATAATGCTTTTCAGCTGGTCCAACTAGATGGAGAGGTACTACCCATCCCAGTCAATGGGATTCATCTAAAGCCTTGCTATTAGAAGAGTTTGCATCCATTGTATATATTGTACTTTTGTATAGTTTTTCATGTTTTCTCCTAAGTGCCTTGTGCACATCTTTTCAGTTGTGTGTTTCCCTTCCCTAAGTGCCTTGGGCAAAGTGTTTGTTTTGTTCTTGTTGTCCTTGTTGCTTTAAGAAGAAATCCCAGAAAGGGTCAGCCTTGTATCTAGTTTCAGACCAGCTCAATTGCAGAGGCTAATGACTCCATACCCAATGGACTAGACAAGGCAGCATGGCCTAGGTTCTCTTGCATCGACAAGCATGCAACCCCTGTGAGCCGTCAAAGATGTTGGCCACTTTTGGCCCACATATAAAGCTCTTGCATGGTTTGATGAAGCAGTGGATCAAAGGCTTAGAAATGGATCCAACATTTGCAAATAGAGAGGATTCAAGCAAGGTTTTCTAAGGATCCAGCAGCAGTGTTCAAGAATAACCCAAAAGCCAAAAGCAAAAGGGCAATACACTTTGTCCGAAGGGTCTTTTTCAAATAACCAAAGTTTCATTGCAAAAACTCCGAAGGGGCACGTCTCCAAAAAGGGATAATTTTCAAAAAGGCTGAAGGGTACTTTCCTTTTGGAAAGGGCATTTCAAGTGGAAAGCAAGGCACTTTACAAGAAATACGAAGGTCCTTTTTCATAGAAAATTGTTCAAAGCAAAGAGAAGTAATGAATTCTTTCGGGAGAATTGTCTGCAGAAATAAATTCCTCCGAATGAAAAGCCCGAAGACATAATTTTCTTCGAACCTTTTGTCCGAAGGAATCGTTCAAGGCAAAAAGTCAGAATTTCTTTCGGGAGAGAAATCTGAATGAATTCTTTTAAGTCGAAAATGCCGAAGCAATTAATGACGGACCTGCAAACGTCAAGTTTGAGCCCCTGCAAGTAGTCGTTGCCTTTGGTCAAGTTTTTAAAAAAAAGTTCATCAAGATTGCCGCGAGCTTGACACTCGTCAAGATCTAGCAAGGAGATCAACGGACGAGAAAAGGCCAAGTTTCCAAAAAGATCCTAGTAGGATTTTGACAGCCAATCAGTAGAAAAGGACGAGGATTTCTCCTTTCAACTCCAATGACGTGGTCTACAGCTCGTAGTCAGAACATGTAAACTGGTCAAACTAAGAATAGATGCGTCCAAGTGGAGTACCGGATATGCAAAGTGAAGAAGCATGCCATGTTTTAAATGCAAAAGATCAAATCATTTACACTTGGCAAGAACATGCAGCTACCCGTGACATGGCTCTCTCATCTCCAATCAAGGGAGACTTGAATGCACAAGGGGCTCGAGGAGCTTTGCGCTGATCTTGGACGGTTCATCTCATGGTCAAGGCAGTTGCAATGACATGGTCGTGGTTGCAGCCATTTATGACCCCTCTCCATTTTCTCACACAAGCCCCCTCTTCTCTCATTCATTTCTGCTATATATAGAGGCTTTTGAGCCTAAAAAGATATTCTCATTTGACAAGGAGAAACCCTATCAAAATTTGTAAGAAAGACCTTTTGAAGCAATAAAGATCAATTTTTACCTATCTCTTGCCTCTAAATTGTGCTTAGCAAGCTTGTGCATGATGGCCCTTTGAAGAAGTGTTCTTCCATGTCCATTGTCATTTCTTGCCTATTTTTAGGTGTTTTCAAGTTAGTTGCAGATCTGAACTTGAGCTCTTTCCGTCATTAATGGACACTTGGTGTGAATTTTGAAATTCCTCTTTACTTCATGTATTGTTTGGTGACCCTGGTTTATGAAACACTTATGCAACTTAACTAGTTTGTGCGGTTGTGTGAGCAAGAATTATCATATGCTGAATTAGAGTTTATTTCATGCTTATGTGAGTGTCAATCAATTTGGTGTATCACCCATTTAGCTCTCTTAGTTACCCTATACCCCCTCTCTAACTCTTCCAAGCAGAAACATTAGTTTAGGTGATCTACCAAGAGGAAGCCGATCTTCTACGAAGGTTCAACCTCACTACAGGATATCCACAACCTTAGGTTGCTCCAATATTGTAGCTGGGAGTGAGAGAGCATAAAAACTCTCCCACAAGGGTGCAATTTCAGCCTACGACTGATAACACCATTGTAATGATGTGTCATACAATAATGACACTATCGGAGATGTGCGCTATTGTAGAAGAGTTAGGACTTTACGGTACGCACCCATGTGCTTGGAAGGATGTTGAAGTTGTTGGTGAAGACTAAACATGTCACAGAGCAACAATGTCGTTCCGCAAATCAATTGAAGGCTCAGATCCTCCTAGATCAGTGAATACCCTTCGCACCTATATTAGATAGTCCTCCAAGACCCTTATGTTGCTGAATTTAGGAAGCTTCACAGGTGAAGCTCGTCATTCAATATGAAATCATATTCCTTTATGGCTATGTTGTATTCCTTCTTAGGTTGCATTATCTTTGGTAGAATTGGGGATCTTCTTTCTTATGTGAACCAACATCCTTACCCTTATCTCAGGCTTTCCATACAACCAAGCCTCAATATCAACATTTTAGTTTGAATCTAGTTCTTCACTTTCTAAACTAATCTTCTCGTCCTCAATAGGATTGTAATCTTTATTCAGATTGGGAGTTTTTCCAATTGCATATACACCATGAATGTCATTGTAGTCGCTTCCCTCTTCACCATCTCAGATCTTCGATCCATGTGTTAGCCATGCATGTTTCCAATGGTAGGTACGCTATCAAGCCATTACACTAAATGTAATTTCTTCCTCCTCTGAGTCAAACACTATAACAATCCACAAATCATTCCAAATTGAGTAGTACGGGATATGACGTTTTATTTTCATAAATGTCAATGACTTCAAAATCTACTTTCTTGATCCCTAGGAAGTCAACTTCTACTCCTACCAATATGCCTAATCAGATCTAGGAGTGCCATCCACTAATGCAATGTCATAATAAGCACCCTAGAGTGGCGGTTTGCTGATTGTCTCCCAAGCACTTCGCAGTATCACATTGATATCCACTCCTAAATCTAACAATCCATCTCTAATTTCCTAGCCATTGACTTTTACGTCTACCAAGATGACCTTATTTTTCCATTTTCTTGTTTTAAACACATTTTTCTTTTGTGGTTTATTTCCCTTCTCAGCCCATTGCACTCTTTTCCCTTTCTCTCGTTTGTTTCAATATTTATAAAACTGCCCTAATTTTTCTAGCAACCCTTGAGACTACCACCTTCACTATCTTTTTCAATCCTTACACTTCTTTTTCCTCAAAATACGCTGCTTTATCTGCTTTCTTTTTTTTTAGTTTTCTCTATCATGTTTCTGCTTTGTTTCACTATCTGATTATGTTTTCTAGTATTAGGATAGTCATCACTATTATTGCCTTCGTATTCTTAATTATGCCTCCTTCTATCAACACCAATTTTAGTGCCTTCCATGGTGGTTACCACCACTCGGCTCATCTTTTGATTTTATAGCCAAGTTTCTTAGCTTTTAATTCTGGGTTAGTTCATTCCAGTCTTGCGCTGCCTCGTGACATTTTTTAAGCTTCTCAAATACCAATTTTTTCACACATGCTTCACTTCCATCTCCTCTGGTTTATTTATTTGAACTTTAAGAGATTGAAGTCTATGTAACTCATGACACCTCCCCATTAGTTCTTGTGACCATGGTATTCTTTTTAAATTATGTGCACCCTTAGGGGTAAAGTGCATGAAAAGTCTTTCATCTTTGTGTTGCCATTCTTAAAATATCGTGCCGCCTTACGACAACTAAACAAGTCATGTGTCCTGCATTTGTGGCAGACTTCACACTAGACATGATGTTACCACATCTAAAACATGTGGGCGGTTCACAATCCTGGTTGTATAACCTCCTCTACGCCGACCTCTATCATTGTCACAGTATCCTTCTTCATACATGTTGTAGTATGGTTTGGTGAACCCTATGATACCATGCTTGTCTCAAGGAGAGGCAGCATCTTATATTGACTTTAAGGCTAATAGCATTGCATCGGGTGGCACTACATAAATTGGAGGCACTTGGGGTATTTGATGGGCAGCGACATCTCTTCCTTTGTGCTCGTTTAATCCATCTATAGCATCTCTCACTGGGCACTAATGATTGTAGTGGTTGTATCTTTGATTCAAACCACACGGGTATCCGGCAGTTACCTGCAATTATCCTCTAAATTTATACTGGCCCAATAACTCGCTACTGTACCACAAAAAGTTGAGATAGGAATTTCTCATAATTTTTGGCGAGTAAGTACCTGCAATTACTCACCAAAAACTATGAGTAATACAATGTGACTCAGGTATGTGTATTTTATAATCTCTAGCACAAAAAAATGCAATTTTTCTCATTCCATCGCAATTTTCTAGTGTTTTTTGCTCTGATTTCATGATTTGTTGTTGCCTTCGTGTTTTCAATCAGAGGTTGCATGAAACAGCAAATCTGCCAAGGACTTTGAATCTAATGGTTCAAAACTGCAGTCACTTCATTGCCACAGCCCAAGGCCCACATTTTGCCAACAACCACAGGATTTATAATCGTTTTCGCCTGGATTTGTGCCATTGCACCTAGGTTTTAGAACAAATTAAGCCTACATTTAAATTTACTTTTTTAAGAATCAAAATAGTGAACTGTGAAGTGTGAATTGACATTGGCAGCTAGCTTTCATTATTCTATAATAGATATTGAAAAATTGAAACTGAAAGGGCACATTTTCTTGAATCTTAGTTTATAGGCTGCTTGATTCAACTGATTTCCATCAGCTTCGAAGGATTTTCATGCATATTTGAGAGAGAAGAATTCTATCTAGGCTCTAGGGTTTTATTTTATTTTTGTTTTCCCATTTTCTTCTAGTTCCTCTAGGCTTCCAACAACTAGGATCTTAGATTTTTTTTCTGGTTCATTTTATAGGTTTCAACTTCAAGAATGGCATCCAGTTCAGGTAGTCGTGCACGTAGGTTTATGAAGGTTGATGACCCTACATGGAAGCATTACCAAGAAGATTCATAGTACAACTCTATCATATCATATATGTAATTATTGTGGGTTTAAGATGAGTGCAGGCATCAATTGCCTCCAAAACCACCTCGCACAAATCTGTCAAGGACTTTGAATCTCATGGTTCAAAACTGCAATCACTTCATCGCCATGGCCCAGCGCCCACATATTTGCCAACAAACACAGGATTTATAATTGTTTTAGCCTGGATTTGTGCCATTGTACCTAGGTTTTAGAACAAATTTAGCCAACATTTGAATTTGCTTCTTCAAGAATCAAATTAGTGAATTATAAAGTGCAAATTGACCTTGGCAGCTAGCTCACTTTCATTATTGATAATAGATATTGGAAAATTGATACTGAAAGGGCATATTTTCTTGAATCTTAGTTTATAGGCTGCTTGATTCAACTGATTGCCATCAGCCTTGAAGGATTTTCACGCATATTTAAGAGGTAAGAATTCTATCTAGCGCCTAGGGTTTTTTTTCCCCCATTTTCTTCTACTTCTCCTAGGCTTCCAACAACTAGGATTTTGGATTTTTTTTTGGTTCGTTTTATATGTTTCAACTTCAAGAGTGGCATTTGGTTCAAGTAGCCGTACACATAGGGCTAATAAGTCCGATGACCCTACATGGAAGCACTACGAAGAAGATCCATAGTACAATTATGTCATATCATATATGCAATTATTGTATAGGTTTAAGATGAGTGCAGGTATCAATCGCCTCAAAATCCACCTCACACAAATTCCATGTGTAAGTGTGACAAAGCACCCCTTGAGGCTCAAAGAGAGATGCTATTGTCCTAATTCTTCATGAGAAGAAAAAAATAAAAAAAGAACAACTATAGCACTTGCATCTTTGATGAATATGGGGGAAGCAAGAGTGATTCTAATGACTTAGCAGCGTCTGGCTCCTCTACTACCCCAAGGGTTCGAAGATGAGGCTCATCTATTAGACACGGTTAAGGTTCACCTGGACAAGTTTTTTTTTATTCCTCGAAATACTCCTCGGGCACAACCTTCACTCGAAGGTACTACTTGGAACTAGGGATTACATAATGAAACAAGAGTAACTATGGCAAACTTCTAGTATTACAACAACATTTCGTTCAATGTGGAAAAAAGTTCATACTAGGAGAAATTGGCAACTACGTTGACCTTTGTTGAGAAGGGGTTCAATGCATCTACCACTCATATTTTGGTTGCACATTGTTGGAGGACGCCATAAATATGCAAGTTATTGTAGATGAACCCCAAAAAAATTGCGTAAAAAGGGCTACAACATTTTTTCTAATGGGTGGATGAATGGAAGGAACCGCATCTTGATTAACTTTATAGTGGCTTGGAGTAGACAATTAGCATCATTGAAGTCAATTGATGCCTCCCACTATGCGAAAAATGCCAAAACTTTGTATCATATGTTAGACGAGTTGGTCATGGAAGTGGATGTGGAGAATGTCGTCCAAGTTGTAACAGACAATGCAACAACATATGTAGCAGTGGGGAAACTTCTTGAGAAGAGACACCCTACACTTTTTTGGAGGCCTTATACAGCGCATTGCATTGGTCGCCAACTTGAGGACATATGAAAACTTCCATGGGTGAAAAGTGTGGTTGAATAAGCGAGAAATATCACAATACACATCTATAATCATCCTTGGGTGCTAAGCTTCATGAGAGAGCACACCAACAAAAAAAGAGCTAGTGCGAACCAAAGCCACATGATCCACCACAACCTTCATCACATTGCAGAGCACTGCAGCCTTACTAACATCTCTTAAGCAAATGTTTGTGAGCTTACAGTGGTTGGAGTCACCCTATAGCAGGAAAGCAAAAGGGAAAAGGGTTATGAACACGATTTTTGATGATGTTCTTGTGAAGAACACAAATGAGATCCTCAATGTAACTTTAAACTTAGCTACCTTTTATTTATCATTTATTTTATTATTATTTTTTTGGCTCAAATTTCTCTTAATTTTAATTTTAAAATTGCAAATTATTTTCATTTAGGTGTCAGAGAATTTGGTTAGAGTTCTACGCAAGGTGGATGAGGGCAAAACCTAATGGGTTACTCGTATGAGGCCATGGATAGAGCCAAGGGGGCCATAAAACAATATATGAGCCCATTTGGTGCATAAATGCTTGGAGATGGAACAAGCAACTCCAGTGACTTAAACGTGCAACGACCTACTACTCTGATGCAATTGCAGTTAGGGGATCCAATTAAGGATGGCCTTAAACCACATAGCCCTCATAATTACATAGCCAAAAAATGCAATAAAATGAGACGACAAATAAACTCAATTTTTTATTAGCATTCAATGGCTGGAAATACAGCTTGCACTCACAAAGACAACATCACAGTTATCTCGAATGAGATGCGTGACCACATCAGATCCTCACATCTTTGTCTACTAACTCACGGTCTTTGCAAGTATAGCTATCTCTCAGGATACTCACTATGGTTTATCCTTACGCTCGCTAACTAGTTGACTCAAGCATAGGGGCATGTTTATATAGGCACAAGACCCATCTACTTGCAATAGTCCACTCAGCAACCCACTACCTTCATTAAATTTTGTAACACATCACTGTGCACCACAAACATTAAATGTTCATTACAATCCCAAAGCACCAAAACATCACAGCATAAAGCATCACGGTGAAGCATATCACAAAGTGACATTAAATGAAACCCCAACAACCTTCCATGATTCAAGGAATTAAATGCAACTGATTAGAAGCTACGACGACTCTTTATCCATAACACATCATAAGAACATATGCGCCCAAAACAATTTGCACACAAGATAAGTTAAGGGGAAGTCACAACCTCACAAGGCTAAGTCACAACACTTTGAAGCCAAAGGATGCATCGAAGATTCCTTGTGCAATGATCCTTATATTCACATTGTTTTGCACCAACATCCTGCATAACACATCACAAGCTTGTGCATCACACAATGCTTCACAAGCCACTACAAACAAGAACCAAAACTATGTGCACCATCAAAGTTGCACAAAATAACAAACAACAAATGCATGTGCACAAAGGTTGCAGAAAACATTACAAAGGATTGGCATGTGTACAAAGGGGGTGCAAAACAACACAAAGAACTTATGCACAAATCAAGACTTGCACAAACTGGAATGTGGTTATTTTTTTGACTAAGTGTTAGACTAAGCAATTTTGGTTGATGTAGGATTACAAGTGAACCTGGATGCTCCTGCATCATACACATTGGGAAAAGAAGGAACATGAACTCCTGCTCATTCACCTTTTAGGAGTTTTGCTATTGGTATTCCTTGTTTTGCAGCTTCTGATGCACTTATCCATGTTCCATCTTCAATTTCTCGACCCTTTTGTTTTACAAGATATTATTTATAGTCTTCGTCGCGCGTTGGCTTGCTAACTCTATAATCAATCACCTTTTCTGCTTCCTTGTGCACTTTCTCAAGTATCTATGCTCTCCAATCAACTTCTTCAAAATTTGCACTTGTGCTTTTTGTACTAATCTTCCCTTCATGATACGGATAGAAATTTGCCACATTTACAATTGGCGATGTGTTTATCCCTTTAACTAAATCAATCTTAATGTCACAAACTTTTGTAACACTTGGCATGGCCCAATTTTCTTCCATTTTAATTTGTCATAAGTTCCTTTTGGAAATATTTTCTTTCTCAAATATGCTAAGACTAAGTCTCACACCTAATATTCCACTTCTCTTCTTTTCACATTTGTGCATTGCTTGTAATGTACAATGCTTCTTTCCAATTTTTTGTGCACTTGTTGATGTAAACCACGCATATACCCAACAAAATCTTCTGCTTCAGCAATCGTTTTTAGCTCATCTATGATGTCACGCAATTTTGTAACTCCTCTTGGACTTGACCCATACACAATCTGAAATGGTGTCTTTCTAATACTATTAATTGAATTCTTATAAGAAAATTCAGCTCGTACCAGAACTAAATTCCATGTTCCTGGCTTTCCTTCAATCAAACATCGTAATAGTTTACCAATACTTATGTTAACTACCTCTGTCAGTACACCCATCTAAGGATGATACGTTGAACTAAACTGTAGTTTGATATTCAAGTTCTACCACATCCTCAAGAAATGTCCAATAAACTTCACATCTCTGTTTGATATTATGTTGCACATCAATCCATGAAATCGCACTTCCCTGAAAAACAAGTTACCAATGTGTGTCGTGTCACTAGTCTTATTACAAGCAACAAAGTGTGTCATCTTTGAAAATCAATCCACAAATATGGAATCTTGTCCATTCCATATTTTACACAATCATAAAAAAGAATCCATGCTAATATCTTCCCATGGTTTCTTTAGAATAGGCAATGGTTGATACAACTCTACATTCTAACTTCTCCCTTTCCCTAGCTAGCAAATTCTATACCCCTGCACTTACTTGCACACACTTGCACTCATTTCGCGACCAAAAGTATTTCTCAATCAATTGTGCATCTATTTTTTCATAAGCAAAATGGCCTATAAACCTCCTCTATGCTTCTCCTTAATCATATTCTCACACATTGAACCTCTTAGTATACACAATTGTGCTCCTCAAAACAACAATCCTCCTTGCATGAAATCTTTATCTTTTTCATACATCTCTTTCTTATAATCAAATATCTTATGACTTCTACCAGCATCTTGTTCAACAAGAGACACCTTCTACTCAACACATCTGCAACTTTGTTTAGCTTAACACTTTAGTACTTCAATAAAAATGAGTAACTTTGTAGACATTCAACCCACTTCATATGTCTTTGGTTCAGTTTTCCTTTACTATTTATGAATTGCAATGCTTGATGGTTTGTATACAACACAAACTCCTTTGGAAACAAATACTGCCTCCACTTCTTGAGTGCTTGCACTATGGATAAAACTCCTAATCGTATACTAAATTTTTTTTATTTTTGCATCATTTAGTTTCTCACTTATGTAAGCTATAGGCCTACCTTCTTGACTCATCATTGCTCCTATTTTTGCACCACTCGCATCGCAATCTACTTGAAATATCTTACTGAAATCTAGCAAGGCCAACACTGACTACTTAGTTACCTTCTATAACCGCTAGAAATTATGTTCCGCTTTTGCACTCCATATAAATTCTTGTCTTTGTACATCACCTCGATGATTACTACACATGTCCTAAAATTCCTAATGAACTTACTACAAAATATTGTAAGGACATGAAAGCTTCACACTTCAAATGGCCATTCAAGTATAGCTCGCACCTTTTCTAAATTGATCTTCAAACCTTCTCGAGATATTACAAAACTCATGGATACTAATTCCTCCTCCATGAAGCTACATTTCTTCAAATTTACAACCTTTCATCAAGTAAACGCTGCAACACTTGCCCCAAATGCACTAAGTGTTCTCTCTTTGTTCTACTGAAAATAAATGTCATTCAGACATACTATAACAAACTTACCTAAGAATTGTTTCAACACTTCATTCATGACTCTCATGAACGTACTTGGTTCATTACTCAGTCCAAATGGCATGACTAAATACTCGTACAACCCTTCTTGCATTTTGAACATAGTCTTCCACTCGTCACCTTCCCTTATACAAATCTGGTGATATCCACTCTTCAAGTCAATCTTCGTGAAGTATCACACGCCACTTAAGAGAACCATCATATCATCCATGCGCGGCAATGGAAATCTGTACTTTATGGTAATCTTGATGATGGCTTTGGAATCAATGCCCATTCTCCATTCTCCACTTTTCTTAGACACTAACATTGTTGGAACTGAGCATGGGCTCAAGCTTTCTCCTATCAACCCTTTATCTATTGAAATTGTCTTTGCACCTTTGCATTCTCATTAGGCATCAACCTAAATGCCACTTTGTTTGGTAGGCTCAAACCTAGGATCAAATCCATTCAATGACTTATACTTCTCATGAGTGGCAACCCATCTAGTAGATCGTTAGAAACAACCTCTGCAAACTCACTCAGCAAGTTCTTAACTTCACGCAGAAAATCTTTTGTTGCACATATGCTTACAACTTGCGTGAGCTTTGTTATCAATGCAATACATGCATTCTCTTTCACTTCTCTCATGAATTGTTTTCCTGAAATCATCAAAACTCTTGGACCTTTGTCCACTTCCTTGCTCTTTTCCTTCAAAGGATTTAGGGTGTGTTTTATTCCATCTTTCATCAATGTATAGGTGTTTGTGAAACCATCATGTTGCACCCTCCTGTCAGATTAACAAGCCCTTCCAAGTAACACATGGCAAACATCCATGGGTATTATGTCGCACAAAAGTTCATTCTTGTGTCATTGTTTATTCACCATAATGTGATATTCTTTTAGCAACCAAGACACTCTATAGGGATTTGGATGCGCAATCCTCTTCAAACCAAGCTTTTCAACCATCTCTTGCAAAACAAGATTATTTTTAGTGCTACTATTGATAATCAACTTGCAGCACTTATCTCCTGATCTACAAATGATTCTTACTCTATGTAGGACCGTTCTCTTTTTTTGTCAGTTTCAACAACACCCTCTTTATAGTGAGAGCTTCTCTAATTCATGATTCATCTATGCTATGAATAAATGCAATAATTTCTTCACCTACTTGTGCGATATTCGCATTTCCATTGTTTCTCCTACTACCTACATTGGGCGTATGTGGACACTCAAATGCTCTATCTCTAGTTTCACCACATCTTAAATATGTACCCTTGAATCCTCTTCCTCTATCTCATCCATAGGATCATATACCTCTAGTAGGATTACCTCTGCCTCTTTGCACACTAGTATCATTGCATTAAGAAATACTGGAATCTCCTTGTGCAAAGTAACCTCTATCTTTGCTTCCTTGTCTTCGCACGAGCGAAAACTTTCCTTTCCCTCACATTGCACCTCGTTGTCTGCAAGACAACTTATCCTCTGCTTTCAGCACACACTAGTAGGCTTCTTCAATTGATCACAACCAGATCATACCATACCCGTCTTCAACGAAAATTCGCAACCCATTCAATATCCCAAGATCTTCTTGGTGTCATTTTCGACATGACCCACTCTGATGGTGAGTCTATAAAACTCTTCAATGTTATCGTTCACACTCATCTCCCTCTATCTCAAATTTTGAAACTTCTTGAACAAAGTTAATTGGTAGTCAGAGGGTATGAATTATGCATTTAACTTCACAACCAGTCTATCCCAAGTCTTGATCTCGTCTTTATCTCTACGAATTCTTTCCACCTACGCATGATCTCACCTTAAGGATGTGTGACCCTTCAACTTTGCCCATGCAAATTTGGCATTCATGGGATCTTCCATCATTTCATACTTAAAATACTTCACTAATTCAGTAATCCATTCAATAAGCTCTTCTAGACTTAAACTCCCTGAATAATTATGACGGTCAACTTCAACTACTAGTCATCCTTGCAACTACAAGGAGGAATCTATCTTTAGATTCATCGACCTCTTCTTTTGCGACCTAGTTCCCAAGTGCTTCTTCTGCAGCATCATTGTCATTTTCATCATCCACCACTCCAATGCCTCGATGTTGTATAGTTTCCATAGCCTCTAAACGAGCTTGCATATCTCTCATCAATCCTGCCAAGCCTACAAGTCTTGGCTCTCTGGCTACTCTCAACGCTCTTGCAACGAACCATGCTCAATGTTCCTTGAAATCAAAAAAAAATCACTACACCTATCGAACACTTGCTGGAAGATGCTTTCACTACTTTCTACCCACACTCACAAATGCGGAAAACAAACTTTTATCCACACACTCTAATACCAAAATGATGTCGTAATTAGGGGATCCAATTAAGGACATTTGTAAACCATGCAGCCCTCAAAATTACACAAAGAAATAATGCAATAAAATGCGACAACAAATAAACTCACTTCTTTATCGGCTTTCAGTGGCTGGAATACAACTTGCCCACACAATGACAACAACATAGCAATCTCGAATGAGATGCATTACAACATTAAATCCTCCGATCTCTACCTACTACCATGTGGTCTTTGCAAATATAGCTCTCTCTCGGAATATTTGCTATGATCTATCCTTAAGCTTGTTGACTAGTTGACACAAGCGTAGGGGCATGTTTATATAGGCACAAGACCCACCTACTTACAACAATCTGCTTAGCAGCCCACTACCTTCATTAAATATTTTTAACACATCAATGTTCACCATAAACATTAAATGTTCAATCCAATCCCAAAGCACCATAGCACATTACAACATAAGGCATCCAACAAAGCACATCACAGAGTGACATTAAATCAAACCGCAACAACTTTCCATGATTCAAGGAATTAAATGCACCTGGTTAAGAGCTGCAACAACTCTTTATCCATAACACATTACAAAAACATATGCCCCTAGAACAAATTGCACATAAGATAAATGATGCGGAAGTTGCAACACTTTGCTGCCAAAGGATGCACTAGAGACCCCTTGCACAATGATCCTCACATTTGCACTATTGCACACCAACATTCTGAAATAAGACATCACAAGCATGTCCATCACACAATGCTTTGTATGCCACTACAACTAGGAACCAAAATTGTGCACACCATCAAAGTTGCACAAAATATTACACAGGATTGGCATGCATACAAAGGTGATGCAAAACAACACAAAGAAATTACGCGTAAATCAGGACAAGTGTTTTTGGTTGATGTAGGATTACAAGTGAAATCGGATGCTCCTGCATCATACTTGAACCCCAAGTTTTTTTTTCTCTGATCCATTTAAGGTCAAAGAGGAGGTTATGGATGGCCTCAACACATGCATAACAAGGATGATCCCTGATGAAGCCATTAGAGACAACTCTTGATGAGCTACAAATTTACAAGACTGCAGAGTGGAAGCTATTTTCTTCACCTCTATGCATTTGAAGGAGAATGACCCAACATCCAAGTAAACACATAATTCAAATTGAGTCCTTTGATTGTAGTCTCGTTATTTCTTTAATAAATGCAAGCCTGGCTGACTTACAAAGTTATAAATGTCTTATTTGCATATTTTTGGTGGGAAGATTATGGTGCAAAAACACAAAATCTTCAAAAAAACACAAAATCTTCAAATGCTAGCCATCAACATTTGTGCCACCCATGTAGTGCTTCTAGGTGTGAATGTAATTGGAGCATGTTTGAGGCCATTCACACAAACAAGTGCAACAAGTTGACAACATAACACTTCAATGACATTGTCTTTGTGTGATACAATATGTCTTCATGTGAGACAAGTGGAGGGGCAAAATAGTCATGAGGCAATTGACTTAAATGACATCAATCCATATGCAGACTAGATTGTTGAACCTGAGGATGTGGATGGGCAACAACTTGCATTTATTGAGGAGGTCGCAAATTCGGAGAGGGAAACAAATGAAGCGATAGCAGCAAAGGAAGCAGAGGCATCAAGAGTTGGTGAGGATCTAGATGATATGTTTCCGAATGATGTTCCAAAGGACTCTTTACCTTCTACTTCCAAGGCACAACAAATAGGGAGCTAGAGATGATTTTAAGATGCATTGATGACTATAGTCTATGAGCATTGTACTCTTTTTTGGTCAAAAACTAATAGAAAATATACTTGTGTCCCCTCTACATTCATTTCTCATGCTTTTTACCAATGTTTTATATGTTATTTCCGTTTATTTTATAAATTTATATTTTTTAAAAGTAGCAATAAAGTTGAGTAATTTCCAAGTCCCAAGTATGGGTCAAAATTTTGAGCTACCAAATAATTTTTGATTGCAAGATTTTGAACTATGGGTTGTATGACCCGCATGTTGTAAAATACATAAGTTGGCTAGAGGGTGGAGCTACCTCCATCAGTGGTCACATATTTAGATCAAGTTACTCCCACAGCTTACAGATCCCACACCATAAGCTTTCTCCATCGATAGGTTGTTGTGTCAGCACTATCATACCTATCAAGTTTGTTCCTATTGTTGTTTCTCTTTTCACCATCACAACATGTGGGCACTATGATCTCGTGTCCTTTCATAAAACAAACTACGCACCATATCCTTGGCCATCACAATGAGGTCAAGGTACTTGTTTCCTCATTAAAACAACTTTTTAAACATCAATTGTGCTAGCTCGTGCTTCACTTTCTCCAACTCTTTTTTATGGCTCAGTCATTCTCCCTTTGCCATGATTTTGCTTCCAATCTTGAGGCTAGTTCTAGGACTTCCAAAAATGTTTTAAATATTTTACATTCTATATAGGCTCTCAAATATGGTATTATCCTTAATACAAACCATTCTATTCTTTGTTTTCCATTCAATGGTTCTTCTAGCTTCCACACT
The DNA here is from genome assembly GCA_037957365.1 of Torreya grandis. Lineage (NCBI taxonomy): Eukaryota > Viridiplantae > Streptophyta > Pinopsida > Cupressales > Taxaceae > Torreya > Torreya grandis. Next base: position 1,826,301 of record JARHVA010000304.1, on the reverse strand, counting down.
ATTTCCTTAAATAGCTAATCATACTCCTTTACAATTTCTTCCTCCTGTATTAGGTTCCTCATTTTACTAACACTCTTTGTTGGAATGTTAGGATAGTGAAAATCAGTTTCAAATGTCATCTTCAATTCATCCCAAGTCAAATTGTGGTCAGGTCTCACCTTCATATACCACTCTAGTGTCTCATCTCTAAGGCTGCCAACAAAATTAAATAGCTTCACTTGGGGACCATTAAACCAATGACTTCTCCATTACGAGTCTAATACAAACAATTGTTCCTCGGCATCTTTTGTATCTTTCCAAACAATGAGATTTCATCCTATTATGCCCCATCACAGGTGGGTTTGAACTCGATCTCTTTTCATGAGGATACTTTCTTGCCAAATTGCTCTCTGAGGAACAAGGCATGTGCTTCTTTTTCTCTCTTGTCTTACTAAGGGATTTCTTCTCCCTTTTTCTCTCTTCCCAATTCTATTCTACAATAATTTCTTCCTAGTACTTGATATGAATTCTTCGCAATATCCCTTCTTCCTTCAATATTCTCATTAAACCTCATGTAACCATACCACACTCTATCTCACTCACTTGCAATTGCTCCTTATAACTACCAAGTGTCACACGGGATGGCATTTGGTCCAAGGGGTTCATCTCCTCACAAGGTCTCTTCAAGTTGTGGGTGTGGAAGGTGCCTCTTTGAACCTCCTTGTTATCTTCTTTTCTTATCTCGTTTATATTTTCTTCTTCTTCTAATTCTTTCTTATCTTCTTCATCACTATCAATTACTACCTCTTCATCCTCTAAATAGCCAACTTATCTAACATTATCTTCTACTTCATCTTCTCTAACATTATCTTCTTTAATTCTAAATCCTTATCTACTTCTACTCTTTCCTCTCATTCCTTCATTATCTCCGAATTTATCTTTTACTTCTAAATATAGAGAGTCAGACCATATTTCACCTTGGTCTTCCGCTCCCAAGGATCGTACAACTCCTCATCCTAATATCTCTGCAATTTTTGTAATATCTTCTTGCTAGGATTTCATCATCCTTTTATTCTTTGAATTAACTTCTTCTAATGTACTTTCTTCTACCTCATTCTCTTCTCTTACTTTGTTTGTGCTTCTAGTCTCAAGGGTTGTCATTTCTAACTTAGATGCTTTTGCATTTTCGATGTTTTTAATTGATGCACCATCTACACAATCCATTTTTATTAATTCACTCTTCTAATTCTTTCTTCTTACTTTTCTCTATCTCTCTCTTTTCTCCTCTATTCTAACACTTTTCTCTTACAATCTCTTTCTCTCTTATATTTTAATTCCTCTCTTAGTATTACTAATTTCTATCTTTTCACCTTATCCTATGCTTCCTCTTTCGTTTATCCCCCCAATCATCATCGCTAATTTCCCATAGGTTAAATCTCGTCAAGGATGCCCCCTCTTCCCGTGCACCATCGCTTAGGATCCTAGCCTCTTATCACACAAGTTTGGGAGATCTCCTTTTCTACAAATGCATGTGAATGTGAAAATTTTCCTTGGTTCTTATCTTCCCCGACTCTGATATTCCCCCCAGTGCAGATTACTCCCTTCTTGGTATCAGTTAGCCAAGATCCTGGCAGGAAAACAAAATGCTTGCATAAGTTGGGGATGTTTATACCAACATACAGGATCTTCGACCTGGTTAGACTACACAAAATGATGGATTCCAAGTCTTCCATGCAAAGTTCATCTTCCATGCTCCATGCATTGTGTTCAGTGTCGTTTAGGACTAGGATATCACATTCATGGAGACATTTCAGCAACAAACAACATCAGCAGGACACTAGTGGACCACCAGGTATATGTCAAACAGTTCCATTCAACACATAAAGTATACTAATGGACAAAGTGCACCTCCAAACAGGCAATGCAGCACACCAGCAAGCTCCCCCCAGGCATGGACAGCACCAATGGAAACAAAACCTCTTGCAAGACTTTATGACAGCACCACCGCATCATACAACTGACAATTTTATAAGCAGCAGACAACCAAGAATTATTTTCAACTGTTCCATGAGTAACTGAAATGATTGAATTGCATAAAAGGTTATCGGACAACCATAACTGTCACAAACCAAGAGATGATCAATGCTCTCTCTCTCTCTCTCTCTCTGTGTGTGTGTGTGTGTGTGTGTGTGTGTGTAACAGTTACTATTATGAAATAAATAGGAATGGAGTAGTTTAGTTGAAGTTTGTTTTATCTACTTGAGCATGATTGGTTCTGTATTTTACTCATTCTAGTTGGATTCATTCTGGGTGCTCCGCTTGGTTATGTAAATTGAAGACTTACTCTTGTCATACATGTTCTACTCCATTCTAACATTGTCTCGACTCTCTCTCATGGTATTTAGACTCAAACTCAGATGAGACTCGGACTCGGATGAGACTCGGCAAGCACAGTTTAGGCTCAGACTCGTACTCGGCAAAAAACAGCAAAAACTCAGTAAGACTCAGTAAAATAAAAATAAAAAATTTTAAAATAAAATAAATTCTTATGCATTTTAGAGAAAAATAATATCAATAATCTACAAATAATTAATAAAAATGTTATCATTTAAATTAATTTAACATATCAAATTAGTTCAACCTAAATATCAAGCCATAAAATATAAATATAGAGGCCAACTACTACATAAGTTTTTTTCAAGATAACTTTTAAAATTTGGAAAATGATCAATGGTTAAAAAGAACCAAATGTATCAACCAGCTAAAGATAAAAATATTTTTTCTAAAGTGATGTATTTAAAATGTAATAATAATTTTAACATTGTGAAAGATAAAAATTATTGAGTTAGCCAAGTCGAGGCCCTAAACCTCAGGGGCCCTACTCAGCTCAGGAATCCGCAAATTTTTCATAAACTCATAAAGTCTCAATATTATGGTTCTATGTGTTTATATGGTGAACTCCATCTTTAATACTTAGGAAGTCCATTATTATATAATATATACCCACCATCATATAAAATAGACCACTGTTTCCATTTATAATAGCTTGATTCACTCAGGGTTTGAAATATTTACTCAGGATCAAACTGTTGTGCCCTGTATTTTCTGGTGATACAGGTCATTATTCCCGATGTTAAGAGTTTCCTTGGATGAAGTGATCAATCTCTCTCTAACTAATTCATTTGATAAATCAACATACATCTGCTTCACATGCATCATGTGCTTTGTAGAATAAGATTGGTTCTGGGAATTTAAGAAGAATATAATCAGTGAAGAATTACTTGTGGTGGCGCTACCTATCTCTTTCACAATATTCTTCTAGATCCAGAACAATGAATTATATATATCAGAAAAGATTCCTATCCCTTATACTCACATTTTGTCTATGCATTATAGGGCATGCTATTCTTATGTTTTATTGCACAAAATATCGCTTCCTCAAAGCTTATACCACATATTATCTGCTTGCGAATTTTAAGAAATCTTCTCTTTACTTATTGTAGTAAAATAAAACTGAATGTGTTTAGAATCGATAATACTGAATTTACCATCACACACTATCAGATTATCTAGAAGACGGGTAATACACCCAAGAGTAATTACTGTCAAGATAGAGTGCTTATTTTAAACATGCTTATTTTCCACAGAAACACATCCACACCTGCACCCTCCCACACAATGAACAAATTTACAACAAACTGCAGTCTTTGTCTCCCAACTTTGCAAGCATAAAAGTCAGCTAATAATAGGCCTGTGAAGAAAATAGTAATCATCTACATAAACATACCTCAACCTGTGTGGCCGTACCATATAAAGTTTCTTCACGTTCAATTAGGCGTTGATGAAGCAAGCAATAATGATCCCGGTCAAAACTCACAATTGGCTCAGTTTGAATATAGACGCCAGAAAGTTGTGTTAACACATGGGAAGCCATTGCTTGTCCAAAAATAGCAGGAATAGTTCCCAAGACAGGTATAATACGAACTCTGAAACCTGGCACAATCTGATGTCAGGATCCCAATCACATGTCAAAACATCAATGCCTTCTAGATATGACAATTGTGCATAATTAAATACTTTTGGCAAATAAAAGTACAAGTAATTCTTATCAAAACTAATGTTCAATTCAATAGCAGTGAATCTTTCTCATGTAAAGATAGTGCAGTACATAACCAATTCATATGAAATTAGAAAGAAAGAAATAAATTATATCAATGACCACGAATGAGCAAAGTATATCAACGGGACTCAAAATGACAGCAAGTTAGAATACCAAAACAGAGTGATAAAATGATTCCAAAAGCCAAAAGTAAAAATCTGAAACTAAATCTAGTTTTTACATAACTTATTACATTGCAAACAAAAAAAATTAATTCATTGTCTTTTCACTGCAAAAAAAGGACAGAGTACTCCACAAAGACTCCAACATGATCTAGAATGTAATAGACAGGTTATAGACATCAGCTAACAGAAAAACATGAAAGCTTTCTGAACGCTCAATACTGATACCTGATATTCTGAGGGATTCTCTTCTTCTCCATTTGGCCCTTTGAAGGGAAGCAACTTGACTTTAGGCTTCTCCAGAGAAAATACCACACTTATGCCACCGTCAATACCATATTCCCTTCTCAGTCGATGTCTCACCTGTGCAAAGGTTAAAGTTCAGAAAGAACAGAAAGATACTAGAACAATTATGAACAGAAAATCCTACTCGTAACCATGATTTTCTAGTACGTCATTAATTTATAACCAAATTCCGTTTGCAAAGATAAAAAGGAAGTTAATTATAATTCTAATAATGCCCTATTATTTTGAACCATTTCCAAAGTGTTCAGAAAGGTCCTGTTACAAAGAGAAGGTGATATCAGTAAAGATCCAGTGAAGGTGTGGTTCTACTTTAAACAATTTTTAACCAATCTCTCAGGGAAAAATATCTATTATTTTTGTACACCAATCAGCACAATTTTTCACTTGCAGTTGATGAAAAGGAGACCAAATTATCAAGTGCACATTTCAAAAGCAGATTTATAGCTCAACAAATCAAGCGACTAAGAAAATCAAAAGTAAAAAATTCCAAGATTTCTGAGATGAACAAAAAAAGATGGTCTCATTAAAGAACTGCAGATTAGTCCACGAAATGTGGTCTAACTGTAAAATGGATTCACTCTCTTTGGCATGCAGGTTCGAATCCATCCACAGACAAAAAAGATAGAATGTGAAGTGTAAAACAGTTTATACTGAAACTATATAGGGTTTATCAAATTAAAAATATATACAACTGCAAATTGTTGTACATTAATGAAAGAAAGAATATTAATATCCGCAGATGACTAAAAGCACAGACAACAGAAACTTGCATGCAGTAGTACACTGAATTGAAGTATTCATAAAATCTATACACCAAGTATATCTTCTACATGTAATAAATTCAAGATGGAAGCCCCAATATTGCTTCTATCGAAATATTCAAATCAAAGGTGAGAGAAACTCAAGGCTCATAGGAAACCATAAGCTTCAAATTCACAAATCCCAGCCATAGGGTCTCTTCCCCTTCTGCTGCTTCTAGGAAGCCATAAAGTCACCTATAACCTCGAGTAGCCATCAAGATTGACTCAATTAAAAACCAATTTCTACAAGAATATTAAATTGAAAAAAAATTATATATTCTTTAACTGTAATCCGTGATACGAATACTTTACCAGTTGAGATTTATATGTTACAGCTATCCATTAACATGAAAATCCACAAATAGCAGTTTATTATCATCTTGGAAATCTAGTTGAGCAATATTTTTCAAAATGAATGTGTATCCCTTTTTTCACAAATGCCTAAGAATTTCACAGCCATACAACCTCAATAGTTACTTCCTCAAGTATTCTAATTGTCTCAGATTCCTTCTACAAGAAGGTTTATTGCTCTCACCCATTATACATATTCCTCGTGATAAGAACCTGATCAGATTTTCTACTATTTCCTTGGACAGATAAAGAGGATGGAAGCATAATACTGTATTCATGAGCAAAACAAGTAAGAAATGTGAGACCAGAAATAAATACAGTGAAACAAAGACAGTCTTGGAAACAAGGGGGATGGTGTAAAGGGAAGACGAAGTGATGCAATAGAAGAAGAACTAGTCCTGTACATATTTTACAGACATAATATAGCTAAGAAGTGATGGACAAAAGCCTCAATCCAACACTTACGAAAATATATTTGGTTAAACTAACGGAAAGGAAAAAGAATCATTTGCACAACCCAGAATCAAGCCGACCCATGATGTTAACCAGGCCCAATGAGTTAATCATGACCATAAAAACATCAATGGATAGGTCACTGACATGATGGGTAAGGAGGACACCATGAAGCCCAAATCCACAAGATTTCACCAGGACCACTATGTTGAACCTAGGACAGTTAACAGCACATGAGTTAGGTCACGCAAGAGTCAAGGAACCCATAATACAATCAAACAGTAGAGATTGTTCCATGATGAGTCGATGATGTCACTGTTGGAGCTCCAACAAGCCCTCCTAGGACTTGGATAATGAAAGTAAAAGTATGTATAAGTACACCACGAATTGGTGGCATTTAAGCAATTCACACATCCTCTCCCCAAGTGCACAAAATACTAATAGCATATTTTAGGTGACATGGAAGAAAAATTTTAATTGTATATATTATTAACATCTTTCACTCTTAAAGTTCTGAGCTTTCCTCCTCAATTTCCTTATGCCATCATTCTGAGGTATTTCCAACTCAATCCTTGCTAATGTTTCTATATAAATTCTATTATAATTAATAACAATTCAGATATATCAATGTAACGAGTGCATGTATGATCCTTAGAACACAAGTAAATAGAATGTTGCATGATTGCTCATAATCCTTCTTATAATCTAACTAAAGAGAACGCGGGTAATCCTCATATGAAAATATAATATGGCCATAGAGATTGTGGGTAATCCTCATATGGAAATAAAACTGGGCCATCGAGTAGTCCACTAAGTATTCCCCTGGGCTATTAGGTAGGCCAGTGTAATCCTACTAGGTCCATTCGGTTAAGACACTGGGTTTTTTAATCTCTCTAACATATTATCCTAGGTAGAACAGACATGGCAGTTGGTTCGAGACGTGAATTAATGAGTCTCGAGACCCATGGGATGCTGGTGACAGACATCAAATAACACCTATAAGGGATTTGCCATAATAGGTTTGATGATGGCCCACCCCAAGGTTTCAAAAAGATCATTCATGTATCTTGGCCTCATTAATGACTGAGTCACAAGGGCATGTGAATGATAACCACGTATATGATTTTTACCGGTTTGTCTTTTAGCATGCATCACAAGGGAAACAAGGCAAGTCCACGAGACAGTTGTCATACAGTTTCAAACTACTTTTGGAATCTTTGATTTGATAGAGTACTATAGGAGTCAATTAGGTGTGACCTCTCCTGCAGAATCTCTTTGGATAAACAACCCTGAAATTCTTCTCTAGGAGCACACTCTTGTTGATGATGGATGTACATTCCATCATGTATCCATTGTTGTATGGTTCTCTCTCATTCTCTTGGCTATCTGCAAAGACAGTTCGAAGACCTTGCTTGCTTTTGCAAGCTTCGCCAACTTCAACATTATTAAGACTAAGGTGATGATCTTCAATAGCTTCGCAAATGCTCTTTTCTAGTTCTAATTCCCTTATAAAGGAGAGCACATGGAGATCACAACCACTTATAGATAATTGGGGATCCAATTTACAATTCCATCACTCAATCTGAGGCCTACCTCTCAGCTATGTCTTTGAAAAGCATATGAGTACCTTTTTGTATTGAAGCCATATGCTTTTAGATATATTTTCAAGACAACTATTAAAATTTGGGTCTCTTCAACGCAATTATTAAAACCACAGTTTTTAATCGGTCAATAGTTTTGGGCACCAATTAAGAACTTGTTGACTAAGCAAGTATTAAGAGGGTTAAAACTATCATGCTACAACATATGATATATTCCAAGTAGACAGTTCCTCAATGCATTGTCCAAAGCTCGTCTTCAAGCTCATTTTCTATATTTAGAGACTTGAGTACTTGTATTTGCTTTCCTTCTTTAGAAAGGTTCACCTCATTGGGTCTCTATTGACCAGCTTCCACCATTCATATACTTCCTTGGGCACTCGTCACTTCTTTTCATTGAAGAATGTGATCACTAAATCCATCACAGAAGCCAAACTAACAATACAATCAAATCACTTGTACCTTTCTCTCTCCCCAATTTGCAGTCCCAAGATGGCTTTCCATGCCGAGCATTTCATACAAATTGTTGATGAAACCATCATTTGACCCAACTATTTGCATTTCTATGGTTTGAGAACTTCCATTGGCCAACTTAGGGTTTGTTTCCACCAATTACATATTGACACAACGCACCTTTACATGTGATGATAGGATTTGTTGTCTTTCTCTGCTACCAAAGGTGGATGATGAACATCGCTTTATTTTTATATGTCACAATTACCATGAGATGTAGAGTGGTGTCATTGTTTTTAAAAAAACAAAAGAGGTTCACTTTCCACCTCCTTCTGTTGGCCCAACCATTAGGAGTTGTTCCCTTTTCCTTCGGAAGGATTTCACTTTCAAATTTAAGGCTTTATAGGGGATCCCTAGGGTGTTGATTAACTCCATTCCACCTATCCCAAATGTTGGTGGGGTTAGCACCCTTTTAGATATTGTTGATTTGCATATAAATGGGAATATATTGGTGAGACAATGTACATCTTCACTTGTTGCAACTAACAAACCTCAATCCTCTCTCTCAAAGGCATCGTGGTCTTGCTTCTACCCAATGGTAAAGGCCATCTAGTTCTCCTCCTCTGTGGCATGCGCAATGGGGACAAGCGTGTGTTACCAATTTTCGTCTACCTCAAGAGGTTCATAGGCCTTGCGTGTTTGGAGAGGTTATCGAGGGAGTAACCTACTTTCTCCTAGGATTGTCTAACTTGGCTCCCTTAGCCCTTGGCATTCTCCTAAGAAAAATATCATATCTTGTCTTGGCCCCATTGTTGTAGCGCTCGTTGATGTCATCAATTGTTATACTCAGAGCTTTAAAACAAATGTTTGACAATCCTGGTATCCACCTTTGGACCACATTGGCTACCTATGTCCTTACGAGGTCTTCCCTTTGCATGGTTATTTACATTTTTTCTTGGATCATATGGCTAGGGTTTACTCGTTTTGGGTTCACTTTCATATTATGTTCACATTGTTTTACTGTTTAGTTACTTTTTCAACTCTTTGGGTTCTTTTGCCCTTCTACCTATATTATGCAGGGCATATCCCTACCCATCAGTCCCTCATCCCCATCCCCATGTTATTTTCCCATTCAAATATTATTTCTAGGATTTTAGAGGTGCTTCCAAGCATCCTAACTTTGTATTCTCATGTTTTCTTGTCCCATGCAAAAGTAGATCCAATGAAACATAGCCTTCTACTTTGCTATTGGAACTTTTACTTTCATTGGCCATGCATGGACACTAATATAATTTGTTTCTTTTTTAATCCTTTCGTTCTTTCTTCTAAAAGGTTACAATTAATTTGTGGTAGTATTGTTAAATTTAGGTGGCACTATAAGTCTTGTATTTAAATTGCCTCCATATCTAAGTGGAACAAGCAGCCAAAAGGGGCTGCTGGTCAATCTTCACTCTTTTTCATAATGGGCAATGAGATGAGAGAGGAGGTTGACAAATAAATAGCAAGATTTTTTTTTTTTGCATGAGGAATCTCCTTCAATGGGATTCATTATCCGTATTTTGACAAAATGTTTCATGCCATTAATGATGGACCAAAAGGGAACAAACCACACAAGTATGAGAAGCTCTAAACAGGAAAGACATGATAAGATGAAATCTCCCAAGAATTATTGGACTGATAATGATAGTTCAATAGTGGTAAATGGTTGGATAAATACAAGAAAAAAATAGTAGTTTTAATAATTATGATTTATTCTACAACAGGACACAATTTCTAACGTAGATTGATTGCTCATGGCAAGACAAGAATACCTTCTTTCTGAAGGAGCAGTTATACGAAGCCATTGATGGGATTGGACTATCAAATATGGTCCAAATTATTATAGATGTTGCACCTATTTACAAGGTTGCAAGAATGATGGTGCTAATACAATACAGGAAAAATAGTATTGTCGCTGTTTTGTGTGCATACATTAAATAATGTTTTAGAGGACAAAGCAAAATTTGAGTCTGTTGCAAATTTGATTGACGAGGGCAGAAAATCCAAATGTCCATATGTAATACTCATTATTCACAAGCTATTTACTGCAAACACACAAAGGTAGAGATGTTGAAGCCTACAAAAACCCATTCAGCTACCTATTTCATACTTCAACAATTGTGGAAAGTAGACGGGCCCCTTTGTGCTAACATTGAGAGTGATGCATGGGCGTTGTAGAGAAAAGCTTCTATAGAAATTGCTACACAGGTGAAGGTGCATTGCTGAAATGATCCGTTTTGCAGATTCAAACCACCTTTCAATGGGTAAGATCCATGGCTGCAATGATTTTGTGTCAATAGATCAACCCACAACTAATAACAAGAATGCTCAAATCTAGCCTTCGTAAGAAAGCAAGATGCATGAGAGGTGAAATAATATTGATAATCTGCTTAAAAAGGTTGCTTATGCATTGAGTCCCAAATGGTATGACACAAAACGTACATAACTGAGTCCTTCATCTCAAAGGTAGAGAGGCAATAAAGGGGATCTAGATAGTTGTGCAATAAATCTATGGTCATGGCAAGGAAGTAGCTATTATTAGGGGAAAATGTGCCCTCTTCGTTGGTGGGCAACGTGAATTTGGAACAATGAATGCATTATTTGATAGGACCCAAAACAAAAATCCTACTAGTTGCCGGACACTTCACGGCAAACATGCACCTAAGTTACACATATTTTCCATGCAACTACTTTCAGAGATTGATAGTTCTTCTTGTGATGGGAATTGGGGTACATGTGGTTTTATTCGTTCTATGGATTGTTGGGATTAGTTTTCACATTAGGTGAAGATAGATATTTACAGGATGGTAAATAGTAAATCAGTATTTACCGAGAGGTAAATAAGTAACAGGTTAGTAATTAGTAAATCGAAATATTGTTATATATAACAATATTACGTTAGAATATATATTGTTGTGATATATTGTTATTTGTTATAACAATATATCGTAATAGGTTTGCTTATTAACAGGATTCGGGTGTGAGAAAACGGTGGAGAATTTATAGGATGCTATTCCTACATACCTGTATTATTCCTAGATGTATTAATCATTAGAGTGAAATAATATATCAGAGTGTTTTTGAAATATCCAGTTTCTATGTATTCGGCTTTTGGATGATTTAATCAGTGTTGCTCTGCTCCAATTCCTATCAGTGGTATCAAAACAGGGATCTTAAGGGGATCTCCTGTGAAAAATGATTTTTTGATTTGAGAAAGGGGCAGTCTCATTTTTTTTGTGTGCGCCCCAAATGATGGTTTACTAAAGCTGTTAAATAATATCAGTCAGTAGAATAATTAGGCGCATAGATATTCAGTGAAGAAAAAAAAAGGTTGTTATTTTGGGAGGACTAGTAGAGCAGTAATAGGCTTGAGTTAGATTGGCTCAATATAATAGTGTTAGGAGGCGTTATTGTTTTTGGTGCAGTCATATTATGATAATATAATACCATACAAGATCTGAGTGATCCGTGGGTTTATCTACATGAATATATTCTTTACCAGCACTCTCTCTATACACAACTCTCTCAGTTCTACCCAGACAATGCAGTTTGTGTCGATCAAAACACTATTCAGTTTAAATGGCTGCTTGTGGATGACAGTTTATACAATTAGATTGAGCATACGACAGAGTCTTATTTGTTCAAGCCTCAAGATTTGCATTCGGATTCTATGCTTCTCATAATTTTTGGCGATCTATCAATCTCCAGCCATCGTACCATTCTGATAGAGTCAATGCTCAGCCCATGGCAAGCAATTTCCACAAATGGTTCAAGCATCAAACTCGCAGTATTTATCTTGTTGTACCAGCCAATTCATGCATCGACTCGACTCTCCAGGAAGTCATTTCATACGGCTGCGAATTTATGTGTTTGAACTTGGAAGCATTCCGTCTCTGTGCTCAGCACGCAGTTTTTTAGATGGTACTTCAAGTCGTATTAAAAATTCTTTTAGTTCAAGTTTTTAATTATGTCCTGACTTTAAAGTTTTTGAGTCATAAATTATTTTGTTTAGTTAAGTCTTTTCATTTTGCATATAAATGAGTCGTGGTTATAGTGAGTTAAATTTGTTTTAGGTGATCTTCGATGTAAAGTGGTTTTATTGAAGTTAAAGTTTATGAAGTTTGCGTTATATTTCAATAGTGCGTCAAAGCCTTTTATATGTTTTTATTTGTTTGGTCTATTTTCTATGTTAATAAGGTTAGGTCCCCACGTAATCTATTGTCAAGTCTTTTTGAGTCATAGTTGTTTATGTCAATTTTATTTTTATGTCAAAGTTATATTGTCTATTGTAATAAAAATTCAAAATGTCAATATTTTATTTTGGGTCCATAATTATGTTATGAGTCAAAAGTCATTTTTTAAGGATGTCATATTTGTCAAAAAGTCAAAAGTCAAAATTGTAAAAATAAAAATAAAAAAATGCCTTATGGATGCATTTTCACTTGTACGCGACGTCTAAATTGTGGGGGGGATTTCCCTCAAAAAAATCATATCCCTGAGCATCATCGACACATTGCCTAAGTAAGCAGCGAGGATACTGGAGAATGGAGGATACACGAAGGATGGAGGTCTTTTAGCGACCTCTCGTCAATCACCAACGATGAGGCCGCACCAATGATGTGGTGACTTTGTGTGGTGTGTTAATTTCAATTTTTTTTCAGTATGGTGTGGTAGTTACTGTTATTTTCAGTTGTGTGAAAAATAAGGACCATTGTACCTATTCACTTGTGAAGATATTCCCATGTAACCCTTTTGTATATTTACATTGGAGAATGTTGATCTAAAAAGCATTGTAGCAATCATGATGTAAGGCTAGTGGTTAACCTATGAAAACCATGTTGTAAGGTTAGAGGTAAACCTGTGAAAACCATTCTGTAAAGTTAGTGGTGACCCTGAGAAAACGATTCTGTAGGGTTGGTGGTGAACCTGAGAAAATAATTTTGTAAGGTTATTGGTGACCTTGTGAAAACCATTTTGGAAGGTTATTGCTGAACTTGGAAAACCAATTGCAAATGAAGAAAGAGTTGTGCGATGACACATGTATGCGGAGAAGATCATGAGCACACGAAGGTGGAGCACGCTACAATCAGAAACAGAAATATATTGTACCATGTAAAAACTATGGACGGAATGTTGGGATTAGTTTTCACATTAGGTGAAAATAGGTATTTACGGGATGATAAATAGTAAATTAGTATTTACCAAGAGATAAATAAGTAACAGGTTAGTAATCAGTAAATTGGAATATTGTTATATATAACAATATTACGTTAGAATATATATTGTTGTGATATATTATTTGTTATAACAATATATCGTAATAGGTTTGCTTATTAATAGGATTCGGGTGTGAGAAAACGGTGGAGAATTTATAGGGTGCTATTCCTATATATCTGTATTATTCCCAGATGTATTAATCATTAGAGTGAAACAATATATCAGAGTGTTTTTGAAATATCCGGTTTTTGTGTATTCGGCTTCTGGATGATTTAATCAGTGTTGCTCTACTCCAATTCATATCATTGATCTGGTTGGTTTTTAAAAAAACAAAGAACCTGGTGTACACCCACAACTGTGTTCGTCTTTTGTCTCATTTAGATAAAGGTTATTGATACAGAATTAGCATGGATATACTATTTTGTTTTTAAACATTGTTGATACTTGATTGTAATCATGAATCATCATTATGAAATTAAAAATTTTGAAAACTCAATGTTCAATGTTTATTGTTTATTGTTTAATGTTCAATGTTCATTGCAACAATGGATCAAACTTGAAACTTGAATGATTAAATCACAATGTTAAATTGTTAATGTTCAATGCAATATACTTATTCCTTATACATCTTTTTATAACTAAGTTTTCAAGTACTATATGTCTTTGCACCACTCCCACACCCCTGCCCCCACAGCCGTCCCCTCGTTGTCCCCAAACTTAGGCCCCCCCTCCCCCCATTCCCTGTCAAGAAACTCCGTGGAACTATGAAAAGAATGGTCTTTTCTTTTGCACTGGATTTGCAAAAATATTCTGTTAGGAAACTCTATGCCTTCAATACAAGGATGAATCAAAGGAAATGGCTTTTTCACTTAAACACAAATTAGAATGCATAGATGTTAAGTGGATGCTTAATAGTCTTAAGTTCATTCATATAGACTACCAAGTGTGATGCACCATGTTGTGTTTCATTCAATAAATCTATTTGATTGAAATAAGCTGTGTTAATGGAAGTATGCCTAATCAAATTGAGGATTCATTTCTTAAATACTTATGATGTTGTCAAACATTTGTTAACTTCAAGGAAGGAATAAACCGGATGGTGTAAATAAGGAATGATCATCCTTAAAATTAATGTGAATGTAAAGTGACTTAAGTAATATCTTAAGTGAATCAAGGTATCCTAAATAAGTCATGAATACTTGAGCATTGAAGGCCTTACCGTAGGGTTTTGCCCTTTGGGTCTGCTTAACACGTGAGATTAAATATAAAAGGACAATCCACTCAAAGTATATCTAACAAAATAGACCTATTATACTAATGACAAACAAAGCTAAATATCTGGGACAATTGAGCCCTTATTTGATACAAGTAACAATTAAAAGGTTGAATGAAAACTTGATTATATATCTTACAATTGGTTAACGATAAAAAGACCTTTAATAATCTTACCTTAATAAGTAGCGCGAATTGCAATAAGGAAAATATTAAGGGGCGTTAATGATGCCTTTGCTTAATGACTTGCATGTACAAAGTTGCGAACGTGAACTTAATAAGGATAGACAATATCCAAAGGAAATTATAAGACTAAGCATTGATACAACTACATACTCGTCTTATTGCTTTAAGATGAGAGTATCAATGATGCTTACCCTATGTGACTTATTCAAATTTAACATATGAAATGCTTTAAGGCAAGGTTTAAATTAAATAAGGGCAGGAGTAAATGACCCCATGAAAACCAAGTGGGACTCAATGATGTCACTCACAACCAAATTGGCTAAATTTTTATTTCTAAATCCCCTGACGAGGTTGCTAGGGCATAGACCTTGGTGAAATACAAAGGAACCAAATCATGGTCGTAAACAAACAAAAATATCAATTGAACTCAACAAGAAACCCTGTTGGCATGAGCCAATTGAGGAAACAAAACGACCAATACGGCCATCCTAGTATGATGGAAAGGCTATGGGCATAGTCAACCTTGACCATGAGCTTAGTCAAAACAAATGGACTACGGGATGGTCGAATAAAAGACATAAGGTGTCACAAGTTCGAAAAGTGTTCACACTAAACTATTTTCTACGTCAAGAATGCAGGTCTATCTAAATTGATCACTGAGGACAGCAGGTTTAACTTGCGTTTTAGGTGAAAGTAACTTGGTTAAATGGCAAGAACAAACCAAAAAAAAAATAGTCCCATTTTTGGGGTGTTTACAGAAACCAGAGAGTGAAATAGAGTTGAATTGACAATGAGAACACTCCTACTAAAGGTGTGTCCTTTCAATGCTTGTGTATTTAAAGTTGATAATCATGGCTTAACAAAGAACCCTATTGACCACACCAAATGTTTTTGGCAACTGTAAGGGGTTTAAAACCCTCCTAAGTTTTAGATCAATACAAGTTACTGTTGTCAACCTGGAGTTGCGCCCTAAATCGAAGACGTGCGTGAAATGGCCAGTCCTCTATCCGGCTGAAACAATGGGATCTTCTCACGAGGGTGGGTGCCTCAACGGTGAGAAGAACCTCCAGAGAACGTTGGTTCCTGTATGATGTATCAATGAAGATCTCTACTCTATGCTGCGGACTATCGTGGAAAAGGGAGAAAGAAACTTAAAAGGGGAAATCCTACCTAAAAGGGGGTGATACACCAGAAGTTTGATCCACTCAACTTGGAACCTTGAACACTAAACAAACAAAGGGGAAAGGAAGACCTTAGATTTCAATCAACCACTTATGCATAAATATTTCATGAAGAGGTTCGATCCAATGGCCAAAACCTGAGGGAAAATGATGGAGAGAGGTCTGATACAAGACACTTTGCAGCCACCTAACATCCACTTACAGCTTCAGCAAAAGACATAAAGAACACTTTAACATGACCTGCATAAGGATAATCTAGCAACTAGGTATGAACCAGAATTTGGGAAGGGAGAGAAATCCACCACTTATGCAAATTGCTGAATGAAATATACACTATGCCAACCCTTGAAATTTGAAAGTACAGTCCTATTGATCGAAGAGGTTACACAACTCACCAATGGCAAAGTCTAGTCTAACCAAGAGAGAGATTGGATTCTTTTTCATCAACGTTGAAAGCCATTTGATAGAGTGAATTACAAAAGGCCAAAGATTGGCATTGAAAATTGAAGAGAAGGATTTATTTAGGTTAATTCAACGCTGTCTTGGCCTTTCAATAAAATATGTTTTCTTTTGTCTTTGCATGAAGCTTCTTGCGCTTGAGGGAGTGACCTTGTCTTTGTTATGAACCGCCCACCTCGCTTTGCATGGAAATCCAGGCCAATGTTAATTTTAGAACTCTACGTGCGCTACTTGATGCCGAATTGAAACGTTTGAAACGCTGAGTTGGACGAAGAGATCAGCTGAGTTGACTACTTGGCAAGCTAAGTTGGTCGAAGAGATCATTCTCCCTCGCATGGAGAGCTCCTAGTGGATGCGGTGTTTAACAATTAGTCAACTCTAAATCTGGAACAGTCAACTCGACATCCGAATTTGGAACTTCGATTGACGCTGAGTTGGACCCTCGAATGCGTGAGATGATCTGGAGACGAGCATGACTTCAATAACCAGTCAACTGAAGCTCTGACCAGTGTTCGAAAATAGCTCCAGCTGGCATGTATTTTACCCTGTTCTGGTAAAATAGAGAAACGAAGGCAAAGCAAAAGAAGGATCAATTCCTTCGGACTTTTTGTCTGAAGGAATTCCTTCGGACAAAAAGTTCGAAGAAATTCGGACAAAAAGTTCGAAGAAATTCGGACAAAGCCCCTTCAATAAAATCCGAAGGAATTAAGCCGAGACACCCAAAAGTAATAGTTTTTGGACTGTGCAAAAGTGGAAATAAGAAAAGTCCGAATGAAATTGCCAAATATAGAATCCTGCCAGAAATTAATCCGAAGGAATTAATCCTTCTTTTGCTTTGCATTCATTGCTCTGTTTTTTTTCGAACTTTTGTCTCATCATTTTCCCGCAGACAAAATGTCCGCAAGAATTATCTCGGTCTCTTCCTCTGTCCTTCGAATTCCTTCGAACAAAAAATCCAAAGGTTTCCTTATGCTCTGCCTTCGTTTTTCACTCTTTGTTGACCTTTTTTTTGTTTTGGACGCTAAGTCACATTTCTCCGAAGGTTCCCTTCTCTGTCTTTGTCGTCAACATTTCAACTTTTCCAAAGCTTTTGAACTTCTTGCCATCGGCTTTTCCACGGGCCTCTTCCTATGTCTTCCGAATTCCTTCGGACTTTTTGTTCGAAGGAATTCCTTCGGACAAAAAGTCCAAAGGATATCTTCCTTTACTACGCCTTCGAGTGCCTTTGAAATGTGCCCTTCGGAAAAGTTATCGTGGTTCTGTCGCCGACCAAGTGCCCTCCGCAAGGGCTAGTGGCTCTTGTCTGTGCCATTTTCGAAAAAGTTGTAGGGCACCCAGACTTTTCGCAAAGGTCCCGAATTCGTTCATGTTCCTTCCCGAAGGGTATGTGCCCTTCGGGCATTTTCAGAAGGGTAACCTGCCCTTTAGGCATTTTGTTGATTTGTTATTCCCTTTGTTTCATGAACCATTCCTTCAGACAAAAGTCCGGAGGAATTCATTCTTTTGTAGCAAAAAGCCCCTACCAAAAACAATGTATTCTTCTTTCCTTGGCTAGAGACGTGAACTTTCTAAATGGCAAAAGACAATCCGACTTGTGGAAGAATTGTCAACATTTCTGGCGACTCTGCTGGGAAGCATGCCTGCTATGCTTGAGCACTCAGACCATGTATAGATGCTTATTTGACGTCCCGAATGGTGACCCTGATTTTTGACTAAAAATCTGCTCTGATCATGGCTGTAGTAACCTCCTTCAAAATAAGAAGGGAAAGACACGAAAGCAGAAAACTAACTAAAAAGCAAATGTGCAAACAAGCACTTATTGGAACAAAAACTGAAGCAAACTATTGTGCTTGAACAGCACTTGGAGGAGAGCAAAAAATAACTAAATATGTACATAGACTTTTGCTCTTTAATAGCAATGTTTCAGATGTATTCCATTGACTGGGATTGGAAGCTCTTGGCCGTCTATCTTAGCAAGTTGGAAGGCGTTGTGGGATTTGCAGCTGGAGATCATATATGGGCCACTCCAAAGGGAATCAAACTTTGTGTGCCTTCCTGGTTTGGCCCAATCCTCATCCCACTTGAGGACCAAATCTCCTTCATTGAAGCTTCGTGAGGAAGCGCCTTTGTCGAATGTTCTTTTTACCTGTGCCTGGTGACTTTCCATGGGTAGCATGGCTTGATTTCTTGCCTCTTCCAGCTCCATAAGCTCTGCATACCTGATCTCCATAGGCTCGTTCTCTAACAACTCAAGTTGATGCATTAGTTCTAAAGCTGGAAACTTGAGAGAAATAGGTAACCTTGCTTCCTTACCATAGACTAGCTTGTAGGGAGAGTTGGCTATTGACCTCTTGTAAGTGATCCTGTCAGCCCATAGTGCTGACTTCAACTTGAGGTGCCATTATCTCTAATTGTCTTCAATAGTCCTTCGTATGATTCTCAATAGGTTCTTGTTTGTAGACTCAGCAAGGCCATTTCCTTGTGGATAATAATTCGATGAAGTGCTGAGATAAACTCCATGTTGGACAGCCCATTGGCTGATCCTAGACCCACAAAAGCCATTGCATTGTCAGAAATAATGGTCGAAGGAACTCCAAACCTAGTGATCAAACCTTCACAGAAATCAAGGATGCTAGTTTCGTTTGCTTCCTTCAATGCAACTGCTTCCGTCCAACGTGTGAAGTAGTCCGTCGCTGTTAGAATCCACTTATGCCCTGAACTGGAAGGAGGGTTAATGAGACCAATGAAGTCCAATCCCCACTGGACAAATGGCTGCTTTGTTGTAATTGGCTGAAGGCGCAGGGCTACAAGTTTGACTTTTCCTACAAACATAGCGCATTGTTTGCACTTCCTAACCCATGTATAACAATCACTAAATATAGTAGGCCAATAGTACCCACCCTCATGATTTTAAGTGTTGTAGTTCTGGTAGAAAAGTGCCCTCCACCAAGTCCATCATGGAATTCTTTAAGTAATCTTTGAGTATAGCTTGGCTCCACACACCTTAGTAACATTCCATTGATATCCTTTTTGAACAAAACGCCGTCAACAAGCAAGAATGGAATTGATTGCAATCTGAAATACCTTCTTTTTGAAGCGCTTAGGTGAGAAGGGTAACAACCTTCCTGCAAATAGCTTACCAGATCACGAAACCAGCTGAAAGATGAGGTGTGAACAGCAGCAACTTCTTCATCATTTGACACTAAAACAGCTTCGTTAGTTTCTTGTAAGTCCTAAGCTAGATGCTCACAAAGTCTTTTGCCTCTAACCAGCTTTGTGATCTTAATTTCTATGTCGTATTCCATCACTTTAGTTATCCAACCAGCCCTTTTCTCATTTGTCTTTGTTCAAAAGAAATTCTTTAATGCTCGAATGAGCAACCATTAGACGTATTTTATTATTAGACAACAAGTGCCTAAATTTCTTCAGAGATCTTATAACTGAAAGAACGTGTTTTTCAACAAAAGAGTACCTTGTCTCATACTCCTGCAAGTCTTCGCTGTAGAAGGCTATTGGCTGCTCCAAATCTTCATAGTTCTGCTGCATATGAATGCCTGAAATGGTGTCCACATTAGCATACGTATATAGAATGAAGTCTTTCATAAAATCTGGGTTCAAAAGCGTATGAGCACTTGCTATTGTTTTCTTAACATCTTCAAACCCTGTTATTCCCTCTTTGGACCAGCTGAAGTTCTGATTTTTCTTTAACATGGCTGTAAGTGGTTTAGCTATAGTAGCAAAATCTGAAATGTACCTCCT
Organism: Torreya grandis; assembly: GCA_037957365.1. Lineage (NCBI taxonomy): Eukaryota > Viridiplantae > Streptophyta > Pinopsida > Cupressales > Taxaceae > Torreya > Torreya grandis. The sequence goes on along the minus strand of JARHVA010000304.1, from coordinate 1,805,967 downwards.
TATAAAATTGATCTTTCCAAAGAAACTTTGCAAGGCTTTTTTGCTCTTAGGCAAGGAGAGTGCAAGAATGGATTGAATCCTTTCAAAATCTATATTTAAACCATGCTTTGAAACGACATGTCCAAGAAGCATACCTTCATGAACTGAAAATACACATTTTTTGGGATTTAGAGATATCCCAAATTGCCTACACCTTTCAAAAACATGCTAGAGGTGAGCCATGTGATCTTCTACATCTTTTGAAAATACTGTTATATCATCCAAATAGACAAGCACAAATTTGTTAAGAAGGCCTTGGAAGGCCATATCCATGGCTCTCTGAAAGGTTGCTCCAACATTGGACAGGCCGAATGGCATCTTTCTGCATGCAAATGTTCCCCACTAGTTGTGAAACCTGTCTTGAATTGGTCCTCTTCCTTGACCAAAATCTGATTGTAGCCACTATACCCATCCAACAAAGAAAACCTCTATGAACCTGAAACAAGCTGTAAAATTTGTTCCATTGATGGCAATGGATAGTGGTCTTTGAGCGAGGCTTTGTTTAAATCACAGAAATCAACACAAACGAATCTCACCATTCTTTTTCCGTACTGGAACAAGGTTCGCCACCCAAGTTGAGTGCTTGATTGGAAATATGATAGCCGATTCTATTAGCTTGTGAAGCTCAGCTTTCATCAAAGGTTCAAGCTTTGGATTGATTGGCTTTTGTCTTTGTCGTATTGGTTTAGTTTCGTCTTCTAACTCAATAGTGTGTTGAGCCAAACTTGGATCAAAACCTTTGAGATCACTATACTGCCATGCAAATATATTAGCAAAATTTGTGCATAATTCAATGAAAGCTTTCTTTTGTAGAGAAGTGCATACCTTGCCCGATTTCAAGATCTTACCAGCTGCAATCTCTACATTGGCATAGTGCTTTTCCTTTGTTGATAAGGCTGGTTTCTCTTTCCTTAGTTCATCATCCTCACTGAAAATATTTTCAAGAGTGACCAATCCCTTAGGTAGCTTATTAGTTTTCAGCTGTACAATCTGATCACCATACTGCTGTAAGCGTTTTGACTGAATTTTTGAAGAAAACTCAGCCTCTTCTTGCAAAAATCTCACAATTTGATTGTCACTTTCAAACACCTGCCAATTTTCTTGGTTATCTGGGACAGAAGGCCTTACAATTATCTTTATATGTGACTGAGAAATGTCACTTTTTACATCAGCTAGGATATCAAATTGTGCCCCAACAGTAGCCAACCTATCAACATGTTTATTCCTATCTCTTGGTATTCCCTAAATATTAAAAGCCTGAAAATCTTCAAGTAGATCCCATACTCTGTGTCTATAAGATTTAAGCAACATATTCTTATATACATTCAAGCCTATTACTTGGTGAACTACAAGTTCACTATCTCCAAACACTTGTAAACAATTTACCTTCATCTTCCTAGACCATTGCAAACCATGAACTGGTGCTTCATATTCAGCAACGTTGTTTGAACAACCAAACTAAAATTTAATGGAGGAGAAATACCTTTGTTTTGTAGGAGAAATTAACATCATTCTAGCTCCTCTCCCATGCTTTTTTTTGATCCATCGAAGTATAATTGCCACAAGCCTTCATTAGATTCGCCCTCTTTCACCATGGCTGGGATTGGTGCATTGTTCTCATAAAGACAATACACACCATGACCTTCTTCGATCAACTTGTACGGATCATGCTCATGCAAGGTGGAAGCCCACTCATCAAGATACAAATCAGGAACTCCATCCAAAGGTGAGTCTTTTTCTACATCACTAGTTTGTCATATTTCATCTGAAATGATACAATTTGTATTGACCACACTTTGCGTATAAGGCTCCACGTGAAAACGTGCAATAGGTTCTAAATGAATTATTACCTTTGTGCCATATCTGGTCCTGAACAGTAAGTAAGTCCAATCTGCTGATAGATATCCCCCAATCTTTGAGGTGAAATCTCTTGAAAGGCACATGGCAAAATAAGGAGGCAGATCCACCACTACGTCCTGCTGAATAGTTACGTTAGAACAGGCATGTAATGTTAATTTCAAATCTTTGATAATCCTTATCGTTTTTATGGGTGAACCATCCAACTGCAGTACCCCTTTAGTATTTGGCTCATAAACAAGGCCGAGCTTGTCTGCAATCTGTTTGGGCATCACCGTACTACTGGCTCCACTATCCACCATACAATTTTGGATTAAAGTATCACCCACTATCAAAGAAAAATAAAAAGGGGGAGTTTTCTTTATTTTTACCTCCGTTTTGTCCACCTTAGATATCTTATCTCCTTGTTGTACCTGTTGCTTATTTCGCTGATCTGAATTTGTCAAGACAGCGCCTTCTTTATCAACTAATTTTGGAGACAATTCAAGCGCTGAAAGTTCTTGAACGAGTTTATCCTTTTGGTCTGGAATTGAAAGAGTATCCCACATGCTAGTGCTGATGTTAGACTTTTTCATCTGATCTACAATACTGAACTGAGATGGACTAACCTTTGATTGCACCTTTTGTGGTACTTGTTGCTCATGAATTAGAGGTATTTGCTGCACTTTACCAACCTCTACATTCTGTTTTTTTTGGACTGTGGGGGCAGCAAGTTGTTCTTTCGTACCTTGGGGAATAATACTAGGAGCATTTGACGTATTTGCCACTGCTTGAGCTTCCTCAACAACTCTTCTTTTATTTTTCTGATAGGTTAGAGCTGCAACTTGATCATTTGAAACATTAGTTTTAACATCTTGGGTAAAAACAACATGATCATCTCCCTGCCAATTTACATTAATAGCATCTAGCTGCCCTTGGATCGCTCCTTGTCATGCCAAACATGTATCTTGATATTGACCATCTTGAAAAGAGAACTCCTCTTGTGTCATATGTGGCATGGTGTTGTTCAGTGATACCAAGTTCTGGTTTTGAATATCATTAAAATTTGAGGGCTGCCAACCTGAATCCTACACCAAATTGTTCTGAGTTGGGGTTGGAACAATAACTTTTGAAGTGGAAAAAACATTTGGATCAAGAGCAGCATATGGCTTAACTAGAGTTATGGCCCCTTGTGCTTGATAGGGTGGTCTATTTTCTCTGAAACTTTGATAAAGAGACCTTTGATCTTTGAAGCGCTAATAGTTGTTCTGATTTTGCTGTTGATAAAGCATATTTGACTGAAATTGCTGCCTTTTAAGCTGTACTATTTCATTTCCAAAAGATTGTAACAAACTTTTCAGCTCTCCTGTCTCACTAGATTGACTAGTAAATGCTGCAATAAGACGTTGAGGTGCTGGAATTGGAGCTAAAGATGGAACTTGAGGAACTTGAAGGGCTGGTACTGAACTTATCTCTAGTAATATGGGCATTGGAGGTCTTGGAGCAAGCTTCCCTGCTTGAATCAGACTATTTTCTGCCCTTATTGCAACTTTATAAGCATCTGGCAAAGTAGTACCACCCATTGACTGTATCATCACACTAATATCAGAACTGAGAGATTTCAAAAAATATAAAAATGCATATTCGGGTGATGGCCTAATTAGAACCGGTATCCTATGCCATGTCTTTTGGAATCTGAGATTAAAATCAAACATGATCTCATGAGGAGCTCTCTGTATGGCAGTTAATTGCTCCACCAAATATAAGTGGTCAGATTTGTCCTCAAACTGTTTGACCAAGGCAGCACCCAATTCGTCCCAAGTAGAAATAGATCTAAGTGGGAGGGTTCTATACCATTGTAATGCTTTTCCTTTGAAAGAAGCAGCTAGTAATCTGATAGCAACATTATCCTCAATTACATTATGAACTAAACAAAGATTAGCCACATCTTGGATATGCTCAATAGGGGTTGTTTGATTTTCTCATAAGAAGAATGGAATACTTTTGAGGGCAGATACAGGTATATCATCTAACTGTGCTAGATTTAGTGGGCTCCTTCCATTGAATGGAGCAAATACATGATTTCTATTGGCCATCTGTATGGTGGGGATTTCAGTGTCTAGAACAATAGGATGAGAGGGAGGTAAATATTCCCTTTGAGGATATGGACTTACCCTCCTAGATCTTGCTCTTTTATAAGTTACAAATTCAAAAGGAATACCTTTGATTGCTGATCTTGTGGTTACTTTTGGCATGAACGGATTGTTTGAATGATGCTATGAACTTTTCAGCTGGCTGTAAATGAATATCTTCCTTTGTTTGCGAAGATTTTCTGTAAAGAACTCTTTTCGTGGTCCCACTGGGCGTGCCAAAAACTGTTGTCAACCTAGAGCTGCACCCTGAATCAAAGATGTGCGTGAAATGGCTAGTGCTCTATCCGGCTAAAACAATGGGATCTTCTCACGAGGGTGGGTGCCTCAATGGTGAGAAGAACCTCCAAAGAAGGCTAGTTCCTGTATGATGTATCAATGAGAATCTCTACTCTATGTTGCGGACTACCGTGGAAAAAGGAAAAAGAAACATAAAGGGGAAATCCTACCTAAAAGGAGGTGATACACTAGAAGTTTGATCCACTCAACTTGGAACCTTGAACACTGAATGAACAAAGAGGAAAGGAAGACCTTAGATTTCAATCAACCACTTATGCATAAATATTTCATGAAGAGGTTCGATCCAATAGCCAAAACTTGAGGGAAAACGATGGAGAGAGGTCCGATACAAGACACTTTGCAGCCACCTAACATCCACTTACAACTTCAGCAAAAGACATAAAGAACACTTTAACATGACCTGCATAAAGATAATCTAGCAACTAGGTATGAACTAGAATTTGGGAAGGGAGAGAAATCTACCACTTATGAAAATTGTTGAATGAAATATACACTATGCCAACACTTGAAATCTGAAAGTACAGTCCTATTGATCGAAGATGTTACACAACTCACCAATCGCAGAGTCTAGTCTAACCAAGAGAGAGATTGGATTCTTTTCATCAAGGCTGAAAGCCATTTTATAGAGTGAATTACAAAAGGCCAAAGATTGGCGTTGAAAATTGAAGAGAAAGATTTATTTAGGTTAACTCAAGGTTGTCTTGGCCTTTCAATAAAATATGTTTTCTTTTTTCTTTGCATGAAGCTTCTTGCGCTTGAGGGAGTGAACTTGTCTTTGTTATGAACCGCCCACCTCGCTTTGCATGGAAATCCACGCCAATGTTAATTTTAGAACTCTACGTGAGCTGCTTGATGCCGAATTGGAACGTTTGAAAGGCTGAGTTGGACGAAGAGATCCGCTGAGATGACTGCTTGGCAAGCTGAGTTGGTCGAAGAGATCATTCTCCCTCACATGGACAGCTCCTAGTGGATGCGGCGTTTAACAATTAGTCAACTCTAAATCTGGAACAGTCAACTCAACATTCGAATTTGGAACTTCGGTTGACGCTGAGTTGGACCCTCAGATGCGTGAGATGATCTGGAGACGAGCAAGACTTCAATAACTCGTCAACTAAAGCTCTGATCGGTGTTCGAAAATAGCTCCCGCTTGCATGTATTTTACCTTGTTCTGGTCTGCCTGTTCCTGTCTATTTCTAGCAGGATTCTATATTTGGCAATTTCATTCGGACTTCTCTTATTTCCACTTTTGCACAGTCCAAAAACTATTACTTTTGGGTGTCTCGGCTTGATTCCTTCGGATTTTATTGAAGGGGCTTTGTTCGAATTTCTTCGAACTTTTTGTCCGAAGGAATTGATCCTTCTTTTGCTTTGCCTTCGTTTCTCTATTTTTTTCGGACTTCTGTCTTGTCATTTTCCCGCGGACAAAATGTCCGCAAGAATTATCTTGCGGTCTCTTCCTCTGTCCTTCGAATTCCTTCGGACTTTTTGTCCGAAGGAATTCCTTCGGACAAAAAGTCCAAAGGTTTCCTTTTGCTTTGCCTTCATTTTTCGCTCTTTGTTGACCTTTTTTTTGTTTTGGACGCTAAGTCACATTTCTCCGAAGGTTCCCTTCTCCGTCTTTGCCGTCGGTATTTCAACTTTTCCAAAGCTTTCGGACTTCTTGCCATCGGCTTTTCCACAGGCCTCTTCTTGTGTCTTCCGAATTCCTTTGGACTTTTTGTCCGAAGTAATTCCTTCGGACAAAAAGTCTGAAGGATATCTTCCTTTGTTGCGCCTTCGAGTGCCTTTGAAATGTGCCCTTGGGAAAGGTTATTGTGGTCCTGTCGCCGACCAAGTGCCCTCCGCAAGGGCTAGTGGCTCTTGTCTATGCCATTTTCAAAAAAGTTGTAGGGCACCCGAACTTTTCGCAAAGGTCCCGAATTCATCCCTGTTCCTACCTGAAGGGTATGTGCCCTTCGGGAATGTTGAAAATGACCCTTTCGAAGGGTACCCTGCCCTTTAGGCGTTTTGTTGATTTGTTATTCCCTTTGTTTCATGAAACATTCCTTCAGACAAAAGTCTGAAGGAATTCATCATTTTGTAGCAAAAGGGCCCTACCAAAAACAATGTATTCTTCTTTCCTTGGCTAGAGACATGAACTTTCTAAATGGCAAAAGACAATCCGACTTGTGGAAGAATTGTCAATAGTTACCATATTTATTTGCCTCAAACTAGGGTGAAATTGAAATTTTTACTTAAAAGTAAATTGCTCAATCAAAATATTCACAATATGGACTTTGAGACGTGAATAATTAAACAATTTTAACATCAATTAATTTATTACAACACTATACACCTCTATATAATCATGAGATTTAAATAATCATAAGTAGAAATTGAAAGAATTAAATTTTAAACAACTTTATAACGAAAATGAAATTAGTCTAGATGGATTACAACTCTATGCAAAAAGAAAATGAATTATCAAATTTACCTCTGAATAACAAAAGTTCAAGCAAAGGCAATCCAAATAGACCAGATAGGATTTCTTAATAATTCTTTGGAAATAGAAAAGGCACAGGTATAAAGTTCATCAAGAAATCTAAAAACAAACAATGCATAAGATTCAAACCCCGACTATTTAAATTGTAGCAATATAAATAAACCATTGCATAAAAATAGCATGAGCACAGATATTATGTTTGATTAAAAAATAAAAGCGCGAAATGCAAACTATTAACCCAAAACATCTGTAAAGATAAATTTGCTCCTTTGTAAAAACATTAAATTATTTTCCTACATTATCAGATCCTTCACCCCAAAACCACTGGATACTAGTACAATCCATTTCGAATATTGATCCTAGTTCAATCTTGCCTGGATATAACCAAAAGATACTGCAGGACTGTGGATCCTCCTAGATATGTCTTGGTCTTCCCAAAGTATCCTGGTCATATTTGCATAGGATCTGCAGCCCAGAAAACATTTTTTTATTTATGTTTTTGAATTCACCTGACAAAATGTCAAATATGAGCTTCAAAAAATAATTAAAAATAAAATAATATTCCCAGTTATGCTTCACATGCTCTGTTCAGCACCATTCATAACAGCGCAAAGGAATGCATTCATACTCAACGTCTTGGAGCCAAGTTCCTTCAGATGATCTGATGTTAATGGAATCAGCACTCGAAAGATCTACCTGTGTACCCACCCTAGTACAAGTGGAAAATTCTTGGCTAGAGGTTGCTTCCAACATGCAAACAGACCTACCAACCTTAATCCTCCAGGCCACCAAGACCCCTTAATTACTTGGTAATCCTTCATTTTCATCAGTATTTGCAGGCTCATTTTCTAAATGAACCTCTTCCTCTTGATGCTCTGAAATTTCCTCCAATCCTTTGTCAAAACTATCAATCCATGTTGGTTCTTTCCCACATTGTTCTGGAAACTTGTCACTTGCTAAATTTCAGAGGATCCTTTACTCTCTGATACTTGATTCACATAAATAACCCCCATTGTGGATTTTCAATTGAATATCATGACATTTGGCATTGAATTATCTATATGTTTTGCGGTTATTTAACTTATTTTGTTTACTCAATGCATATTATGTGGTTAATTTTGCTTATTTGGCTATATTTATAATATTTTTAATATATATATATATATTTGTATGGTTGTATCCCAAAACATATGCAGGCGTAGAAAAAATTTGTTGTATCCGCGTACCCGAATCCCATATCCGTATTAGTACCAGTACCAGGTTTGGCCATTTAGATATTTTCCATTCCTCCCATGTCTCCTTCCAACCCCAGAATAAAATTGCAAACTGAGTTTTGTACCCTTCAAGGGTAGGCATCAAAGCCTAACTATCTCTAGCCAGAGTATCTACAAATGACGTCACAATATCATAAACTTGATCGATGTAATTAAAATAAATAGACATGCAACAAAGGATCCTTGGACTAAATTCATTTACTTTATGAATTAATTATTCTTCTTCATGTTTTCTAAAAACATGTTTTTTCACTCTTTTGCACCGAGTCCACATATAGTCTGTAAGAATATGTTGTTCCTCTAGCTGCAAATCTATCACTTCGTTTTTGTGTGGTATCATTGCTCTGCTGACCAATTCTCTGAATTGAAGTTCTCAGAAATCTGATTTCAGCTGAGCTGAGGGTGAAAGGATTCTCCTATGTTGAATTTGTCATGTCCCCTTCTCGGGTTTATAGAGGAATGAAGACCTTTAGCCTATGCTTTTGGTTTCCCATAGCCTAAGTGAATGAAAAAGGGGAAAATGGTGTTTTCTTCAAGTTGCCAGAAAGTGACTTTATGTCGGCAACTTATTTCTAATTTGACTCTGAAAAAAAGGGGACTTTTTAATTTGAGCAAGTCAGTGCTTAATTAGAAATATTAAGGAGAATTACTTTTTCAATATTTGTATTTTCAATAGTATGACTAAGTGGCCAAAAAGTAATGTCCGTAACTTATGTTTTATTATTAAAATAAAGTAAGTTTGGAGTTTGAGTGGGAAAAAGTATAAAAGGAGGGGATCATTTGTGTTATCTATGAATCATCTATCAGTTGACATTTTTATAAGTTGAGCAGTTTGCTTTTATTTTCAGCTATTGAGGACGAAAACCCTCGGTATTCAACCAGTAGCTTCATCTGGGAGTCACATTTGAGCAAAATATCGTTGGGACAAGGGACAGGGGTATGATTTGTGAGTGACGCAACAGTTAGGGCATCATCTGAGGTAGACGCAGCAGATAAGAGGCAGCTAGAGGTGGGCGACCTGCTTAGTGGGGGTTTTATCATGCTTATGTCACCCTTTGAGGGCTAACGTCACCCTAGGAAATCCATTTTGAGATTGGCGTAGCAAGTTGGAAAGCCTTTGGAGCATAGGTACCAAGTTCGGCCGCATCTAGGCCAAATCCAGAACGATGCGAATATTTTGCAGGGTTTGGATTAATCTGTTCGGTTCGGAGTTTTTTAATATAAATTTTATATAAAAACAAAAAAACCCTAAAAAATGCGTTTAAAAGTAACACAAACCCTTAAAACGTGTTCGCAACTAACACAAACACTATAAAAACATGGGCATTACTGACATGAACCCTAGAAACTATTAATATACACTGTCAAGGGCACAAAAGCTAAAACAAAGTGATGCAAGTTCGAATCCACCATTTGGAGTGTGCACAGATAAACAACGGCATTTTGTCAAGGGATTGACGCGGCCGTAGACAGTGAAGGCAAATTGCAGAGTAGCATAAGAAAATGAACAGCCATGTCCGGCATAGCCGTCAACAGCGAACAACAGTGTCACGCAGAGCCGCAGAGGTAGGTCGATCTTTTCGTTTCATTTATTTTTGGGTTTTTTTTTTGTGATTTGGTCTTTTTAAGTTCCATATGTTATTTATTTATTCCACTTGAGGATTCAGTGAATATTTTTTTTAGTTTCATTTGTTTTTAGAAGTTTGTTTTTCATGGTTTGTTTTTCAAGGTTCGATTGCTTTAAGTTCCATATGTTATTTTTTTAAGTTATAATGTTAATTTATTTTATTTAGTATATTAAATGTTTATTAATTAAATTTTAAAGTTAAAAAAATATTTATTTTATTTTATTAGATTCTTAATTGTAGGTTATAAAGTGTAATATTTAATTTATAAAATATTTATATAGTGTATATTTTTCTTAATATATATATATTTTAAATTTAAATTTTATTATATATAGCAAATAAATTATTTGTGTAAAATATAATAAAATTAAAATTATATATACTGAACCAGATTTTTCCGATTTGTTTTCGAGTTTTTTCAGGAATTTCGGATTCAGCATTTTTTTGCCCTCCCGAACGGATTCGGATTTCCGAACTAGTAACTATGCTTTGGAGGCTCGCACAGCAATAGGGCAGCGATTTGGGGATGAGTACAACATCAAGGGGCCTCTTGAGAGGTGGCAACCTACCTAGAAAGGTCAAGGCTCAGCGTTGACATTGTTTGGTTGGTGGAATATTGTATTTCTTCACTCCTATACTTAGTTGTAATTTATTCCAATTTACAGGGCTGCAATTTATTTAAAAAACAGACTTGATGTGTAAGGGTGGCACCCAAAATAATGGATTGAATTTCCATAATTTTCTTAGAGTTCCTATGTGGTTTATATCATGTCTTGTGAATCATTTTCAGAATTCTACAATTTTTTGTTAGGGTTTCATTAATATATTGACAATTGTGTAATGGTTTTCTACAAATTCCAGAATTGTTTGACTCTAAAAGGGATATTACAGTGGTATTAGAGCCATTATCTTGCCAGCGTGTGAACCATGGTGTCACTAACATAAGGATATTATGGCCAATTTTGATTTATACAAAACTCTTCTAGCAGAGATTCGAATAGAAATCTCCTTTAAAGACTTTATGGAGTTGATGGAGTCACGGAATGGAAAACAGCACTATAAGAAAGTGTGGTCAGATAAAGGGAAGACAGAGTCAAGGTCCAAACCTCAAAACCCTACTGAGGAGCAAAAGGAATTTCACATGCAAGTCGAAGGTAAAGATTCTTTGATGATAGAAAATGTTTTATTAACTTCTAATGACTACATGTATCAACAAAGGAATGAGGAAGCCAAGGAAGAAATTGTGAAGGTGCAAGCACCATTTGTTGATTTCCCAAAGAGTTCAGAAAAAAAGAAATGCGTAAATCACATATATGGAGCAGAATTTAATGATCCACCATCAGCAACAAAAGTGGATCCTAGTGTTGAAATGAAACCAGCTACACTGCAGGCAAGTGCGAAGGATGTGATAAGGACTTAGAAAAGGCGTGATGAATGGCTACGAAGACCTAAGGAAGCTAAGTTCATAGCTATTCAAGCAAAACAACACCAAAATAAATTTAAAGAGGAAGGTGAGCTCTTGAATCATCATTATGGCAGTTCTAAATATGAAGAAAAATCAAATTTGCACAAGGTTTATGAAGGGCAATTCCAAGAAGACCTTCTTGTGAGGCATGCACATGAGGAAAGTGCCTCACCAGCTATTTATATTGGTCTTCAGCTTGCTGGAATCTTCAGACCAGCAACTAAGGGTAAGCGATTTGATTATCTTCATGATTATCGCAGGGATAAAAGTATTGATTTTTAGGGAAGCATTAGAGATGGATATGCATTTGAGGTGAACATTTTGATTAACCCTACTTTGAGAGTTTTAAGTCACATGGATGGTGGTGTTGAGGTTATCTCAACAATCTCTCTTCCAGAAAAAGTGGATGAACATTGTGACTGCAGCTTAATGTATGATAATATTTCCGGTTTGATGCTCCCTACTCTGTCTCTGCAAGATTTTTTTCATCATGGAAAGCATTCCAAGAAGTGTGATAGGGTCAAGGATACAACTTATAACATAGGGCTTGTAGATTCCATGATTCAAAGTCAACATTATGTTTGCATAAGGGACCCGGGCAGAATTCCGAATTACGAAGCGAATAGAAGCTTTGAATCTACTCCGTCATTCTTCATCTTTGGTAATTGGTTAGAAAGGTAGTTCATGAGGAGTCACATAGGTTACATTGTGTATTCTGACAAAGTTGTGAAGGATCAATCCATGGATTGTTCCTTGAAGCTGAGTTCCACATTTGAAGATAAGATCATGGGTGTTGACAAAATGAAGATAGTCCCCACGGAACACTTGGCAAGAAAGGGGTGGTCAGCAAAATAGATGTAATTTTGATAATCAAGATAATATGAATCAGCAAACCATGGTTGGGTTGGTCTCAAACTACATTCAGGGATTGCCACTCTTGGAGGAATGGGGAATATGCAGCTATTATAAGATGTTTTCCAGCAACCACCATTCTGATTTTTAATAAAGGAATGCAACACTTCAGTGATGCTTTGGGCAACAGGGAAGGAGACCATGGAGTTCAAAGTAATCATGGTAATCACAATATAGAATAGGTAACCTTAGATGTGGACATGCATTGGATATATTTATCTGATAAGGCACAAAAACTTGTCGGTACTTGGGGCAGACACGAGGTGTGCAATGACTATCATGACATGAGCTCAGGTGAGATATTTTCTCGTGATGATATTTGGTCTACTTTTGGGTCAACTTTGCATGGTGTTTGATTTTGCACCTCCAAGATTGCCATTGGGTGAAGAGTACCATCAAAAGTTGAGGAATGGTGTTGGATGCATAATTCCTATAGAGGAAGTTATGGGCATCACAAGAAGACCTCAAGGAAAATCAAAGTAGCACAGCGTAAGCATGGTGGAGTAACTTCAAATTTAGATAATTGTGCAAAGGATCACCAACAAAATATGAAGAAAGCAACACACTCAGGGCAGCTACGAGTCTGATTCTCAGCCTTGATGCTGCTGTCATCACTATTATCAGCCATCGCTTTACTTCATTTGCACTTATACCAATAGATTTGCAGGGGTTTCCAGTCATGGGAAAGAGTAATTTTCAGTCTATGACTACGAATGGACGATTTTCAGCCCTTGATTGGCTGCCCACTGCTTCTACATTGATCACATTGTTGATTGGTGCACGAGTTTGTCAATTTTTCAACCATGACACCATTTTCATAATGCTGGTTTTGGTGATTTCAGTCATGAACAGCTGTGGATTTGTACATTTTGAGAGAGTTTTCTTGCATGGTGATGTTAGTAGAAGATGTTCGCTATGACGGGAAATCAGCCCAGCCATCCTAATGCTGATTGGGATGAGAATCAGGGCGGTTTGTGGCTGTTATGACTTGTTTACAGCCAACATGCAAACTGTTTTGTGTCATGAATTGGAGGGACCAGCCAAAAGTAACATTATGGGACCCATTGGAGCTCAAGGCTATGGTCATGAAGCAAGTGTTTGGGATCCTTCATCATATGAGAAGAGCAGATGGGTGCAACAGAGACATAGTGGTGAGCACTTGGGGCAGCGTTTGGCCATAAGGAAATGTATGGAAGATGTTCTCATGCCGTGGGTATAAGGCTTCATCAAGGGAGAGCATATAGATGTGGGTGATGAATGGAATAGACCCCATGATAATTGTTGGCATAGGTTGTACCACTTGACAGCTACGGGACTCAAATGTTATGGTAATTATAGTATGACGGCTTTAGTGCATTCAAGCATGTATGATGCTCTTGAGCAAAAGATTCAACATGACAGGTATTGGGGAGCTAATGAGCTCATCTCTCACATGGTTAGGGGAATATCTTTGATGAAAGATTTTGGTAATCATAACAACTTCAAGAGTGTTGTTCTACAGTTCAGTTTCAGATTCTCTGAGGCAATAGTAAGGAAGAATTTTTTCAATACATGGGATTACAGATTTCAAAGATGGATGTGGAATTCGGGTATTGGTAGGAAGGTTCAATATGGAGGGATCTAAGTAAAACAACATTGCTTGAGGGCAAGCAATTTCGAGAGGGGAGAATTGTCATGTTCCCTTCTCGGGTTTAGAGAGGAATGAAGACCCTTAGCCTATTCTTTTGGTTTCCCATAGGCTAAGGGAAGGAAGGAAAAGGGGGAACATTGTGTTTTCTTCAAGTTGCCAAAAACTGACTTTATGTCAGTAACTTATTTCTAATTTGACTCCTAAAGAAAAAGAACTTTCTAATTTGAACAAGTCAGCCCTCAATTAGAAATATTAAGAGCTATTTTTTGAATATTCGAATTTTCAATAGTATGACTAAGAGGCCAAAAAGTAATGTCGGCAACTCATGTTTTATTATTAAAATAAAGTAAGTTTGGAGTTTGGGTGGGAAAATGTATAAAAGGAGAGGATCATTTGTGTTATCTATGAATCATCTATCATTTGACATTTTTATAAGTTGAGCAATTTACTTCTACTTTTAGCTATTGAGGACTAAAACCCACACTATTCAGTTGGTGGCTTCATCCACGAGTCACATTTGAGCAAAAGATCGTTGGGACAAGCGACAAGGGTATGATTTGTGAGTGGCACAGCAGTTAGAGCATCATCTGAGGTGGACACAGTAGATAAGAGGCAGTTGGAGGTGGGTGACTTGCTTAGTGGGGGTTTTCTCATGCTTATGTCATCTTTCGAGGGCTGACATCACCCTAGGGAATCCATTTGGAGGTTGGCGTAGCAGTTTGGAAAGCCTTTGGAGGCTGGCATAGCAATAGGGCAGCGATTTGGGGGTGAGTACAACATCAAGAGGCCTCTTGAGAGGTGGTGACCTACATAGAAGGGTCAAGGCTCAACATTGGCATTGTTTGGTTGGTGGAATATTGTATTTCTTCACTCCTATACTCAGCTGTAATTTATTCCAATTTACAGGCCTGCAATTTATTTAAAAATCAGACTTGGTGTGTAATAGTGGCACCCAAAATAATGGATTGAATTTCCATAATTTTCTAAGGGTTCCTATGTGATTTATATCATCTCTTATGAATCATTTTCAGAATTATGCAATTTCTTGTTAGGGTTTCATTAATATATTCATCGTTGTGTAAGGGTTTTCTACAAATTCCAGAATTGTTTAATTTGGGGCCCTAAAAGGGATATTAAAGAATTTGTGTTTCATCCCAAATGTATCTGAACATTTCCATGAATAGAAATATTTTGCTCCTCGTAGTTGCTCATTGAAAAAAAAATCCGAAGATATAATCTCAATCTCCAACTACATTTGCATTCTCAGGATCTCCTATTCTTGAAATGGAAATAGAGTTGAGAATGGTTTTACTTTATAAAGGTTTGTGGAGTAATCATCGTTACCACCAGTCACTGCATTCGAATTCGCCGAGGAAAATTTTCAGAAAAAAATTAGAACTAAAAAATTTGAGATAAAATTCATGATTAAATTCCACTGATAGAAATATACTTATTTTTTTAAATATACCAACCCACCATTAAAAAAAGGTCACATTTCATATAAACATGTAAAAATAATTTTCAAGTTTCCACCATCTCATTAAAGTTATTAATGTTTCGTTCAAAATGATTTAATGATACTCTGTTTTCCTAAATTCCACATTGACTCAAAACAAAAGCATACAAGAAAAATCAGACTCAGGTTTTCATGTCATTTTCAAATAGAACAGAATTTGTCCAAATTTTCAAACTCCAAAATTTATCCTAAATTGATTGAAATAAACAAACTATGAAAAGTATGTGGGATACTGAATACTGAATTTAATCACGAATTTGAACACGAATTTAATCACGAATTTCAAATATTTTCTTGTCGTTCGCCGAATTTTGAACTTATTCCATCAAATTCGGCGAATGCGGTTACCATGGTTTCCACTAGCATCCACTCCTCTGTCTCTTGCATAACACCGATGCCAACAGAATTGTGATATAAAAACTTTCTGGAATGCAAAGTTTAGAGAAATATATAGCTCGAGTATGTGATAATGGCAGCCACTTGGGTTTCTTGGCATACAAAAAGAAATCCTACCAACTCAAATATATAATTTTATATTGAAATGACCTTTATTTCTCTCAAAGCAATTCAATATTGAAAGCATAAACTATGAAATGCATGAAAATTTCAGGGTATTTTCCAATTCATCAATTAGTGGGTAAAACAGATTTGGTTTTTGTCAAACTAGCTTTCATGCGAGGCAATGATGAAAACGTGTAGTCGTTGATGGAATAACACAAAGTCCAATATTAGAGAAGGCGACATTAGATTTAGATCTATGATATTTCTTTTAAGCGCAAACCTTTGGTGCAAACAAAACCTTTCAAAGCAACACCGTAAATAAAGAGTTGCAAGATGGAGACACATATTTCGATCTTGTTCCACCGCAAGCTTACAAAACAAAACATGGTTTTAAAAGCTTTTTAACAATTTCGAGTACCTTCAGCCATAGTTTACATACTCGTCGAGTGGTCGAGTACTCGCCAAGTAGACACATGAGCGAATAATCGCAGGTTTATTTTACTATGGTGTGTTGCAAATATTGTCATTGATGTCAAAGGTCTAGCATTATTGGTGATAAAGGCCCCATTGCATTTAATGGTGTTTTTAATATTCATATCTTGGATAATGTGTGTTAATATTTATGAATATATTTTTGGTTGCATATAAGTCAAAAGAGGGCCCATAGAGAAGTCAAAGAGTCATGGGGTAAAAGACGAAAAAAGAATGGAATGCATTTTCTCATGAAGAGTCATCTTGAGGAATTTCAAGAGTCACCATGTGAAGACAAAAGAGGTATGGCGCATTTTTCCATGAAGGGACACTTTGAGGAATACGAAAAGTCACCAAGATAAAGACAAAAGAGAAAAAGACGTTTTTGCTTATGAAGGGTCACCATATGACTTTTCAAATGCAAGGATATGAAGGGTCATGCAAGTTTGGCACCATTTTTCATGAAGATTGAAGGGTCACAAAGGGTAAATGCCAAAGGTCATTTGGAAAGCAATAAATAAAGGCTTGGGAAGCCATTTGTTATATGCAAGAGAGTGCATGGTTTGTATTTGTTTTCGAAGAGAGAAAAGCAGGAGATATTGTAGAGTTCTATCATTTGATGAGTAAGCAACATTGAGAGATAGTTGTGTTTTATACACAAGAGGGGTTGGTGCTCAAGTGGGTTGGTGCTCACAAATCTTTTCAAGGGGTTGGTGCTCCTATAAGTTGGTGCTCACAAATAGTTGTGTTGGTGCTCGGCAGAGGGGTTGGTGCTCCTGCAAGTTGGTGCTTGCGAACTTTGTATTTTGAGTTAGTGTTCATTCATATACTTGAGATTGTTCTCCGTGGTTTTTTCCACTTTGGGTTACCACGTAAAAATCTGGTCTCTCTCTCTCTCTCTCTTGTGTGGTGCAAATTATTGTTTCAGTTTTATTGCATATTTTGAATGTGTGATTAAGTGGTTAAAGAAAAGAAATCAAATTAAGTAAAAATATATATAATATACTGATTCACCCCCCCTCTCAGTATATTTCGTGCTTAACATGGTGAGTACTAGCACAATACTCATGATTACTCGGTGAGAACTATGCCAATACTCACCATAGGTGTGTCCCACGGCCAGAACGCATCCAGAACCCTGCGAACATGCACAAAACCCTACAAACGCATCCAAAACGATGAAAAAATGTGGGATAGAACTATTTTGTCCTTTATAAGTTGTCAAGTATTGTCAAGTAATGGTGAGTGGCTGCCAAGTATTTGCCGATCAAATTTTTAGGGCCCTGGGCAAGTACTTCCCGAGTATGGGTATGCGAACCATGCTTTCAACTATGGTGCATGTGCACGGTATTGCTACAAGTGTCACGATCCCATGCAACGGAGGTACTTTTGAACATCATTTTGAATTAAGATAACGCAGTGTATGTTTATCTCTTTTAAAGGCCAGGGATTAAGACTTTTTTCTGCATCTCGTGACTCCACAAAGTTCCACTTTACTCAGTGTTTATTAATGTTTCAACTTTCAACTCAATTTAAGTTGAGCGCGGGACTGATGAAGTGCGGGATGAGGACACTTGTTTTTATCCTGCACATTAGTGTGCCCACTGATTTAATTTATGGCTTTGCCTGTTTTGGAATATACTGGCAGGTCTGTGGGAGAGCGGATCTCACTCGCTGTGTCAAATCATTTAAAAGATGGACTCGGCGAGAAGTTTGAAATTTTGACAATAATAAAACTTGGTGATAAAGTGTGGCGAGGCTTTAAAAATTAAAACCAAATGCATTAAGATGAATTTCAAGCATAATGAATAAATTGACATCCAATATGATCGTGTACAGACTGCGAATTATTGAAAGGAAATGAAGAAAATTACCAAGGGAAGTCCAAACAAAATGGAAAATTAAAGGAAAAATGTAGCTAATTAAAGAAGATATGAAAGATCTGCTTAAAATTTTGAAGTGGCCCCAAATTTTAGAATTTGGGAATGATGGTTACAACAAAAGTCCAAAGATTTCTAGATGGTATGATTCCATTTTGACTATCTCAATGTTGTCATAACTAAATCCAAAATAAGTAATGCATCTACGTCAACCAGTGCCTCAGACCAGCACATGCATAGAAGAACCATTTTGCATCACAAAGCAACAAAAGAAACTTGGAGAAAACAATCTAACATTAAAGTTAGATAACAAGTACTATTAGCTGCAACACTATCTTTCAGATCCCTATTCTTATATGGATAGAAAATATACCGCACGAGACAATGGATCGATTGAAGATTCACTTAAATCAGCAATTCGAATACGAGTGGGATCAGCCCGAGCACCAGCACCAGTTGCAGAAATAATTTTCAATCCCCTCCTTACACAAGCAGCAAGAAGAGACACCTGTAACACACAATCAGTTTTCGATGCACAAAGTGCAATAAGGCAACAAGATGAACCAGATTAAATCCAAATAAATGAATGATCATTCTAAGGCTCTAAAAAAGCAATTGTCTAAGGCTTTGATACCTGTAATAAAACATTAAGAGGCACTGAATTATAATAAACAGCATCCTACAATGGTATGCCAAAGACCAGTGCTAAAAAATGTGTTTGGCTCTTTTAGAAGAGAAAAACACGTTCCTTTTCAGACCCAAAAAAAAACTAAACATTAGGTTCACAGCCTGTCAACCCTACAAGAAACTAAGAATTAAAAAACATTCTATTCTCTGACTCTTGCCTCTTGGTCATCTTTTCGGCAGCAGCTGTAATTTCAGCTCATTTCTTACAGGTTTCTGTCAGAGTTATCAGGTTCAGAAATCCGGGTTCGTATCAGCAGGGATGGGAGATTTTGAAATTTTGGAATTCTCAAAAAGGTTTGGAAAACAAGATTTACATCCAAGTGCTATTACACTAAATCACCTCTTTTGAATAAAGTTTGAAATTAAATCCCAAAACTAGAAATTTGTAAATTTGAATTTTTAGTTAAATAATAATAATAATATTTAAATTAGATCTCTAATAATATTGAAGTTATAGGATAAATCTAAATATGGTTTTAACATATTGATTCAATACAATCATAGTTATATTTTCTTTAATATAATGTCAAATAATAAATTGTAACTTTAAATAAGTCTTATTGCATTAACATTTTTATTTTTTAATGCTAATGATACCTAGGGTTAAAGGACCCTACACCCAAAAAATTGGCAAGCTGCCAAAACCCAAGTAGTATTTACTCACCACAATGATTAAATAAATAAGAAACTAATATACAATGAAAAACAAGAAGCTGAACATTCATATACCTACAATCCAAGATCCAAATGTGCTCAAAGAGAGCTGAATGCACCGTATGGTCATTTGAAAATCTGAAGCTTAAAGCTAAAATTCATATTCTACGAGGTGCATATAATACATCAAGCTCTCCCTCTCAATCACTCTTAATTGGCACTTATAACCACCTCAAGTTGAGATAGAAGAGATGACTGTCCGCTAACACCTCTCCCATTCAAAAGTCTACTTTCAATCAACCCGAATATCTAATCGCACACAATATTGTCTCTAAACCAAACTGCATAAGGAAAGGAAAGGAGGAGGCAGCAATCATGCATTAAATCATCAAAACCGCACCTTATTTCCACTCTTCCTCACAGAATCTCTCTTTCTTCACATGGCCATTGCCAACCCAAGAGACACTCTCAACTCAAAAAGTTAACAACAGGCAGTCTCGCTCTTAAAGAAGAAATCCTTCCTCTTCCACTCTCAATCTGACAAACATCACCTTCTAGAACACCAAGCACTCTCATGCAGACCTAGCTTGAGAATCAGCTTGGCTCATTTAGCAAGGGTAAGCAAGAAGAATCAAAGCCACATTTCCCAAACATCATGAAAACCATCCTGCCTGCTAGAGATATGATGAAAAGGTTTTTTTTATACAGCTCTAAGGGTTTAAACATCTTAGACTAAGCAGGCTGCTGCTTTATCAGCAGATAATATGAAGACTACAGAAACCACCACCTAAAAACCTAGTGCAAATCAATATGCTCAGCATTCTCCTCATTGGAGTCCAGAGTGGGAACTATTGCAGCGGGCAGCCTGGGCAACCGCATCCACAAATACTTTAAGGTGCCTGACCTAGGTCGTATCTTCATTAATTTTTCCCCTGATTTTGCCATTCTTAATTCTGTTGCTGTCATCATGCACCACAATATTTAGATTGATTTTTCCCCTGATTTTTCCATAGTTAATTCTCTTGTTGCCATCATGCACCACGATATTTCTATTAGACTGGAAAGAGATGGCTGAGATGGCAATCAAATCTCTGACTAAATAATTGTGGGCTGATATAGATGTTGCTTCCACTAAGAGTTTTTTCAAGATCCTGTATCAGACTGCTTTCTACCTCCCCCATCTTTTATTCCTCATTTTTGTCAATCTCCATACCCACCTTAATGCACTCATCCAGCCAAAGCTTGAACATTCAGGTTCTTATCCAGCTGTGACTTTGATCACAATAATCTTCTCTCAGGATGGTGGCATTAAGTACCTTGTTAGGTCCACACTTTAAACCCTGACCTCACTTAATATGTTGGAAGGATACAACTTCTAACTTCAAAGCTTTGTCCCTGTCTCTTTCATGACATTAATTATTGTCTTAAAATATCCCTCGACAATCAAGTGTTTCTACCACCTTATATTGCAATTTGAAACCCTTTTAAACAGGCATATAGCTTCATCTTGCTTGTTAGAGTCATCCATTGCATGGAAATATTGGTGGACTGTTAGAATCTCTGAAGGCACCTCCATCAACAGCTTGGCCTGGATTGCCTTTTACAGCACCATCAAAATTAAGATTGATAGTTCTTGGGGAGGAGATGCGGGGAACCATAAGATTTTTAGGACTATCCATTCTTAAACCATTATCAGGGAGGGAGGAGATGCAGGGAACCATAAGATTTTTAGGACTATCCATTCTTAAACCATTATCAGGGAGGGATGAGTTGGGGGGCGGGAAGGGCAGAGTGAGAGGGCGAGGGGGAGTCTTTCACGGGCAACTTAATATTCTTCCAAGAATTAGTGAATCTGACCTCAGAATGGAGAGTAAAATCATTGTTTTTCATCCATGCATTTTTTATTTCTTAGACGGCAGCTTCAATCTTAGTACATGATTTCTGATGCGGAGTCGTCATATCTTTAAAAAGACTGCTCCTTTCCAGCCATAAGTTCCACATAATTAGGGACAGGACCTTCTGCCAAACCAACTTTAGTAGCTTATTTCTGATCTTCAAATTCCATTCGTCAATCCATTCCCTAACTAAGATGGGGCCTGTTCACTTGAGATTCCATTCTCAACAACCAAACCCAAATTTTCCAAGCATACTGACATTAGATTAACAAGTGATCACAGGTTTATTCAGCTTAATGACACAAGTTGGAAATTAAGGGGCCATGAAAATCTTCATGATGAGCTTATCATAAGTCGGAATTCTTCCCTTAACAGCAAACCATTTAAAGGAATTTGCTTTAGGTAGACTTTCACTCAACCAAATCTTTCCATCAGGGAACTTTGAAAGCTACCTATGTGCTTCTTTTAATGTCTTTTTATAAGCCTATTTGACTAAAAATCCTTCCGGCATCAAATTGTCATGACCAGCCTAAGAAGGGAGAGAACATTCAAGCTTGGACTGTAAAGAAGTTGTAGCTGCAGGGTCTATGGGATTGGGCCATTCCAAAGATTTCCAATATTTGAAGCGGTCAATTTCAGTCACATTTTACTGACCATAGGACCCCACTCCTGAAGTGCATTATCTACCAGGTCCTTGAATTGATCATGCTTATCCAAGAGAATACTATCCACAAAGGAATCTGACCAGAAGCTGAACCTGATCCCTTGTCCGATATACAATCTCAGCTTGGATAGAGTGAGAGATTTGCAAGATCAAATAAAATTTCAAAAGACTCGCTATAGAGGGAGATTTTCTTGGGTGAAGATCTACTCTTTGCTAGGAGTCCAGATATTTTTCTTCAAGCATTTGACTCCAAAGCCTTCCCTTTTCCTGATAGATCTGCCAAAGCAACTTAGCTCCAAGCACTATGTTCATCAACTTACTAACTCTGAAACCTAAACCTTCCCAGTACTTGAGTGGACAAGCTTTCTTCCATGCAATGAGACAGATTTTTCTTTTATCTTCTACACAATCCATAGAAAATTCCTCTAGATATGAACTATGTTGCCCAAAATTTTTGCAGTGGCTTCGAATAAAGACATCGTATAAGTAGGAGCCGCTTGCAGAAGCTGAAATCTACCTGCAAGGGAAAGCCATTTTCCTTTCCATGAAGAAAGCTTAGCTTGGATTCTATCTACTAAAGTTTCCAGACCTCCCTTCTCATTCTTCCTTCCATTAAGGGTATTCCCTAAATAGGAACTAGGGAGAGGACCTATTTCAAAGCCTAGAAATTCTTAAATCTGCTGTTGCAATCCTTGAAGAACATTCGAGAAGAAGATTTTAGATTTCAAATGATTGCTTATTTTCCCTGCCACAAGCTCATATCAGTCTAGAACAGCCTTCAAGCACCTTGCTTCATCTTTACTAGGTGCACTTGGAGAGAGATCATCTTAGAACAATAGGAAAGCCATCTTTGGGAAAGAATACCAGACTATTAACCGCATCTGTGCACTTCAGGTTATTATTGAGGAGGCCCGTCATTAGTCTTGTAAAATCTGTCGTTGTTTTGTAAACTTCCAAAAGGCCTTTGACTCAGTTCTGAGACATCTGCTTTTCCAGAAGTTGCATGATGTCAACATTTTAGATTCTCCCATTACTGCTGCTCAGAGGATCTATGAGACATTATTGGGAAATTTTGTACCTCTCACGTTCTTTCTAGCTTTGTGAAGAGTGCCATTGGGGTCAAGCAGGGATGCACTCTCACAACAACCCTCTTCAGCATTAACATCAATGAGTTAGAGGATTTTCTTTGACAACATATCCATGCAAATGATGGTTGTATTTTACATGATGTGGTGATAGCCATACTTCTCTTTTCCGATGATGTTGTTCTCCTCTCTCACTTTGCTGATGGTTTACAAAAACAACTCGATGCCCTTGCTAATTTTTGTGAGCTTCCTCAATTGATGGTCAACCTTAGTAAAACTAAGATCATCATGTTCAACACCTCTAAATTTTCTCTTCCCCGATTCCAGTTCCTCTACAAAGAGGAAACTTTGGAGATCACATCAGCCTACACTTACTTGGGGGTATAGTTTCCCAGAACGTTTTTCCTTATGAAGCTGCCTCTCGATCTCGCCTTTGCAAGGGATATGCCTCCCTTTCTGTCTTGGGGTGCCAATGTTTTTAGATCCATTTCCAGGATATCCCTTCGAAGATGCACCTTTATGACACAGTCATAAAGCCTACAGTTTGGTATGGGTCTAAGTTTTGGGAGCCTGATTTGGGGCCCATTGACTAGGCTCATATTGAGAGGGCCTTGACTCTCATGATTCAATGCATGATCCGTTGCAAACAAACTATTCCAATCTGAGTTTGCCACCCAACCTCTATGCCTTGAGACTATCTTCAAGCCTACTTTCTAAAATCACAAACTAAGAACCATGGGGAATTCATTTTCTAGCTATGAGGGGTATCCATACTTAGCCATATGTACTTCAAATAAGATTGCACCATTGCGCCTCAATAGATGTTGACATTTCTGGTATTCTAAGACTACTTTGCTCCTCCAGTGTATTGTCATCTTTATTGATAGGTTACCTCCTTTCAAGCACTCACTAGATGCCCCCCGTCAGCTTTGAAGAGATCATCATTAGAGTTGTTATAGGGGATATCTACAACTAGTAGATCCAAGTTACTTGGACCTATCCTCCTCAGTTGCTTAGCCCCATGCTTGCCTTTCACACTAAGCATTTCTTACGGCCAGTGGATGGAGTCATTTGTCATCCTGACTATCTCCAACATCATTGGCCTCATGGCTTGGTGTTTCCCCTTGGCCAATTAAGGGTGTGCTCACACCAGTTGTAGGTTGAGGTTGATTATCACATCCCACGTGGGGACCGGATTTGTAGTCTTTGCTCCCTATAGGAGGTGGAGATTGAGGATCACTTCATTTTCAAATACCCCATTTATTATGAGATTTGGGGAAGAGACCACCTCCTTTACAAAGAGTCTGGAAACACTCTATCCACTTTCTTTCGGTTCTCAAACCAACAATGTCTATCCCTTTTTCATCAAGAGGTTGTCACCCTTCGACACAGGAGACCCTAGAGTGATCACCTCTTTCTTCCAACCCATCACTGATGTTGGCAGCATTAAGTGTTCTTTGGATACTATTGTTTCACACACGATGGGGGGTAGGGCAATGAGGTAGCACTCATCTCTACACAACACAACTATTAAGGTGCCCCAACACACTATCTCTCAACCACATGGATCCACTCTTTCTCAGCATCTTGGATCTACTCCTCCACTGCCTCAGGGGTGGAAGATATAGGCACACATTACGAGTTTCTTTGCGACCATAGGAGTTTCTTCGGCCTTGGATGTCAGGATGGATTCAAGGGGGAGTGCATTTCTTGCTCCTAGGATTACCCAGCCTGGCCCCCTTCAGCCCTAGACGCTCCTCGATGAGTATTATCAAATCCTGCATTGGCCCTTTCACAATGATAGACGATGACACAAACAATTCCTCTATCCTAGGCATGATCAATTGTTTGATGGGACTACCATCCAATCTTTTCGGCTCTCATCAGCCCATGCTCTTTTGGGATTCTTGCTCCCCACATGTGACTATTTGCATTGGTTCCTTAACCACATGTGTTGGGGATTTACTGCTTTAGGTTTACCCCCCCTCAACTATTTTCAATGCTTTTTCTCTTTTTTTATTTAGTTAGTCTTTGATCCTAGGGTCCTTTTTCCCTAGCACTTTCTATTGTAATTGGATGTATTCTCAAGTTCCATAGACCTACTTTTGGTCACTCATGGACATTAATATAATTTATATTTTCTTTCTTTCTTTCTTTCCTAACATTTTCACATGATGAAGCAGATGAATTGTCCCGTGAGCTTTCAAAATGCCATCCAAGATTTTTCTCTCTTCCACAAAGCAATTGTTGACTCCAGATATTCACATAACACAAAAAATCTAGGCAAGTCTAACCCTGATGATGTGGGAGTGAGTGTGTAAAAGGACATGTGCAATGCGCAAGACTAAGGATAACACACGAGTAAAAGGAAACATCAAAGCGTAGGTTAGAAAGAAACACAGTTGATAAGAATCTGACATATCCAATGCATCCAAGCAAGCAGAATGCAAAGAGAATATATTGACGGCTTGGGCAAGTGGAGTTCCAGTTGGCAAAGAAGGAACAGGTGGCACTGACAAAGCAACAAAGGGCAGAGGCTAAAGGGGTCAAGGAATGCTATAATTAGGGACGTCAACCTCTAATTTGAAGAGAGAATCAAAATACTTGATAAGGGATAGGTTACATGTTTGCAACAGAAAATCCAAAATGATTGGAGATGAATTGGAGCTAGGGTTTGAGTGAGAAATAAGAGAGATCATTTTATGATTTGTATAAGTAAAGATCATCTTTGGATGACGATGATTGTAATATGAGATGAATGTATACTTCATAACATTGATGTGAGATAGTGAAGATGGATTCTTGTATGAGCAAGTGTGAACGTGCTATGCTATGGTTTTAGCTAACTTAGTGATTTTGTGTTAAGTGTTGTTAAGATCATGCACGTGTATGTCTTTGTGTTGTGTTCTTATAACAGGGTTCTCGGTGATATTTTGTTGCGCCTCGAGTGAGTGCTCAAGTCTCTAGCTTAGGTAGCCAATCGATGCCATAAGCATTCATATTTGTTGCACGAGGTTTGATCTACGTAGGATCAAAGGGAAGAATGAAAAAGTACAACATTTTCATTTCATTGCTAGGACCTTGTTTGAATAGAGCATGGAAATTGGAGATGCTCATGGCAGGACGCATCACCAATGAGAGAGTGGAGACCTAGTTTGAGGCAAACTTGCTTAAAATGTGTGAAGGAGGCATCAAGAAGGGTTTGCAGAAAAAGAAGTGGTTGTAGGAGAACATTTGGATCAATCTATATGAGATCTTCTTTGTGAACTTGGATAGCAGCCTATGTTGTAGGCCATACTAGGAAATTTGGAAATAAGTATTGTAGACTACAAATCAAGTTCAGAAGTTAAAGAATCCTAATAAGACATGGACTTGAGTGATTGATGTTTGGTGGAGAGGTGCATTGAATATTTATTTGTTGGATTTTTCAGTGTCTACCTACAAGTGTCCAAAGGAGAAACAATTTCAGTTTCTGCATGAGTTGTACAAAGCTTTCATCATGCAAATTTCAATCTAGATAAACTTGCTCATGGTGGATTGGGGAATTGAGAAATTTAAAATGGAAGGCTAAAGTTATGGGTACAAGGGTTAGGAGAATTGCAAGAAAGATTTGAGTCAGAAGTTTGCACGAAATTTGGTGAAGAGAACAACTTCTGGTGAAATGGAGTCTACAAGTAAAAGGGAAGAGAGGATGCGTAAATATAATGGAGGCAGAGAGAAAGTGGTGTTTGCCAAGTATCCCAGGAAGAGGGATGCACCAAGCTAGATGTATGTTATTTGAACCTGTAAGAGATGGGGAAGGCACGTGGTTGGCTTGCATAAAGGTGAGAGACGCTCCAGCAAACCAGATGAGCTACGCATGGATGATCCTTTCAGTCATGAAAATATATGGGAAGAAGAATATGGGAATCCACATGATGATGATGACGAGGATGTGGAGTGCGCAAGTCTTTAGGAAGAGTCAGACTCCATCTAACCAGATGCCAAAAGTAGCAAGCACTAAGATTTTGAAGAAGAACATAAGCGCATTATATCAGGAGTGAAGAGAGTTGATATGGAGAATGTTGAAGATTTAGTAGTAGAACAAATTGTGTTCCAAAGTCCAGTTGAGAAAAGTAGCACACAAGATGGTGGTAAAAGTGCAAGACTAGGGGTGAGTATCAATGTTGTATCACAAACAAGAGAGGTCAGAGTGCAAGGTTCGTTGGTCAGTGGGAGTAATCCAATCATAAACCCTACGGTTGTTAGTCAGGGAGTTACCACGCATGGAGGCGGAAAACCAACTACAATTGTTTGAGGTGGAGGTACTCGTGGTTCCAGACATGTAACCTTAGGAAGTGGTGCACAACAACAAGAAGTTGATCTGACTATATTTTACAAGATGTCAATGAAATTGCTTGAGTATCACAGAAGTGAGGATACAATTGATCACATGCATAAATGCGAGACAACTTGGTGCACAGAGGGAGTGACTTCTCCAAAAAGGAAAGCGAGCCAATTTGCCACGACATTGCTCGATTGTGCGCATACATGGTACTAAAAGTTTGACCCAAATCACACTATGGTGGACTTTGAGCAATTGAAGGTTGCTTTTCTACATGAGATTCATATATCAAGGTTTGAGCAACAAAGTATATATGCACTCGAGTTAAAGCAAGATGTTGTGGAGAGCAAGCATGCTTATGATGCATGCTTTAAGGCGTTGTTGTCCAAATTGTTTTACAATAACATCCATTGTAGCATGCACAATGGTTTGTTGGGAGAGTGTTGCCAACTTTTCGTAGACAACTTGCTATGAAGAACTTTGCAGATGTGCGTGAAGCATTGAACTGTTGCACTGAAGACTGAGGTGGCAAGGAACTTTGCTACGGGAATTAGCCCGTTCTTGGAGGCTGAAATTTCTAAAATGGCAACTCAGTTGTAGAATCTTTCTACAAGCAATGCATAAGAGGCGCCAAGAGCTCTATGGTGTACCGATTTGTAGTCGGAAGGCCACAGAATTGTACCAAGAAGAGAGTAAAAGTAGTGACATTGTCTTGTGAAGTTTGTAAGGGCGCTCATAAAATGCATAAATATTTGTTGTTACAAAGAGCAAAACAAATCAATGTCACTTGTTATTGCAAAATCTGCAAGTCTAACGCGCGATACCAAAAACTGCAGAGTCATTGATGAGATGACGGAAGCAAGATAGATGGGGTTATGACAAGCTACCACTGCGACATGACAACATAACCAAGGTGATTACAATCAGAATAGAGAAGGCTACAACCAAAACCAATGTGGAAGATCATTTGGGCGCAGGGGTGGGTGTGGAAGTGGGAGAGGTGGACGAGTGTGGGGAAGTTTCTTTATTCCATTTCCTTGCTTCCTTCTTCAACTTCTTCATCCTGCAGTAGTTCACCTTGTTTTGAGGTTGTCTTCAAAGATCAGACCCTGCTTCTAAATAAACTCGAACTTAAAGGGCATCCCTCTATGACTATGATCTTCATCAAGAGTTAAAGAGATTGGCCAATGATCTGATCCAGAAAAGTGACAAATTTCTCAGCCAAATTTCAGACCAGCTGTGACATACTCATTGCTGATAAAAAACCTATCCAATCTTTCAAAATTCCAATATCAGCTGATCTTCTTGCCTTCTATTATTCCAAATGACCTAACCTTCCTTAGGTTCAACATCTACCAAAGGCATGTGGAGGCAAAAGGAGCTGAAATCAATCGTGCTTTCGGGTATTCCAACCAATCCACCATTCCTTGGTGCTAAATTCAGAATGGCATTGAAATTCTCTCCCAGTAGCTAGAAGATATCCTTGTGGATATGTTTAAAATCTTCCAGTTTTTGCCAACATTCCTGTTTTCTTCCGTTTCTATAGGGCCACAGACACTGGATATCCCTTTCAGATCTTCCATGACCAGATTAATAAAAATGGGAAGGCTGAGAAATTACTGTTTAATTTTTAACTTTATCTAAAGTTTGATAATTTATGGCTTCAAACTAAACTTTATCTAAGAGTTGGAGTAAAATAATGTTAACTTGTAAATAATATATCTTTATACTAATTTTCAAAAATAACTTTATAACTTTTAGCTTAGTTAATAAACTTAATGAGAAATGTCAATATCCCTTAAAATAAACTAAATAAAATTTATATACTACTGTTTGCGATATTAAAGCCGAATAGTGATGGAAATACCAGCTGGAATCATGAGTGAGCATAGCTGGAATACGTGTGGTCAAGCTACAAAGAGGCCATAGTTGTTAACAAATAGAAATTAAAATGAACGCTAAGAAGTAGCAAAAGAGTTTTAGAGACCTCGTCTCTTAATACCACTGATCACATGTGGCCTCAAACTGCCCTGTAGACTCCATAAAAAGCAGAATTTGTTTCTTGCAAAATTCACAACTGAGTTTGGGAGAATTTCATGTGCCTGCAAGCTCTTTGCCTTCCTCTTTTTCCCCTTGAAATCGTGCGTACCCGTTTTGTTATTTTAATATGTTTTATCATGTGAAAAAAACTGAATAAAAGAACTAAAAACAGGTCAGGACCACTTCAATGCTGCTGAGAAATTAAGTTTGGACCAAATATCATCCGGGTTTGACAGGACCTAATACTATGATTACTATGTAGTTATAAAGCAGGGAATGTTCTTGTCAAGCAGAAAATTAGAGGCTAGGTTTCAACAACTTTGTTGCAAATTACATGTCAGTAGGAAAATCCCTCAAGTATAAGCCAAATTACAACTATCCGATAAGAAACTTTGGTTATCAAGTTCTTTGAAAACTAAATTCACGGGCGCATACCAATACAACCACCACCTCTTTGGGAGAAAAACAGGTTTGAGAGCTCTTATATATCTGGCTATAACTCAATATTCCAACATTTTTTCACGCGGACCTTTTGGAAGCGGCATTATTAGTCCTTTCGGAAGCCACGATATTATCGAGAATATAGTATTTTTTTTTATAATATAAATAAAGTGCTGAATTTTGTTTTTCCAACGACCCCAAAGATCTTGTATTTTCCATGTTCCTTTCCTGTGCATTGAAATCTCAAAAATAACAAACAACACTAGTTTTATTTGTAAATTTATATATCTTGTGAATACTCTTTTCTTTCCAGTGAATATTGAATAAAGGGAGCCTCTCCTTAAAGTAAATACAGAGCTTCAAAGAATCAAGAAAAGTAAAAGATAGGAATAAAATTGACTATTTACAGCATTTAAATCTTAGAGGATAACCACATGTAGTCAAAGATAGCGAACATGGAAAATACAAGATCTTTAAAGTAAATACAGATCTTCAAAGAATCAAGAAAAGTAAAAGATAGGAATAAAATTGACTATTTACAGCATTTAAATCTTAGAGGATAACCACATGTAGTCAAAGATAATTCACTGAACATCAAATAAAGAGAGTGACATTTGACCAAAAAAAATTGTAAAGACTCAAAGTTCCCCCCAAATTTTATATTATTATAAACTTGAACACAAAATTTCACACATGCAATTATCTATTCTTAAGTTTCCAAGGGAAAAAATCCCTACATATTTCAGCTGAGCATTTATATATAACAAAATTAAAAGTCTGAGAGGTAGTTACATAACTTTCATAACTACCAAATATCAAATATTATGAAATTCATGAATTTTTTTCAAAATTGTCCCTAAGTGGGGACCACAAACCAACACATGTACCATGAAGCAGAAGCTGATTGATATTTCTTGGGATTGTCCACCTCACCAAGCTGGTACTCACAAGCACCACCCACGTCCATGACAATTGGGTGATTGAAAGAAGGATCTATCTTTAGCTTAAAACTTCTAAATAGCTCTACAACCTCTTGTACCTTATAAAAATCAAGAAGGATAGCATCAAGCCTCATTTCCCATTTGTCATTTTGGTATAGAGTTCATTTTCACACAATCCAGCTTTTTTACAGACAACATTAGTATCATCAATCAATTTCAAAGTCTTGGAGAGTTTAATGACAGTCACAACTGAAATCAGCGATCTTAGCCAAAATCAGGCTTAATTGTATTAACAGCTATCATTTTCCATCCAAGCTGAACAAGGGGGACTTCATTTTCAGCAAGAAGTCATCCAATTTTTACACAGGATCTAATGCTTCATCACTATTTTTGATCAAATGAGCATCAACCTCCTTTAAATCCTGTTTTTGCAACTCGATCTTGAATCTCCATTCATCAAAAAGGTCATCATCAACAGAAGAAATCCCTTTTACCCGCAACGAGTTCCTCGGAAGCAGTTCATAACATTGCGACCACATCTAGGAGAAGTATTTCCCACAACTAAATTTTGGCATGCAGGTCCTTAGATGGCTCTTTCACCTTTCAATGGCAAATCCAGTAGTTTATTACAACACTTGACAAACTCTTCAAGAACATTCAAACCATTGATAGAAATTATTTCAGTCAATTACTTGACCGCACGTCCATTCCGATTGATTTCACCAGCCTGAGGGAGAGTTTCTTTGTTCATGAAGATACTACATAGATCAGAAGGATTAATCTCTTTCATTGAACTGTCAGGGGTTAAAAGATATTAAATTTATTGGATTAAATTAGCTATGTGATCTTTCAAGTTCACTTTGGAAACACCTTCCTTCTCCATTTGCTTCATAGTGCTCTGATATGCAGACGTAAGCAGCAATGGCTCATTGCTCTGACCCTTTTTGACTTTGGGAGCAGAATGTCTTGCACATTATAATCTACAATTCCACATCCTGTTTGTTCTTGGAAACCATAGGAGTAGCTATCTCAATATGAGTGTGGCATAGATGATCAATCCTGAAGAAAATTTTGGATTTGGTTTTTTGAGGTCCTTCATACTCATATTGCTGCAGAAAACTTCAACATTTGGAACATTTTCCTTTAGAAAACGTGTTTATTTCTTGTTCACGAGTTGTTCAACCCATAGCAGGCCTCACATTGACGCTGAGGTGTCTAACAACAACACTGTCACATTTGCCTCCATGTGAGGCAACAGAAGTGGAAGGAGCAACTGGAAAATTTTACATAAGTAAAGGATTATAATTTTCAGGATGAGATGAAGAAATTACATTATTAGTTGATGGAGGTAGAGGCATAATGTTTGGCTGAGGTGGAAGATCGGTGGCAGAGACAATATTTGGCAAAAATAAATAGGGTTGAATCATCTTTTTCTGCCCACTAATCATAGCCTGATACAAACTGATATGGCTCCATTTCTGAATATATTTCTAAGTCTTCTTACATAGGAGGAGCCTGTGTATATAGGCTGACAATCTTACAATGGCATTTGATGTTTAACTAACCTATCCAACTGTTCCAGCTGTCTACCTAACCTTTCCAGCTGATCCAGCTATCCACCTAATTTTGATTTATTTCAATCCACCAATTTGTATATGGATATGATAAATCATAAAACAATAGTTACATTACTAAATATAATAGATGTCTCACCATTTCCTCCCTATTTAGAAGAAAATGTCCCCAATTTCAACGGATAAATCAAAACCACCTTGTAGCTGCCGAAAACAAGGAGCCAAAAGAAAATGGAATCTGACAGAGTATAGAGTGCATGCGGACTACAAACTATGACAATGGAGTCCCCAAATGGATATAATCCAAATATTGAATGAGAGGAGTTGGAATACGTGGGATTGAAATATCCTGGAGACTGAAATTCTGACGGTACCAAAAAGATCCTTATGTGAAGATTCAAGCTCCAGAAATTGATGATCGACATGGAAGAAAACCTTTGTATTGAGTAGGTATTCTTGTAGTGAGGATAGGGTTGGACTCAGAGTGTGGAACCCAAGATTAAGAGTTGTTGAATGCAAAGTCGATGGGCGTCCTCCCTGATAAAGAGCACAACATATGGAATGTAATGAAGTAGGCAGAGAACATGCCAACAAAACATATGGAATGCTATGAAGTAGGCAGAGAACATGCCAACACTGAAGATTTAAAGAGTCCATCTTGGAGCTGTGAGGAAGCTCACTCAAAACCAGGCCCTGTTGTCAACTGAAGAATGGGATGTGCAATATGGAATTCATCATCGGTTTTCTGATTTGCAAATTGGCCCAACGAAGTAGATTGGGTTGTCCTTGGAGTGATAGGCACATGCACGGTGTCATGTTGATGGTCCTCTGTGGATGCAACAACTGGAGGAGGTAGCAGGGTAGCGATGTGAGTGATCAAAAGACTTGCTCATTAGTGGAACCTATTGTAGAGGAGTTGTAATATCCAAAACAATATCTTCAGCATGGGTCATGTGGCTAACCATCTTAGGAGTGCATGGTGCCTCATGGATAGGAGGACAATCATCTTGTAGAGATGGCAGCGAAGGACAAACATTTGTTTCCTTGACAACTTTAGGAAGTTAATACAACAAGCTTGGTTATGTGGATGAAGCCAAGGTGTAATATCCCAAATCGGAATAGCATGCGTTAATTTGGATTTCTCGGAATTCCTTTTTAAAGTTCGAAATAATAATATTCAATGAATATAGAATTGTGTTCTTATTAACAAGATAATAAAATTATATAACAAATAATGTTGTATAATGATCAAATGTGCAATACGGAATTCTGGTTATAAATATTCTAATAGAGAACTCTCAAAGGGTCTCGTCCTTGAGGGGTTGATATCAAGGGGTTTCGTCTTTGTATCTAATAAATGAGGGGTTTCGTCCTCAATTATAAAAGAACAGGCTGCTGCCTAAACTTCAAATAAGGGATTGAATGTCAAATCTGAATATATATCATTTTTCTTCACCAAGTTCTTATAAATACCCTTCATAGCTTTGCATCAAATGATGTGTCTCCTTTCCAAAGTGATGTGTCTTTTCATCAAATGGGACAGCTTGCATTAATATAACTTCTATTCCTTGCACTAAATGTGGCACTCCTTCCCATATGGACAATTTATTTAATTTAGTTGTAGTTAATTTAATTGTTGTTGGTTTAGGCGATTCCATTGGTTATTTATTACATTAATACAGTTCATGTTTATGGTCTCCTTTGTATTTGGGGATATGACAGACCTCCCTTCTTCAGATTGCTTGTCCTCAAGCAATTTTAAACCCGATAGTACAATCCACAACAAACTATAATCTACTCCAAGCTTAGATGTTTCTTTCCCCATCCTTGTAAAACTGATTGCATTATTATTAGTTCTCTCTTGCAAGGGATTATCACAACTGTTCTTTTCCGAATCCCACAGCCTTCTGGATTATAACCATTGTTGTAATTATTAATGAGCTCTTGGCTAAGCATAGGGATCCTGGGACCTTTACATACTCCAAATTGATCATTTTTTGATCTGCTAATGACCTGTTCAAGCTCATTTGTCACCAAATCTACCCTTACAATCTCCATTAATGACTCACCTCCACTGTCCATGAAGACAAATCTTTTCTTTGTGCAATTATGGAGACCAAGCAATGGTTCATCTTTGATAAAAGATTCATACCTGTTTTCACTGCGATAATAGGACGAATTTATGGTTGTCATAAGATGATTCCAACGTTTGTTTGGTTGTTCAAATTCAAGAACCATCGCCTCCAACTCGGGCTCAAAGAATTCTTTGAGTGATGTTATTGGGATGTTTTTCAACAGAATAGTTCACTTCCACTGGCTGCTCCTGCAACTCAAGGTTGTTGCTTAAATCATTGTCAACCATCCAAATTTTATGCTCTTTCGGTAGCTACTCCGTGATGACATGTTTGACCAAATTTGGCTGCCATTCATCTTCCTTTGGTACACATTTCCCATATAAACGGCAAAATTCTATGAATGTCAATTCATCCCTTATCATAGGATCAAGATTCAAATATTTATTGTGACATGCATTAATATCATTGAAAATCAATTTGGCCTCATCTTCTTCCTATATTGATTCCTCTCGTTGAAGGAATGTGGGCATGGTTGGGTGTACATAAGTCCTTTATAGGAGTCCTTCACGACTGTTCTTAAATGTATAACCCTATTGTGCTTGTGATGATCTTCCCTCACCATTAGAATTTTGAGTTAGCAAGTTATTCAACTGTTGCATTTGTTGAACTAATTGTGACATCAACATATATACTTGAATTTGCCCTTGGGCCCACCGGTCAAACTGTGCATCATTTATGTTGTTTATGTTGACCTTATGATTTGAACGCATAAAGCTTATCAAAACCCTCAAGCTAGTACGATGAAAAGCTCCGATACCATTGTAATATCCCAAAGCGAAATATTATACATTAATTTGGATTTCTCAGAATTCCTTTTTAAAGTTTGAAATAATAATATTCAATGAATATAGAATTATGTTCTTATTAACAAGATAATAAATTTATATAACAAATAACGTTGTATAATGATCAAATGTGCAATGCGGAATTCTGGTTATAAATATTCTAATAGAGAACTCTCAAAGGGTTTCGTCCTTGAGGGGTTGATATTAAAAGGGTTTTGTCCTTGTATCTAATAAATGAGGGGTTTCGTCCTCAATAATAAAAGAAGAGGTTGCTGCCTAAACTTCAAATAAGAGAATGAATGTCAAATCTAAATATATATCATTTTTCTTCACCAAGTTCTTATAAATACCCTTCATAGCTTTGCATCAAATGATGTCTCCTTTCCAAAGTGATGTATCTTTTCATCAAATGGGACGACTTGCATTAATGTAACTTCTATTCCTTGCATTAAATGTGGTGTTCCTTCCCATATGGACAGTTTATTTAATTTAGTTGTTGTAGTTAATTTAAATGTTGTTGGTTTAAGCGATTCCATTGGTAATTGTTTTACATTAATGCAATTCATGTTTATGGCCTCCTCTATATTTAGGGATATTACACAAGGTGCTAAGCAAAACCTTTATTGAAATGTTGTATGCTTCTATGGAAGGTTTGATCAATAATTGAAACATGCTCGTTACTTGCTGCATGAGTTGAAGTTGAAGCGCAGTTTGTTGTTGTTGTCATTGTTTACAAAGCTCTTGGATAAGCAACTCTGAACCAAGCCAAGTTTCTGGCTTGTCATGTCCCTCTTTTGATAGGGACATCATTGAAGACCCTTAGCTTTAATTAATTCCTGGGGGCTAAGGGACAAGTAAGAAGGGAAAGATAATTAAGTGATTATGATTGAATATATGTAGAAGGTACCTTTTTGAAAGTTACTTTATGTTTTCTTATTTCACTTAAAAAGCGGACCTTTAAGGATCATGGATGTTTAAGTGATTTTAAAAAAAATCATAAGGAAAAAGTTTCTTTAAATATTTGAGTTACTCTCCCTTCCCCTTTTGGGCGCCACATTTGGAAGGCTATAAAGATAAAAGGAGGAATCATTTGGAGAGGTTCATGTTATGTTTGATATTCAAATCTTGGTCTTTTAACACGAAAACACTTAAGCCATTTGCTTTGAAGACGAAACCCTTCAAGCAAAGAGTTAGAGGATGCAAACCCTCTTTCTTCATTGGGGTAGCTTCACTTAGAGACTGTCATTGAGTTATTAATTTTTACAAGGGTGTTTTAAACACCATTTTTGCTATTTTCAAGTGAGCGACTTGCTTTTGGAAGTAGGTGACTTGCTTGGTGGATGAATTCTCATGTTTTTGGGTGATTTTATGCCCTAAAGACATTTCTAAAATTTATTCTAATATTTTGCATATTGACGACTTGCCTTGAAGGAGGTTTAGACCTTGTTTGGGGGTCAATATTGTCTTGAAATAATTCTGTAATGTTTCTATAATATTTCAGCTTGAGCGATTTGGTTTGGAGGTTTTTTTGGCCTAAACATTCAAAAAATTAATGAAAATTCTGCTTTTCAATTCAATAATATTTGTGCAATTTATTGAGGTTTTTGTGAAGTTTGTTGCATGGTAGAACAGATACAATTATCAATTTGTGACGCCTAGGGTTTGGAGGATTAATTCCTCTTTTGAAAAGCCACAATTGCTTGTTTGGTTCAGCCAAATATTGCTTGGAGTTTAACAAAATTTTGAGCTATTTTTGGAAGTGTTTGGCAGCTAGGGTGTGCTGTTACAAAAATCATAAATTTCCATATTTGGCTAGGGTTTTCAAATAATTCCAGAATTCAAAAAATTGTCCTATTTGGGGACATTACATGGATGATGTGGGAAGGACTCCCCAAAACATCAATGCTTCGCTACTTTTTTTTAGGCCTTGACTCAGTACATTTGTTCACCAAATCCTCTATTGAAAATATTGTCATTGATGTCAAAGGTCTAGCATTATTGGTGATAAAGGCCCCATTGCATTTAATAATGTTTTTAATATTCATATCTTGGCTAATGTGTTAATATTTATTTAATATTATTGAATATATTTTTGGTTGCATATAAGTCAAAAGAGGGCCCATGGAGAAGTCAAAGAGTCACGGGGTAAAAGACGAAAGAGGAATGAGACGCATTTTCTCATGAAAAGTCACCTTGAGGAATTCCAAGAGTCACCATGTGAAGACAAAAGAGGTATGGCGCATTTTTTCATGAGGGACACTTTGAGAAATACGAAAAGTCATCAAAATAAAGACAAAAGAGGAAAGGACGTTTTTGCTTATGAAGGGTCACTATATGACTTTTCAAATGCAAGGATATGAAAGGTCCTGCAAGTTTGACGCCATTTTCCATGAAGATTGAAGGGCCACAAAGGGTGAAGGCCAAAGGTCATTTGGAAAGCTATAAATAAAGGCTTGAGAAGCCATTTGTAATATGCAAGAGAATGCATGGTTTGTATTTGTTTTCGAAAAGAGAAAAGCATGAGATATTGTAGAGTTCTATCATTTGTTGAGTAAGCAACATCAAGAAATAGTTGTGTCTTATACACAAGAGGGGTTGGTGCTCTTATGGGTTGATGCTCACGAATTTTGTAAGGGGTTGGTGCTCACAAATAGTTGTTGTGTTGATGATCGGCAAAAGGGTTGGTGCTCTTGCAAGTTGATGCTTGCAAACTTTGTATTTTGAGTTGGTGCTTGCGAACTTTGTATTTTGAGTTGGTGCTCATTCATATACTTGAGATTGTTCTCCATGGTTTTTCCCACTTTGGGTTTTCACGTAAGAATCTGGTCTCTCTTTCTCTCTCTCTTGTGTGGTGCAAATTATTATTTCAATTTTATCATATCTTGAATGTATGATTTAGTGGTTAAAGAAAAATAATCAGATTAAGTAAAAAATATATAATATACTAATTCACCCCTCCCTCTTAGTATATTTCGTGCTTAACAATTGGTATCAGAGCAAGTTCCTTTTGAAAAAAATTTACAGCTTGAAGGAAGATCAAGAAAGCATGATGGCTGGATCCCATGAAAGATTTTTTACAAATAAGGCACCTTTATTTGATGGGACAAATTATGTTTTTTGAAGCATAAAGATGAAGACTTATTTGATGGCCCTTGGATTCGACATATGGCAAGCAGAGGTGGAGGAATATGAAGAGTCACAGACACTTGTAACTACTCCGATTAAAAAAAAGGCAAGTGAAAATAATGCTAAATCTTTAAATGCTATTTTATATGGTTTATGTGAATCAAAATTTGTTAAAGTTATGCAATGTAAATCTGTTCATGAAACTTGGATAAAACTTGAGAATATTTACAAAGGTGATGGAAAGGTTCAGCAAACTAAGCTTCAAACTTTCAGATGACAGTTTGAGAGTTTGAAGATGGAAGAAGAAGAAAATAGCAAGTTATCTCTTGCGGGTTAATCAAATAGTCAATCAGATTCAAGGTCTTAAAGAAAATTTAAAAAAATCAACTGTGGTTCAAAAGGTTTTGAGATCTCTACCATTGAGATATAATGCGAAAGTTTTGGCAATTGAAGAGATGAAGAATTTAGCCAAGCTAAAGATGGATGAGCTTCATAATATTCTTACAGCATATGAGATGCGGACTGAACAAAATAAACCTTCAAAGAGAGAAGCAGCTTTCAAAACATCAAAGAAAGAGAAGGCTAAAATTCAAGAATCAAGTGATAATTCTAGCGATGATGAAGATGACAATGGAGCTCTATTCATTCGTAAGCCAAAAAAAGGCACAGGTAAATATCAAGAAAAATTACCTTTTAAATGTTTTAATTGTGAAAAGATTGAACATTTTAGAGCTAAATGCCCAAATAAGGGTAATGACGACAATGAAGAAGGAAAGTTTACATACAAAAGAATTTCAAAGACAAATTCAAGAAGGGATTTGAAAAGAAGAGTTTGTATTCTAAAGATCCTAACTCAATCGAAGATAGTGGAGTTAGTGACTCAAAAGAAGAAGAGTTTTTATTCATGGCCAAACATGAAGATGCCTCTACAAGCAAAAAGTATAGATGATCAAGAAGAAAAACAGGATTACGTTGAAGTGAATATGGAAGGAGAACTCATTTGTGCCTTAAAAGAGTTAAAAGCTCTTGAAAAGAAGAATCGAAGATTAAAGCTTCAGATCGAAAAAAATGAAAATGAGTCAAAAGAAATAATTGAAAATCTACAAGCACACTTTGAAAAAGCCAAGAAAAATGAATAAGATCTAACGGCACAGTTGAAAATAGTAAGTAAAGAATGTGAAAGGTATGTTATTGAAATTGCTTCTTTAAAAACAAATCTTGATAAAACAAATAAAGCAATCAATGATAGAGCAGTCAATGATTCAAAATTTGAGAATAGCACTAATATATTGAATAAAATATTATAAAATCAACGATCAATGTCAAATAAGACATGTATTGGATTTGAAAAGGAGAAAAAAGAGGTCACTACTTTCACAGACAAGAAAAAAAAAGAGCTATGCTAAAGCTCTTACAAAAGAAGAAATAAAAATGAAAAAAGTTAAGAATACAGAAGACATCTCAAACAAAGAAGGTTGGAGGGAACAGAGCTACAAAAGGAAATCAAATCAGAGATACACAAATAAGTCCTATTTTTATGGTTACTATTTTTATTGTAATGGATATGATCTTAAGAAACTAGAATGTCAAAAAAGAGCTAACAGTTTCAGAAACAAGAAGAAAGAAAGTCATGCAGAATCAAACAGAAGCTACAACTCTTTTACTCCTCTATCAGACTTTCATAAAGAGGCCATAATATGTTACAAGTGCAACAACTTCAGACAGAGTCCAATATTGTAAAAGTGTGTTCGAGTCAGTCAAGAAGGATCAGAGTTTCAAAGCTCCATTCCTTAAGAAGAAAGTTCAGATAGGTTCTTGATAAAAGAAACAACCTGAAAAATCTGTTGGTGCAAATAGCTTTGCATGCAAAAAATGAAGAAAAGCCATGGTTCATTGACAGTGGATGTTTGAGGCAAATGACAAGAGACGAGCAAGTTCATAACCTTGAAGAAGATAAATGGTGGCACAATGAAATTTGCAGACAATACTACTGTCAGAATTGCTAAAAATGTACACTAAGTTTGGATAATGATATAACTAAAACTGAAAATGTTTTATATGTAGAAAGTCTTAAGCATAATCTTTTGAGTGTAATTCAAATGTGTGATCAGGGACACTAAAATTTTATGCAAAAAATTATGAAATTAGAAGAAAAGATTTAGATGTATTAGATGCAAATTCTCAAAAAACAGGTAATAACTTGTATATGCTATAGGACATCAAAGGTCAAAGATGTTTGAGTCAGATTGAATAAAGTTGGTTATGGCACAGGGGAATGGGGAGCATAAATTTTGACAATCTTGTCAACATCAGCAAAAAACAAATAATTAGAAATCTTCCAAAAATTACAAAGCCATACGACACGCTTTGTGAACCTTGTCAGCATGGGAAGCAGGGTAGAAGGCGGTTCAAAACAAAAGAGTACTCGACCACTCAGATGCTAAAGCTTGTTCACACTGACCTATGTGGACCTATAAGAACTCAAAGTACTCAAGGTGATAAATATTTTGTTGCTTATTGATGATTTTTCACGTATGACTTAGGTAATATTTTTAAAGAAAAAATCAGAAGCTTTTAGACATTTCAAAGCATTAGTTGAGAATTGAACCAGTTTGAAAATTAAGTGTCTAAGATCAGATCGAGAAGAAGAATTCATATCAGATCAATTTATTGGGTTTTGTGAAGATCATGGAATAAAAAGACATTATTCAGCAGTCAGAACTCCATAACAAAATGGAGTGGTTGAACGAAAAAATAGAACAGTTCAAGAGATGGTGAGGACAATGCTAAATGAATCTAAGATAGCAGATAAATATTGGAGAGAGGCAGTTGTTACAGCAGTGCATATTCAAAATAGAGCATTATTGAGAGTCAATAGTGACAACACTCCTTATAAGCTATAAAAAGACAAACCAGCATTTCTGAATTTTTGACAGCAGATGTTTCATAAAGAGAACTGATGAAAAACTTGATAAATTTTAATCTAGAGCAAATGAAGGTATATTTTTTTGTTATTCTTGCAAAAGTAAAGCTTATAAATGCCACAACAAAAGAACCAAGAAAATTGTTGAAAGTGCAAGTGTCAGAGTAGAAGATGGAACACAAAGAATCAGTGATCCAGTAGATATTTCAGAAATCATTGAAGAGAAAAATTTTGAAGAATCAAATGAAGATGAGAAGTAGAAAAAGGGCACCAAAACTCCATCCAAATATGTTCAAAAAAATCATAATGAAAGTGACATCATCGAGGACATAAATGAAGGAATTCGCACCAGAAAAATGATGGTAAGTGAATCTGAACAAGTTAATTTCTTTTTGTTATCCAAAATTCAGCCTAAAATTTTTTCAAAAGCTAGACATAATAAGCATTGGGTTAAGACTATGGATGAAAAATTAAATCAAATAGAAAAGAATGATACTTGAAAATTAGTGCCTAGACCAAAAGATCACAATGTGATAAGAACAAAATAGGTTTATAGAAATAAGTTGAATGAAAATGAAGAAATGATCAAAAATAAAACAAGATTAGTATGTAAAAGATATGATCAAATTGAGGGAATAGACTTTGAAGAAACTTTTGCACCAGTGGCAAGATTAGAGGCTATTAGAATGTTTCTTGCATATGCAGTGTTTAAAAATTTCAAAGTGTTTCAGATGGATGTCAAATCTGCCTTCCTGAACGAAAATCTTGAAGAGGTCTACATTGAGCACCCTGAGGGATTTATTCTCTCAAATATTAGTAACCATGTATGCAATTGAAGAAAGCATTGTATGGATTGAAACAAGCTCCCAAAACTTGGTATGCAAGACTTGATAAATACCTGCAAAATCAAGGTTTCAAGAAAGGATTTGTTGATAGTAATCTCTACATCAAAACAGAAGGTGAGCATCAATTGATTGTTGTGGTATATGTTGATATCATTTTTGAAAAAAATATTGAAAAGATGACAAGAATTTTCTAATAGAATGCAAAAAAAATTTGAGATGTCTATGCTTGGAGAATTGTCATTTTTCTTAGGATTGCAAATATTTTAGTCAGATAAAAAAAATTTCATATCTCAAAGTAAATATGCCAAGGAAATGTTGAAAAAAATTGATTTTGAGGATTGTCAACCAGTTGGCACACCAATGTGTACAGGAAATAAGGTGAACAAGGATGAAGATTCACTTGTTACAAATCAATCTTTGTATAGATCTATGATTGGTAATCTTTTATATTTGGCAGCATCAAAGCCAGACATCATGCATGCAGTAGGTATGGTTGCAAGATATCAATCATCTCCAAAAGATAATCATGTTCAGTTGGTGAAGAGAATATTCAGATATATCAAGGAGACATTGAATTACGGATTATGGTATTCCACAAATAGAGATTTCACTTTGGTTGCTTATACAGATTCAGATTGGGCAGGGTGCTTGGATGACATAAAGAGTACAAGTGGAGGAGCTTTCTTCCTTGGTGATAGCTTAGTATCATGGCTAAACAAGAAGCAGAATTCAATATCATGGCTAAGCAAGAAGCAAAATTCAGTATCACTTTCTACAGCTGAAGCAGAATATATTGCAGCAATATTGTGTTGTACTCAAGTGCTTTGGATGAAGCAAACTTTGGAAGATATCAAGGTAAAGTATGATGAACCTATTTCTATTTTTTGTAATAACACAAGTGCTATAAATATTTCAAAAAATCCAGTAATGCATTCAAAAACAAAACATATTCCCATTAGATATCACTTCTTGAGAGAGCAAGGTGCTGATCAATAGATAAAGATGGAATATATCAGTACAACAGCGCAGATTGCAGATATTTTCACAAAAGCACTACCAAAAGACACATTTGAGTATCTGCAAGAGAAGTTGAGAGTAATTTATTTTACTTCCTGCCATTAAGGTTCAACATCAGTTGATGGGGAGCTAAGTGTTAGCTCCAAATAGGCCCTTTGCCATTGATGTCAAAGGAGGAGAATAACATGTACAAGTACAGGGGCAGAAATAGATAAAAAAGAACATATACAAGTTGCTACAGTAAGAGAGAGTTACTGTATATTTTTCAGATGGCAATATGTGCAAGTTTCAGGATGTGACAGTTTCAGTTTGAGATTGTCATCAATGACAAAGGGGGAGATTGTTGGAAATATTATCATTGATGTCAAAGGTCTAGCATTATTGATAAAGGCCCCATTGCATTTAATAGTGTTTTTAATATTCATATCTTGGCTAATGTGTTAATATTTATTTAATATTAATGAATATATTTTTGGTTGCATATAAGTCAAAAGAAGGCCCATGAAGAAATCAAAGAGTCAGAGTAAAAGACGAAAGAGGAATGGGACGCATTTTCTCATGAAGAGTCACCTTGAGGAATTCCAAGAGTCACCATGTTTCAATGACAAAGGGGAGATTGTTGGAAATATTATCATTGATGTCAAAAGTCTAGCATTATTGGTGATAAAGGCCCCATTGCATTTAATAGTGTTTTTAATATTCATATCTTCGCTAATGTGTTAATATTTATTTAATATTAATGAATATATTTTTGGTTGCATATAAGTCAAAAGAAGGCCCATGAAGAAGTCAAAGAGTCAGAGTAAAAGACGAAAGAGGAATGGGACGCATTTTCTCATGAAGAGTCACCTTGAGGAATTCCAAGAGTCACCATGTTTCAATGACAAAGGGGAGATTGTTGGAAATATTATCATTGATGTCAAAGGTCTAGCATTATTGGTGATAAAGGCCCCATTGCATTTAATAGTGTTTTTAATATTCATATATTGGCTAATGTGTGATTATTATTTAATATTAATAAATATATTTTTGGTTGCATATAAGTCAAAAGAGGGCCCATGGAGAAGTCAAAGAGTCACAGGGTAAAAAACAAAAGAGGAATGGAACGCATTTTTTCATGAAGAGTCAGTGTGAGGAATTTCAAGAGTCACCATGTGAAGACAAAAGAGGTATGGCGCATTTTTCCATGAAGGGACACTTTGAGAAATACGAAAAATCACCAAGATAAAGACAAAAGAGGAAAGGACGTTTTTGCTTATGAAGGGTCACCATATGACTTTTCAAATGCAAGGATACGAAGGGTCATGCAAGTTTGGCGCCATTTTCCATGAGGATTGAAAGGTCACAAAGGGTGACGGCCAAAGGTCATTTGGAAAGCTATAAATAAAGGCTTGAGAAGCCATTTG
Source organism: Torreya grandis (assembly GCA_037957365.1). Lineage (NCBI taxonomy): Eukaryota > Viridiplantae > Streptophyta > Pinopsida > Cupressales > Taxaceae > Torreya > Torreya grandis. The sequence continues at coordinate 1,761,341 of JARHVA010000304.1, read as the reverse complement.
TAATATGCAAGAGAATGCATGGTTTGTATTTGTTTTTGAAGAGAGAAAAGCAGGAGATATTGTAGAGTTATATCATTTGTTGAGTAAGCAACATTGAGAGATAGTTGTGTTTTATACACAAGAGAGATTGGTGCTCCTGTGGGTTGGTGCTCACAAATAATTGTTGCGTTAGTGCTCGACAAAAGGGTTGGTGCTCCTGCAAGTTGATACTTGCAAACTTTGTATTTTGAGTTGGTGCTCATTCATATACTTGAGATTGTTCTCCGTGATTTTTCCCACTTTGGGTTTCCACGTAAAAATCTGGTCTCTCTCTCTTCAATGGTGCAAATTATTATTTCAGTTTTATTGCATATCTTGAATGTATGATTGAGTGGTTAAAGAAAAGAAAGATTAAATAAAAGATATATAATACACTGATTCACCCCCCCTCTCAGTATATTTCGTGCTTAACATCCTCAAGACTATTTCTGATAGGCCAGACCTCCAAAAAATAGGAGCAAGTCTAAAGCATACTCTAGGAAGAGGAGCAAAGGCAAGTTTATTTTAATTATTGAAAATAAAACAGCGTAGGCAGAAAAAAATTGACTGCAGATTTTGTCAGCTGAGCATTGATTGACAGAAAGTGTACACCAAAAAATTGACATCAAGGTTCTGGACAGAAAGAAATCTAGGTGCCAAATACATGATAGGTCTATTAAAGGCTGCAGATTTTAGCCAATACCCAGAATGAAAGAAGAGACTGCCCAAAAAATGCATAAGAGTCCTGATCGAAGGGCTCTGATACCAATTGATATGAACAGATATGTCTCCATTTCTGAATATATTTCTGAGTATTCTTACATAAAAGGAGCTTGTATATATAGGCTAACAATCTTACAATGACATTTGATGTTTACCTAACCTATCCAGCTGTTCCAGTTGTCTACCTAACCTCTCCAGCTGTTTATTTGCTTTCCTTTACAGCTGTTCTAGGTGTCCACTACTTTTTTAATTTATTTCTATATACATTTACAGAAGTTCCAGCTGTCTGCCTACTATTGATTTATTTCCATCTACCCACTAGTATATGGATATGATAAAATAATAGTTACATTACTAACTATAATAAATGCATCACCATAACCCCAACACCATCAATAAATTGCTGTGCATCTCCATCAGACAACAAATCAAAAATTTCATAGGCACTAGGAGAGTTAAGGAGTATTCTTTGTTGTTCTTCGCTGGAAGGATCATCATTTTTCTTTTGAGGGGACCACCTGACCCTTTTGCAAAAATCATTGCTGCAAAAAGATAAACTGTGATTTTCTTTTCCAGTTTTCATCTCCATCTCCTCTGTCACTTCCTAAAACAATTGATTTGATAAAATTTTGGTGAGTAGGCCTATCACGTGTTGTATGGCTCCTTGATGATTGATCTTTTGATTCTGTATGGTCTTTTGAACCTAAAGACACTATAGCCATTTTACCACATCCTCTCAATTTCTTCTACTCCAGTTTTATGTTCTAATTATAACAGGATAGTTCTCTCCTCAGTTGTGGTCTCATCTCATATGAATAATACATTTCAGATAAAGACTCAACAGGTTCACCGACATCCTTAAGTCTGGGGGATCTTTCATTACTTTGTAAATGGTTACTTCCTGAAGAGTCATTCTATTCATTTTTCTTCTCTTTACCTCTACCATATTGTCACAATTGGCCCAATAATCTTCAAGGAAGGGAACATGAGCATATGGTTTGCCAAGAATGAACTCCACTTTGCCTTGCCCATCATATGATACCTGGGCGTCCTAGAATATGGAATTTATTTCAGTTATTTCTGCAGATAAATTCGTCGCAAACAACAAATCCTTACAAGTATAAAAACCAATTTTAATGGGAATTGAATCCCTTTCTTGTGTTTCTCTTATAAAACATGATGATCATCTGCAAGTCACCTTACATATTCAGTCAAGATTACAGTCACTGACATACCTCAGCAGCATGTATGGTACACCAGTGAATCCGCAGACACAAACGTATGTGAAGGTGGAAAACTGGAAATACCAGTTAACCCAATCAAAGATGACTTCCTTTGCATCCTCAGAAATACGAACACTGCAATCGTTATATAATTCTCTGATGGGCTTTTTACTTTCCCTATTTTGCAATTGAGGGTAATGGTCATAGATTGGCTTGCCAGAAAATAACCTTCCCTCAATGTTCAACCCAGTGAGTATCATTTTCTTTGCCAACAAGTAGACCAAATAAGAAGTCATATAGAATTGCTTTGTTCTTGAACTTTGAGCAATTGATTGTGCAAAGAATCACTTATAACTCCGGCCCATTCCATTACATGCCTTCCATCCAGAATGATGGAAATGTAGTTGTACATCCACAAATGGAATGTCTAATCATCATAGCATCCAGCAACCCAACTCATGAGTGTGATCATATCTGCCGCAACGTTGTAGAAGTCAAACCAGAACAATACGTTCAGCAATCTCTTGACATTCTCCTCTTCTCCTTGAGCCAACTCGAATTAAGATAATTCAATCTTGCTCATGGGTCCCCATCCCAAAAAGTTTGGGCTAATGGTCAACTCAAAATCCTGTTCCATAGGTAGCATTTTCAAACACAAGTCAAGAGAATCTGTATAAAGTTTAGCAAACACCTCCCCTGTTTTGGACATAATCTGACGAGTTCCAAGATTATAATGATCAGGTGCGGTGAGAACCAGCTCAGAAATCTGAGTGTGCTAGGAAACCCCAAAACCTCAGCTAGGGTTGAATCCTGGTGTGGGGAATATGAGTTACCTTGATATTTGAACCAAGACAACATGTTCAACAATAGTATCTGAAATCTCTTAAACCTCAGACGTCAATGCTTTCTTCAGGTCATAACCTTGATATTTGAACCTCATGGGACACTGGCAATGGTGGAAAACGTAGGTTGAACAGGAATGAATGAAAATGCGAAAATTGCAGTGAAAGGAGAGGGCATGTGATTAAAAACCTTGGTTTTTGCAAGAATGCAAAGGGCGAATGGCAGTTGCAGAACAAAGAAGTGGAGTGATTAAAGGAAGGAATGGCGTAGTGTAGGGATATATAGGTGAGGGTGTTGTTAATGAGTATTTAATGCAGTAGGTGGCAGGAGTGAATGTGGGTTTCGAGTCATCGTGAATAGGTAAGTGTAAAAAATTCAGAAATGGTGGAGTGAATGGTCTGCTAGGTTGGACATGGAGGTCATGAGGTTTCGATATCTCTGATAGGAACTTTACAACTTAGTCATTTTTTGGGGTTTAAGGCATAGCAATTGGGCTTCAGTGGCTTATGTGAACAGCCATGTAGGCCATGAAGTTGCAGTGATTTCGAAGGATTTTTCATTAGATGATTTCATGAAGAGAAAAGTGAAAGGGTTAGAGACAAGTGGCACTTGTGGACAGCCATGGCAACCATGAAATTCCATTGCACCCAACGGCTTGAAAGGACTTAGCCGCTTTAGTCAATTGTCTGGAGTTATTGGGAATTTGTGGTCTTTGTGGAGAGACATGAGTGGCACGGGAATATGATAGTCCTGATAGGTTCTTGCCTTTGAAGATTTTTTGAATGCCAGTCAGAGGTATCATAAACCTACCATGGTCATTGTGTCAAGCCAGTTCTTCGACAAACATTTACTTAGAAATTCTTTGATCACTAGGGGTTGGAGATGACGGGGATCCATGGTTTTTGTGGAGCCAAGGATCCCAATAAATCCAACGAATGAAGACTCCGACAAATTTCAACTTGAATGAGCAAAAAAAGGGATTCATGGTTTATTTCGACGACTATGAGGGCCATAGACTTCCATCCATCCCAACATGAATAACACTTGAATAATTTTTCAGAAATAGACAACGGCCTCAAAGACTTAGGAAAAGCAACAGAACAGAAACCTCTTGAAGATGCAAATTTTGAAATGGGGCTTCATTATTGTAGCCTTTCAAATTTTGAGACAAGAACCAAATTTTAAGACGTGTGAATTGCATATATCACTCAATGTATATGAAACGATTTGTAATTGTCAATAAGCATTTCTAGACTTTGCAATACAGATAACATGATATGCTCCAGACTTTATGCATTTGAGCAACATAACAGAAAATATCATCTCATAATCTAGTAAAAGTGTACTACAAAGGCAAAACATTCACCGAAGGTAGAATGGAAATCAAACCCAACCTTCGTATCAATGTTGTCAATGCAATCCAAAATAAAATCAGGTTGATCTCCAAGAATTTCCTCCTCAGATGATGCATCATATAACTGTACTCTAGCATCTACTTGGCTTTCTGGAAATATAGATTTAAAATGCTTCTTAAGGCAAAGTGCTTTTGATGTCCCCACATCTTCTCTTGTTGCAACTGCATGGCGATTCAATGACGATAGAGATACCTGAAAATGATACCAATATATAAATAGTTTAGGTCATAAGTTATCCATCAAATGAATAAATGATCCTAAAATTATGATAGTACAACACCAACTCCTACATATTTTATGTGTTACTTTCCTTTATACTAAGACAATTAGTTTGGTAAATATCGAAACTAAGTTGTTGTGTGAATGCCACATGAGGCCAATATACGTTACAGGCTCATATTTTGCCTAGAAAAAATAATTTTTTCAACATAAAGACGGTAAAAAGTCTCTTAACAATGTCAGTTTATAAATCTATTAACTCTAAGATGCATTTTGACACCAAAAGAAAATTGCACGAAGAAGGTATCATTCAAATCACAAGAGCCATATTTTCCTAGCTAATTCATACTTAAAATTAAGAAAAAATTAAAGGACTATATATCCAATAACCTGTTGTAATTAAAATGAAATAATAAAACAGTCAAGTTCATCAATAATGAGCATTAAGCAAGAGAAACAGAGCATTTGTTTTCTGATCCTGCTATAGTTTTCAAGATCATACCCTTTGTTCTATTTTAAGTTAATGCAAATCAGTACTCAGACATTATGTATATTTTCTATTTATCAAAGGCATAGATTTTGTCTTTCAAAATAAAAAAATAAAGAGAGAGAGAGAACGAATAGGAGGCCATATTGACCAGAGAAGGCATCAGAATGGTTGAAACAAACTTTTAAAATACAAATCAAAAGCTTTGGAGTAATATAAGACATGCCTACATCAGATGATGATGGAAACAAGTTACGTGCCAAAATTCTGTTGTACAATACATGAATGACATCAGCAAGCTGACTGGCATGCATTCACCAGCATACAAATGACTTCAGTGTGCTGACCTCACATGGGGATTATGCCCCAAGAAACAAAACACCTACGAAATTGCCATTTGATCATCATGACATTGCTTGAGTGTTCTCCAATGAAAGCACAGTAATAGGGAAATCAGCAATGAATTAGCAACTTTGATGTTTTGCACCAGCTATTGTGGTTTGGGGAAGACCATTTTGACTAGGAAAGGCAACTGCTTTAAATGGTGAAATCTGACAGTATGACTTCCCTTAAATATAGCTCTTACCATATAGCTTTCTTTCCATGGATATCTCTCTATCTTGGTATTTGGTACACTTTCTATGCAGCATTTATAATGTGGCTCACTTTACTTCTGCTTCTGGATTCAATCGTTGGAAATCCTGCTGTTGGGAAGCAATTGACAACAGTGGGAAACAGTGTATGGCAAAACCCTCAGAGTCGAGCTCTGATAGCCCTAATGTCTCACTACCAAGGTGAATTGTTTTTACCAGTTTTTCTAATAAGTGAAAAATCTGAGACCGATGCTAGTTTGATGTTTAAGCGCGCTCCGTTTGTCCAAGTGTATACTGGTTATGTTTTGGAAGGTCAACTGTGTACAATAGTGTATGGAAAAACACTCGGAGTCTAGCTCTGATAATATTTTAGGCTCTGATAGTATTGATCCATCAACCAGGGATGATAAGAAACAATAACTAATTATGTAAAAACTAAATTGTTATGAAATAAAGATGACTCAAATGATCAATAGTGAAACTGTGTGTGCAGTTAGTTGTAAGTAAAATATACAAGAAACAAAAAAGATGGAAAAGAGAGCAGTTTCCAGCCTCCCCAAAAAACTATCCTTTTTTATTTCATGTCTGCATATATTTATACATATGGACACGTTTGATTCAGTTAATATTCCAAGATTGTTGACAGTTACAAATGACACGGTGACTGTTTGACAATTACAGAACTTCTTGGCCACACAGCACTATTCACTGAAAAATAAATTGCTTTAATTACAGTGATTGTTCATATTCCCTCACTGCTGCCAACATTTACAATTGCATGCCAGATTGCTCCAGACATATCTGACGTGGATTGTACAGTAACTCCACTGGTGTTTCTCCTGTATGGAGGCTAGCCCGCTGGGACAGCTTCTCTCTATTTATGGACCCACAAGCTTTACAGTGTTATTGTGTTTCTTCCCTTCAAAAGTTACATCTTAGAAGTTTTGAAGAAATCCCACAGGACTCAAAACTCGGCCAATTTTTCCCAACTTTATGGAGTGACAGGATTACATATTTTCTTCTAAGACTTGAATGCTTTGAATGAACCCTCTAAGCACTACATATAAATCTGGACACATATCAATCTGGACTTGGCCAATTTAACTTTACAGATTTACAGGGTTACAGAGGTGTGAACTCTGAACTATTCTTGTGAAGCTCCCTTGCATCATTTCTCCATGTTACCGTTGCGCCATAGTGGACTTAGTTGATTTACAAAGTCCAATGAACACTTGTTGACTTGAATTTGACATATTCCAAATACGGATTTACGGATCAAAGAACCTTTGGATGTTTCTTCAATTTTCATTTATATACTTGCAAGAGTTTCCAAAAGTCCGTAGTCCAGTACCCTTTGGGTAGTTAGTTTATTTTTCCACTTTTGGATTTCGCGCTTTGGGTCTTTGACTTCCTCCTCACTTTTTCCTGTTTTAATTTTCCATTTTCGGTTTCAAGTCTTCAGCATCCTCCTTGATTCTTCCGTCCAAGTCTCAAGTTTCAAACTCCTGAGATGAACAGTAGGCTTCAGGCTTAGAACGTGGTTCTTCCGAACCCTGGGACTTTGTCATTTTCAGCTCTCTGGGTCTTCGATCTCTTTGGGTCCTCAATGACCTCAAAAGCTTCTCAGCAGTTGAAGGAAAACCTGAAACCCCAAATGACTTGTGGACTTTGTTATTTTCAAGCTTCAGCAGTTTTAGACTTCAAGCTCTTCATCTCAGTTTGTTCATCCTATATGATTTTCCCAAACCCTAACTTCCGAACTTCAAAATTTGACCAAGTATGGTGAGGGCCCAGCCTCACATAAGTACATCTGGGTATAAACAAGCATAGCTTCTTTACAAAAACAATTTTCCCTCATTTCCATTCACAGGTGGGTGAACCATTTCCCTGTATTGTTTAGTTGAGCACATTCATTTTAATGTAGTGTACCATAACAATTTGATTTTCTTTGAAATTGTACGCTGTTGTTTCTGATTATCTCAAATTCTTTCTGGAGTTGGCTACGTTTCATTTTACTGCATAATTCTGCCCATTCAGCTCTTGGATCCAAATGACTAGATGTCCATCTTTCGATACAGTTGGGGTCTATGTAATCTAGTCAAGGTCTTATTCAAATCAGTTCAGTCTTTTATTTGTTAAAGTATGACTTCCGGATAAATGGCATGAAGAGTGATTAGAAAATTGGCATTTTGAACCACACATTGTAGTTCATCATCAGAATGAATGATGACCCACACGTTGTAGTGAATCATCAGAATGAATGATGAACCATAATGTGTGGTCTGAAACATCGATAGATGATGATCCACAATATGGTCCAAAACATTGATTTTCTAAATGATAAACCACACTGTGTGGTTCAAAACTTCAGATTTCTAATCACTTTTTACACAATTTATCCGGAAGTTGTATTTTAGCACTATGAATTGTGGAAGCTTGAAGTCTCTTTTATTTGTTATTAAAGATAGTCAAGGTAACATATTGTTTGGGGTCCCAAATTAGTGAACCAACATCCTATTGGGAAGACAACAAAGAACATCAAGAGATGCCATTCTATGGTTTTGTTTGGTTTTGGTCATAATTCATACTGATCTTTGATGGTTTTTTTAAGTTCAATAATTAGGAATATTTATTGTTGATGTGTATTTTTCGATGGGTGCAAGTATCAAAGGGAGAAAGATCTGTAACAAACAGTAGATCAGTAAATGACTAGTGCAGGGGTTCCAAGCAGGTTAGATTTTCAAATGAAAATAATTGATGAGCTTTATCCAGCTTACCTTTTGTACTATGAGAATTGGCTTTTGCAAAAAAGGCAGATCCAACATCAAATTAGATCATTGAGATTGTCCATCTTCCACGGAATTTAGATGCTGTAGATGTAAGTTTTGAAGCTTTTGTAATAAAAACACATGAGATTTATAATTTTTTTTAATATATGTTTAACCATTTAGTATTTACTTTTATAAGACCTTACACTAATTTGATGTTTATGAAGGAAATGCCATGGAAAGAAAAGTATCTTTTTCTTGGTAAGAATCTGAATATCATGTCTTTCAATTTCCTGAAACTTTGCCAAGAGGCAAGTTGACTCTTACTCTTCAGAATGTCAAATAGTTGCCAAATCAAAGTCATATGACTATGCATTTTCTACCTATTTTTTTCCAAGTTCCCCAAATGAAGGGACATGAGGATTGTTTCCGGTACAGCAAACAAAAATAAGATTTTTGAGGATAGCAAAGGGATGGGGCAGGAGAGGACAATTTATATATATTTATGTAAAATACAGGAAAATTCAAAAAAAATAATACAAATTTAATAGTTTTTGATGTGCATAATTAAGCACAATTAAACATTCTTAAGAGCTCCATTGAAAATGTAAACATAACATCCATGAAATTGAACATTGAACAATGAAATTGAAGATTGAGTTTAACAAGTATGAATATGAAATTTTAAATATCTGATTGTTAAATTTATATTATCATGAAAATAACTGTTGTCAACCTGGAGCTGCACCTTGAATCGAAGACGTGCATAAAATGGTCAATCCTCTATCCGGTTGAAACAATGGGATCTTGTCACGAGGGTGGGTGCCTCAATGGTAAAAAGAACCTCCGGAGAAGGCTGGTTCCTGTAAGATGTATCAATGGATCTCTACTCTGTGCTGCGAATCTATCATGGAAAAGGGAGAAAGAAACTTGAAAGGGAAATCCTACCTAATAACAATGATACACCAAAACGTTCATCCACTCTACTTGGAACCTTGAACACTGAATCAAACAAGGGAAAAGGAAGACCTTTGATTTCAATTGATTAGTATGCATAAGTATTTCATGAGAAGGTTTGATCCAATAACCAAAACATGAGGGAAAACAATGCAGAGAGCTCTGATACAAGACACTTTGCAGCCACCTAACATCCACTTACAGCTTCAGCAAAAGACATAAGAACACTGAACATGACCTGCATAATATGATAAGCTAGCAACTAAGTACGAATCAGAATTTGGGAAGGGAGAGAAATCTACCACATATGCAAATTGTTGAATGAATATACACTATGCCAGCACTTGAAATCTGAAAGTACAATCCTTCTATTGATTGAAGAGATTACGCAACTCATCAATGGCAGACTCTGGTCTTGTCAAGAGAGAGATGAAAAAATCTAAGGCTGAAAAGCCATTAATATAGAGAATTACAAAAGCCAAGAGATTGGCATTGAAAAATAGAAGAGGAAGATCAACTTAGATTAACTCAAGACTGACTTTGCCTTTCAATAAAATATATTTTCCCTTTGTCTTTGCATGAAGCTCCTTGGCGTTAGAGAAAGTGGACTTGTCTTTGCATGCAGCTCCTTGGCATTAGAGGAAGTGGATGGCTGGGTTTCTTGAAACGCCCACCTCTCTTTGCATGGAAATCCACGCCAATGTCAATTTTAGCTTCTTCATGAGCTGTTGGAACGTTTGAAAATATGAGATGACAATAGCATGCATGAAATCCAACGCCAATGTTATTTTTAGAACTCTGACTTGATCCGTTGGAAGCCGAGTTGGAACGTTTGAAACGCTGAGTTGACCTTGGAGATAAACTTGACTTCAACAACCAGTCAATTGAAGCCTTGACTAGTCAACCATAATTAGCTTTTGCTTGCATGGAATTCCACTTTGACTCTGTCTTTTGTTTGTGCATGGGTTTCTCTCGGCCCAACTATCCGTGATTTCTCTTGGCTAAATCTAGAATTCTTCGTCTTGACCTCTGTCTGTATTTGTCTTTCCACGGACTTTCCCTTCTTACTTATTCCTTCGGCCTTTTGTTTTTTTTTTGACCAAGCTTTCTAAAGGAATCCTTTGGACAATTTCTCCGAAGGATATCCATTTCTTTCGGGTTTTTGGCTTCCCCTTGGTTTTCTGCAGACTTTTTGCCGGCTGACTTTTCTTTTCCACTCATTTCCTACGGACTTTATTCCTTCGGAATTATGCTCTGTCCCTTGGTCTTGCCTTTGATTTTCCTTTGGTTCATCATATTTCCTTCAGCTTTTCGTTTTTTTTGACCAAGTTTTCCGAAGGAATCCTTCAGACAATTTGTCCGAAGGATATCCATTTCTTTCGGACTTTTTGGCTTCCCCTTGGTTTTATCTCCCTTTGATTTTCTCGGACTTTTTTGCCAATTTTTCCGCAGCTTAATCCTTTGAATTTCTACGGAGTTTTGTTTTTTCACTTTTTCCGCGGCTTAATCCTTCGGACAAAAAGTCCGAAGCGATTCCTTCGGACTTTTGTCCGAGGATATCCTTCCTTTGATTCGTTTTCTCCTTTGCCTTTGTGTAATATTCCATCGGGTTTTCTTTGCCCGAATTTCTTCAGACTTTTTGTCCGAAGGAATTAGTCCTTTGTCTTTGTCTTACCACCGGCAGACTGCCCTTCGGGAAAAATGCAAAGGTCTTGCCACCGACCAAGTGCCCTCCGCAAGGGTGTATGTCCTTCCCCTGTGCCCTACGGGAAAGTTGGAAAGGTCCTATCACCAACCAAGTGCCCTTCGGGAAAGTTGGAAAGGTCATGTCACCAACCAAGTGCCCTCCGCAAGGGCTTCTATCTATCTCCCTGGCTTTTCTAAAAAATTGTAGGACACTCGAGCTTTTTGTAGGTCACTCGGGCTTTTTGTAGGGAACCCGGGTTTTTTGTAGGTGTCCTTACTCCTTCGGACTTTATGTTTTCTTGCGGACTTTTGGAGGCTACAAACTTTGTCTTTTCTTTCCTTGTTGGCTACGGGTTTTTTTGCTTGCAAATTCTCCAAAGTATTCCTTCGGACTTTTGTCCGAAGGATATCCTCCTTCCTTTGTTTTCCTTTGCTTTGTGCAATTTCTAACCTTGCCTTTTGATTTTTTTAATGTATTGTATGCAGTATAGAATAACCATGTTTGCGCATTGTATGCAAAACAACCTCTGCCTTTGTATTTGAGGCATGACAAAATGCTTAGTCTGGTTTTATTATTTTACTTTTTTTTAAAGTTGATTGCTCTCGAGGATGTCTTAGCAACCCAAGTACTTTTGAGGGAAGTCCCCAAATTATGGGGACGTCCCTCAAACCTAGGTGGGCAATGCCAAGAAGTACCCAAATATCCCCAACAGTTGGGGACATGCTGGGGAAGCCAAGAAATCCTCAAAAATCAGAAAAACAAATGGGAATCACCCCCAAGATGGCTCCCTCAAGGGCCCAAACGTCATGGGGAGCGGATTGTTGTAATAAAGAATGCCAAGAATGCCAAGGGGACATTTCGCCCATGCCCCCAAGTCCTCAAAATGGCAAGGGATGTCCCCATTGCATATGGGAGTCCAGGGATGCATCCCCGTGTAACACTAATGAATACTAGCATTCCCTGTTAACTAAAATAAAAGGCAACCCTCCAGCAGATTTGTAGATACACCTACCTATTCTGTATAATAAATAGGAAAATATGATAATGCAATTTGTTGTGTCTTTTCCATGGACAGTTAGAAAGGTGATCAAAAATTGGTACTTGTTAATAAACTGATTAAAATGAGCAGATTGTTTTCCACATCGCATGACACATAAGGCAGAAGATATAGGATGGATGTTCATAGCATAAATACTTTTGAACTATGGCTTACCTAAAAATATTTTAAAGAACGGAGATTTAAAAAATAATTAGGGAACTTTGACATATTTTATTAGAGATTTGAAGCTTCCACAATCCATAAATTAACATAAATGCTTCCAGATAAACTTTTGAGAAATATCTTTAAGCATCAATGTTTTGGACCACTTCATGAGCCATCATCAGGATGATGTGATAAAAAATTTGATTTGAGCTCCTTAAATAGATAGCTCTATTAAAGTACATAAGTTTTCCATGATAGAAAAGCATTAATTATATTCTATGTTGTTTGGGTACAGTTATGGGGACGTCTCGGGTACGCGGATACGACATTTTTCAAAAACCTTGATTTGGATACGTCGTGGGTATGCCTATATGTGTGTGTGTGTGTGTAATGCATATTACTCTTTTTTTTTTTGGTAAAACACTTGAAACTACATAGTATGAAAATATTTGTCTACAAAATATAAAACACTTAAAAATGTACAATGTTCATTCATTCATTACTTCAAAGACAAAATATACATTCAAATCTAGAATAAATCATCTCGTTTGCCCTCAAAATCATGAAGGCCACTCCCATTATTTTTCAACTTTATCATTTACTGATGCTTTCTCTTGTAGGGGCTCACCGGTTCATTGAATCTCCTAGTGTATGCCTTAAGGGGTGCACAAGGAATGGGGTGGGATCAGCTTGGGGCACTTTGCGAGAGATGTTCTCATACTATTCTATCATACCTACATCCCTGCATGCAGCCTTCATACCTCCTATGATGTCTCCTTGAAATCTTGAAACCCTGAAACCCTGAAATATGGCTAAGTCTAAAACCCTGAAACCTTGGATTTTGACTAAGTCTGAAATATGATAGGATCCTTCAAAACCTAAAATTTGCATTATAGCTCCTAGAGGTCTGAAACCACTCTCAAACATCCTGAAAGTATATAAATAAAATATAACCTAAAGTATAAGAAATTTCTTATACTTAAATGTTTATTTTATTTATATACTGTTTGGTTCAGACTAGGTTTACATTTTTTAAATTTTTTGTTGACTTCCATTGTTTTTCCCTACCGAAAATGCCTGGGCACACTCAGAAACACCCTGGAAATGCCTGGGTACCTCCCGAAAATGTCCAGAAATGTCCGGAAAGGGCCCGGAAACGTCACAGCCATTTCTGGTACCTTTCCGGACGTCTCCAACAGGTGCCCGGGATGTATTGGTGCCCGAGGCATATCGAGGCGGGAATCGTGGGGGGAGTGGGGTGATTCCTACAACACAGATTATATTATAATTAAATTAATTAATTAATAGATTTGAAAATAATAATGAATTAGGTGGGTGTACACTAACCATTGACTAGCATGGCAAATCTATAGCTGTTAACTAATTGCCCCTAATTAAATACTAAAATCTAAAAATTAATGAGATAAAATAAATTAATTTGTTTTCCTAGGTACTAGAAACTTCTCTCGTCTTGAGGATATTCAGTCTCCACACTTGACTATGATCTAGGCCCTCGTCCCTATTCAGGTTATAAAGGTGCTTTCCAATCTCCACCGCTTCCCTCAGTTTCCTCTTGTAGAAACGGTCCTCCTTAGCAATGACCTTTTCCTTCTCAATTCAAATGAAGTGCTTGGTCCCATTAGAGTGGTTTGCAAATGCTGACTTGGTCCCTTTGTTTAGACATATGCCGGGACTATGTTTTAGCCTCATCTGAATACACCTGCTTGTCTCAGCTATGTATGGCCTCCAACAATAGCACTTTATGCAGTAAATACCCTATTCAACTTTGAATCAAGCGTATCTTTTAAAGAATTGAGGTTTTGAAAATTTTGTTTAAAGCTTTCAGAGCTTAGTTCAATTTTATTTTCAATGGACAATGCAAACACAATGACCCTATAGGAAAGAAGGATTTCGGATTAAAATAAAGAGAAAATAATAATGCTAGAGGACAATGTAGGCACTGATGTCGACATCTGTAGGTCTTGAATGCTTGCAGCCTAATTCTTATAGTGTCTCTGCCCTGCAAAACACAGACCCAAAAGCAAATGGACCCGCTTGAATTTTGACTTAACAAAGTCCAAGCTCAGAGCATGCATGATGTTAATAGAACCTAACAAAGCGATGTGAAAACATTTGTCAGCCTTAGTAAAACCTTCTTTATAAAATGTCTGCTAGAACTTCATTTCCACCTTTGATCACCTTGCCAAGATTTTTTGTCATTTGAGGAGAATGCGAAAAAACCCTCAACATCTTTAAAGACGTAAGACACAAATAATATGACTTCAAATTCTTTAAAAGACAAAATTAGGGACAAATATATATTGGATGAACGTCATAAACTTATTATCACACCTGATCAAAATCGATGATTCGAAGCTTCCCCACTCCTGAGCGAAGTAGCATAGTGGCAGCATGACTGCCAACTCCACCCAGACCAATAACTACAACAAATGCTTTATTTATTTTCTGCTGGGACTCTAAGCCAAAAAATTGAATGTTCCTGTTGACAGAGGAAAGCATACCTGCTGGCTTTTAGCAATAAGCTAAAGAGAAAATTACACAACAATGCATTTCATTCAACATTAAAGTTTTTGTGTGCCATAGTATTTGCTGTCATTTTCCTTGGCATTGCTACTATTTTAATTTAAATGAGAAATCCACATTATCTTTCTCAAATAAAATTAAATGCTCCTTTTGAAAAGAATGTATATGTAAAGGAGGTTGTCTTGTACAAAAAAAATCTATTTTCTTTTTTCATCATTACCCTTATTTAATGTATGTAATCCGTGAAGTTTTTGCATTATTCTTGAAAGATTAAATCTTAAAAGAAATGCAGTGTGACAAAAACAAAAATATAATGCCTGCAAAATGAGAATATTTATTACTAAACAAGAACGTAAGAATCTACCCCGTGCACTAAATGTAACTTTTATGCCAGTCCAGCTAATTCTTGAATTCCAAACGAGACCCTAACAATCTATCCCGTACACTCAATTTTAGTGAAGACCGGTACAGATAATTTTTAAAGCGTTAATCGTGTCAACTTTAAAGAGAATACAGAGGAGCTAGCGAAGACTGGTCCAGATAACTTTTAAAGAGTGCATCATGTCAAACTTTTAAAGAGAATACAGAGGAGCTAGCGCATGAAAAAGTTTTAGGTAAGGTGATAATTCTTAAACCTGGAAATCCACAAATAGAAAATGGGAAGGCCCTCCTTAAGAAGATATATTATTCATTTCATACATAGTAAAACTTTTAAACATATGTACTCCAGCAACAAGATGGAGAGAATAAAAAAGGTGCCATATTAATGTCTGTGCTGTAGGCGAACAATAATCAAATTACATGGATAACAACCATCTCTAAGTTGTACACTTTATGCTCAAGTGCATTCCCTTTCAAGTTGAATATACCATTTATGGTTTCCATGTTGCACATCTTATGCTAGAGTGCATTTGCTTTTGATTTGAATAAACCGTGTATTTTTCAAATCATTCTTTCATCTCCAACAAGATACTATTGCAATGATGTTACATTTGGGATCCCTGTAATATATTGAAGAATTTTAGTAATATATTATAATTCTAGTGAAATGAACTTTATACAAAAGGAAGATCATCCATAGACAAAAAAACAATTTGCTCCGTTGGTCAATACTTATAATGTACCCTATGTTACCAGTTTCAGCCAGCAAGAAAGGCATCCATCCAAAAAGACGAATAAGATTTCTCAAACAAAGAGATGCCATGTTTAGAAAAGAAAATTCCAATATGGCTACTCCTTGCTTCAAAGAGGCATACAAACACATTGATAGATAATCAGTTAGAATGGATACTTTCCTACTTAAGCACTAAGGGTATGCAATGATCCATTTACCCTATGAACTGGTCCTCCAATCCCGCACCATTAAGGAAGGACTGTGATCATCAGTACAACTCATATAGAAGCATATGCCGGCACAGCCAAATCAATGTGAAGATCCCCTAGGTACCTCCACATTGGAAGTAGCCCTCTTTGTAGCTCTATACACCTCATCACAACAAAGAAATCCTCAATCCTACTTATCTATAGGAGCATAGGACTCTGCTATCATACTTAACTAGGGATTTTATGCATTTCCTAAGACAGCAATTATAACTCCCTTCTACATCAATACTTGTAGGTGCGATAAAAATACCACACATGAAACCAAGTGAATATACATGAAAATTGAAAATCCATGGATTATGCTATGTATAACAAACATTCCAAAGGAAAAAAGAACAAACAATAAAAACCCTTAGGTAGCATGACCCCAATTACAGAGGAGTGATTCTAATTCCAAGTTTAGTGGAACAATGGATGACTGTGCATACAAAGGAAAGAAAAACTATATTATTGTCCATGAATGACCAAGGTAGGTCAATGGAACCCAAAAGTACAAAGGTTGAAATAGTATAGTACTAAGATAGATGAATTAAAAAGTAACAAAAGATTATAACAATGTACATGAATAGAAGGGGTGAACCTAAAAGAGGCAAACCCTAGCCTGTTATCCAAGTACAAATTGAAACATCCATTTGAGGAAAAGACCGCTCAAGGAAACAAGAGCTGATGAGGCCAAAGTTGGAGGCTCGAGTTGGAGATTAGGAATGCCATAAGTCTGTATCAAAGCTCTTAATAGAAGAACCAAAGACATCATCATCCACCACCACGATTGGGCTAATGCAAGATCTAATTGTGTCCATAGAATCCCAAGACTAAGGGGGCTAGGCTTGACAATCCTATGACAAAGCAAGGTACTACCCCTAGAATCTCTCCTAACATCCAAGGTCTATGATCCACTTGAGAAAGAAATAAATTGATGCAAAAAGGAAAGTGGGGGCCAAGCGAATGGATGCCTTACTCCCTAGCGAGTGTTACACTACTCACTCTAAAGGAGACACATAGACACAAGACTCAAAAATGGAAATCAAAATGCTTTCTCTATTGATGTTCAGTTGTGTTATAGAGACTCCCACACATACAAACACTCTCCCTTCCCTCTATGACCATGAAGAAGACTCTCCTCAGTCCAACGGCTGGATTACATGAACATACATCTACTCAGCAAGCTCTTAGCTCTACTCTAACATTCTTTGAGATTCACTCAGCTCTCTTTCTCTCAACTCTACTATTTTGGAGTTGGAACTCCTTCCCCCTTGGCTTGTTATGAATCAATGATCTGAAGTGATTCTCTAACTCTTTTCAAAAACTCCCTTCGAATCTTAGTGGCCTGACATGGACATCCTACCAACCCCTTTGAGCTCCCTCGGTCTTGGAAAACAGTCCACACATCATGTTTTCTTGATCTAGGCAAATACTTTTCTTGTTTGCTCAACGAGTGCAAAACCACCAACTTCTATAGACTGACGAATATGTAGGCGCCCTGTCGTTTACAAAATTGTCGCCTGCATTAAGCTACAATTTCGTCATGCTCCCAAGAAAAGGTCATTCTGATCGATGGGAGATAGCTTAAGTCGTCCTTCCTTCAATTCCTTGCCCTATGGGACTCTTGATGATGTTGTTTGGATTTGACATTGATCTTCTTCCATGTGTGCAACATTGTCAAAATAGACGACAAGTTGCACAACACAAAAACAAATGTGCACAAGTGCGCACAAGAACAAGAACCAATGTTTTTAGATGATGCAAGATGGTTTGTGAACCCAAATGCCCCTGCATCCAACACCCAGGGTAAATGAAATGTTCATGACCTTCTGCTCCTGAACCTCTCATGAGCTCCTCAATAGTTTTTCCTTGTTTGGCGACTTCGGATGCATTCATCCAAGTCGTGTCTTTAGTTGCTCTATCTTTCCACTTCATTAAGTATTGTATGCACTCTCTACCTCTTGTCTTCATATCGATTTGTGTATCCAATATAGCTTCAACAACCTATGTTGCCTTCTCAAGCAACTATTGCTTCCAATGGACACTTGAAATATCTAAACTTGAGCATTCTCCACTACCATAGTCCCTCAAAGTAAGGGTACAAATATGCTATATTGAAGATAAGTGAAATATCCACGCCATCCAGTTGTTCTATCTCATATGTATTCACTAAGAACCTTTTCAAAACTCTAAAAAACCCAATCTTCTTACACTTGAGCTTGTTATATGTTCCCTTGGAAAACCTCTTCTTATGTAAATGTGCTAAGACGATATCACCAAATTGGAAATTTTGTTCTATCCTTGTCTGATCAACATGCTTCTTGTACTTCATGCTATTCTCTTCCAATCTTCTATTCACCTATCTATGCACATCATGCATACTCACTGCATAATCATCCACTTCAGCACTTCTCACATTTGTTGTGCTTCTCAACTCACATACTTCTCTAAGGCTACAACCATACACAATCTGGGACAAACTCGGTGTTGTACTTTGGTTCACCCAATAGTTGTATGCAAACTCAACTTGTGCCAATGTCATATCCCACTGTTTTTGGCTTGCCTCCAACCAAAAATCTCAACTAGTTAACAAGACTCAGATTCAACATTTCTGTTTGCCCATTCATTTGAGGATGATAAGTTGAATTGAAATCTAGTCTCGTGCCTTTTCCTCAATGTCCTCCAAAAATGCCCAACAAATCTAGTATCTCTATCTGATCTCTATATGATACAATGCTCTTTGACAACCCATGTAATCTTACTACTACTTTGAAAAACAAATTTGCAATATTTGTCGCATCACTTGTATTCTTACATGCTATAAAGTGTGCCACCTTGAAAAATCCACTACAACAAAAATGGAATCATTACCTCTCTAATTTCTTGGAAGCCCAAGAACGGCATCCATGCTCAACTCTTCCCATGGCCTCTCAGGAATTGGTAAACGTTGATAGAAACCTGAAAGTTGACTTTTTCCCTTAGCATGTTGGCAAACTCTACGTCCTTGCAAAAATTTCCCAACATATGTGCTCATCATCGGCTAATATTAACTCTCATTCAGCTGCACCAATGTTTTGTCAAAACTAAAATGACCAACTAGGCCTTCACTATGCTTCTCCTTCAACAAGTTCTCCCTCATTGATCCTTGAGGTATGCACAACCGCATTCCTTTGAACAATAATCCATGTTGTAACAAATACTCCAACCATGGAGTTCTATCCATACTCGTTGGATTCATGCATGTTGCACATGCATCTAGGAAATCCAAATTCTCCCAACACAACTCTTTCATTGAGTCAAACCCAATGGCTTCAACCCTCATCTCATTCACTATGAGAACTCTTCTACTCAAAGCATCTACATCCTTATTAGATTGACCATTCCTATGCTTCAAATCAAATGAAAAACTTTGAAGAAATTCAACCCACTTCATGCATTTTTTATTCAACTTACCTACTATGTTTATGAATTGCAATGCTTGATGATCTGTGTACAACACAAACTCCTTGAGCAGTAAATAATGCCTCCACTTCTTGGAAGATTGTACCATATCGTAAAACTCTTGATCATAAAATGAATACTTATTTGTTTCATTTAACTTCTCACTAAAGTAAGCAATGGGCTTACCTTCTTGACTCAATATTGCTCTTATGGCTATCCCACTAGCATCACAATCAACCTAAAACACTTTGTTCAAATCTAGCAACACCAACACCAACTATTTTGTCACTCTTTATTTCAAAAACTAAAAACGCTCCTCTGCCGCAGCAATCCATTGAAACTTCTTTTTATCGCGTCTCATTGTTTCTACAAAAGGTGCACATATACCATTGAAGTTTCTAATAAACTTCCTATAGAAACTTGCAAGCCCATGAAAATTTCTAGCCTCAAACAAAGGTTCTAGGTGATGGCCATTCAACTATTACTCTAATCTTTTCAAGGTCCATTTTCAACTCTGCTCTTGAAATCTAAAATCCTAAGTAAATCAGCCCTTCCTTCATGAAACCACACTTCTTAAAGTTAACCAACAACTTCTCTTTCAATATTTGGGGTCAAGCAGGGCTGCTCCTTGTCACCAACCTTATTTGGCATATACATTAATGAGTTAGAGACCTTTCTTCACGAGCATATTCAAGCTAGTGATGGGTGTCTTCTTCACCAAGTTCTGATTTCTATTCTTTTGTTTGTGGACGATGTGGTTCTCCTAGCTTCATTCCTGAGGGTTTGCAACGGCAATTGGATGCCTTGGCTCTCTTATGTGATCTCCGAAAGTTGACGGTTAGCCTGGGAAAAACCAAGGTCATGGTATTGAACAGATTGAAGACTTCCCACCTCCATTTCTTCTTCACAGGAAAGGAGGTTGAGATCACCTCCTATACTTATTTGGGAGTGCAATTTTCAGGACCACGTTTCAACTTGAGGCAGGCCCTTCAGCCTAGGATAAACAAAGGATATGGTTCTTTAGCCCTTCTTGAGCGACAGTGTTTTCGGCATCACTTTTAGGACATCTCATACAAGATGTCCCTCATGGATACACTCAACTGTTCTATATGAATTTGTGGTTTGGGGGCCTTCTTTGCTTGACGGTGATTGTGTTGCTGCTGAGAGAGTCCAGACACTTCTCCACCGCATTTATCAGATGTAAGGAGACAATTCCCCAGCGCATTATCCTTGCAGAATTTGGAGCTCAACCCTTCTGCTTGGACACTGTATTTGGTCTGATTTCTTTTTCACATCGCATTCGAAGCTTTAATGATTCAGCGAGTGGGCATGACAGATATCCATACTTAGCTTACCATTCTTCAAAGACCTCTGCCCTCTTGGCTCCCCTGACCCATGTTCGTTGTTGGTATACAGGCGTTTATGATCTATTTGAGTTCGTGGGAATTAGGATGGACCACCTCCCTCCATTCAAGTACTCTTTTGATGCACTAGCTCATCTTCTACCCACCAGACAAGCGCTGAACTAGATTGTTAGAGATGATATTTACAAGCAATTTATTCATACTACTTGGGTAAACCCTCCTGGGGGGCTACGCCCAAAGATGGCATTCTATGCATAACACTTTTTGGAACTATAAGACAGGCTTATCATCCGCCTACAATATACATCCTACCACTGGATGCACGCTCTTCGCATCCCATTAGGACAGTTTAGAGTGGGATCTCACAGGCTTGGATTGAGATAGATCACCAAATAGATCGGGCAAACAGGGTGTTGGAGTGAGCGTTAAAACTCTCTCGTGGAATTAAGCTTAATTAGGAGTCAATTAATTAGTTGTTATGTGTCAAATATTTGCACGCCTATTTTGTGCATGCAAATATTCCATATCAACAAATATTTATTTCACACGACAAATTATTTGTTGTGTGTAACAACCTTTATGCCTATTTAATAGGCACTCCTATTACTTCTCCTAGACTGGTGGAAGAGAGAATGGTTGTGGGATTATATTATTCACTTGAGGAAATAATGGAGACTAGTGCATAATATTTGTCTGATGGCTTTGTTATTTCTGTGGTAATGGTTTGCAAGAGAGATCCTGCGATCTCATGAATGCATTGTGCATTCTGACATGGTATCAGAGCTGCTCTTAGCAACCATTACTCAGTAGCACAGCTAAGGAATTTGTGGAGTTCTGTATTGTCAAATTTTTAATTAGTTTTGAGTGCCAGCCATACAGCGATTTGGCCACCCGAGTGCTAGCCGTACAAGTTTTTGTGCTCCAATTCTTGGTCATATACCTGATTTTTCCTTGCTTTTGTTTCACATTTGGTTCAAAGGCAATTCATTGGTCTTCCTTTAAGCTTGGATTCTCCATGCAAGGTTTGTTTAGAACTTCCCTGCCGTATAGATTGCTACAGCGTTATTGTATTGTTTTGATCATCACCGCGTATGGATTCGTGACTCAACAACGATTTTATCTAGGCAGATCTATTCTCTCCATGTCAGTCGTGGTCTTGCCAATGTAGATGCAACTTTTGACTCCCTCCATCAATGGCGGCATAGATCTGAGTTTCTTTCCCTCCGTTAACAGTTGGATGTGACGTGGCATGGTTGTGGCATGGCTGGGCGTGCCATGGCTCAACAACAGAACATGGCGTGGTGAACGCAGGGTTAGCATTCCTTACAGCAGACTTGTTCCCGTTAATTATTTCAATATATTATGTTGTCCAAATGTGGATGCAAAGGCCCTGCTAGCGTCCAAATCCAGTGAGAACGACCCCTTAGGTTGTTTAATCGATTGGCAATATGGAAACTCTTTGCATTACAGCTGGAATGGTATCAAATGAAATGCAAATGGGAAAGTTACAGAGGTTGATGTTTCTGGTATGAATCTCACCGATCAAATTTTCGATGATATTCAGCTGCTACAATGCATTCGCTAAAAGCTCGTCTCCCAGAGATTACTAACAGCGCCTTTGAGCCCTCCTCCCATGGTGGCACTTGGTGTTTTCTCCCTCTACTGGCATAACCCTGCACTAAGCGTCGCTCAAACCTGCATTGATCCTGCTGGAATTTTTATTTTCCTACATGCTAGCCATCTAGTGACTATGTCCTCCTGCATGCTAGCTTGGTTCATAACTATCCTACATTGTTTTCTCATTGAGAGGATCTCATCTGGCCTGGTTCATATCCGTCCTACCTACTTCACCTCTCCTCACGCCGTCTCATGGTCTCCTTGATTCGATTCCTCAGCCTATTGTTTAACACTGCCTCCCCACCATCTTCGTCGGACTATTGTGCTGGTAACATTCCCATGTTTTTGGGTAGCTCTTGCCATTTGGCAATCCTCCCAAAAACATCTTCACGTGGTCACCGGAAAATATAAAGTTGGAAAATGCATTTTTTAACGTGGCTGCACTATAGCTTGCCTAAGCTCAATGCTTTAATCACTTTAATTTTCTTGAATGTGATTTTTTAAGTGGGGTAAAGTTTGTAAAGTGGGGTACCTTTTAAGGAGGGTGATTTGCTTTTACGGAGTGGGGGGCAACTTTTTTTGGAGATGCCCTTTTTAAGTGGCAAGCAACCTTGATTAATGGGGAGTTTATTGGTGGGGTTTAACATTTTTAAGTGCAAGACAAACTTGCTTTAGGGGAGTATTTTTTAATGTGGGGGCCTTATTATTTCTAAGGAGGTTTATTGTCAAGAATTGCATTTATTGTAATCTTTTGGGGGTTTTCAATTATTGTAGCAGGGATTTTTTTTAAGATGGTATTATTGTAATTCGAAGGCCATTTTAATTATTGAGGCCTTTTTTTATTGTTGGGATACCACTCTTTCAAACGTTTGTTGAAGATGGAGGGTGATGTCCGGTCTAGCAAGAGGTCAGACCCCCTCACAGTTAAAACAAACTTGTTCTCATTTCTCTTAACCTTCATTTTTTGGAGGTCATTATTATTGCACTTGTACCCTCTTGGCCCGCTTGTCATCACACTCTACATTCACTCACGGACACATTTTCGACAGAGTCCGACATCCCATTTTTTTACGTGTGCATTGTTTTTTGTGCCACTTTTGTACACAGACGCATTTTCGACAGAACCCAACGTCCTACATTCTTGAGTATGCTTTTGTGCTGCATATTGCTCCCTTGTTTTAGGATCAACTCTCTTGTTATTGATGGCGTCTTTTATAGATTGATCACATTATGGGTTTTATGCGTCATCTGGTGTTTTTCGTTGTATGAGATATTTATTTGTGGTCACACTGAGAGTCATGGAGTCTTTTTCTTCATGTTTGTATGCTCCATGTTGAGCACTTACTCTTTAGTTGTTGACTATCCCATCACCACCAAGGCCATTTTATTGAGAGATATGTGTTTTGTATCTTTGGCACTTTTTTGACAGTTGACAGTCTCCTTCAAAAATTTTGTGGAGCTTGATCTCCTTCTAAAGAGTAGCTATTCTGGTGAATACAGTGTCAACATGTTAGTGTTCGAGTAATGGATTTAGCCCACTCATACAGACTTTTTTGCGTCACTCCATCCAGTCAATAGTATGGGGGTTATGGTGCAGATCCTGCTTCTTCAGATGTCATGTTCCTTGCTAAACCTTGGTGCACCGCATCTTCTAGCAGCAGATTGAATTCAATTGGTGAACCGTTTTGCACGATCGACACCTCGGCAATGTCTTTACGTAAAGAGCTATTCTAGTGCATTCCAGTGTTAGTTGTTTTTTCTGATTGAACAGTGGATCCAGACCACTCCTGCATATTTGAGTTCTGTTGAGACTTTCAATTCCACCGAGTGCATTTGTATTTGATGGCCTTCGTTCCATCCAGTGCACCCTTTTCAACATTATGTTCGCGTATTGAGTTGTTTGCTTTCTTGGGGCACCTTGCAACATATGTTTATTTGCTCTCTCAACTTTAGCTATTGTTACTGGTTTTTGGGCACCTTACAGTGATACATTTCATACTTGGTGACTCTTTTTCCCAGTGTTTTAAGATCAGTGTTTTTTACAGAGTTAGTCTCGTACAGAGTACCAGCGCCTATTTGACTTGATGGTTACAATGATTCGTCATCCATGTAGTCCGATAACATGGATTGGTTACCATAGGGAGACTTTGTATTTCACTATGATTTGTACATGGGTACCTAATTAGGCCTTGTTGTTGGGACCCATTTAGTCTCTTTGCTTTCAGTCTTTTTGCTTTCTCTTTTCTTACTCCATGTTTTGTGTTTAAGGGAGGGTGTTAGAGTGAGTGTTAAAACTAACTCATGGAATTAAGCTTAATTAGGAGTCAATTAATTAGTTGTTATGTGTCGAATATTTGCACACCTATTTTGTGCATGCAAATATTCCATATCAACAATTATTTGTTTCACACAACAAATTACTTGTTGTATGTAACAACCTTTATGCCTATTTAATAGGCACTCCTATTACTTCTCCTAGACCGATGGAAGAGAGAATGGCTACGGGTTGTATTATTCACTTGAAGAAATAATGGAGACTACTTGTGCATAATATTTGTCTAATGGCTTTGTTATTTATGTGGTAATGGTTTGCAGGAGATATCTTGTGGTCTCATGAATGCATTGTGCATTCCGACACAGGGTTTGTCAGTTATGCAGCATTCAGGAGATTGAGACTGAGGAACACGTCATCTTTCATTGTCCCATATACTATGAGATCAGGGAGAGGTTTCATTGCCTATTTAGGAGGACACAGACTCTTTCTGACTTCTTCAAATATGAGGACCAGAGATGTTTAGCTTTATATTTACAGGAAGCTCTTAAGCTTCGTGATCATTCTATTCAGAGACCTACTAAACCAGAATCCACCTAGCGGATCACTTCCTTCTTCACGGTGCTACCTTCGGGGAGAGGCACTAAGTGACAAATTGACGCTAGTATAGCCTCACATTCCAAATCAGTGCGACCTAGAAAGACTATCCACAGATCCTCGAGATTTCACCAACATAACCATTTCAAGTATGGCATCAAGAGATAGACTAGATTCACCAGATCTTCGCATAGGACTTTTCCCTCTAGGTAGCGGCATGGAGGATAGACCAGACATCTTACCTCTTCTTTGGGTCATCCTTCTATCAAGAGATTTTTCTCGTTGACCTTGGATGCTAAGAGGGTTGGATCGAACTCTTGATGGACCCCCTCCTGGTTCTTCCTTCTCATGATTCATTCCCGCTTTTCTGATGTTTAGGGGTTTTCATGGGTTGCTCATTTCTACCTCTTTCTTTGGTTGTGAGCATTTTTGCTCTTTGCCCTATTTTGTACTATTTTCTTCCAACTTTGTTCTTTTCATTTTTGGAGACCTTTATGGTTTCCCGCTTGTTCCTGACACACTTTTGTAATCTGTTGCCCCTTTGACCTACTTTTGTGGTCATTTGTTAGACATTAATATATTTATCTTATCTTATCTTAGTTTGAGTGGCTGAAAATCAAAATGTCATCAAAATAAATAATGACAAACTTATCCAAATAAGATTTCATCACTTCATTCATAAATCGCATGGATGTAGTAGGTGCATTTTACAACCCAAGTGGCATAACAAGCCACTCATACAACCCATCATTCATCTTGAATGATGTTTTCCATTCATCACCCTCTCTAACTCTAATTTGGTGATACACACTTTGTAAATCTATCTTTGTGAAGTACTTTGCTCCACTGAAATAGTCCATCTAGTCATCCATCCTTGGCAATGGAAATCTATAATTGATAGTGATCTTGTTTATTACTCTAGAATCCGTACACATTCTCCAATCTCCATCCTACCTAGGTGCCAATGCTGTTGGAACTGCACATGGGCTTAAAGTTTCTCTTATTAGACCCTCCTCCGATACCTCACTTCCTTGTCTCCTCGCTTCCTTATTCTACATAGGTATCAGCCTATATGTTGTCTTGTTTAGAAAACTTGATCCAAGCACTAGATCCATATGATGACTAATGTTTTTCATAGGTGGCAATCCATCCAGGATATCTTTTGAAACTATATCAGCAAACTCTTCTAATAAATTATCAACTTCAAAAGGAATGTTGCTCGCCTCTTTTGCGATCACAACTTCTATCAATTTGGAGATAAAAGCATAACATGCCTTCTCGTTCCTTGATTCTATCAAGAATTGCTTACCGGAAACCAACGAAACCTTAGGACTGCTGTCCACCTCTTTCTTTTTTCCTTCAATGAGCTCAATGTGAGGCTTTTCCGTCAAACTACCACAATCTTCCCAACAACACATAACATACATCCATGGGCATTACATCATATACCACTTCATCCTTATATGACCTAATCTAAAAACTAACCATAAATTACTCACTCACCAACACTTGATGAGCCTTAAGCAACCAAGAAACTTTGTATGCATTGGGATGCAACAATCTTTTCAGCCCAAACATTTCTACCATTGCCTTTGAAACTAAGATATATGTGTTACCACTATCAATAATGATCTTCAACACTTACCTCACACTTTGCAAATAGGCCACAATAAGATTATTTCTTTGCACTAGTTCATCTTGTTCCTTGGCTGGTTTCAACAACACTCTCTTCATCATGAGAGATCCACTACGCTTTGATTCTTCCGTATGTGTTGGAGATCCAACACTCTCTTCACCTACATGAGCAATATAATTGCTTGCTTCATTCCTTTTACTGTTGTTCTGAAATGCTTTTGGACATTCAAAAGCTCTATGCCCAACTTCTCCACACTCAAAGCACTTACCCATGAATCCTCTACCTCTTTCAAAGTAACCTCTATCTCTATGTAATGTCCTCTTTTCAAGTAATTTAAAGAATTCCGGAATTTATTATGATCCCTTTTCAATACTAGATATTAAACAAATACTACAACATCCCAATGCAATATTAATACTAAAAACCCAATTGCAACTTCATTGAATCCCTTGTTGTATTGAGATGAAAGCATAAAAATACTAGTAATGAAGACACGAGATAATAAATGGCACATGCAATACTGAAATTGAAACCCACTAAAGCCTTTATTTAATTGACTGAATACAAATATAATTATGATGAAATTGTAAACTGGGTAACAGTTGTAAACAGCAAACCCTTACTTGTTACAGCTCATAAGGAGATCACAACGTACAACAATGAAGGGGCTGCAAGTAGTATGACAAGAGTAAACTCAACAATAAGCGCCCGTATACAGCAGTAGGTCATAATAGCCTTCCACCATAGAATGGAAGCCTAGCAACAGCTAATACTCCTCCACAATAAGGTCGACGCCAAGGTACATGAAACCAAATGCTGATCACAATTTTCAATAGCTAAATCAAACCCTCAAATGCATCCAACAGTAGATCTAGTATGTAGATGATCAATTCCAACCAATGAGCTTTCTGATTTGTGCATGAATAGCAATATCAAACCCTAGAGCGACAATAGATCTCTAGTATGCTTGAAAACCCTCCAACAAAGATGATCTGCAACAAATATGGGCAGCAGCAATGACGTATGGCAGCGGCGGCACTAGGAGGAACGATGGTGGTGTATGGTGGCGATGTATGACAACAACGAACCCTGAATAAAATCTGATGTTTATGGTAACAGCAGCAAATAATTATTATCCTCAATTTGGCGCTCCAAACAATGAATATTGATGATGAATAGCAGCCACATATGATGATAAATTCTGAAAATCAGCAATAACAATGATTTGCTTGCAAGTAAAATTCGATTCAATCCTCTACAAGCTGAAATCTTCAATAATTTACTGCAGTGGGCACTGTAGCAAGGTGAAAATGACTTAAATTCTTTGAACACAACGGTGATCCCTGGGTGGAATCACCTCTTATGGACAAGAGGATTTTTGTACTCCAATCCAACCTTGGAAACCAAGAGGGTTTTCATCCTCCAAGATATCCAAGCAGCCACAAGGGTTTTCGTCATCGGATGGAAAGATTGAACACAAAGCTCAAACTCTAGAAAAAGGGCTTTTAATTCAAAGATGAATAATGAATAATGAATCTAAATGAGGAAGAACTCTCAATATAAAGACTCAATTGTCTATTTTAGGGTTAGGGTTACACTTTTAGGTTTTACTATTTTCTTTTATTTTCACCTTTTCCCTTTTCTCACCCTTTTATTTTATTTTCAAAAATAATAAAGTGATATTAGGTTGTCACTTTTTAATAGAATAAAAAGTCACTTAGACAATTTTAAAAAAACTTTATTATTTTTTGACTTTATTTGAAAAAGGGGACATGATAGTCCGCCCTTCCCAAAGATTGCTTGTCCTCAAGCAATTGCAAGCTCCGACTTTTCCCAACTAACCATCTCTGTAATACCTGTATCCCAATTCATCCTTGAGGATTTAATATACCAAATATGATTTTCTATGTCCCTTTCAACAATATTACCCTTTAGGATAGTTACCAAACTTATTTGTGTCAATACTTCAGTAAGCAACATCTGGGTTTCTTGTTCAGCAACAGAAATTCTGCCATGTAACTCTACAATTTGTGCTTTGACAAAACCATAATATTGTAAAGTTCTCTGATGTTTATCTTGTAATATTTGCATTTGTAGAACTTGCTAAAGAGAATAACAAATTATTTGTTTCTTCTAGGTCTCTTTCTCTCTCTTCAGTAGCTTGTAATTGTATTTCCCTTCCCAGTTCTGTCACTCTTTTCTTCGACAACTATAAATTCTCCAATATGTTTCTGGGATTCATCTAATAATGGTGTATACCTCTCTTCCATTTGATCTAGTAATTGATGTGACATAGTTCGCATAACCGTAACCGGCGAGTACTCGCCAAAGGGGAATTTTAGGTAACCGATAGTTATTCGACAGGGGTGGTCGAATAACCGGGAATAACCGACAAAGGCAAAAAATACTTGAAATTCACCCGAAATAGATAATATATAAATAAAATTATATAAAATAAATATTTAAGTATAAGTTTACATTTAGAAGGACATCTAGTTTCTTATTATTTTAAGTTATATTTTATTTATATACTTTCAAGATGTTTGAGAGTGGTTTCTGACCTCTAGGAGCTATAATGCAAATTCTAGGTTTTAAAGGATCCTATTATATTTCAGACTTGGTCAGATTTCAGGGTTTCAAACTTAGCCATATTTCAGGGTTTCAAAATTTCAAGGAGACATCATAGGAGGGATGAAGGTTGCATGAAGGGATGTAGGTATGATAGAATAGTATAAGAACATCTCTTGCAAAGTGCCACAAGTCGATCCCACCCCATTCCCTATACATAGATTACTTGACTTTCTCAATCTTCCTTAGTTTTCTAGAGAGCAGGGAAGAGAAAAATATAGATTCTTGTAATTTGTACTTGTAGATTCTTGTGGCACTTTGCAAGAGATGTTCTCATACTATTCTATCATACCTACATCCCTTCATGCAACCTTCATTCCTCCTACGATGTCTGCTTGAAATTTTGAAACACTGAAATATGGCTAAGTCTAAAACCCTAAAATCTGACTAAGTGTGAAATATAACAGGATCCTCCAAAACCTAGAATTTGCATTATAGCTCCTAGAGGTCCAAAACCACTCTTAAACATCTTGAAAGTATATAAATAAAATATAACTTAAAGTATAAGAAACTAGACATCCCTATCTAAATGTAAACTTATACTTGAATGTTTATTTTATTTATATACTGTCTGGTTATCTAAATGTAACCGATGAGTTCTCGTTGGTTACTCACGATTACTTGCCCTCTAGGAGCTATAATGCAAATTCTAGGTTTTGGAGGATCCTATTATATTTTAGACTGTCAAATTTCAGGGTTTCAGGGTCTCAGACTTAGCCATATTTCAGGGTTTCAAAATTTCAAGGAGACATCATAGGAGGGATGAAGGTTGCATGAAGGGATGTAGGTATGATAGAATAGTATGAGAACATCTCTTGCAAAGTGCCACAAGTTGATCCCAGCCCATTCCCTGTGCATAGATTATGAGACTTTCTCAGTCTTCCTTAGTTTTCTAGAGAGCAGGGAAGAGAAAAATATAGATTCTTGTAATTTGTACGTGTAGATTCTTGTGGCACTTTGCAAGAGATGTTCTCACACTATTCTAGCATACCTACATCCCTTCATGCAACCTTCATTCCTCCTACAATGTCTGCTTGAAATTTTGAAACATTGAAATATGGCTAAGTTTGAAACCCCGAAACCCTGAAAACTAACTAAGTCTGAAATAAGATAGGATCCTCCAAAACCTAGAATTTGCATTATAGCTCCTAGAGGTCCAAAACCACTCGTAAACATCCTGAAAGTATATAAATAAAATATAACTTAAAGTATAAGAAACTAGATAGGGATGTCTAGTTTCTTATACTTAAATGTTTATTTTATTTATATAATGTCTGGTTATCTAAATGTAACCGATGAGTACTCGTCAGTTACTCGCGATTACTTGCAAGTAACCGAAGGATACTCGTTGGTTAAAAAACAATTGTGATTTTTCAAATTTGGTAGTTTCGAGTGGCGGTTATTCGCTTGGTGGTTTTCTTGGCGAGTAACCGACCAACCGATAGTTACTTGCCAATTATGCCATCTAACCTATAACCTCCCTATCACATCTTGAGTTTTTTTTCTGATTTTCAATTTCTTCTTGTATTTTGGTCCTTAGATCATTCCTATCTGCTTGAAATAAGCAAACCTGCTTTTCCAAATCGCTTATTTGAGTATGACATGTGATTTCATACTCGTCTTTTTCCTTTCTACTTCGGGAGAAATGTAGCTGCCCATTGAGGTGTTCAAAATATCCCAATGAGTTTCAGAACTCCCAAGTCCAAGTTTTCTCTTTCAAGTTGAGAAAGCCTTTTTTGGAAATCAAGCAAATTTGTGTCCAATTGTTCCTCCACTTGTTTTGTTGCTTGCTCCCAACTATTAGCATAAGCTTCTCTTCCTACAAATCTTGGAACAAGAATTCCAACTTC
Source organism: Torreya grandis (assembly GCA_037957365.1). NCBI lineage: Eukaryota > Viridiplantae > Streptophyta > Pinopsida > Cupressales > Taxaceae > Torreya > Torreya grandis. Next base: position 1,729,890 of record JARHVA010000304.1, on the reverse strand, counting down.
TTCATGTCACCTTTCACATTGGCACACAAATTTCCATCCTCTAGCTTATCAGATTTTTTGCATTGTATTGTCATTATAAAATCAATACCTAAATTTGAATATAAGGAAGCATATGCTGGAAATCGACACAATGTATCTTCAATATGTGAACATAATACGAGAATCTAAATTAGATTAAGAACCACCACCCATTGCTCAACGTATGCCCAAGCGATATACTAATACAATACAAGATGTTCAATTAGATGGAGTCCCTGAAACATCTAGTTCAAGACCAACGACTCGCAGCATGACTCACAAAGAGGTAAACATGGCCCTTATGAGCATAGTTGCAAAAACATTTGAGCCCTCTACAGTAAGAGACTCCCAATATTCAAAACCTTGGAAAGATGCCATGGATGTAGAATATCAATCATTTACAAAGAATAACACTTGGCAGCTCGTTGATTTTCCACCAAGGAAGAAGCCCATCGGATGCAGATGGATATTTAAGACAAAGTACAAGGCAAATGGCATCATAGCTAAGTACAAGGCGAGACTTGTAGCAAAGGGCTACGCTCAGAAAGAAGGCATTGACTACGAGGAGACCTTTTCTCCCACAACCAAGATTATAACGAATTAGAATGATATTTGCTAGGGCTGCAAAATTTGGATGGAATGTTCATCAGATGGACGTCGAAAGTGCTTTCTTGAATGGAGATACAAGAGGAAGTATACATGACCCAACTAGAAGGGTATGTCAAAGAAGGTCAGGGACAAAAAGTACACAGACTATCAGATCATTGTATGGTCTCAAACAAGCTTCAAGAGCCTGGTATATAAAAATTGATGAGCATCTCGTACAACATGGATTCCAAAGAAGTCCATATGATCCCAATCTCTACCTCAAACAACAAGGGTGGGATTGTTATAATCATTGTTTATGTCAACGATCTAGTCATCACTAGCAGTTCAATGAAGATGATTGAAGCTACAAAGAATGATCTCGAACGATCATTTGACATGACAAATCTCGAGCTACTGCACCACTGTCTTGGATTGGAATATTGGCAAAAAATCCACAATATCTTTGTGTCACAGATGAAATATACCAAGGAATTGCTCAAGAAGTTTCAGATGATGGATTGTAACACAATGGCCACACCTATGAAGACAAGGCTTCAACCATCTCGTGCAGATCCATCACCGCCGGTAGATGCCACTTTCTATCGACGTTGATTGGGAGTCTCATCTCTCACCTACACTAGGCCAAATATCAACTATGCTACTAGCTATCTTCCATGTTGCACAAACCCAAAGTAAGCCACTAAAAAGCAACTAAGCAAATATTGAATTATATTTGAGGAACAATGGAATATGATCTAGTATACAAGAATGACAAATTCTTCATGACAAGATACATAGACGCAGATCATGCAGGTTCTATTGATGACAACAAATCCACTTTTAGATTTGCATTCTTTTTGGGATATGGTCCAATCTCATGGGGGAGCAAGAAGCAAAATTGGGTTTCACGTTCTTCCACAGAAGGTCGCATTGCAGCAGGAGCTATCTATGAAGCAATATGTATACGTCGCATTCTTGCAAGATTGGGAGTACCACAAGCTCGGTCTATAGTTCGATACTACGACAACCAAGGTGTTTTGCAATTTGTTTGTAACCCGATGTTTCATGAGCGCACGAAGCACATTGAAGTTAATATACATTTCATACGCGAACATGTTCAACAACACAGCATAAAGCTCCAGTATTGCCCCACTCAAGATCAATGTACAGATGTCTTCACATATTCACTTGCACATGACAAGTTTGAGGCATTCAGAAACTCTCTTCTACCCTTAAGACTATGATCCATTAAGGGGAGGGATATTATAAAAATAGCTTACTAGCTCATAGTCTAAGAAGTTGTATATGCACCCAATATTAAATAGTTGTTGCATTAGTAAATAAGGTTAGTTGTAGGTTGTAGACATTTAATAATTTCCTCCACCATGATTTGTTAGGTGTGATGGACAATGGTTCATGAAGCCTATAAATGTAAACTTCATGTTTGATCAATGTCAATGAGCATATTGCATCTTTCAACATTGACATCCTACCAACCCCTTCAAGCTCCATCAGTCTTATAAAACAGTCCACACATCATGTTTTCTTGATCTAGACAATTACTTTGATTGTTTGGTCAACACGGGCAAAACTGCCGGTTCTATAGATAGATGGTTATGTAACCGCCCCAATGGTTACAAAACTGTCATCTGCATTAAGCAGTAGTTTCGTCATGCTCCCAAGAAAAGGTCTTTTTGAACAATGAGAGATGACTAAAACCATCCTTCTTTCACTCCCTTTCCATGTGGGACTATTGATGTTCTTTGGATTTGATGTTGATCTTCCTCCACACGGCAACGTTGTCAAAAGAGACAAGTCACACAACACAAAAACAAATGTGCACAAGTGCGCACAAGAAATCAAACCCATGTTTTTGGATGATGCAAGATAGTTTGTAAACCCAAATGCCCCTGCATCAAAAATTTGGTAACACATATCTAATGGTGGGGCCTACGTTGCAAGCAAAGATCCTGGCATCAAGTAGAAGAAAATCCAAGACACCTAATATGAGAGAGGAAAAATTGTGGCACCCTAATAGTGGCATGCAAAGATGCATGTCATCTCACCTACCTGTCCCCATATATGTGTGAACCGACAATATTTAGATGACCCCTAACACCTCCAACATCTAATACTCGTCTCTAAAGGGATATCCTAGAAATGTAACCAAAACCAATAGTGCTCCAAGATTAAAAAATAAGGCATATCCCTTAAAAAGACACAACTAAAAAGCAACCTTCCAATTGAGAGACAAGCCTATAAAAGAAACCCCTAAATACGTATATATTGTCGCAATCTCCACAAGTTCTCTTTTATAGAACTTTAACCTAGAAAAAGCATCCCTCAAGGCATTGAAGATCACAACCTTACTCTTATTAAGGCTAGCCACTAGCCATAAAAACTCACAAAAACAAGCAAGGGCCACTAATTGTCATTGCAAAACACCAAGGGAATGAGAGAACAACACCATCAGCGTAACAAGTACAACAACCGATACAAATGCAACATACATGCATTATAAACAAGAGTTTGTTGCAAAATAATGTCCTTAAGCTCACCTACATAAATTCCAAAGATTCAGCGTAAGAAGTCACCCCTGCTTAAGTCCATAGTATTCTTGAAAAAGTTAGAAAGTCCATGAGAAGGCCAAAGCTGACCAACTACTTCCTTATAAAGCCTCATGGTGGTTGTGATAATGAGCTCTTATATACTAGAAGAAAGCAACCTTTGATACAAGAAATGCTTGGGAACAAAATCAAAGGCCTTTCTAATGTCTATAAAGTAGAAGACTTTAAAACACTGAAGAAAAACCTCCTCCTTGAGAACCCAAAGAGTGAAAATATGATTGATGGTCTGAAAGTATCTCCTAAAGCCTACCTATACTCTTGCTCTGATATAACCCCATTGCAAATGATCATAAATCCTTGCATCCAACATTGTTGCATACAACTTGAAAAATGTATGCCCCTTCATCATAGTCCTATAATTATTTGGATTTGAACTACCACCTCACTTAGGATTGGGATGAATGATGTGTCATGATCAATCAGGGCTAAACACTGAGCAAACAATCTCGTTAACTAGATTTTTCATAAGGAAACAAGTGATTAGTATCGTCGATGAGATATTGGGCCTAAAGCTCTTCACAATCTATTGCTTTGCTACCACTCCATTTCCAAAAACCTCTACTAATATGTCCAAGGGAAAATAAATGACAAGCAAGAGGAGAGGAGACCTCAATAGGATGTTGATCAAGATTATCACAAAGGGAATTGGCATGGGAGTCAATTTTCGAGGAGGTTTTCCTTGAGGAAGGTCCACCAAAACCTCTTAGGGGAATCACGGAGAGCATCAACAAGATCTGTCACTTGGACACAAGAAATCCGGGTTTCTTATGTCTCAAAAAATGGTAATCCATGTGTAGAGGATATGGAAGGAGGATCACGGACTAGCGTAAAACAGAGTCTTCTATGCATAGAGTTACATTTCGCATTATACCAATGATTCATGGGGCAGCAACCATGGGGAAATCCAATATTGAACAATAAACTATATGAGGAAATAAGTGAAGGATAAAGAATGAAAAGTCATACTTGTCTCATGTTCTAAAACAGGAAAAATAGTCAAACATAAGCTCTGAAAGGTGAGAAACATAATTTACAGCATACCAAGCATCAAAATAGCTCATGGTATGGTGGATAACGAAATCTCTTGAGGGAGGGTTGCGAAGTAATGGAGTGAGGAAAGACTATCAACATCGAAAGTGAAAGCCAAAACAACAAGATCAACCAAAGGGAGCTAATGAGAGATGTCGTGGATGGACAAATCATTGTTAGCAAGGAGCAAAGGACATAATCAACCACATTTGTGCCCTCACTATGGGGTAAGCAAGTAAACCGACTTGACTTAGAGACACAATTAGGGAACCCATAAAAAATATAAAGCTTGTAGGATTCACTCAACTAGAGAAGGCGCCTCTTGTAAGTTGTGACTCAATTAATCCTAGAAATAGAGGCTCTATATAAAACAAAATTGTCTAAATCTAACTAATGAAGACCAAACTCCTCCACAAGTTCATGAACAGGGGCCTTCCAAGTCCCAAAACAGGGATTTAAATTGCCCAAAAGAATGACATCATTGAATGGAAAGTAATGAGAAATCTCCAAATATAGGTCAAGATATAGTTCACCATCAGTGTGAACACCAAAGCTCAAAAATAGGTGGGTAAAATAAAAAATAGCCATAAAATATATTAATGAGGTGGATCCCTCTAAAACCCAAAGCCACTCATATCTAGAGCACATGTCAAAAGCTATCAATGACACTTCAAGACTTGAAATAGTCACAAATGAGACAAGCCACCCCTCTAGACCACAAACACCACATTATCTACAAGTCTCGTGGATGAAAATTGGTGGAAGAGACCCTGAATTCACAGAAGTAGGTGGACCAGCTATGGTTTCCAACTACAGTGCATCCATACCCATACAAATTAGGATGGATCAAAAAGATAGGTCAATCCACACTTGTGTCTCCCAAGTGTTATATGACACTCCTAAGTGACATTACTCCACTTGATTTTTGCAATTTAATACTTGGGGCACCTTCCTAGTATGAATGCAAGGCAATCTTTGATGGCTATCAAAAAACCAGCTAATTGAAGAAAATGATGAGTGTAAACTCACTTATTTTTCTTGTATTCCCTTCATCTCTGATAGCCATGTGTCAAACTTGTCAATTTGCATGAATTCTTGATGCTTAGCACCAATCAAGAAGCTAAGAAAGATAATGTTGACAAGTTCCCACCCTCGATGATCAAGTCTATTTTAGATGGGTCTTCTAATGTTTTCAAAGGACTCAAAGGACTTCCTTGTTTGTGGGCAATCCAACATACCATCAATCTTGTGCCAAGATCTTAGTTACTCAATCAACCACCTAAGTGCACTAGACATCGAGAGTGTTGAAAAGAGCATTGAATCAATCAAGTGCTCAAAGAGGGCAAGATATAGCCCAACAACTTTCCTAGCAAATATCCCACTCTTGTAAAGCAAAGAAACATAATAATTGGCAGTTATGCACAAATTATTGTGCCCACAACAAGATCCCTTTAAAGAGCCACTACCCACTTCAATAGCCTTCTAGACCAATTGCAGGGTGCCAAATACTTCGCCAAGCTAACATGGCTTTTGGATATCACCAAGCTCATATAGAGCCTTGTGGCATCTACAAATGGTTGGTCTTGCCCTTTGGCCCCACCAACGCACCTACCAATTCATGTGTGTTAACAATGACATTTTCTAGTCTCATCTTTACTGTTATCTATCAGCAAATTTACATTTCAATTATTTGGATTCATTATAGTGTCTTGCTTATAAATTCTCTATGTGACTCTTATAATAAATACTCAAATGAAAAGAAGAGCTCTCTATGTAGACAACTAACTATACATGATGGTTGGAAGCAATTGTTCATCAGCGGAAATATCAACCAATTACATCACTTATTACATCTAACAAGTCATTACTTGAAGGAGGATATATGACTATATGAGAGACTTTGTGATTACATATTTGGTGATTGCATATTTGGTAATTAAATGGTACCCACATGTAGCATACTAAACAAAAAATTAACATTCTCATACAAAATAGACATATTATGAGAGTTTGGGGCAAACAAATTCCAATAATCTTGTGGAAAATAAACTTCCTCAGATCTCAATGATAGGAAAAGAAAAACAATTGACTGCCTCAGGGAACTTCTATATAAACACAAGACCATTTGGAAATTGAAATAAATAATAAGAGGGGGTGTTCAAAGGTTCTCACACAAACAACAAGGAGTTCATTCAAAGTTTTTACTTGACACATCGAGGAAATAAAAAAAAAGAAAGGGATGATGATATGGATCCCAAAGGCCATTCCTTTCTCACATTGAAATCATTAAGAATGAAGATAGTAGAAATGTGTATCTGCTTCATGCCATCAATGTTCTTGTAATATGTATACAATTCTTTGTAAGTTCAATGAGCTGTTATCAATGGATAGCTTCAAACTTTTTGTAAACTATGAGCATAAGAAAACAAATGTGCTTAACTCCATCTGAATCTACCACGTAATCAAAACTAATAGCATGGTGAAAACAATATTCAATGAGCATAGCTCTTCCTACTAAAGTTACCAGCAGAGAATCACATCGTTTGGCTAACAGAAACAACACAAAAAATATGGAAAAAAGGATATCCCAATCCCTGACTGCTAGGGAATAACACAAACCCTTGGATAAGGAGGGACCTAAACCCAAGGTTATGCACACACACATAGATGGAGTGGGAGAAGCATTTCCCTTTCCCAAAAATTAGGAACCGGAGGACACCTCAAAAAAGTCCCTAGGTCATCCATCTGAGCATGGGGCCCTTGTGGCACAGTTCCCTTCTCCGAGGTCAAAAAATTCAAACAGTCGAGTTTAAGCTACATTACAGGGTACAGCCCTGGAAGTCCCTGTACCCGTACTAAAACAGTTCTGGTACCGGTACTGGTACTGGTCTTGGTCCAAGTGCCTCTTAGGTTCTTCTATTATTTTGGGTACCCAAGTGTCATAATTAAAAAATCCATGTTGGTCCAGATAAGAAAGTCATAAGAAAAACAAAAAATAAATAAAAAACAAGAAAAACGTAATAAAAAATATTTTTAAAAAAACAACTAACTAAACTAGTGCTGGTCCTACTGCATATGGTTCTAATGAACCAATTGCTGATTTTGATGCTCTCAATGAAGAGCAATATGATGATATGTTCACATAGTTCTTGAGTGTCAATAAGACCATTGACTATTTTCCTATTTTGAACAAATTATATAAACCTATGTGATATACCATACGTCATGATTCATTTAATATTTTGAATTATCAACTATCATTAGTGTTTCGATTTTTTATTTATTTTTTTTTTTTTTATACATATAATATTTATATAATGCTTTATTTTGTTTATTTTTTCAATAAATTTTAAACTTCTAAATATTTTTTTATTATTATTTGTATGAACATGTCTGGTTCCAAAAAACAGCGAACCCCTGTACTAAGAACTTATGGTTTTCAGTGTTTGCAGGGCCTTCTTAATACAAATAGTTCATTTTAGATGCCCCAAATTAGCTTTGTATCAAAAATTGTAGAAGTTATTACCCTTTCAATCGGGAGCCCAATTCAAATGAGAGAGAGAACTCAACTGATTTCAAACTCACATAAATAACCCTAACTCATCTTTGGCCTAATTTGTGCCCCTTTAGCTTGGTGGTTTAAGAAGTTTCCTACATCATTCTTGACCCTAGTGTAATTTTTCAAGAGCTCTACATTTGACGGATCCTGCTGTAGCCTTTTCTCTTAAAGGATCAAATCTTCATGGGCTTCCCTAAATTGCCTTTTTATTTGACAGGCTCGGTTCTTCCCATTGGTTCTAAGAAATTTTTGCGTAGTTCCTTGAACAAATCCCCATTTTTTAATAGGACATTGCAATCTAGATATACTTCTTATATTTTCCAAACAGACTTGATAGCTTCCCAACATTCCTTATCCTTCAGATGAGAAACATTTAGCTTATAAAGGCCTCGAAAGTTTACTTCTTCCTTCGGTGGTTTCGTTTCAAAATCAATTTCCATCTCAATTGGGTGATGGTCAGACAATGAAAAGGGTCTCACTTTCACTGCATTGTTGTCTTCCTCATGGTGAATTGTAAAGTGTTTACTTGATGTCAGAAACCTGTCCAATCTTGAATATACCAACTGTACCAAATCCCCTTACTTTCTTTTTCCTCCATAATGGGTCATGGGAAGTGACCATCTTTTTTTTAATTTACACCAACAGTACAGCTCATTACCCTTCTAGCTAAACGGGAGGCCACTTCCTTTATCTTTTTTGTCTTCCCCCAGATAATCCAAGGGATTTTCTTCAAGTTATTAGCAAACCAGTTCCACAGCTTTGACTTTTCATTATAGTTATTGAAAGAATTAATAGACAAAAGACCAAAAGAGATGTTTCCCTGCCTGATAATCTCCCAAACTGCTCTCTATTGCAAGCAAGTTTGTTGAGCAAGTAAAACCTCTATTCTCTATACCTCCTTCCCTCTCCAATATCAAGGGAAGTCCCAAACCTCTGTTTCTCTCTAAATTGCTCTGACTCTCAAGCTTGGGCTCTCCTTGGACAAGGGGTACCTCTTTCTGAAGAACTACCTCTATCACCAATCAATAGGGAAATTTTCCAACATCAATTTTATATTCAGGTTTTGAGGCCTCATAATTACATTTACTGTTTTCTTTTTTCATATGACCCGCTTGTTTGCAAAAACAACGTGAGGATAAATCACTCAATCCAAATAAATCATATTCAATGGTCAAGCCCTTGTGCCCTATTTTAATGGATTCTGGCAGAAGACCATTAACACACAAAGAAATCAACATTCTAGCAATTGTATGGGGGGAGCAGGGTATAGGGATTATTAGTTTATAAAACATCCCTAATTGGTTTCAAGTTTCAACATTCCGGGCAAAAAACACCCTAAACTATATAGGAACATTGCTCACTTCCAACCACACATTAGTTTTTTCTATTTCTGCTTCATAAGTCCAGGAGATGACCTTAATAGTGACTAACCAAATTACCCAAACCCTCTTTCCAAAACAACACTAGCCATATAAGCAATTTTAAGCAAAATCAAAAAAGGGCAGGTTTAAGGTTCTGACTTTCGACAAAGGATACGAACGATTCCATTATTGACCCAAGTAGATTTTAATCAGAGTTCGAAAATTTCCTTCAAGGATTTTTCCCTAAGCAAAACAAGAAAATTGAATTTTTTTTTTTTTTTTTTCAATCCATCTTACTTCTCAGTTTATTTTACCATGGGTAGATTAGGCACCACAGAGCACTACTAATCTTTCTCTGGTTCTTGAGCTTGAGCACTCTCCTCCATGACTTCGAAGAATGATTCCTCCTTTGCCTCTACTTTGTCATTTTTAGCATTGTCTTTGAACGTCCTCTTTCCACCGCTGCTCGAATCCACCCCATTCTGAGAAGTTTCCACATTTTTCAATAGAGTTTGTCTTAGTGCTTGCACCTTCACAAATATCAGTCAATGCAGAATTCTAATAAGACATATTTCCCTTCACCAACCATGCCCCCTGCATTAATTGCAGGGGCTTCTCTCTCCTCACTTCAGTCATCAGCCAAGAAGCAAACGAAACTTGAATTTTTTAATATAAAGTTTATTGCATACCATCCAATCACCAAAGCAAGCTTTCTAACCCTCTTCCTGTGGTTGCTAAGCCTCAAACGCTAACATGCAAAGTTAAAAGAAGCCTTAAAAATTAGTAAACTTACATATTAAAATTAATAACAAGTATTTACCCTTAAAACTAACACAAATTCCTTTGAGCCAGCTAAAATTTTACCCCTTTAAGAATATTTATACCAAGAAAAGCAGTCCATGTTTACTTAGCAAATCACGTTTCTCCGATGATGTGTGAGATAGCTTGCTTGAAACGTCGGATAAAAACTCATACACAGGCTATCCAAAAGAGCTTCGGCAAAATAATTCCTATATTTTATGCTCCCCCCAACAAAAAAAAAAAAAAAAAAACTCCCCTAACATTTTTAAAAACGACCCAAGGACATGTCAACACATTCTAAAAGCTTCATCTAATAGTTCGAAAAGTATGTCCCCCCATTTCCACATCACATGCTTTAAGAAAACACATGATACATAGTCCAAACATCAATAGTGTTTATCTTCAGAAAAGCACATTAAAGGGATTCAGCAAGTAATTTTTCCAGCTATCAAGAAAGTGGCATTGGCTCCCAAAGTAACAAACCAATGGCATGGAGAAATGGAAATGATTTAAACTTTATACAATCCAATTGTTTTCCACGATCGATTCATAAAGCTCAATTTTTGCCCTATAAACGCCCAGCATTGCAGTTTTCAAGACTTTGGTAGAATTAATAATTATTTTGTATTTTGAACCTATATCCAATCTTCCAAAAGTTAATTTTCATATGCAATGAAGATGGTAGATTAAGGCCAACATAAGATAAGCACTGATCATTTCTATCATTGTGAATACATCCCTTCATTAAAAGTCAGACTACAAGACAGAATAGCGGAGACAAATAAAACACTCAAAACATACAACCTTGGTTACCTTTCGAACTTCGAAGTGATTTAAATATTAAAATATTGTGTCTTTGGGTAATTACAAATTACCTTGTTAGATGTTCATGAACTATCTCATCCTTCAACAGATCATCAGAAAACCAATTGTTTTCATCTTCTGTATCTGCTTTCCTCTTTATCAATGAACTTGTGCTATATCCTGCAACGGAAAGTTGCCAATATCTGGAAAATCAGAAGTTGCATCTTGTATATCAACAAAAAAAAATTAAAAGGGAATGAAGTACATAATAAATGCCAATTCGATATTTTTAAATCTAATGATTTGATCTCCTATAACCTCCAATATATTAGTTTTGTAAGTTTTATAATGCCGTGTCTTAGAACATTATATTAAACAACAAATGAAATTAAGCTTCATATATAATGCCATTAAAGGATCAATCAAGAGATACAGGTGAAATATCAAGTTTAAACGGTAAATAACTTTCAATAACAAAGATACCTTGATGAATAAAATGCACTCATTCGATACAAGAATACCTATAATTTTCTCAAATAAAAAGGCACTGACCATTTTTTAAAATGTCTATCTCATGGCCTTTGTATTGAATTGATGACACTCCTTGCTTTGAAGTGTTGAAATTCTTGTTTCTGCACCCTTCAAATGCACATATTCAGAGAATGCATAAGATTCCCAAGCAACTTCAGCAATTATAAACATGCTATTGCTTTTCACAAACCAAATACATGCAAAATGATTGCTAAAATGGCCTTTAGTGATGATTGAAGATCATATATGAAATACATAGTTAAAAATAAGTTTCACACAAACAAAAAAAATCGAAATTAGAAGGTCAAAGGTAGTGTCCTCCATAATACTATTTTACTGCATTTACATATGACTCTTATAAATATCTGGAGGAAAAATCATAAAAGCATCTTAACCGAAGGTCATAGCTTCAAACCAAAGGCTTCCCAAGCATTGGTAGAACTGCAAAGGACATATGTTCCTAACTAGCTCACTATTGTCACAGGTTTTCCACTAAATTTGTGCCAAGACTTGACTGGAAATATTGACCTAAACATATAGCTTTGTGGAAGACAAATCAATGTTCACAAGAATGAAATATTAGTCAAACATCTATACGAAATGGGAATGCATCTATCAATCTTCAAAGAACCTATAAAACATCAATAAACAGCAATCGCTTTGCACACAAGCAATAAATCCTCGTGAAAACATGATCACTCTCAGAGTTCTGAAAAACCCAACTGAAACCGTGACCAGCTTTTCCCTTTCAACTACCTTTAATAACAATTTTAATTAATCCTCATTTGTTGTTTTTTCTTTCTCCATTAATTCACATAAAATCTCCTGACATGCAAATGTTGACAACAAATGACACAGTATGCAAAACAGTTAAGTGTCTCAAATTCTCCCTTAAATTGTCTTTGACTCTTAAGAGTCTTAAGAACAATGACGATGATACAAGAACATGATATGAGTTCTCTCTAACTTTCTATACATTCACTCATTACAGTATAAGCAATTCTGACACAAAGAACAAATAGGATTCACATTTGTTGTATCAACACTATTTCTTCTTCATTTTCATGACATCATTTTTTTCATATTCCGACCAAGTGGGTTTAAACTTGCCCAAAGTAAGTGAGCACAAGATATCCCTCGTTCTTTTGGTGCCTTGGCCTTAATCCTTTTCCTGCATATCTTCAATCTGAAGCCATTCAATGTGCCTTCATAAGGTGAGCCATCCATGTGGGCCAATTTTACCACACAATTATTGCATACACCAAGTACTTCAAAAGTCCCTACTTCAACTTCAGCATCCAAAAGAACCCACCAGTTGCAACTTTAGCATCCCTCTTTTTAAAAATAACTTGCCACCACAAGTCAACACACAAGCTCCTTCCTGAATGTTATGAATACAAAGGTGTTTATCATGCCAAACTAACCTTCATTATAGTGCCACTTTCATGGTTAATTGATCCATTGATATCTTTCAATCGAGGAACACCAAATTTTCCAATCATCAAAATATATTCATCATCCAGTTAATTGCTTCCTGCCACCCTAAGGCTGGGGACAACGAACTCCATGTTGCATTCAGATTCCTGCCTATACATAAATCGGAGGGCATTCCCTCTGGTCAAATTATAGTAATCCTAAAGCCATACGACTGTTGGAAATTTTGTTGTCCATCGAACAGTTCCAGTCAACAAGTTTTGTATAGAATGTTCAGTAGGATTTTATCTGATGATCCAGCCTACACATTCACCCTTGGATAATGACTTGACTTCTAATGGATGATTTTCAATTCTTATGTCAAATATTCTATCACATGATTGATAAAAGGTCTGGCCTGATCACTTATTCAGCATAAAGTGCAGTCAAACATAGTAATGATATGCTCATGCTAGAACTTGTTTGCGCTTTGCAGTTAGTTTTTCAGAACTGCTTTTCCCTCAACCTAGTTAAATATTCAATGGCCACAAAAACTTACCTACATTTCTTGTTTGTGTCCTTAAAAGGACCCACAAATGCAAACACCATATGCTCAAAAACTTCCTCAGATAAAGTGGTGTAAAATGGCATAAATTCCTTTTGGAGGGGTCTCCCCACACACTGAAGCTAGTTGCTTGATTCTATGAATGCCTTTGCATCAAACAATTTCGGCCATTATGAGCCTGATAGGAGAATTTTCCTGGTCGTAGTTTCTGGCTGGATGTGAGTCATGATACTCTGCCAAACTTTATGAGCCTCTCTCAGAACTCCAGGCATTTTTTTTGGCAGCACATGCCCCCGAAAGAGGGTTTCTGAATCTCGACTTAACATATACAACAAAACTTAAACCAGCTGGAAAGGTCTTCATCTCCTTACATTTCCTCCCTTTCTCTTCACAAGCATATCTACAGCGAATGTTCCAATGGAGAGATAGTGTGCCATCCAAGCTCTCTTGATCTTACCTTATTGAACAAGAAGTTTATTCTTACTTCTTGCTCGTATTTAAAGGTATTAAGAGTAGACTTTGTTAGCTTACCAACCGTCTGCAGCTTGTCTGTAAAGGTGCTATTCAAGTTTGTATATTTCCTTCAAGCTTCTTGTGCTCCAGTTGTCAGCAACTTTTTAACAAAGGACTAAGGTCTGAATAAAGAAATGACAGAAAAAGCCCAAGTATACTTCTTTTTATTAATGCTCCAGCATCCATATTTGAAATGAAATCAATGACTTTCTATCTTTAAGTGCCAGCATATGGCCAGAGATTTGAAGCTTCAGATGCCAGAACCCTCCAGAAATCAAATTGCTCTACAACATACGAATTCACATTCCAATTCCTTCAATTGCACAAAAATGTGAATCCAATGTAATAGAACAAACCATAGTTAGCATACTCACCAATTACTCACTAAGTGGGTGAGTAATTGCCGAGCGTCAACCAATCCAAGTACTCGCCTGAAAAAATCACGGGTCTTTGTTTAACTAAGCCTCGGCGAGTACTGGCACAATACTCAGCAAGTACCGTGCCAGTACTCATTGAGGCTCAGTTACTGACTCCTGCAGACAAAACGCATCCAAAAGCCTCAAATGCATCCAGAACGCTGAGAATACGTGGATAAAACATAGAATTTTGTCCTATAAAAGCATACACACCCCCACATTGGAATCACACAGCATTTGGAGCATTTGGAGTGAGTTGGAGGAGCAAATTTGAACAAAATCGATTTTCAGGTTAGTTCATTTGTTTTTGTTTTTCCCCCCCCCCCAAGCATGTAAAATCTTTTTAATTTATTTGTAAACATGTTTGACAAATTTACATGCATTCCATTCAATTCCATAATTGTTATTCAAGATTTATGCATGGTTTTCATAATTTCTGAAAAAAATTGTTATTTTTTTACTGTTAACGTAAAAATTATGGTTTATGTCTATTGGAGATGTCATTGTAAATGTTTTTAATATTTTGTCGTATGCATAAGCCCTAGGGTTTAGTGTTTAAATTTGCAAGTTTATGGTATAAGGTTTTCTTTTTTTTTAAATGTTGTATTTTAATTTTTTTTAAATGTTTTTATTTTTATTTTTTTAACGTTGTTTTGAACATGCTACAGGTTTACTGTTAACATATAATGGCATTTGGCACTGCATCAAGGTCAGAATCAATCAATGGTAGCCATTTGGCTCCCCTTATTGCTCGCATCATTGTTTGGAAGGATGCCATATGGGTTGGAACGTCCCAAACAACTACAATTTGTACATTTTGCTTGAAGAAGGTTTTTGAAGGCATCAATCGCTTCAAGTATCATCTTGCATGCATTCCTAGCCACGATGTCGCGTCTTGTCCCAGTGTAATGGAAGAAGAAAAACAAGAGATGATTGCAGAGCTTGCATTGTTGGATGAAAAGAAATTAAAGAGGGCGAAGATGCAAGCACCCTAAATAACGATCATTGCTCCCATATCGATAGAGAAAACTGAGGCAGTTATGACAGAAATGGTGGGCTCTAATCGTGGTCCATGCAAGCAAGGCACATTCACCACATCGAGTTCGAGCAAAAGCTACATACACAGTTTTTTAATGCCTAGAAATATACTTGGGGCACAACCTTCACTGCAAAGTACAACATGGATCAAGGAAGTGCATATGGAACTAAATAAGGCATGTGCAAATTTTTGGTTCTTTAACAACCTTTCATTCAACATGACAAGGAGCTTATACTAGAAATATTTGATGACAACATTAACAGTTGTAGAGAAAAGGTACAAGGCACCCTCTCCAAAATACTTAGTGGGAGGTTGCTCAGGGAGTAGTTGAAGATGCAAAGTTAATTGTGGAAGATCAACAGAGGTTGTGGCGAAAGTTCAGATGCACCATTATTTCCAATGGATGCACGGATGGAAAGAAGCGCACCCTCATCAATTTTTAGCAGCTTCAAATGGTGAGCTGATTTTTTTGAAATCAATTGATGCCTCTAACCAAATAAAAAATGCAGAAATTGTGAGATTGATGTTCGAGAAGGTTGTTTTAGAAATGGCATCGAGAATGTTGTGCAAGTTATCACTGACAATGCAGCAGCATATGTGGCGACTGGGAAACTTCTCAAGGACAGACATACACCACTCTTTTGGACACCTTGTGCGGCCCATTGCTTTGACCTTCTTTTGGAGGACATAGGCAAAATTGATTGGGTGACACCACTTGTAGAAGAAGCCAAAAACATCACAAAATATATTTATAATTAACCTTGCGTTCTCAGCTTGATGAGAGAACACACCAAAGGAAAAGAACTTGTGCGAGCAGGGGTCACAAGGTTTGCAACTAACTTCCTTACGTTGCAAAGTATTTGCAGTTTGTTGATAGCTTTGAAGCATATGTTTATGAGTCAAGCATGGGTGGACTCAACATATTCAACGAAAGCTGATGGAGTCAAGGTCAAAATGGTAGATTTTGATGAGGCCTTTGCGAAGAAAGCTACAAAGATCGTCAAGGTAACTTCAAATTTAAATTTAAATTTCAAGTGGATTCCTTTATTTTCAATTTTTTGAAGTATTTACTTTAATTGTAAGTTTGTAACTTTAATTTGTTTGTAACTTTGTACGTGTTAGAGCCTTTGGTGAGGGTTTTGTGTTTTGTGGATGGCAAGCAAAACCCAATGGGTTACATTTATGAGGCCATGGATAAAACCAAACAGGCCATCCAAAACTATTATAGAGGGGATAGTGTCAAATTTGATCATATTTGGGAGTTGATTGATTGGAGGTGGAACAATTAACTCCACCAACTCATCCATGCAACAAGGTACTATCTTAATCTCAAGTTTTTCTACACCAATGGCTTCATAGATGCTAATGGGGAGGTTATGAAAGGCCTCTCAACATGCATTGAGAATATGACACTTGATGTTGAAGTGAGAGACCTCATTATTTCAGAGTTGCAGAACTACAAGCAGGCTAAGGGGAGGCTTTTTTTCTTCAGCACTAGCTATTTGAAGGAGAACCATGCAGTCACCAAGTAATAAAAAATGAAGTCTTTACTCGTACCTTACAAGTTACAAATTAAAGTTACAATTATTATTAATGCAATTACTCACAAACTTTTGAATATCTTGTTCGCAGGCTCATGATAAGAAGATTGGAATGGAAATACACAAAATCTTCAAAAGCTAGCCCTCCATTTATTAGCTCAACCTTGTAGCGTTGCTAGATGTGAGCTTAATTAGAATTTGTTTGACACCATTCATAAGAAGATATGCAACAAGTTGAGTCAACAATGTCTCAATGACTTGGTTTTTGTGCAATACAACCTTCAGATTCGCACAAAAAGGTGAATAACACATCACAGGGGGTTATCGATCTAGATGATATCAATCTCTATAGTGATTAGATTGCACAGGACAAGAAAACCCCCTTGTTCACAGGAAACAAGATTGTTGATTTCAAGAGGCAAGCTATAGATGGTGCAACAGGAGGAGAGATTGGAATGAATGACATCCTTGTAGTTGTCAAAGATGAGGCAGAGAAGTCACAACCATCTGGTACCAGGATGGAGCCACAGGCATAGCGTTCTAGGCAAAGCGAAGAGGGCAACTAAGTGGGAGGACTAGACTCTCTTTGGCTCCCTTAGTTTTCGAGAGAGCAAGGAAGCGAAAATTATAGATTCTTGTAATTTGTAGATTCTTGTATAAGTATTAGTTTGTTGTTGACAGTTGTATTCGCATGAATCATGATTATGCGATGTTGTACTTTATTTGTATTCAAATCTAATAGAAAACACTTCCCAACGTTTTACACTCATTGATACATTTTATAACTATAATTTGCATGAAAATTATGTTTTTTTAATAAATTTAAGTATTGTTTTAATTTGTCGAGTATTGTTGATTAATGGCGAGTGGATACTGAGTATTCGCGAATTAAAAACTTAGAGGGCTAGGTGAGTACTCGCCGAGTACGGGTATGCAAACTATAGAACAAACAACTTTCGAAATGTAAAAAATCAAAAAAGTTTTAGCTCAGAGATACACTAAGTCGTTGAACTGTCAATTGAGGACACTAGCTCAATCCCTATCAATGGACTGTATACAAGCTAAGGAGTAAAAGACATTTGTTCCAAGCCCACAAAACTTACCAACAGATGAATTGAAATAAATAATTCCAAGATCAACCACTAAATTATTGAATCATAAATATAATATGTAATAAACTCAATAGAAACATAAAACATGTCATAAAGAGTTGAGATACAAGATAAGTCAATGGGAAAACTGATACAGCGGAAGAAAACCCATTGTGTTATTGAAAAATAGCCCGAATAAAATACAAGATAGCACAATGTGCATAAATATTTCTTCCAAGAGAGATTAAAGGAGAAAATAATAAAATATCTAGAAATTTGAAAAAGCATAAGAAAATCTCAACAAAAGTGTAGAAGAATATTGGTATAAATCAGAGTCTGCACAAAGAAAAAGCCAAACAAAAAATAATTCTCACACACTATTATTTCTTCTACATACAATAAACGTTTATTACATAGATTATATAGGAAATATATTTCCTATGATAAGGGAGATCAAATCTCCACTGAAATCTCATATAATAGTACGAGATATCAACCATCTAACTAAACAAATCAACTTTGTATATTATTGTTAGGCATAACAATAACATACTAACAAGACTCTAATAATGTAATATCCATAGTTATGTTATTTACAATTAATAATGTGAGCAATATACCTCAACATTCACCCCCTTGTGAACATTATTAATCTTATCTACACCCCCTTAAAGTGAGCATGGAAAGATTATACATCTTCAAGAACTAGCCCGAACAAAATCATATGCCAACGCATACTTTTAGGTCTGCATACTATTGACGTGATCTTGTTGTCTAGATCTTGCTGCACATGACCACTACTATGCGAAGTAGCGCATCCCGCATTTACTCCATGTGATCACAACGGACAAATCACTGGCCGATTATCTCCATAAAGAAGTAAGGCAGTCAGAGGATATCTGAAGTCAAAGGATTTCGACATTTAGCTGCCCTCCTATACAACTGTTTGCCACATTCCATTATTCTACACTCTCCCTTTTCTCCAAATATCAGAGGTGTTCCAAACAAGTAGGAGAATGAAAAACACACACAACACAAAAAAAGCAATATCATGAAGAACAAATCTTCATTGTCTCTTATGCAGCCTCTGTTAATGTTTGTTGCCACCCAAACAAAAAACAGCATAGACAATTTCCACTGCCACTAAAGAATTGTCCTTGGCATTAGCCAATTTGGCGCAAAGCACACCACACTGAAAAAATGAAAAAACACACCATGCTGAAAATAACACACCACACAAAATGTCACCAAAACATTTTGGGCCCCGTCGTTGGTGACTGACGAAAGGCTCTAGAACCTCCAGCCTCTGTTTCCTCCGTCCTCCAGTATGTTTGCTGCTTACTCAGTCGATATCTCAATGGTCGATTGAGGAGAGACCCCTCCCACAATCCGGATGTCGCGCACAAGCGAAAATGTGTCCATAGAATAAATATTTTTATATTTTACAGTTTTTTACAGTGACTCACCTAAGCCTAAATGACTTTGACTTTTTTGACATATAGACATTTTGAAATTTACGACTTGACCCGCTATAAACTATTTTATTTCTTGACTTTGACTTTGACAACAAAATGACATACAGACAATAACCTATTTAATATAACCTCTAATTACCATAACTATGAAACCAACTATTACGGACTTGAATTTAACAAATACCATACAAATCAATGGATTTAATGACACTTAAAATGCCTATTACCTTAAAAACCTAAATGACACGTAATATAATGATTATAAATAAACTCGACTCAATTTTTTTTAAAGCAATGAGACAATATACAATGCCTAAATAGCTATGATCTACTAACCTAAAAGACTCGAATTAGCTAAGATACCTATATCATATATTATTTTGACAAAATTCATAAGAGAATTCAAAAACTAATATAAATAAAACTTTTATACTATCCGCAATATGATTAAACATATAATAATGACTTAGACTAAAGAATAGACCTATATACAAAGATTTGACAGGAGTACGGCTGTGTGAAATAATCGCTGAAGCAAACTTGATGACAATTCGAGCTCCTGAACTAAACACGCATAGGTCTAAGCGGCACAAAACTTGGCATGTAGCTCGAACGGCAAATGAATGGTGGGCAAGAAATCAACACAGCACAGATCAATTTTGCATGACCCTCAACATACAACTTGGCAAGTTTTGATTGTAGGAGATTCACTTTTGATGCCGAGACAAGGTCACCATGAGGAAGCTGAGTTGATCCAAACGTTGATCGAAGGAATGCTTAACTGGCTTTCACTGCAGTTTGCTCAGTTATGTGCAACTAAATTGATTTGGCAAATACAAGATGTTGCAAATGAATATTGTCTGGTCTGCTTGAACACGACCTTTACAAGATTTTGCATTTCCTCGATTGACCGTTGCAGGCCAAAGTGGAGGGCAACGCCAAATAAAAGTGCCAATGCAATTTGTAGAGAGAGTTGAATGCTACGCTAAGAAGAGTTGAATGCTCGAATACCCAGACACCTGGAGATCACGTCCACTTAATTCTCTTAGCATAGGGAATCACTACGCTACCCATAGAAAAAAAAATCTATTCTACAAGACTAAGAAAAGGCTGTGATAAATTCTTGTAATACAAATTCCTTTGCATAAAAGTCCTCTCCATTAACTGGGTTAGCCAAAAAAAAATCTAATGGCTCTTCCCTGCATAATATCTCACAGATCCATTAAATAATTTAATCAGACTACTCTGATACCAGATATTGGTATAAATTAGAGTCTGCACAAAGAAAGAGTCGAACGAAAAATAATTCTCACACACTATTATTTCTTCTACATACAAAAAACGTCTATTACATAGATTATATAGGAAATATATTTCCTATAATAGGGGAGATCAAATCTCCACCGAAATCTCATATAATCGTACGAGATATCAACCATCTAACTAAACAAATCAACTTTGTATATTATTGTTAAGCATAACAATAATATACTAACAAGACTCTAATAACGTAATATCCATAATTATGTTATTTACAATGAATAATGTGAGCAATATACCTCAACAAATAAGAGACCCATATACTCTTTAAATAGAGTGAAGAGTAGAAAAGGAGTTACAAAGTAACTTCAATCATTACATCAGCCGAAATAATTGTAAAAAATAAAAATTTATGTGCGAAAAAAAAAAACTAGCAAAGACGAATTGAATGTCTTTTGAATTTTCTAGCTAAAACAAATAAAGATCTTACTAAACATATTTTGAAAAATCAGAATCTCACACACAAAAGGAGAATTTGCTCAAAACCCTGAACTTTTTAATAGCTTTATAGGGAAAAAACTATTGAAAATAGTTTAAAAGCATTCCTCAGATTGAGGATTTGAATGGTGTTGCAAATGCTACAAACCAGAGTTTACACACCTTGCACAATTTTTTTGTTGTGTTAGCATTTTTTATCTTGCAACATTCTATTTCTTGCAAGATACATATATATTTTGCAAGAAATAGAATGTTGCAATATAAAAAATGCTAACACACAACAAAAAAATTGTTCAAGGATATTAACCCTTGCCAAAAAAAAGGTCCAAAATGGTGGCTTGCATAAGCAAGATATATTTTTCTCTTCCACCAAAGCAGCTACACACTTAGATACAAGATTTAGTAGTCCAGCTCTGATACCATGAAAGAAATAATTCCACTATCAAATACTACATTATTGAATCATAGAATATCTTGCATAAGTAAGATATCTTTTTCTCTTCTATCAAAGCACCTACACACACACACTTAGATACAAGATTTATTATTACAGCTCTGCTACCATGAAAGAAATAATTCCACTATCAGCTACTAAATTCTTGAATCATAAATAAAATATGCAATAAACTCAATAGAAGCATATAATATACCATAAAGAGTTGAGACAGAAGATTTGTCAATGGGGAAACCAGTATACTGGAATAAACTCATATGTTATTGAAAAATGGCCGAAACATATTACAAGGTAACACAATGTGCATAATGACTTCTTCCAAGAAAGAATAAAAGAGAATAATAAAATCCGTAGAAAATTAAAGAAGCTTAAAAAAATCTCTAAAGAAGTGTGTAGAAAAAGAGACCCATATACTCTTTAAATAGAGTGGATTAGAAACATTAGTCAACCTTCTGAGTGTTTTCCCAATGTCCTAATTTCTCATGTAGCGAGGGGAAAGTAAGTGTAAAGCAGCAAAAAAGTTACATATAAAATGCAACTCCAATAATCCTCATAATGAGGAATATCTCTAATGAAACAAATGAGGTGAAGACAACAAGTCACCTCATATTCTCCACATTATGTGAATTAAAAATTCACATGAGAATTAATAATTCACAACTACATGATGCTTAATATATACACAAATAAAAACTATTCTCCAACATGAACGCATCAGATTACTCCCTGTGAAATAGTGGAAAGCACTAAGCACAATATTAGTAATTGTAATAATCAATGTTTGACGTAAAAAATTACTCGTGTGCAGAATTACAAGAAAGATTATGGCCTAACATGTAAAAGTCAAGCAGTGTATGCTTCTTGTGTTAGGAGTAGATTGACATTTTAATTTACAATAAATTAACTTATGCTTTACTATGTCTAGTAATGCAATAACAGATACATACAGTAAGTAGCTTAATCATTACCTGCATTCTCTATATTTTACTCTTTAATAAGATTTATCCAATGAAGGAGATGTGAATTACTATTCCCAATTTTGTTATACTTCTCTCTCATTTGTTGCTTATTATATTTTATGATTCATCGGTATTTAAAGATTTGTTGTGGTGGTTGTAGCAATTGCTTACAGGTCCTGGTGAATACTAGAAAAAACATTTAAGCATTTCACTCCAGTAAGAAAGATTGAAGGTTAAAAGGAGAAGGATGTCAGCACTTCCATAACTAGCAGAACTAGCGAGAATTTCCATGGCTGGCAAATAAACTTAAAATTTCATTTAATACAAAAAGAAGCTGTTGAACACAACTATCTACTGAGAGGGGGGTGAATCAGTGGATCAGCCAAAACTAGTTCTTTTTAGACCTTTTAGAGGAAATACAAACTCATATGCAAGTCAAAGAAGAAATGCAGAGATTACACATACACAAAACACATTACTCAAGGTTTTCACGTGGAAAACCCAAAGGGAAAAACCATGGTGAAAATAGCTGCTAGAATCTACTGTTCCAATCCAGCCTCACTGTTAAATGCCTCACTGGCTAACCTCACTGGTTACATTCAAAAGCACCCACTCTATGGAAGCACCCACTCCCTACGGAGACACCAATCCCCTAACTGAGCACCAACTCAGTTTTCTGATGGCACCAACCAATCAAAACTATGAAGCTACAACTTCAAAATACAAGATGGATTCACAAATGAATCCAAATCAATTTCTTTGTTACAAGTCTACTCTGTAACTACTCGCTCTTTGCTCAATCTCTACACATTCTCTGTGTGCTCTTTCTTCCTCTCTACCTCACTCTCTATTGCTCTGTCTTTTACTCTGTGTCTGCATACCATTCAAAGTGACACTCTTTGAGTTGCTCTACAGCACTCTCGATTGCAACAACAGC
Source organism: Torreya grandis (assembly GCA_037957365.1). NCBI lineage: Eukaryota > Viridiplantae > Streptophyta > Pinopsida > Cupressales > Taxaceae > Torreya > Torreya grandis. The sequence goes on along the minus strand of JARHVA010000304.1, from coordinate 1,706,411 downwards.
AGCGACACTACAATGAATAAGAGCTCCTCTTGATTGACTCCTGCTATATGTTCACATTCAATGCGACTTTGACATATGCGAATTCCCATGTCTCGATACTTCAATGCTCAAATCTCTTTTCTATCTTTGACGACTGCCAGAATCTGGTCATAACTGCGTCGTTTCCTTTTCGTATCTTGGTTCATGCATCACGCCATAATGTTCTGGTCTCTTTACTATGTTTGGCAACTGTTGAATTTATCTCATAAATGCACAACCTCCTTAATCGATGATTGATCGATTGGATGATCAATCTTGAGCTTTGTGCAATCATTTAGAGGTTTTGTCTGTTCCTTCATTTGTTCGTTGAGAACATATTAAATGCGAGCCTTTGATTTCTTTCTTCGTGCCCAGTCTAACCATCGAGCTCCTTTTTGCATCTCACTATTTCCTATATATCAGGATCGCTTTTGCTCCTTTCGATTTGTTCGAATATGCTCGATCCATAACTTTAGTCAGACATTAATCTCTGGCAGATTCAACTATATCTCGCTTGTCACAGCATTCATGAGAGCTTTTGCTCCGATAGATCTTACCGGACTTGCTCGGTCTTTAACTTTGCCACTGTGCATTAACATTTGAGCACCTTTAAGGCTTTGGATTCACCCGCTCCATTGGATCTTCTTAATCTTGACTTGCGTGTGTTGTTGGATCATCAAAGATGCTTGCTCTTTATGTTGACTAGATCATTAACCTTCGACATGTTGACTTCATCTCGCTTCTTTCGACGTCTTTGAGATGCTTCCCCTTCGTTGATCTCTTCAGACTTGCTCGAACTTTAACATGTCCCCTTCGGGACAATTTCTGCGGACTTTTGGTCCGAGTCCCCTTCGGGACAATTGTTTAGGACACATACCCTTCGAGGCTTTGTAAATGTACCCTTCGATTTTGTTGTAAAATTCCAAATACCCTTCGGCTTTTCTGTAAAGGTCCACATACCCTTCGGCCATTTGAAAAGATCCCTTCGGACTTTCTGCAACGGTCAACTTACCCTTCGGACTTTTTAAAAAGATCCCTTCGGAACTTTTGCAACGGTCCACTTACCCTTCAGACTTCTTGAAAAGATCCCTTCAGCATTTTTGGAACGGTCCACTTACCCTCCGGAATTCTTGAAAAGATCCCTTCGGCTTTTTCACTTGCCCTTTGAAAACTTTGTTCAGGTCCATTTTTTCGAAAAAGACAACCATTTTTCCAAAAGAATTCTTTCAAGACCATTTCGGGTTCTCCATATTGCTTGACTTATAAGTTTGAAAGAAGTTAAGTCATTCCATAAACCCGATTAACTTCATTAGACCCATTTGGGTTCTTGACGTTGCTCAACTTATAAACATGAAGTAAAGTCATTCCAAAAACCCAATTGACTCACCTAGACCCATTCGGGTTCTTCACATTGCTTGACTTATAAAGATGAGAGCAGTTAAGTCATTCCGGAAACCAGATCATCTCCGCTAGACCCATTCGGGTTCTTGAGATTGCTTAGCTTAAGAATTTGAACGAAGTAAAGTTGTTTTGGAAAGCCGATTTACTCACCCAGACCCATTCGGGTTCTCAAGATTGATTTACTTGTGAAACTTTGAGTCGAAGCAGTTGAAGTACACAAACCCGATCAACATTCTCCTGACCCAATCGGGTTTTCGACACAGCTTTACTTATGAAACTTTATAAGTAAAAGCGAATGAAGTACATGGACTTGACAAACCCGAATCACTATGCCTTTGTCATTAATGTTTGCCTATTTGACATCAATGACAATCTTACAGACAATCTCCTTATACACCATGATACTCAAATTGCCAACAGAAGCATGGGAAGTAGTAAATGGTACGGTTGGTACGCATGCAGATAAAGACGTTGATGTATAATCAAAGTAGACAATAAAAGATGATAAGGCTAAGGCTTTGATTGGGAGATGAAGATGTTGATGCATAATCATAAACTAAGCCTTTGATAGGAAGATGATGATGTTGATGAACAATCATAGGCTAAGGCTTTGATAGACAGATGAAGATGTTGATGGTTAATCATAGGCTAAGGCTTTGATAGACAGATGAAGATATTGATGCATTATCAAAGTGAACAATAAAAGATAATAGGGCTAGGACTTTGTTGGGTTTAGCACCATCGAATAAGAAACTTCACCACTTAGATCTATCATTATCATCTAAGGATGTGTTGAAAAATTTAGCAGATTTATTTGGTTTGAAAGCAAAGAATGCGAAATCAATGTTGAGGTAAAATATTTTTAGAAGAAGAATGTCTGAGAGTGACAATTACAAATCATAAAAATTATTTTAAATCATTAATGAGCCAGCTTGCAAGAATTAATGCCAAAGTTCAAGATGATGATGTCATCGCAATGCTCTTAATGAGTATGCCACCAAAATTTGAAGATAAAAAGGTAAGGGTAGATTTTTAGGTCACCACCAAGTGAGACACCAAATTGGTGTATGAGACCCACCTTTGGAAACCCATAAGGGGATTGTTTTCCATTTACCTTATATATTCTTCAAGGAGGTATACATACCCTACCCTCCTCCAAATTCAAACTTGTGCCTCCTCTATGGGGTACATATGCCTTCACCATTAGGCCCATTCACACCTGATATTTTTAATATGCATTCATATATCTAGAGTTGGGTATACATTTTTGGTGGGCCGGTTGTGCATAAATGCCATAAAGACTCTCTCCCATCTAGTATAATTGAGCTCTCTCCCCAAGGAAGCATTTAGGTTGAGCTCTTGAGAAATAAGGCTCAAGCCATGATCTTCTCCACTTTACAAGACACCTTCTCTTTGAAAATAAAACTATATTACTTCACTTAAAATGAGGGAGGGAGGGACAAGGTTTCAATTGCAACTGAACTCTATTCCGAAAAAGGATTAATTGGTCTTTGAAAAGCGTATATCCTTCATTTTTATGCAACTATAGCTCTACAATGGTTTAGGTGTTTGTTGCATAATTTAAAGGCGTACAAGGTTCAAATCTCCATCATGGCAATAAGGAGGCCATAACTCTAACAGATATGTGGCAAAGTTGTAGTTCAATAATAATAGGGCACAATTATAGTGTGACCTAGGTTTACAATTGTTAAGAATGTACCTCAACCTTACCCCACACCTCTGTAAAGGTAACCCATGACCTATTATGTGGTGGTATTGCAGACCCCTGATAGTGACCCCTAGGCATTTATTAGTCGTTAAATTGCATGGATTTAGGGTGTAGGGTGTTTGTGTACTTGTCGATTACTGGTACAACTTAGGTGGTATTGGCAATGTTTGCAGGTTGTCGTTGCATCCCCATTCTTCTCTCTCCTCTCTTTACAAGTGTCTCAGGGTTTGTGACAGGACAATAAGGTACGCACCTAAATCTGTTAGGAGCATAACCTACATTGTTGGGATATTTGGTGGCCCCTTTTAGCCAAGGTGCACCCGTCTCCTTATGGTCCTATGGTTTTCACTTTTTAGTCATTATAATGTCAGTTAACAAGCCAAAAGGGTCCTAATTTGAACTCAATTTTCTATAAATGCACAAGAATTGTAGTTCAATTACATCTAGAGAACCCATTTATCACTCAAAGGAATCCACTAAGTACTTACGAGCATTCTATAGAGATCAAGCAATCATTAGAGAATTTATTCATGTTAGACCAATCATTGGAGGGAGGGAGGACACACACCACACACCAAGAGGGTTCTCTATGTCACTAGAGTTATCTCCAATAATGTAAATTTGTTGTTTTAAATATTTTTTTACCATCTAGAAGCCTAATAAGTAGACAATGCTTAAAAACCCAGCTAACCCTTAGCACAGACCCCAAAACACATTGTTTTCCTTAAGTTTCAGATATTTTGCCAATCTAGGGCAAAGAGAAGAAATATGTTTTACAAGTCAGGAGTCACAATGTGGAAAACCAAACAAGGTTATTGGAGAACGGGACTAGGCGAATTCAGCCATAAAATCAGTTTTTGCATAAATGTCAATTGCTAACACCGTCACTTCCTCTCCCAGGGTTGTCAAAAGAGGAAATCACATTCCTAGGAGCCTTCTTTGTTCGCTGCCAAGTTTCTAGGCAAGTTCTTTGTCACTCCTAGGCATGCATTTCTAACATTTTTACCATTATCACCCAATCTCATGATATTCAAGATATGCCTCTGAACCTTGCATGATCATCCCTCTTTGGTTTTCGAATTATTTAATTATACAATATTTTTGCATTGTACATGTATTGTGATGCTTAGTTATTTGTAATTCAGCAAAATTAAATGCAATGGAAAAAGTAAAAAAAATTAACCTGAAAATCAATGTAACAAACAAAATACAATTTTCTTTGACTTGGAAAATAACACAGACAAAAATACACAATTCGTCTAAATTGGCTTATAAAGTACTGACAATCTAAAAGTACAAAATCATCCTTACAACTACAAACTGTGACGTTTTTATGCCATTATTCTTGTTTTTCTGCAGGGCATTCTATTGGGTCAACATTGATCATGACTGCTTTTATCTTCACTACCCCAGCTGATTGCCCTTCCTTCAATGCTGCTCTTCACAAATCAATCATGACGCTCTTCACTGACTGCCCTTCCTTCAAGTTGCGTGCCCTAGAAGACTGGAAATCGCTATATTGTCACATTTTTCTTACTATAAATCACAATTCTATTTTGAACTAGCCTTTGCCAAAAACTTTATGTTGTCGACGAACAAATATGTGGATCTTCCTTCACGGGTCGTCGCATTTTTTTGCACCACTAGGGGATCTTCCTTCACGGGCCATCGCGATTTCTTTAGTTCTGGTTATATCTCATGCCCTAGAAATGCTTGTCATGTCTTTTGTTTGCGATTTATGTCCTATCACCGTGTCTCTACGAACAAACAAATCGCATTTATCTCTTCTAATTTTGCCATCCTTTGTCGGCAATGTTCCACTTCCTCTGCGTGACGTTTTGTTGAATCCTCATGACTCCCTACTCAAATCACGAACGCCTCTTCTTCTCTACAAGTCTCACCCAACTAGGGTTTCCTCGAACTCTACGTTTGGTAGATTGTATCCTCTCCTAGGGCTTCCTCAAACAATGGCTCTAATAACAATGATAGCAATTATGATTGCTAAAAGAATGAAGAGAAACAGAAAGGCACATGGCAGATTTACACACTTGTGTGTTCGTCTTTTTATTAAGCAAAAAGTGGTTACAATCAGTTGGGAAGGTTGATAACCTTTAGTTAATGACTAACTAATAGCTAGTTGATAACTTTAACAAACATTGCTTTAAAAGAGAATAATACTATTGTCATGAATATCCAAAATATAAAAAGAGAACTTCAAATTTTGCAATATTTTTGAGAATATATAAAATAGCATTAGGTACAACTACACGTATATTTGCCATTATAACCTAGTACATGAAGCTTTAAATCAAGAGAACCCAACAAAGCTAAGCTCGGGGATTCCAGATTTGGCAAGCATCTGGAATAACTAGTGAATTACAACTTTGTTGCACTGTAATTGGTGAATTGATCTTTGAAGCGTTAATGTTTTTTGTCGAATGATGAGGAGACTAGAGGAGATTGTCTAATATTATCAATAGAATTGGCGGCATCATAATCATATGTCTCCATCCACAAGCGAAAAGTTCCATTCATACTTTCTCCCTAACTTATAATTCTTCTAGAAAGGTATTTTGAATCACGGTTCATTCGTGTTGACCCTTATAAGGATGCCCAACTTTAAAATATTCTCGCTAGAATGAAAAGTTGCTTCACTACTAATAATCTCATAATCATGCTACGGAGGGAAAATACTACTGGCAAGCAAGTTGCTTCTACCTCCCCCTAATGCGAAAGGGAAACTTCAGTTGGAGCATTGAATAGAGTGGATGAATCATCGAAAAGACTATCGACTTGGCTTTGATCCTAAAACCAATGTTAAGCACAGGTTTATACTGAGATGGGGGTGGGGGGCGGAGCGGGGGGGGGGGGGGGGGGGGGGGGGGTGAATCAGTATTAAGATAATCCTTTAATCTTTTAAATTTCATCAACCACAACAACCATAAACATTTGAGATCTAGCAATTAATAACACAAGAGAACACAGGATTTACGTGGAAACCCTTTTAGAAGAAAACCAGGGCAATTGTTTTTATATATATAACTCTTTTACAATGTTTGCAGGGACCAACCTACTGGAGACACCAATCCCCGAACCAAGCACCAACTCGGTCAATTTGTGAGCACCCACCCACTGGAGACACCGATCCCCTTCACCAAGCACCAACCCGGCTAATTTGTGAGCACCGACCGACAGGAGCACCGACCCCTAGACTACGAGGCACTAACCCCAAGCCAAATCGATTCCACCGTCTGTGATTGCTTCTTCAATAGAATGATGGCTTTGCTTCTCTTACACTTTCTCTCTCACTGATTTTCTTATATACTTTTTGCTCTACTCATATACTTTTTGCTCTCCTCTCTTTCACAATTCTCAAATGATATTCTTCATTAAAATAAATCTACCCTTCACACTTCTTTTCTTAAGAGATTCTATTTCATTTTCTGCTCTTCCTCTCTTCCTTCTCTCTCACACTTATCTGATCTTCATTCAAATCGAATAATTGTAATGCTTCCACATCTCTTCTCCCTTATATAGCCTTTAAAGGATGTGTCCCATCCAAGAGGTACCTCTTCACCAAGAGATGTGACCGTTGACATTTCCGTCGATATTTCTGTTAACATTTCCGTCGACATTTTCGTTCACTTCCGTCGACATTTCCATTCACTGTCAGCAACAATTTTGTTCGCTTCTGGCAACAATTCCGTTTGACATTTTCGTTCATATCCGTTACAATTCCTTTAACATCAATGACAATTATTCCAACAATCTCCCCCTTTGTCCTTGATGGCAATCCCCATGAATTAGTATATGAACTCCCCCTGTGTTGATTGTCCCCTTTGACATCAATGGCAAGGGGTCTCTACAACTGCCACCTTGTCTCTTCACTCCAATTTCAATCAATGCTACTGAAGAAAACTTGACCAAATGCTTACCTTTAGAGTGATTTATTTGTTGTCTTTCAACTTGACTTGTTTCTCATTAGCTTGACACATGACTCCACAAATATCCATCAGCTCTTGATCTTACCTGAACCCATTCATACCTTGCCACCTAATCCTTGGACCTGACCTTGATGATTGCTTGCTAAAAGATCTCCTTTTGGTCAATCCAAACTAAAGTTTACCTCACTTTAGACTCATGCTCCCCCATTGTTCATGCATGCTTCTCATCAAGCTTCTTAAACAAACTGAGTTAGCTACCCCTAACTCCATGCTCCATCTAGATCATGACATCTTTAACAGGTCTCCTCAACCAACTAGGTCTGCAAACAACTCTTCAAACACTGTCCACATACAGTCAATACCCTCATGCGAATACCAATAGGTCTCACATCTTCATTTGGTCTAGTAGAGACCTAAAGCAAATAAGTTTATCTCCTCAACGAACCACCAATGAGACTTTATGGCCCATCTAAACTTACCAATGATTCAAATCCTGTCAAACACTTCATTGCCAACCTCCATTAACTTCCTCCATGCTTTAGATAATTTCAAATCATTTGCTTTCATTTTGAAGGCACCATTAGCCCTCATGCTACCAATAGGTCTCATGGATACCTAATCAACATGGATCCACTCCTCACTTATTACTGACCCCTTGAGTCAATAGGACCACCTCAGATAGGCATAAACAGCTTCACAACATGGCAAAGCAAACTCCTCATAACATCAACCTATTACTGATCTGAACATCAAGAACATGCTCAAAGCAAACTAGACTCCAATCCATGCTCACAAGAGCTCTCAAGACACTACATCAAATCAAGCTACCTCAAATTGACATACAAACTGATCTATCAACTCACCTTCATGACTTTCTTGTCATGCAACACAGCCAAGACCCAACATGCATCGACCATGCTTCCTTTCTTTGTAAAGTGTCTCCTTGAAGACTAGAAGAGACACCCCACACAAAGGGTCCTAGAACAAAGTGAACCCAGGAGATGCCCACATCTCCTCTGTTACTTCCTTGATCCTCTTGCATCCATGAGACTGATTTCTTTCTCTTAGAATACATTTAGGCATGTCTAACTTCTTTGACTCACTAACCTCAACATCCATGTTGTTCGTTTTCTCAACTCTTGCAACTGTCTTACCTTCCAATGCACTATCATTAGAAACTAATAATAGGGAATCTTGACAAGGCTCATGCTCAATTGTAACAAGAGATTCTCTTTGATCTGCAGGCTGCTTAGGACTAGTATTCACTGTCTTTTCTACAACTCCTGATAACAAGAGTTTTACACAGTCCTTCCTATCTGATTCTTTCTCTACCGTAGAAAGTAATCCATTCTCACTCTTAGACTCAATCTGATCAACCTTTACTGTCTTAGGTCTCCAAACCTGAGTTTGGCCCTTCTCATATCTTCTAGGGGCTCCATAGCCTTTGACATACCTTGAGGATCTCTTTACTCCACTTGGACATAATTTAGCAATATGACCAACCTTACGACACCAAAAGCAAGCAACATTTTTCATACCTTTTGCTTGAAGGTGACTGAGATCTCTCTTTGACTGATTGCTTCTCCTCAAACAGTGTTTTGCCCTATGACCAACATGATGACAAACAAAACAATGGCCATGAAAAGAATTGGAAAACCTCAAAGCATTGGGCTGCCTGATTGGCTTCTTCAATTTGCTCGTCAAACTTGTATCCTTCTTACCTTGGACTGATATCTCATGATCTTTCTCAACCTTGACTATGAGCCTCTCATGCTTATCCTTCAAAGAACCTAACTCAGCCTTCAACTGATCACACTCTTCTTCTCTTAATCTCAAACTTGAATATGCAACCTCTAGTTGATTCTTAAGATCCTGGATCGACATCTTATCTTCTTTTACTTCTAAATCCAACTTAGACTCCAAGATATATCCCTGCTCCTTAAGAGCCTTGACCACAGATTTCAACGCTTGATTTTCCTTCCTTAGTTACTTGGCCATCTTGTGCTTCAAAGAATCTCCTTTAGGCTTGTTAGGCTTACTCCAAAGGACCTACTCTAATACCAATTGTTAAACACAGGGTTATACTAAGAGGGGCGTGGGGCGGGGCAAGGATGGGGGAGGTGGCGGGGCGCGCGGGGCAGGTGATTCAGTATAAGATAATCTTTTAAATTTCATCAACCACAACAACCATAAACATTCGAGAGCTAGAAATTAATAACACAAGAAAACACAGGATTTACGTGGAAACCCTTTCAGGAGAAAACCACGACAAAATATTGTTTTTATATATATATATAACTCTTTTACAATGTTTGGAGGCACCAACCTACTGGAGATACCAATCCCCAAACCAAGCACCAACTTAGTCAATTTGTGAGCACCCACCCACTGGAGACATCGATCGCCTTCGCCAAGCACCAACCCAGCTAATTCATGAACACCGACCCACAAGAGCACCAACCCCTAGTCTATGAGGCACCGACTCCAAGCCAAATCGATTCCACAGTCTATGATTGCTTCTTCAATCGAATGATGGCTTTGCTTCTCTTACACTTTCTCTCTCGCTGATTTTCTTATATACTTTATGCTCTACTCATATACTTTCTGCTCTACTCATATACTTTCTGCTCTCCTCTCACAATTGTCAAATGATATTCTTCATTAAAATAAATCTACCCTTCACACTTCTTTTCTTAAGAGATTCTATTTCATTTTCTGCTCTTTCTCTCTTCCTTCTCTCTCACACTTATATGATCTTCATTCAAATTGAATACTTGTAATATTTCCACATCTCTTCTCCCTTATATAGCCTTTAAAGGATGTGTCCCATCCAAGAGATACCTCTTCACCAAGAGATGTGACCGTTGACATTTCCGCCAATATTTCCATTCATTTCCGTCGACATCTCCGTTCACTTCCAATAACAATTCCGTTCACTTCTAGCAACAATTCCATTTGATATTTCCGTTCATATCCGTTACAATTCCTTTGACATCAATGACAATTATTCCAACAACCAGCCTGAGATCCAATCAGCTATGTGCTACAGAAAGGGATATAATAGACATTGTCGCATTGAATCAAATAGAATATTGGTTGAATCAGCTTCCTCCCAAGCATGAGTAAGAAACAAAGAAATTATATTAATGTCCACAAATGACCAAAAGTAGGTCAATGGGACTCAAGGATATAGCAGTTGACAATAGAAAGTTCTGTGAAAAGAGAATCTTAGAAGCCAAATAAAAGAATAAAAGTATATAAGACAAAATAAAGCAGTATGCCCCTTACATAGGTGGTAATGAAATCAATACAAATAGCGATGAAGGGCGAAAATGAAACCCCAAAAGCATGTGCCGATGAAGACTAGAAGGAAACTTCATAGAATATCTTTGAATGTCCCTAAAGTGGAGGAGCCATCTGAGCCATCATCGATCACTGTGAAAAGATCTAATAGCACTTGTTGGAGAGTACCCAATGTCGGAGAGGCCAAGTTGGGAGATCCTAAAAGGAAGCAAAGCACTTCCTCTAGAATCCCCCCCAACATCCAAGGCCAGTGTAACCCCTGTAAAAGAAATGAAACTCCTAATATGTGTCTGCCCTTGTGTTTTGGGGTCAGTCGTAAGTAATAAAATCATGTCGCCAGAAAGGGGCAGTGCCACACTGACATGAAGGAGCAGAGCCACAATGTCGAGGGAGAGCAAGTTGGGGGATCTGAGTAATCTAGGTAGTAATGGTGTGCTAAGAAAAGCATCACCTAAGTAATCTATCAACTCTCTATGTTGTTTGGAAACAGAAATGAAAACAAAAACGCGGATTTTCAAAAACCCTTGATATGGAAATAATTGTACAATATATATATATATATATATATATATATATATATATATATATATATATATAATCAATACATAATACTCATTTTTAGTTTATAAAAGATAAAACACTTAAAAATATATATAGTATTCATTCATTCATTACTTCAGAGACAAAATGTGTAGAATAAATCATCTAGATTGTCCTCAATATCATTAATTCCACTCCCATTATTTTTCAACTTTATCATTTACTGACTATAATGGAAACGAAAACACAAATTTTCAAAAACCCTTGATATGGAAATGTTTTTAATATATATATATACAATACTCATTTTTAGTCTATAAAAAATAAAACACTTAAAAATATATAATATTCATTCATTCATTACTTCAAAAGACAAAATGTGCAAAATAAATCATCTAGATTGTCCTCAAAATCATTAATTCCACTCCCACTATTTTTCAACTGTCACTTACTAACCATAAATAATCTAGTTTGCAAGGGCTCCCCAATGCATCGAATCTCCCTGAGTGCACACCTTAAAGGGTGCATCAGGCATGGGGTGGGATCAGCTCGTGGCACTTTGCAAGAGACATTCCCATACTATTCTATCATACCTACATCCCTGCATGCAGCCTTCATACCTCCTATGATGTCTCCTTGAAATTTTGAAACCCTGAAATATGGCTAAGTCTGAAATTCTGAAACCCTGAAATATGACTAAGTTTGAAATATGATAGGATCCTCCAAAACCTAGAATTTACATTACAGCTCCTAGAGGTCCAAAACCACTCTCAAACATCCTGAAAGTATATATATATAATATAACTTAAAGTTAAACTTATACTTACATATTTATTTTATATATATATATTGTCTGGTTCGGGCTCCTCTAGTCCTCAATTTTTTATTATTTTATCTTTTTTTTTACTTTGGTTGTTTTTTCCTGCCAAAATCCCTTTAAAATGTCGGGAAATGTCCAAAACCAGCTCGGAAACGTCTTTTTTCCATTGGAATCCCTTGGAAATGTTGAGAAACAGCTAGAAATGCCTAGACATTTCTGTGTCATTTTTGGATGTTTGTAGTACGTTTCTGGGACATTTCCAAAACAAAAACTTGGGGGGTATTTCACTGCAACACAGGCTCTAATGTGTGATGTATTGGTGTCCAAAGGACGCTTAGTGTTGCCAATCATCTGGATGGGCTGGAAGCAAGAGGTGATCAACATGGGGGTAGAGCCTCTAGTCTCCCCTTGTAGGGATATGCACTAGAGGCTGACAACCTCGCAAAGATAAAGAGCCACGCACCGCTAGTCTAGATATCTGAAAAAAGTAGATAAAGTGTTGCTTGAGTCCCTATAGATACAATGATATCTTCCTTGGATCTCATAGTAAATAAGGCATCTAAAAATGAAGTGTTCCTTGGTCTCCACCTCCTAGAGGGAGCAAAGACAACAAATCCAGTCCTAACAGAGAATGTGGTGATCATTTTCAACCCGTTACTAGGAAGAACACACTCTCATCTGGCCAAGGGGAAACCCCAAGTCGTTGGATCAATGGTGCTGGAGATAGCGAGGGCAACAAATAATACCATCCACTACTTGTAAGAAATGCTCAGCATAAAAAGCAAGATTGTGGCTGAACAGCTCAAGGGGGAAGATCTAGGTGGCCTGGATATACTGTTTGTAAGAGTAATAGTATCAAATAGACAACTTGGTCAAGTAAATAAGATAGATAGAGAAAGGCCTATGTAAGCAAGTGGGTCCAAAAGCTCTTTGGGCCTCAAAAAGGGAAGGTACCCCAAGCCTCTAACCGGACGAATAGGATGCAAACCAGACGAAGAACTCTCCTTTACATTCAGGGGACCGATAATGGACCGTCCATACTACGATGGGACGTGACCATATTTTACCAACTCGAAATGAGATGTATGTAGGAAGCCACCACAAATTCTTTCTCACAACTTGAACCCACCAAGCACTACCAACTTGGTGAGAGCAAGCGAATCGAATACCATTAGTGCAGTAGTGATCATGAACACCATTTTGCAAATCCCATCCATCTATCATACAAATGATATGCACTTTGTATTGCAGGACATTTGACGTGGATAGATGGGAATCTATCGCTTTAATCCATGGCATGAATGGATGGGAATATATCATTTTAATCTATAAAGTGTTCCAAATGAGGTAGGGAGAGGTGGCCACAAAGTCTTTGCTCTTTTTTTCCTGGATGGAAACTGAGAAGATGCATGGAGAGATTCAATCGAAGAGGGGATAGGCATGTTGTTATGGTGAACCCTTACCAACTAAGATGGATAACCCTTGTGATAGCAAGGACAAATTAGATCATAATTCGTTGGGATCAATCAAGGCAGATCATAGTTCATTGCGATCAATAAAGGATCAAGGATCATAGTTCACCGCTTTCTCTTAGCCCATGTTGGGATCAAGGATTGAAATCTTATGGATCAAGAATGCCAATTTGCTCAGTGGGCCCAATTTATTGTCAACAGATTAGCCTAGTGGGGATCAACTGTCATACTAGTGAGTGAATCAATGATTCATTGTCATAAATGGATTAGCATGGATCGAAAGCTTATGAAAGTCTAGATCTTGGATCTTAGATCTGCCACTCACTATATCACGGCAACCCGAATTGCTGCAATCTGGATCTCATTCTTTAGTCATTGACAATCAGTCAATGTGAAGCGTGAAGTGATATATAAGGGGCAATCGTGCCCATGCCCACCAATAAAGGGATAAGGGCTTGAAATTCAGGCCTAAATGAGTGAATGGAAGATAGTAGTTGCCCACAAGCTGGCCCCCTTCACTCCCAATGGTTGCACCCGCTATCACCCATCCACCTCTCCCCATCATCCATCCACCTCTCCCCATTATCCATCACATCTACCTTCTATTATAAACACGATACGACTGATGATTAGTTGTATCACATATATAACAATGCATTAACGGATGAATGATGTAGTGCTCGACCGATAGGGAGAGGGTCCAACGGATATCTCCGGATGAATATCTATCGACCCCATCCCCCAAACCCCAACCCTATCTATCTTCCCATTTATCTATGGTTGTGGGAGGTCGAGTGGTTTGCTATCACTCACCCTTCCCCCCTCTTCCAGCTATATATAGTAGGTCGTCAAGAGAGTGCCAACCAAAGATAGTCACCCTTTGTCAATCAAGTGCATGATATATATATATATATATATATATATATATATCATCCCCTAAAGGTCATTCAGCCCTAACATCAATTGAGTGCCCTTCCAATCTTCAAACTAAAGGAATTGAATTCTCCTACAATAGGTCAATAAGCTCAAATGATTCTCTGCCCTTTCTCACATGATATTAGAACTTCAATAAATAGGTTCTCCCCAGAGCTACTTGAATGATTGCGCACTCTCCAAAATTCAAGTCGGCTCAAGACCATAAATACCAATATCATCCAATCATTTTGTCTCTGAGTCTGTGAAAATTCCCCTTAGATGCTCTATCACCCTTATCCCTTTATTGGCAGCATTGAACCATTCTACTTATGGAGGAGCCCCAATCTAATCTATAGATAATTTATCCCATCCAATGCATACTGATTCATTCTCACATTGGACCTGTTGTCAACCAATTTGGTAAGAACTCGAAATAGACCCAGTCCATTCAATTAGACTAGATCAATAACTAGACTATCCTGCATGTCGTGTTTGTTCAGAGTGTTATTCTATTGTTCTAATCCAAGTGAAAGGGCTTCAGAAGGATCAAGCTTTGGTGGTCGTTACTAAGAAAGAAAAACAAATGGACCAAATGGGCAGTCATTCAGGATTGCTTCGTGCTTCCCAATCCCCAAAGTGGTCACGTTTGTTAACATCTATATGACAACTTGCTGGGATCTCAGACGATGATTGTGGCATCTCCATTACTTGTTGGCACTATAATGGTGTTTTGTAGTCTACTTCAAGTACCTTCCAAGATGTGATTCCATCGCAAGATCTCATCTTCCTTACTAAGACCGCTGAGAACCACAGCAAGCACCCCCTCTAGTCACAAGTTACTTCTAGGTCTTGATCTATGGGCGTGAAACCCGTAGATCCAATGGTGTCTATGAAACCAGTAGATCCGGTGGTATTGTTGGCAGCTTCTGATGTCCATTTCAAATACACGTGGTTGCATTTTCAGCGGGGCCCACCTCCTATCTGTGATGTCTTCATTGCAATGTACTACTTCCCCCCTACCCCTGCCTCATTGCCCTTCATTGTGCACACCAATAGGGACCCATATCTTGACCTTTATCCGAAGATCTCCCACTATTCCTCAATGGGTGACGTTATTCTTCTAAGTGACTTCAATGCCCATACAAGAACTCCCCAGACACCTATACATGATCTTGCACTAGACAACTTGTGCCTTCATGAGTTGAATCATGAGGAGTTTGGTTTACATAGAGAATCAACAGATGGAAATACTCCAGTCATAACCAATGGGGCACACCTCCAAATGGGGAAATCATACAGTCTCCACATTCTCAATGAGCTTCCTTATTTCCTTGAATTTAGTAGATTCACTTGCTTCCCCCATTGGGGGGAGCGAGCGTAGTGGATTATGTTCATCCTTGCAAATCCCTTGTCCCCTACATCTGCAATTTCTTTATTTCCCATTGGCTCCCACTTGTTGATCATGTTGCCTTGACTTTCACCCTTCATGTTTATTCTCACTCCTAGCCCCCACTACCTCCCACCACACCCTGCAACACTCCCCACATCAAAATCCACTTAAATGAACAACACACCATTGACTACATTGCCCAACTCTTCCAACTTATGTTTAGATACTATTCCCTTCCTCTCCCTACCATAGAGTCCATGTATGAGTATTTATGCCATGCCCTCTGGGACATAGTCATTGACTCCTATCCCCACATTGTTCACTATGCTAGCTCACCTCCTCCCCATGGTTCCTACCGTATGAGCAGTTGGTACGATGACAAACGTAAAGCCATGCATCAGCGACTGCGTTTTTTCCTAGCCCATGACCCTCCCTAACTAAATACCCACCACTTGTAGAGATTATCAATGTCTTCCCAACGAAATAAACATGAGATTCTTATGTCCAAATTACTCGCTCTCCTTGCTGCCCTTAACATTCCCCTAAGAGCTTTTAACGCACTCTCCTCCTAAGGAAAACCCCACTTCTGACATCGACCTCCGAGCATGGGTTTCTTGTGCTAGTTCTCTTTACGACAAACCAGCCTACTGTCATTGTCTTCATTTCACCACCATCTCCTATTGTTTTCTCTATAAGTACAATCAATAGGGCCATTCATAAGTTGTGTGCCAACGAAGCAAAGGATTGTGAGGGCCTCCAAGCTGAGTTCCTCAAATATGGGGTGGATTATGTCAATTCGCCATTGGCAAAGCTCTATAATAAGGTTTTCCGCTCAGGTTTTCCTTGTTCTAGGTCCTAGCACATAATCCATCCCATTCATAAGTCTAAGGATAACTCCAACGATAACTCCAACCCTCGCAACTCCAAGACCATTATGACTGGGCATACATTTGCCAAACTTTATGCCAAGATGTTGGACATACAACTTTCAAAGCACTTGGAGAGAGGTAATCTTATAGCAAGGGGGTAAGCTGACTTCAAAAGAGAATACCAAACTATCGATTGCGTCTTTAAACTCTAGGCTACTATTGAGGCGGCTTGTCTTTGATCTTCCAAAATCTTTTGTTGCTTTGTAGACACTCAGAAGGCCTTTGGCCCGATTCTAAAACATTTTCTTTTCAAGAAGTTGTGTGATGTCGACAATCCAAATTCTCTCATTAGTGCCACTTGGAGGCTCTATGAGACAGTTATCGAACAATTTCATACTTCTCACAATCTTTCTAGCTTTTTGAAAAGTACTCTTGGGGTCAAGCAGGTATGCCCTCTCTCATCGATCCTCTTCAACATTTACAACAATGAGCGAGAGGATTTTCTTCAACATCATACATGGTGTTGTGATAGCCATACTTCTTTTTTGTCGATGAGGTGGTTCTTTCTCACCTTGTCGATGGTTTACAAAGACACCTCGATACCCTTGCTCATTTTTGTGAGCTTTGTCAATTAGTGATCAACCTTAGCAAAACTAACGTCATGAAATTCAACATGTCCAAACATTCTCTTCCCTAGTTACAATTTCTCTATAGAGAGGAACCATTGGAGATCACATTAACCTAGGACAACTTGGGGGTCCAATTTTCTGAATCATTTTTTATTATGAACCTTCCCTCTCAATCAAGCCTTTGCAACGGATATGCCTCCCTTTTTGTCTTGGAGCGCCAATGTTTTCAAATCAACTTCCAAGATATCCGTTTGAAGATTTGCCTCTTCCACATAGTCATCAAGCCTATAGTTTGTATGTGTCTGAGGTTTGGGGACCTATTCTTGGAACCGTTGATTAGGCTTGTATTGAAAAGGCCCAACCTCTAATGATTTAGCATATGATCCGTTGCAAACAAATTGTTCCTCGATACATTGTTCTAGCTAAGTTTGTTGCCCAGGGTCTATGTCTTGAGACTGGCTTCAAGTTTACTTTCTACATTCACAGACTCAAAATCATGGGGGATTAAGCTTCGAGTCGTGAGAGGTATCCATACTTAACCCTATATCAAGGATTGAATCATTAGGCCCCAATAGCCATCAACATTGTTGGTACTTTCGGATAGTTTGCTCCTCCAATCAATCGTCATCTCTATTGACACATTACCTCCTTTCAAGTACTCCTTGGATGCCCCTTATCGACTACTTCCCTTAAAGGTCATCATTAGAGTTGTCAAAAAGGATATCCATAGGCAGCACATCCAAGTCATTTGGACCTCTCCTCCTCAACTGCTCAGCCCCAAGCTTGCCTTTTACACTGAGCATTTCTTGCATGTGGTGGATGGTGTCATTCATCATCCCCACTATCTCCAACATCACTGGCCTCATGTCTTGAGGTTTCCCCTCGGCCAGATGAGGGTTGCTCACACCAATTGCAGGTTGAGACTAATCATCATATTTCACATGAGGGCCAAATTTGTCATCTTTGCTTCCTCCAAGGGGTGGAGATTGAGCAGCACTTCACTTTTAGATGCCCCATTTATTATGAGATCGAAGGGAGATACCATTGTCTTCAAAGACACTCGAGCAACTCTCTATACACTTTCTTTCAATACTCAACCCAACGATAACTAGCTCTTTTTCTTCAAGTTGTCACCCTTCGATGCAGGTTCATTCAAAGAGGCCCTAGAGCCCCCAAGTTGATCATCTCTTTCTTTCAACCAATCACAAATGTTGGCAACATTATGTGCCCTTTGGATATTGTCGCTTAACTAACTGAGGGGAGCAAGTTGGTGAGGTGATGTGTTAGTAGAAGACAATGTTGAGGAGCACATGATATTATTGATGTGTGCATACATCTTATTTATGATATGCAAAATTGGTTACAGTAGTTATAGGAGGTTATTAGTTTAGACCTTAACTAAAATTAGTTAAGACTTATTACAATATTTAACACCCCCTCTTAATGAATAAACTAGAAATGACTCCAAGTTTGTCTCGAAACTTTACAAAAAGAATAGAACCAAGAGGTTTAGTCATTAGATTTGTCGGTTGTTCTGAAGAAGCACAGAAATGAAGAGAAATATCACTAGAATCAACCAATTGTCAAATGTAGTGATGATGAATCTAGATGTGTTTGGTGTGGGCATGAAAAATAAGATTCTTTACTAATTTCAATACACTTTGATTATCACAGAATAGTGGATTAGGTGTAGATAAAGGAAGTTGCAAATCAACTAGAATCCGACGTAGTCAAACTGCTTCACAACAGGAACTGACTGCTGCTTTGTATTCTGCTTCAGTGGAAGAGAGAGCAACACTATGTTGAACCTTGCTCTGCCATGAAACAACTCTTGAACCAAATTAAAACATATACCCAGTGGTAGATTTCCGAGTGTCAACTGATCCTCCCCAATCAGCGTCTGTATAACCAATCAATCTGAAATTTGTTGTCCTCTGATAGAGAATGCCAAAGTCAAGAGTTCCTTTGACATATAGCAAAATATGTTTTGTTGTTGTCCAGTGTGCTAGCTTCGGTTGAGACAAAAACCGAGAAAGGTAGCCAAAAGCAAAACATAAATCTGGTCAAGTGGTGGTAAGATATATCAAGCTGCCCACCAACTGTCTATATAATGATTCATTGACCAGTGATGAATCATCATGCGCTGTTAGTTTCAGCCCTACCTCCATAGGTGTAGAAGCAGAATTACAATCCATCATTCCAAACTTCTTCAAAAGAGTAGTGGCATACTTGACCTGAGCAATAAAAATGGAGTCGTCATGTTGCCAGAGTTCTACACCCAAACAATAGTGTATGAGGCCTAAATCAATCATATCAAAAGCAGTGCACAAATCTGATTTGACTTTCTGAATCGTTGTGTCTCCACTACCTGTGATGGCAAGGTCGTCAACATACACAATGAGTATCACAATGTCATCATCAGTGCTTTTGATATAGAGATTCGGATTAGATGGACTCCGTCTAAATCCAAAATCTCGTACATGTTGATCAATTTTGATGTACCCGGCTCAAGGAGCCTGTTTAAGCCCATAAAGAGACTTCAATTTGCAAACCAAATGATCACGACTAGGTCCCTGAAAGCCTTCAGACTGCACCATGTATACTTCTTCATCCAAATCACCATTAAGGAAAGCGCTTTTGACATCCATTTGAAACACTTTCCAACCAAACTGAGATGCGATAGAAAAAAGTAACCAAAATGTGACCATTTTTGCAGTAGGAACAAAAGTCTCCTCATAGTCTATTCCCTCCTGTTGTGCAAATCCTTTTGCAACAAGACGAGCTTTGTACTTGTCCAAAGTACCATCAGCCTTGCATTTGACTTTGTACACCCATTTGCAACCAATGGGTTGCTTACCTGGAGGTAAATCCACCAATGTCCAGGTATTGTTTCTCATCAAGGCATCATATTATGATTGCATCATTGCCTTCCACTCAGGTTTGCCTTGTGCATCAAAATATCGTTGGGGCTCTGAAATAGTGAAAAGATCAGAAGCAAGAGCAAAATACATATGCTCTTCATCATCAGTTGAATCCATAACTGGCTTTCGTCGTTGTCGAGACCGTGTATGAAATTGAGGAAGGTCACCCTCTCGTACATCCTATAGAGTGATGTAATACCACTTGGGTCTCTTCTATACCAAGGATTCATTTTCCTGCTGAACAGCAGATGGAGAAGCGGTCGACTCAAGTCAACGATGTTGATAGACTAATGGAGTGTTAGCCATAGATTGTTGCACTGAAAACTGTGAGGGTGTCTCCAAAACATGAGGTTCCTCTTCTTTCAAAGGAAGTACAATATTCGATGTAGAAACCTCTAGATTATCAGAGATAGCTTGTTGATTACAAACAAAAAATGACTCTGTTTCTTTTACATCAACATCCCGAATAATAATGATCATTTTAGTAGACACATCTATTAGTCTATATGCTTTGGATTGAGTACTATAACCAGCAAAGAAATATCGAGCACATTTAGAATCTAGTTTACTTCTCTGTTTCTTAGGAATGAGAGCATATGCAGCAGAACCAAAAACACGAAAAATGTGTTACCTCTGGTTTGATGTTGGACCAGGCTTCTTCCAAAGTGATGTTCTCCAAAGCCTTGTAGGGACTTCTATTTAGTATGTAGACTGTCGTGTTTATTGCTTCTCCCCAGTATACATACGGCACACCTCTGTTGTGCATCATGGATTGAGCCATCTCCATGATTGTGCGATTTCGCCTTTCAACCACTCCATCTTGCTGAGGATTGGTATGGGGTTGTTAGTTGTCGATGAATTCCTTGCAGCGATAGTTCTGAAATTGCTTTGAAGTAAATTCTTCCCCATTATCGGATCGTAGGGTTTTGATCCACCGACTTGTTTGATTTTCTACCAGTGCTTTGAATTTTACAAACTCAACAAAACAGTCAGACTTCTTGTTCAAGAAGTAACCCCACATTTTTCTAGAAAAATCATCTACGAACAACAAAAAATACCTTGCACCAAGAATAATAGATGACTTCCAAGATGGCTCACATAGATCTGCATGAACAAGATCAAGGAGCCCCTTTGCTCTCCAGGCACCTTTAGTGGGAAAAGGTTTTCACTTCTGTTTGCCAGCCAAACAACCTGCACATATATCCTACTTGACTTGGATAGTAGGCAATCCAAGAACCATATTCGATTTTCAGAGTTTGACCAAATACTGAAGATTGAGATATCCAAATCTCTCATGCCATACAACACTGGTATTATCCTCCACAATTAATGCATTCAAACTGACAGTGGCAAGATAAGCAAGTCTATGCAAGCAATTTTGCCCAATGCTTAGGGCTATGACTTTATCTTTTTTGATATCAAACACAATGCATTTCTTTACTGAGAAATTTACTATAATGTGAGGGTTTTCAGTTAACTGATTGATTGGTAGAAGATTTTTGTTCATCTTAGGTACATACCTAACATTCTCGACTATGAACTTTGCAACATTATTCAATACAATGCATATATCTCCTATCCCTTCTACAACATGTGACCTACCATCACCCAAGGAAACTGAATCAAAAAAAGTTTCTTTTGTAGTGAAATTAACATACCAATTATTTCGACATGTAAAATGCCTTGATGCACTGGAATCAAAAAACCAATAACTGGTGGACCTCTCATCAGAGCATGATGTCATGAGAGCATATTCTTCCTCATATTCAGCTTCAACTGCTGCCACATTTGCATGCCCTTTTGCCTTCTTGTTATGTGTTAGATCATATTGTCTTTTTCTACATTCTTTCTTAATATGACCAAATTTTTGACAATAATAACATTTTACCTTGAATTTTGGGGAAGATGAAGACGTATCTGAATGTCTTTTCTATTTCCCTTTTGATTGGGCAGCAAATGCACTTTTTGATTGGCCAGAACTAGGCTCACTGAAATGTGTCTACCTACGTTCTTTTTGCAGCAAATATGAACTCCCCTGATCAAAAGTGAGAGTGTCACTCTCTGTCATCAGGGGCAAAGCTTCCACGAACGATTCATAAGGTGTCAAGCTATTCAGAACAAGAGCCACCATATCATCGTCATCCACCTTTTTGTTGATGGCTGACAATTAATTGGTCACGGAGATCTTTCATCCGTAATTAATGTTCTGATAGAGACCCACCTTTTGTCATTTTTTTGGAAAACAACAGATTTTTCAAATAAAGTACTCGACTCTTTTCCAAAGTCTGGTACTTGTTCTTGAGACTAGTCCATAGTGCACTTGCTTGTGCAACATTCCGGACCTTCGAAATCTTATCATCCGACACAAAAAGTTTCAACAAAAGAAGGGCTTCTTTATGATGTTTGTCATAATCAGCAAAATTCGTTGGCGATCGTTGTTCTATGTCAAGTATGATCTTGTCGCAATCACGAAATTCCGCAACTGTCAAGACTTTATGACCACACATTAAAATTCTGCCCAGTTAATTTTTGGGCCTCATAAAGGACAAGATTCTGGATATTGGCCATTTTTTCCTCCGAAAAATAATTTTGAACCAATAAAATCCGAAAAAAATTGAACTATATTGATCTTTCTGATTTTGGAATTTATCTGATAGCAAATTTAAAAATTTCAACCACCCAAAAAAATTATAGTACGGAAAAAAGAATCAAAAATTTGTGAAAATTATTGCAAACTCACTGGTTCTGCCCTTCCATGATTTGGTTTTGTCCTTCCACATTTTTGTTCTGCCATTCCACGACTGCTTTGCCCTTGTCTTCCCTTCACACGTAGGTATTTGTTTCC
This sequence comes from Torreya grandis, assembly GCA_037957365.1. Classification (NCBI taxonomy): domain Eukaryota; kingdom Viridiplantae; phylum Streptophyta; class Pinopsida; order Cupressales; family Taxaceae; genus Torreya; species Torreya grandis. The sequence continues at coordinate 1,683,615 of JARHVA010000304.1, read as the reverse complement.
TTGTGCCCTTCGTGTTACTGTGTTTTCTCTAGATGAGTCTGCCACGAATACTGGATGTGAGTCTGCTGTGAATACTGGACGTGAGTCTGCCATGAATAGACTGGTTGTTCCTCTGTCACAAATAAATTGGACATTCCTCTCATCTTCTCCTCCGCGTGAAGATCCTCTGCAATGTTCATTCCATGCCCTCTGCGATGTTTATTTTCATCTAGTGCTCTTGACTCGATGTTCGACGAGACTCGACGATTTTTTACAAGACTATGTTCCGCATGAAAGCCCTTTGATGGGATTGTGTCAACGAGTCAACGAGACTTGAAAGCCCTTGGCCCTTTCTACAACTAAAACTTCTTGCCTTTGGCCCTTTCTATGACTGAAACTTCTTGCATTTGGCCCTTTCTATGACTGAAACCTCGTGCCCTTCCTTCACCGACTGTGTTTTCCTTCCACCTTCGACGATGATGTCTCTCTCACGAGACTAGATCCTCCCTTTCCTCTTCTCCTATTCGTACCCTAGAACCAGGGTTTCCTTGAACATGTAGACACTCATACCGTTCCTTGCCTTCCTCGAGCGGTGGCTTTGATACCACTGTTAGTAGAAGACAATGTTGAGAAGCACACACTAGTATTGATGTGTGCATACATCTTATTTATGATATGCAAAATTTGTTGCAACATGGTTACAGCAGTTATAGGAGGTTATTAGTTTAGACCTTAACTAAAATTAGTTAAGTCTTATTACAATATTTAACATGATGCTCATCTCTACAAACATTACTAATAAGATGCCTTGACATGCTATCTCTCGACAACATGGATCTGCTCCTTCTCAGCGTCATGGATCTACTCCTTGGCAACGTGGATCTACTCCTCAGTGTCATGAATTTGCTCCTGGACAACGTGGATCGGCTCCTTCTCAACGTCATGAATCTACTCCTCGACAACGTGGACCTGCTCCTCAACATCATGGATCTACTCCTCAACATCTTTAGATCTACTTCTTGACCGTGTCTTAGGTCACGGGGACATGCACACATTAAAAGTTTATTCATTGCCACATAAGCTTCTTCAACCAACGGGGACATGCACACATTAAAAGTTTATTCATTGCCACATAAGCTTCTTCAACCATGGATGTTAGGAGGCATTCTAAGGGGAGTACTTTGCTTGCTCATAAGATCACCTAGCCTGGCCCCTTCAGCTCTAAACACTCCCAAATGAACATTACAAATCTTGCATTGGTCCTTTCACAGTGATAGACGATGACTCGAGTGATTTCTCTATCCCAGGGATGGTCTTAGATGTTTGATAGGACTACCATCCAGTCATTCTGAATCTCATCAGCGCATGCTCTTTAGGGGTTTTGCTCCCCCCACATGGCTATTTGAATTGGTACCTTAAATCATATGGGTGGGGTTTTACTGCTTTGAGTTTACCCCTCGTTTATTTTCAGTGCTTTTGTTCTTTGTTTTTAGTTAAGTCTTTGATCCTAGGGTTCTTTTACCCTAACACTTTCTATTGTAATTGGATGTATTCTTGAGTCCCGTTGACTTACTTTTGGTCACTCGTGGACATTATTATAATTTTTTTCTTTATTTATGATCGGCAACTCTAGCCACAATCAACAACTTCAATTCAATAACAGTTGCAACCAATGTATCAAGAAGTAGTTGCACCTCAATCACTTGCTAATTGGTAAAGCAAAGCATAAAACAACTTCAATCAATGAACAAGAAAGCTCCAAAAGAATTTTGAAAACAACTTTCATGAATCAATCTTTTAAACAAGTAAACACACTTTGATAAGTCCTACATATGTTGGCTTGATACCTTTAAATGCAATCAAAACAAACATGGGTCATAAAAAAGAGCATCTATAACATGGTAAAATTTATTTAATCACAAATTTAATCGAACCCTAAATACAAAAATATTTCTTATTTTTCTGAAATTGAAAACATCAACATGACCTGGAAAATAACTTAAGTAGAGCAAGGATGAGACATGATCCTAGGGCAACTCCTATACCAATTAAAATAACTGGATTTTTTTCTTGCATTTTCCCTTCATAAATGTGGTGCAAGTATTATGATTTACTAAGAGAAATACAATACAGAATAAGTTTTTACGAAAACAAAGAACAAGAGCACAGAACAAGGATTCGCCCTCCGACCACTGCAAATTAAAATTGAATTAAAAAGATCATTGACCATCTCTATGTTATTTAACTAGCTAGTTTATTCTAAATATTTATAATTAAAAAATTATTCACATGTATAATATTAAAAAGTACAAAATAATCAAAAGGGTTGTAGTTAAATTGATGTGGATGATGGTAAAAGTGCACTATCATGGCATCCATTGAGGCAAAAGCCTTGGGGGATACTAAAAAGGATTGACACAGTTCAAGCCTCAAGTAAATTTTAAGGAATTGATACCCCTCAATTCTTGGCACTAACCTGAAGATTGTACTTTCGATCCAAAAAAAAGTTCAAAATAAAGCTCACTATGTTTTATAAAATGTATCTTATAGCCAATGCATATGAATGGATGAGGTGGATGTGGTCCATGGAGGGGTTATAGCTTCTATTTATCCTTTGGAGTTGATTTTGTGAAAGTTTAGAAATGTGAAATAGATAAAAATAGAATTTTTCCAATCCATAATGTTGAATGATAAGAAATTTTTAATAGTAGGCAAAGTAACCATGTTTTTAGCAAGAAACTTTGAGGGATGCTTACAAGCTCCCACTTGCCGATCATGCTGCCTTGACTCACCATTCATGTTGATTCTCACTCCGATCCCCCACTTCTTCCCACTACGGCCCCCCAACATTCACCACCCCACAATGCAATTTGATGATGAGTACAACATTAGCTATATTACCCAGCTCTCCCAACTTATGCCTAGATACCATTACCTTCCTCTCCCCACCGCAGAAAGTCCGTGTATGAGTTTTTATGTCATGCCCTCTAGAACATAGCCCTTGACTCCTGTCCCCAGATGTGCACTACTCTAACCCACCTTGTCCCCATGGGCCATGCCCTATGAACCATTGATATGATGACGAGCATAAATCCATGCATCGTAGACTTCATTTTTCACTAGCCCATGACCTTCTCTCTATACCCTCCACTCGTAAATATTATTGATGTCTTCTCCGATGAAAGAAATGTGAGTTTCATATATCTAGACGTCTTGCTCTCCTTGTTGCCCTCCACCATTCTCCTAAGACTATTTGGTGCACTCTACTCTAGAGGAAAGCCCCCAGTACTAACATCGATCTTTGGGCATGAGTTTCCTATGCTAGTTATCTTTACAACATCCTAGACTAGCACGTTGTCATTGTCTCCACTCCACCGCCATCTTTTATTGTTTTCTTTGCAAGTATAGTCAAGAGGAATATTCAAAAGTTACGTCTAAGTTTCTCAAATATGAAGTAGATTCCCTTACCTCGCCATCGGCAAAGCTCTTCAAGAAGGTTGTTTTCTCGGGTTTTCCTCATTCTTGTGCCAACCACATAATCCATCCCATTCATAAGTCCAAGGATAGCTCCAAACTTAGCAACTACAAGACCATTATAATTGGGCATACACTTGCCAAAATTTATGCCACGGTGTTAGACATGCAACTTTCAAAGCCCTTGGTGAGACGTCATCTCGGAGCACAGTGCAAGCCAACTTCAGGAGAGAATACCAAGCTATTGATGCCATCTTTACACTTTGGGCTATTATTGACGAGGCTCATCATCGGTCTTCCAAAGTCTTTTGTTGTTTTGTAGACTTCGAAGGCTTTCAACCTAGTTATGTGACATCAAATTTTCCAGAAGTGTGTGATGTTGGTAGTCCAAATTCTCTCATTACTGTCACTTGGAGGCTCTATGAGACAATTGTTAGGCAATTTCGTACTTTTCATGGTCTTCCTAACTTTTTGAAGTGTATCATTGGGGTCAAGCAAGGATGCCCTCTCTAACCAACCTCTGTAGCATTTAAATCGATGAGCTAAAGAATTTTCTTCAATAGCATACCCATGTAAATGATGGTTGCATTTTGCATGATGTGGTAATAGCCACAATAATGTTTTTCTCTCTCACTCTGTCGATGGTTTAGAAAGACAACTTAATGCCTATGTTACTTTTTGTGAGCTTCGTCAACTGGTGGTCAACCTTAGCAAAACTAAGGTCGTGATATTCAACACCTCCAAACGTTATCTTCCCTAATTCCAGATCCTCTACGAAGGGGAACTTTTGGAGATCACATTGGCCCACGATTACTTGGAGGTCCAATTTTCCAAACTATTCTCTAGTGTGAAGCCTACCTCTTGATCACAACTTTGCAAGGGAAATTCCTACTTTTTTGTCTTGGAATGCTAATGTTTTCAGATCCACTTCCACAATATCCCTTTGAAGATGCACCTCTTTGACATAGTTAGCAAGCCTATGGTTTGTATGGGTCTGAGGTTTGGGTACCTAATCTAGGGTCCTTTGATTAAGCTCATATTGAGAGGGCCCATACTCTCATGATTCAAGGTATGATCTATTGTAAATAGATCATTTCTCAATGCATCGTCAACATTGAGTTTGTTGCCCAACTTTTGATCCTTGAGACTATCTTCAAGCTTAATTTCTACATTCAAAGACTCAGAACCATGGAGGATTTCCCTTCAGGGCATGAGAGGCATCTACACTTAGTTTTATATTCTTCAAAGAGGATTGCATCATTGGGCCCCAATAGACATCGATGTTGTTAGTATTGTGAGACTAGTTTGCTCCTCCAATCTATCAACATCTTCATTGATAGGTTACTTCCTTTCAAGTACTCCCCTCATCAGCTTCTTCCCTTAAAAGTGGTCATCATTAGAGTTGTTAGAGAGTATATCCACAAGCAGTACATCCAGGTCACTTGGACCTCTCCTACTCAGTCATGCATCCCCAAGCTTGTATTTTACGTTGAGCATCTCTCACAGGTGGTAGATTGTGTCATTCATCGTCCCCACTATCTCCAACATCATTGGTCTAACAACTTGAGGTTTCCCTCATCCAATTGAAGGTGTGCTCACACAAGTTACAGGGTGAGGTTGATCATCATATTCCACGTGGGGATTAGATCTATCGTCTTTTGCTCCCTCCAATAAGTGGAGACTGATGAGCACTTCATTTTCAGATGCCCCATTTATTATGAGATATGGGGTAAATACCATTGTCCTTACAAAAAGTCGCTCCCACTTTCTTTTGGTATTCAAAACAATAATGCCTAGCCCTTTTTTTGAGAGTTTGTCACCCTTCGACGCAGATCCCTGCAAGGAGGCCCCTAGAGCCCCCACCGTAATCACCTCTTTCTTTTACCCATCAAAGATGTTGGCAAAATTAGGCGTCTTTTGGCTGATATTGCTTCACACACTGAATGGGATAGGTCAATGAGGCGGCGCTCATCTCTACACAACACTACTACTAAAGTGCCCCAACACACTCTCTCAGAGATGTGGATTTGCTCCACCTCAACGTCCTAGATTTTCTCCTTGACATCAAGCATCTACTTCTTCTTGACTACTCTTAAAGGAGTTTCTTTATTTTTGGATGTTAGGAGGAATTCTAGGGGGAGTGATTTGCTTACTCCTAGAATAACCCAGCCTGGCCCTCTCAGCCTTAAACATTCCTCGATGAACATTATCAGACTTTGTATTGGCCCTTTTACAATGATAGACGATGACAGAGATAATTCCTCTATCTCGAGCATAGTCAAAATGGTTTGACGGGACTATCACGCAATCTTTCCCACTCTTGTCATCCAATGCTCTTTGAGGGTTTTTGCTCCCCACCCACATGGCTATTTGTCTTGGTGCCTTAAGCATATGGATTGAGACTTTATTGCTTTTCGTTCAACCCCCCCCCCCACCCCAATTTATTTTCATTGCTTTTATTCTTTTTTAATTTATTAGCCTTTGACCCTAGGGTTTTTTTATCCTAACACTTTCTATTGTAATTAGATATATTGACCTACTTTTGGTCATCCATTGATATTACTATAATTTCTTTCTTTCTGACAAGCAACTCCACGACAAACCGCAACTTCAGTTCACTAACAGTCGCAACCAATGTATCAGGCCGCAGCTGCAACTCAATCACTTGCAAATCGGTTGAGCAGAGCATATAGCAGCTTCCATTCGGTCAATGAACACGCAAGCTCAGAAGAAATTTTGAAAACAACTTTCATGGAAAAATATTTTAAAAAGTAAACAAATTTTGATAAGCCCTACAAGTTTTGGCCTGATTCATTAAAATGCAATCAAAACAAACACGAGTCGTCGAAAAAAACATTTATAACATTGTAAAATTTATTAAACCACGACTTTAATCGAACCCTAAATACAAAAATATTTCTCATTTCTGTAAATTGAAAACATCAACCTGACCTGGAAAATAACTTAAGCAGAGCAAGGGTGAGACATGATCCTAGGGCAGCTCCTGCGCCAACTAAAATAACTGAATTTTTCTCTCGCATTTTCCCTTCGCAAACGTTGTTCAAGTATTCTGATTTACTAATAGAAATACAATACAGAATCAGTTTTTACGAATACAGAGAACAAGAGCGCAGAGCCAACATCCCCCCTCCAGACACTTGAATTTGAAATCGAATTGAAAGATTATCGGTCGTCTGCATGTTAATAGAATTATTTTGAAAAATTATATATTCAGATATATGTTATTAGAAAAATATAAAATAATCAAAAAGGTTAGGGTTGAATTGTGGGGACGTTGGTAAGAGTGGTAGTAGCTTAACTAGTCAGTGCATTTGTATTTCTGGGTGATGTGTATGTGGGGCCCACCAAACCAGTGAAATTTCAATATTCATAATTGGACTAATATCTATTAGCAACACGTTAAGGCAAACAACAGTCATTAAGGTAAAGGATAATGGTTAAGTCGAACGCTAGTTGAAAAATAAAATGTCAATATATGTTGAACGTTGACTTATTACTTGCGTGCATTTCCCCTATTCGAAGAGTATACCAATGCTCATTTGCCATTACATTATCCCTTTTTTACATATGCAAAGCCCTGTTTGCTATTACTCGATTTCATAAGTGCGAATTATAGGAGCATCTCTGGAGAGTCATTTTACTATTCAAGTTAGTTGGCTACAATGAATTACATTGTCTGCATTATTGAATCCCCAACCCTTAAGCATGATATTGGTTTACCTTCTCAAAAGGGCATATCGGTTTAGATTACATAATACATTTGGGTTTGTTTTATGTTGATTGCATTGTTGATTGTTTGAAGGAATTAATGATTAGTTGGGGCATAATCTTTCATGCAACACATAGTTTATTGAATAGTTTGTGTAATTGAGATATGATACATATAATTCAGTGAATACATATGAATTCAATGCATAATCATTGTTGGATATGCTACGTATAAAGCAATTTGAACTCTGCACTTTTATATTTTAGCTTTATATATTAAAGGGATTTGAATGATTGAAAATTTTACCTCTTTTGTATACATATAGTCAAGTATAGTTATAACCACACTCGGCATGAGCTCAGTAATAGAAGATAGATGCACGTTTAAGCACATAACAAGTTAAGATCCTAAAATCATTCTTGATTAAGCATACCATTGAGGGTTCACAAAGTCAACAATATAGTCGATGTCTTATTGTAAGACGTAGAATATAAGAGTGTGAGTTTTGTTACGTATTCAATGAATTCTATGTAGCATATCCTAATTACATAACTATTCAATAAATTATATGTTGAATGAATGATTATGTCCTAACTAATCATTAATTCATTCAAACAAACGATAATATAATAAACGTAAAACATATTACACCCTAACTAATCATTAATTCATTCAACTAGTCAACAATATAATTAACATAATACTTACTAATGCTCTATTGATTTTATACTTGAATCTACTATTATAATGCCCTATGTACTAATGCTCTATTCTATGAAGCATAGTATAAGAGTGTGAGTTTTGTTTCAAGTAGTAATTGACATGAATTTTTGTAAGGTAATTAGAAAGTAGAATTTATATTCCACATTCACTATACTCGTTATGTTAGTGCATTCAAGGCATTGAAATAAGAAATTATTTTTATGCATGGTTCCCTTGTATTTGGTGTGTAAATAGTTTGCATGTCAGTTTTCTCTTGCTAACATAGTTAAGTTAACATGAATGATTAGCATGTGAAAGTTCTCCTCAAATTTTTAGTGACAATTGTGTTAATGTAAATGATGAGCATATATAATTGTTTCTTATGGGCTTACAAAACACTTATTGTACTTGTTTTTGTTGATAACTCAATCAAGTTAATAATGAAATAATCATGGAGACCCATTGACTGTATCGTTGACTGCTTAAACATGATGGTATATTTATTTGAGAATTATTTTACGATTGTGCCATATTTTGTCTTTAAACATGCATCTATCTTTTATGATTCAACTCATGTTAAGGGTGGTTATAACTATTCCCTTAAATGGTGATATAAATGGATGTTTGTAATGTTTAATTTATTGTCGTTAATGGAAAGAGTGCCATAAGTGGTAGATAACTTAGTATTATGTTTCTCTTGATGTTATGTTTCTTTTAATTTAATACTCAGTATTAGTGTTTCTCGTGAGCTTACAAAACTCTTATTGCGTTCATTTTTATTGATAACTCTATCAAGTTAATAATAGAAGGATCATGAAAATCTATTGATTGTATTCACAACTGCTTGAACTTGATTGTAAGTTTTTTTTGGAATGATTTTAGGATCTTACCATATTTTATCTTTAAACCGACATCTATCATTTATGACTCAGCTCGTGCTAACGGTGGTTATAATTTATAACTATTTAAAAACATGAACATGAATGAATATCATGCCTCCTATATCTGTAATGTATTGATAAAAATGTTAATTGAAATCGTAATTATTTGAACCCTGTATCTTGTAACTATTTTTGCATATGTCTATGTATATACACCAAGTATATGTGGATATGTATCGAAGTAATTGTAAGAATGAGTGCACATGCATGTCACATGCCCCCATAATTTGAAAATTTTGAACCATGTTGTAATTCTAAGAACCGTATAATGTCATATCTTTGAAATTTATTGCTCATGAAAACTTGAACTATCAATGCAATCCTATATTGATGCCCTACTTTTTATATGAGACATGTAACATGCAAGTCAATAATATCAAAAGAGAGCTATAGAATATGGGAAAGATATAATAATGTAGTAGCATATGAACATTTGAAAATAGTACTGAGTATAACTGTGTCATGTAATGCCCTTATTTCTATATCACCAGTAAACAAGTATTGAATACCTTTAATCTAACTTTCGTCATAAAATAAGGGAAAATTTTGGGGGATTTTATTTTTTCAATTAATTGAGATTGGCCGAATAGTGACTTTGATCATTTGACCATATAAAGCAATTTTAGTTAGTTAATATAATATTATTAAAAAGTGGTTTTATCTCTAAAGCATTTTATAAAAGTTCAAATAATATTGGGAGAAGGTATTTTAATTAATTGTTTGTCCAAAAGTGATTTAATCACTCTTGTAAATTAGGTAAATTAATTAAATTATTATTTTAGAGTAATTTTAATTACTAAATCTATTTTGACAATTAATTTAATATTATAAGTGGGAAAAAAAGTAAATGTCAGTTAGAAGAGAAAATAAAAGAATAAAATATATTTTGAAAAGTGGTTAAGTGATTTTAAAAAGGTATTGTTTAACATGCCCACTGGAATTTACAAGAATAATATATATATATTTTTTAAATTATATTCCATGAATTCTTTCATTAGATTACACTACAAGAATCTAATTAGTAGTCTTAGTATACATACTAAGTATGTTAAACATCACATTATTGATTACTAGCATCACATGAAACAAACATAACTGCTTATAAAAAAATAATTATATAAAATTCAGCCACGACTGAAACAATAATACAACCACTGTTGTCAATGTATAATGAGTAATTAATTACATATCCATCTCGCATAATGTTTCAATAGTAAATACTAAATAAAATACAAGTCTCCACAGAGCATGAGTCTCACGAACTCCAATATCTCTGATAATCTCAAGTGTAGTCTTCAAATAAGTATTGTTGTGGGGAGGGAGAACATCATATAAGCATTTTTACACACCGACCACGAACCATTTATCCTTCACACAATACCCTAATCAAGAAATGGCCCTCCCTTTATGGATGGGTAGATAGTGACAGTGCAGGAATCTAGTACCCATGTGTTGTTTATTTTTTAATACATGATGTGTACCATAAAGGAAATATGTTTTACCATGATATTACACAAACATGTAAATCATGCATATGAAATAACAATATCTAACAAACATTATTTTAGCCAAATTTTTTAAATAGTTATTAATCTCTAAAATCAGTTAAATTCATACACACTATTTGATCTGATTATCTTCATCTGACATTGGTGATGCTAATAAGCTAGTGAAGTTCGTCTCACTATTTAGTTAGTACTAGTAATACTAGATTTGATTAATATTAATATAACCAATAGATTCATACAGATTAATTGTTATTGACATATATAAATCATACAAAATACAAAAATAATCATAATACATACATTTAGTCTATCAAACCTATGAATGAATATATCTACTATATTATTTACTATATAAATAATAAGCATAACATGTATAGTTTATACCAAATGGGTACAATATATACTTAGATTGAGTATTTCTAATTTTCGTAAGTAAATTCAAATGTAATACAACCGATAATATCATATTATATTGTACATATTACTAAATTACAAACAGTAGTCATAATTATTTAAAAGATCAACTCATAAACAAAAGCATAATCTTTCTTTTATGTAATCTATTATACTTTTAGGAGGCTTTATGCATATAATTATAGTATCCTATTCTTCAAGATTATGTGACTTGATTTACTAGTCAAAAACTACAATTATAAACACACATCCCAATGTATAAATATAAGCTATATATATACGAGTACCTAAGTTCTCATATAGATATATTTTGTACATTTATGCACCTTACATAATATATACTACATAATATATATATGTTTTAGTACACAATTATTGATCTATCATACTAACAATATTATTCATTTTTATTATAGAAACTTATGTGATTCTAACATACTATTTATCTTTTCATGCAAAAGCATCAAGATCTATATAGGGTCTCAACATTTCCAAAAAATGCTTATTTTGATTCACTTATTCCAATATAGAAGATATAATTCAATATAGATCAAATCCATTCCAAATCAATTACCCTGTTTTCCCCCAATTTAAGTCCTTAGATTGTATATACTTACCCTGAATTATTGAAAACAAAGTATAATAAACAATCGACCATATGGACTTATACTTTGCCTTTGTTTTTCTATTGGGGATTTATACTCTTTTTGAGTTTTTATATGTATCTATTAAATCAAATCAACATCTAATACAAAATCGTTGAGAACCATATACTAACAGACCTTGACATAGTTGTATCTGTGTTCGAACAATGCAAAATAATTCACATTTATCCTTTGAATCTTGACACTATCGACTTCTTTGTAAGTAAAACTCATAACTTTAAATACTCCAACTATGCTATAGGTTTTGTAATGCGACTAGCACTTGTATCTTTTCACATTATAACTTAAATGTGTACGCAATCCTCAAACATATGTTCACTATTTTGAAAGATGAATATCACATAATTTATATATATCCTCCCTGTTTGAATGTCAATAAACTCACTGTTCATACATCCTCACTTTTGTGTTATGAATACATACTCTTTCCAAACATATATTTTCATAGTTTGTAAAACAAAAGTGCACAAATCATTTATGTAAATGTTCACAATGTTTAAGACATATGACTATAGTTCATTCATATATATTTATACTCATGGTTTCATTTAATTATTATACACACAGTCCATATATATGTATACCCTATTTTGAATGACATAAATATAAAATCCACACATATATAGTCAGTGTTACAAATGACATGAATACACAGTCCACATATATATAGTCATTGTTTCAAATGATATGAATACACAATCCACACACATATATATATTCACTATTTTGAATGTCCAAAACACGCAATCAATATGTATATATGCTAACCCTGATTCGATAGTCATCCTTTATATATGTGGTAACCCAAATCAATAGTATACAAAATTTCTTTGTGAACCCGTTTAAGTTTCTATTTGACTCCAACATTGTTTAAATCAAAACATATACTAAACATGTATATTATATCAATATACTCAATATTTTGACAACCAACTAACTGAGTATATTCTATATAATACGGTTTCTATAATAAAACCCAATCCTTGTATATATGCAACCATTTGCTCAGGTTTTAAATTTCCTAAGCTAGGGCATTTTCCAATTCAACAATAAATCCATTTAACCCTATTATTTTTCCATACTTAGTACTAGTCTATTTCATTGAGGTTTAAGGGATAGTGGTTTAGTGTTGTGAATGTTTGAGCCATCCATAGGGCTAAACTCGTATCCATACAAAATGCATACCATTTTTAAAAAGCCCTAAAATATAATTTTACATACAAAATTCTTCTAAGACAAGCAAAAACAAAATAACATTACCAACCTTAAAAAGCTTCCAATTTGCAATTGTATGAACCAGAAATATCTCTTTCATTCACTTTGCGCTTTATCTTCTCCTTTATGTCCATGTCATTCTCTTCCTCAACTCACCTTTTCTCATAATTTTTTCATCTCCCTGTTCTATTTGAGCTTGCATGATACTATTAGCTCATAGCTTGCAGTCCATGCATAATCCAATTTATCAAGTTAAATCCCAAACTAATTCACAATTAAATCCTTTGACTAAACTAGAAAAACCCTAATCTTTATCTCAAACTTCCCCAAATATATTTATCAATATTTTAATCTTTTAACTCTTGCATGGTCTACCTACGTTACATGCCTGTGTATCCCATATAAAAGTCCACTATAAACATTATTCCTCAATGATAACTAATGCTTCTAACATTATTGTAGTCTATGCATGTGCATAATGACTAGGTTTAATCGTTGGAATAGTTTTAGGACAATATAAAATTTTGTTAATAACTCGGTAAAGATACAAACATCATGACTTTTAATAATAATATAACTACTATAAGGTCGATGATACTTTTTTTAACAGTAATTGGTATTTTGAATAACTATTAAACCGATCATAATAATATTATAACAACATAATCATTGTGTTATTACTATGTTATACAGACTATCTATGTCTTTTGTTATCTTCATATATTAAAGCATTAAGTCATATAATGATATTCTTGAATATCACAAAGATAACTAATTAATATTCCAAACATTACAAAGACATTTTGGTTAGTCTATATACAATAGTAACTAGATATTATTCATGTAGATTTATATTTCCGTAAGCATTAACAATTATGAATACAATAACATGACATAACAATACAACATTATACATTAAATCTATGTATAATAATCATAATGCAATCATACAAGATTTATTCTACATAAACATTAAACTAAGTTAACATACAACTAATACACAATCAATTATCTAAATGTAAATAACATAAAAAATATATTAATGCTAACAATTCAAATAATGCATATAATGTGTACTATCTAATGTGGTGTGTATATGGATTTTAACCTTTCCTCTGTCATCCCCTAACACTTTCATTTATGTTATCCTCTGCGATGATGCTCTCCCTCCATCATATTTTGAGGGATGAAACTCTCTTGCATCCAACTCACGACAATAAGGTGGTTAGCCCAAACATCATAATATATATTATAAAACACTACTATAACAATGAATCAACCTAATCATAATGTAAAAAATACACAATATAGTTAGCTCATAGTAATGTAATCATAAAATCAAAGTAACATAAGACTATCTCATAACAACATATGACTTGCAACTTAGTTAAAAAGTAATTAATAAATTTAACAACCATAATAATCTATGAATTATTAGGTAAATCAACTTAGTAAGAAATCTAGATGTGGCATCTTTCTTCCCTAAAGTTGGTCATCGTTTTGATGACACTTATTCAAATAATAGTTTTGAATTAAAAAAATATTATTTAACAGAAAAAATAACATAGTATGAAGCATCAAATCAAGCAAATAAATGTAGAAATACCTTGTAGAACTCATCATAGTCCTCCCAAGTAGTGTTATCCTCAGAGTATTGGTCCCATAAGACATTGCATTGTAACACTTATCTATTACGTAAATAAAATTTATGAGTGTCAATTACTTTGATTGGTTCTATCATGACCACCCTAGGATCCAGAACCTACAAAACATTCCAATCTAATATATGTGAAGTATCAGCTATATACTTTTTAAGATAACATGCGTGAAAGACTTTATACAACAAAATTAAGGTTGGTGGCAATGCAAGCTTATACGCTACATGATTGACCACTTATAAAATCTCAAAAGATCTCACATATCTCAGTGAAAGTTTTGTTGACTTCTTGAATTTAATTGAGTTCTTCTTCAGCTTAACCCACAAGAATACTTTATCACCTACTCAAAATTACTTAGTTATTCTCTTCAAATCAACATACCTTTTAGGCCTATCATTGGCCTCAACTAATCTTTATTTGATTGATCTCACTTGATCTCCTATTTCTAAAAGCATCTCAGGTCCAAAGACTATCTTGTCTTCCAACCTGTTCTAATTGATTGGTGTCCTACACTTTTTTCCATACAACACATCAAATTGTCTCATCTTCAAAGCAGATTGATATGAGTTATTGTAAGTAAACTCAATCTATGAAAGGTATTACTCCCACTGATATTATTGATCTATATAATACATACAAATAAGATCCTCTAATGCTTGATTAATTTGCTTAGTTTGGCCGTCAGTTTGTGGGTGATATGTAATACTAAAGTTTAGTTGCATACCCAAAATTGAATTCAAAGTTAACCAAAATCTAGAAGTCATTCTTAGATCATTATCAAAAATGATCTTATCTAAAAATCTATGCAACCGATACACTACCTTTACGAATCTTTTCATAAAAATAGGTGCATCATCTTTCAAATTATTTAGTATAAAATGTGTTGCCTTGGTTAGTTTCTCAACTACAACTAAGATCATATCGTGCCTATTCCATGACAATGGTAAACCTTGAACAAATTCTATATTGATCACTTGCCACTTCCATTTCGGTATGTCATGTGGATAAGATAATCCAATCGGATGCACATGTTCAACGTTCACACACTAACATTCCAAACAATATGACACAAAGTCCGTTGCATCTTTCTTGATTCCCTTTTAGAAATAAAGTGGTCTAAGCTTTGTCATAAGCCTGGTTACTCATGTATGTGCTAAATATGGGGTATTATGTGGTTACTTTAGCACTATGCTCTTTATATTCTTCTGATCTGGCATATACATCCTTTCGTTATATTGTAGAAGACCATCATTCTCTAAATACCTAGGATTTTGAGCATTCTCAAATAACACTTTCTTGACCTGATCATAAATTCATCTCGTGGTGAGAATTTAAACACTCAATCCCTGAAAGTAATCTTGATAGTAATGATGACTGCTATGTAGCTTTTACAACTTAAGGCATTAGCTATTTTATTTTTCTTGCTTTCGATATAATTGATATCAAAGTCATAGTCAAACAAAAACTCTAATCAACCTCTTTGAAAAGCATTTAGATTTGGTTGGGTAAAGATGTACTTGAGTTCCAAGTTATTAATTTTGAGATCAAATAGTTTTTCCAACAAATAATACCTCAAAACTTGTAAATCATGCAAAATTATTGCAAGTTCAAGGTCATGAGGGGCATAGTTCACCTCATAAAGCTTCAACTTCCTTGATTCATAAGCTACTATTGCACCATCTTGCATAAGAACTCCTCCTAGTCCATCCCCTGACGCATCTGTGATCACTAAAAATTCATCATTGGAATCAGAAACTCTTAACACTGGTGCTGAAGTAAGCCTTTTTTCAATTCTTAAAAATCTACTTCACACTTATATGACTAGATAAAACTTTGATTCTTACACTGTAAAGAGGTAATCAAATTAGCTATGTTAAAAAAAATTAAAATGATTTTCCTATAATAGCTTGTAAATCCATGAAACTCCTTACCTCATGGACATTATTTGGTGTCAGCCACTCCATAATGGCTCTTATCTTTGCTGGAACAATTGAAATACCATCTACTAAGATAATGTCCTAGATATTGCACTTTCTTTTGAAAAAATGCATGCTTGTAAATTTTTGATGTATAAATTATGCTTCTGCAACCATTACAAAACTAGTTTCAAATGTTGAAGGTGCTTTTATTCATCATTAGAATATATAAGAATGTCATCTAAAAAGACCAAAACAAAATGATCTAGATAATCTCTGAACATAGTGTTCATGAGATTTATGAATGCTACAGGAGAATTCGTCAACCCAAATGGTAACATTGTAAACTTATAGTGCCCATATCGAGTTCTAAATATCATCTATAAAATATCCTTAATTGATGATATCCTACTATAAGATCAATCTTGGAAAAGATCATTGCTCCTCGCATCTAACCAAAAAAATTATTTATTCGAGGTAGCAAATACTTATTTTTTATAGTAATTTTATTTAACATTCTATAATAAATAAAAATTTGAAGAGTACCATCCTTTTTGACAAAGACAACTAGTGCACCCTATGATGACACACTTGGTCTGAGCGACCCTCTAGATAACAAATTCTAGAGTTGTGCCTTTAATTCAACCAATTTGGTGGTTGTCATTCTATATGGTGCCTTGGACTGAGGTTTCGATCCTAGTAAGATATCAATAGAGAAATCAAACTCTTTTTTAGAAGGCAATCCTAAAAATTCTTCAAAAAACACATCATAAAAATTATTAAAGAAAGGGTAATCTTCAATTTATGGTTCCTTAGATTCCTCCATTTCATTTATCTTGATAATAAATTTTTGGCATCCTTTTACTTAAGCCTTTATGAATTGTATTGCAAAAATCTACCAAAGCCTTAACTCCCTTTTCTCACCCAAAATTAGTGACTAATTTTAAAAATTGTTTAGACACTCAACCTTTTTTAGATAGCAGTCAACCTTGGCTTTATGCTTCACAAGCTAGTTGACCCCTACAATCACATCATATGACCCTAGCGATGTTGCATAAATATCCACTACTATTATGAATTTGGGCAACCTAATTTCTAACTCAACTAAACATTTGTCAAATTTAAATTTTGAATCATTCGCGTATTGTACCGACCATGCATTTTCTATTATTTTAACTCTTCTAGATAACTTATTTAAAATTCTATAAGCTATAAAACATTCTGGATCCCTTGTATCTATCAAAATAGAAATTGGATGTTCAAACAAAATTCTTGATAGTTTTATGGGTGAAGTTTGGAATTCGGCTAGTCTATTATAAACTATCACATGAATACATTTCTAAAAAGTTCCTTGCTGAGGAGCATAAACTTTGTTTCTTGACTTATCTTGGATAGACTCATGCACAAAACGGTCACCTCCATAAATAAAGCAACCTCTAGATGGTCCCTTCCTATCAGACTGTTGGTTTCCCTTGAAACTACCTTTGAAACCATTACTCAATTTCCTATTGCTTGAACCACTATTGAATCTGATATTCTAACTCTTGAACTAACTCTTGGAGTCTCCACTCCTCTCCTTCTAATTTTTTTTAAAAGTTGGATTAGAACTTCCAAACTTCTTAAACTTATCTTTGACTTGAGCAAGAGTTTTCAACTTTTGTTCCTATTTGATTGCCTTCTCGAAGACTTGGTCCATGGTATATGGTCCATGAACATCCATCTCTCCACTAAGTAGGGGTTTTAATCCCCTGATGAACTTCTTAATACTCAACCTCTCATCTGCATGATGCTTAGGTACATATTTTAGATGTTTGGTGAACCATTCCCAGTACTCATTCACTGATAGGTCTCCTTGCTTTAGATTCTAAAATCTATATATTTTTGATCAAAATATAATTATAAAAGCCATTATGATATGAATAGTATCATAAACTATTTCCAAGTAGTGGTGGTTGAATTAAGATTTATTTTCAACTTCTTGTTGGCCTACCATGTAGTTGCCTCTCCAGCCAACTAGTATGCTCCTCAAACTACTTTAGTGACCTCAAAGTAGTTTCAAAACTTGAAATACTTATCTATATCAGTTAACCATGATTCAAATCCATCTCCCATAATAGTTCCATCAAACTTAGGTGGATACTCTTTTTTCATATACCTATCTAATTCTGCAGCTACACATACTTTTGCATCCTAAGGCACTTCCTATTGTATTTGCTCTTGAGGTATTTTTTTCTCATCAAGATGACCTTTAAGCACATCCTGATGGAGTTCCTCTTCATGTCCATGCATTCATGTTCTAGGGCTACAATTCAATCCCTAGTCTCATTCATAGTTGTAAGAATCTGTTGCATCTTTGCTACTTGATCAATGGCAAAATAGTTAGGATCAAATGAAGGGTTATTATCATTGATATTATAAGGACCCTGTCTAAATGATCTTGCTCATATCATTCTCATTTTTATTAACAAAATAATACAAAAATGTTAGCAAACTCATTAAGCATTAGAGTTTGAGCCACAACTCTGATACCACAATGTAACATCTCCACTAGTATTTACTAGAATAACGTAATATAAAAATATATATTCCATGTATTCTTTCACTAGATTACTCAATGAGAATCTAATTAGTAATTTTAATATACATACTGTGTATGTTAAACATAAAATAAACATGTAACATTTAATAGTTACTAATCATTAACATCACATGAAATAAAAATAACTATTTATAGAAAAATAATTACATAAAATCCAGCCGTGGTTGGTACAATAATACAACCACTGCTATCAATGTACAATGAATAATTAATTACATATCCATCTTGCATAATGTTTTAATAGTAAATACTAAATAAGATACAAGTATCCACAAAGCATGAGTCTCATGAACTCCAGTATATTTGATAATCTCAGGTGTAGTCTCCAAATAAGTACTATTGTGGAGAGGGAGAACATCATTCGAGTGCTTTTCTAAACCAACCATAGACCATCGATCCCCCACACAATCTCCTAATCAAATAATGATTCTTCCTTCATGGATAGGTAGATATTAATGGTGTAACAATCTAGAAAGACAAGCTACTATCTATGTGTTGTAAGATTTTTAATACATGATGTGTACCATAAAGAAAATATGTTCTACCATGATATTGCACAAACATGTAAATTATACATATAAAATGACAATGTCTAACTAACATTACTTTGACCAAAGTTTTCAAATAGTTATTGACTTCTATGATCAGTGAAATTTATACACACCACTTGATCAAATTACCTTAATCTAGCATTGGTGATGCTAAGTAAGATAGTGAAGTTTGTCACTACTTAGTTAATACCAACAATGTGAGATTTGGTTAATATAATTATAACCAACATATTCATATAGATTACTTCCTACTAGTAGGTATAAATCATGCTAAATATAGGAATAATCATAATACATATATTTAGTCTGTCAAACGTATGAATAAATCTCTATTATATTTTTTACCACATAAATAATAAGCATAACAAGTATATTTTATACCAAATGGGTACAATATATACTTATATTACATGTTTATAATTTTCTCAAGTAAATTCAAATGTAGTACAACCAATAATATCATAGTATATTGCACATATTAGTCAATTACAAACAATAGTCACAATTATTTAAAATATCGATTAACTCATAAACAAAAGCATAATATTTTATTTACGTAACCTATTATACTCTTAGGAGGCTTTATGCATATAATTATAATGTCCTATCCCTCGGAATTATGTGACTTAATTTACTAGTCAAAAGTTATAATTATAGGGACACATCCCAATCTATAAATATAAGCTATATACGTATACGAGTACCTAAGTTTTCATATAGATATATTTCATATATTTATGTACCTTGAATAATATATACTACATAATATATATGTTTTAATACACAATTATTGATTTATCATACTAACAATGTTTTTCATTTTTCTTATAGAAACTTATGTGATTCTAACATACTTTTTATCTTTTCATGCAGAAGCATCAAGATCAATATAAGGTCTCAACATTTCCAAAAACCCTTATTTTGATTCACTTATTCCAACATAGAAGATATAATTCAATTAAGATCAAATCCATTCCAAATCAATTACCTTGTTTTCCCCCAATTTAAGTCCTTAGACTATATATACTTAACCTGAATTATTCAAAATAGAGTATAATAAACTATCGACCATACAGACCTATACTTTGCCTTTGTTTATTTATTGAGGATTTATACTCTTTCTGAGTTTCTATTTGTATCTATAAAATCAAATTGACATTGAATACACAATCATTGAGAACCATATACTAACAAAACTTGACATAGTTTAAAGACTCTAACTACACTCCAGGTTTCGTAATTTGACTTGCAATTATATATTTTCACATTATAACTTAAATATATATGCATTCCTCAAACATATGTTCATTATTTTGAAAGATGAATATACACCTAATGTATATATATCCTCCCTATTTGAATGTCAATAAACTCACAGTTCATACATCCTCATTTTTGTGTTACGAATACATACTCTTTCCAAACAATATATTCTCACAGTTTGTAAAACAAAAGTGCCAATTCATTTATGTAAATGTTCGTAGTGTTTAAGACATATGACTATAGTTCATTCATATATATTTATATTCGCATTTTCCTATAATTATTATACACATGGTCCATATATCTGTATTACTTGTTTTGAATGACATGAATACACAATCCACACACATATATATTCACTATTTCAAATGGCCAAAACACGCAGTCAATATGTATATATGCCAACCATGATTCAATAGTCATCCTTTATATATATGGTAACCCATATCAATAGTATACAAAATTTCTTTGTAAACTTGTTCAAGTTTCTATTTGACTCCAACTTTGTTTAAATCAAAACATACACTAGACCTACATATTATATCGATATACTCAGTATTTTGACAACTGCATGACTGACTATATTGTATATAATATGGTTTATCTAATAAAACCTAGTCCTTGTATATATCTAACCATCTACCTAGGCTATAAATTTCCTAAGCTAGGGCATTTTCCATTTCAACAATAAATCCATTAAACCCTATTGCTTTTCCATACATAGTTCTAGTCTATTTCATAGGGGTTTAAGGGATGGGTGTTTAGTGTTGTGGATGGCCGAGCCATCCACAAGGCTAAACCCATATCCATAAAAAATGCATACCATTTTCAAAAATCCCTAAAAGATAAATTTACATACAAAATTATTATGAGATAAATAATAACAAAATAATATTACCAACCTTAAAAAGCTTTCAATTTACAACTGTATGAACCAAAAATCTCTCTCATTCGCTCTACTCTTTCTCTTCTCCTCTTTGTCTATGTCATTCTCTTTCTCAACTCGCCTCTTATCATAAATTTTTTGTCTCCCTATTCCATTCGAGTTTACATGTTACTATTAGCTCATAGCTTGTAGTCCATACATAATCTGAATTATCTGGTTAAAAATCAAACTAATTCACAGTTAACTCCTTTTGACTAAACCATAAAATCCTTAATCTCTATCTTGAACTTTCCCCAAATATGTTTATCATTATTTTATTCTTTTAACTTCTGCATGGTCTACTTATGTTACATGCATGTGTATCCCATGAAAAAGTCTAGTGTAAACATATTTCTCAATGATAACCAACACTTCTAAAATTATTGTAGTCTATGCATGCACATGATGACTAGGTTTAAGCCTTAGGATAGTTTTAAGATAATATACAATTTTGTTAATAACTTGGTAAAGATAACAACATCATGACTTTTAATAATAATGCAACTACTATAAAGTCGATGATACTTTTTTTAAAAGTATTTGGTATTTTGGATCACTATTAAACCAATCATAATAGTATTTTGACAACATAATCTTTGTGTTATTACTATGTTATATAGACTATCTATATCTTTTTTTATTTTAATATATTAAGGCATCAAACCATATAATGATATTCCCTAATATCATAAAGATAATGAACTAATGTTCTAAACATTACAAATACATTATAGTTAGTCTATATGCAATAGTAACTATATAGTATTCGTGTAGATTTGCGTTCTCATAAGCATTGATAACCATGAATAATATTACATGACATAATCATACAACAACGTTATAGATTAAATATACATATAATAACCACAATGCAATCACACAAGATTAATTCCACATAAGCATTGAAATAACCTAACACACAACTAACACACATAATCAATTATCTAAATGCAACTAACATAAAAAAAAATACTAAAACAAATAACTCAAATAATGCATATAATGTACAGTATCTAATGTGGTGTGTGTATGAGTTCTATCCATTCCTCTATCATCCCCCAACACCTCTATCTACACTATCCTCTCTGATGATGCTCTCCCTCTGTCATGCTTTGAAAGATGAAACTCTCCTACATCCACTCATGACAAGAAAGGAGTTAGCCCATAACATCATAATATATATCATAAAACACGGTTGTAACAACAAATCAACATGATCATAATGTAAAGAATATACAATATAACTAACTCATAGTAATGTAATCATGAAATCAAAGTAACATATAACTTTCTCATAACAACAGATGACTTATAACTTAGTTAAAAAATAATAAATAAATTTAACAACTAAAATAATCCATGTATAATTAGATAAATCAACTTAGTGAGAAATCAACATGTGACATATTTTGCCTCCAAGAGTGGGTCACCCCACTTTGAAGACTATATATGGACATGAGGGCATCTATTTTGGACATGCTAAAATTATATATTGAATCTTCAAGCTTGAAGAATGATTGGGATGGATGCCTAATGAATGCTACTGCTATTTGAAGTTGATTTCATTCACAAATCATATTGGACACATTTTATTATTTGTTGGTTACTAATTTGGTCAAGTATTTTTCAGTTTTCTACATTTTAGGTCATCATTTACAGACAAGATTGAGCAAATATCAAATATGACGGGTTTTAATCAATTTTAAAGCACTTTTGGAAGTGTGGCAAACCTCCTTAGGGTGTGACATCACACCCCCAGAGGTGACATTGCACCCCTAGAGGGTGATATCACCCTTCTTAGGTGACTTCTACATTTTTTGAGGGTTTATCTTGCTTAGAAAAATCTAAAATTTATGTAATTTGATCTATCATATTTTTATGATCATTTTGAGTATTCATTTGGCTCAATACATTTAGTTTTAAAGGAGTTATGCAATTTTTCAAAATTCAAAAAATTTGGTAAAAAATTAATTATTTCCAAGTTGAAAATAAGTACTTTGGCACATTCATATTTTTTAAAATAATCACAATTTTTTAAATTTTATTTGGGATTTTTTTGAGTATTTTTTAGTGAAAAAGTATTAATTTTAGTCCCCAAACCCTAACACCAAGGCTAAGTGGAATTATTTGTTCCGATGGCTACAAATTTAGATTTTTGGCATATTTTTTTTGTGTATTTTTAGTTTAGAACTAATTAGGATTTGTGGAGACTTCTATTCTTGCATATTATTTAGCCCTAAAAGGGAACATTATGGTGGTATCAGAGCACCGATTTGGTGCATCTGTGAGATCTTATGTGTGCAAATTTGGATGTAAATAGATGAGAATATTTTGTGTTATCAGAGAAGAGAAAAATCCATGGGCGATCAAGGGTTTACTTTAAAGAAAGTGAAGTTTTTGTAGGATTTGATCAAGCAAAGCCAGAGTGATCTTCAGCATACCTTGATATGTAATTGGTAGCTATGTTGAAGATGATACAAGATCTAAGCAAAATCCATCGCTACCTAGGAGAAGGAAGTTTGAATGGAAATGAGAGGGTTTCTATCAACCCTCCTCATAAGTTCTTCAAGGCTACATTTTTGCAGAGACAACCAATAGTTGATGTTGAGACATTGATGTGTGATCCACTTGATACATGTCAACAAGAGTATGCAGCCCTAAGTTTTGACATGAAATCACTCTTATTATTTCATTATTATTGTGAGAATAAGGATGTATCAAAACCAAGAATACCAACCATGCAACCCCATAGAAACTTAAAACAAAGGTTGGGTAAGATTTTTCTTCCTATTTTTGATGGTATTGATAAACTTCCAGTGAGATCATGGTTCCATAAATTGTAGACCAATTTATCACTCAACCCCATGTTTGAGGACTAAGCTCTCAATTTTGTTATGCTACATTTGAAGGGTATTGTTCATGAGTGTTGGTTTAATGGCTTAAACACAAAAGGCGACAAATATATTACTACCTTGGAGGAATTCATTAAGAAGGTGATGGAAAGATTCGATAGGAAAGATCCATAGATCCACTTTTATGAGTTAGCACAATTCAAACAAAGACATGATGTAGAGACGTATGTGGTAGATTTTTGGAAGATTTCAGTCATGGTACTAGATGAAAATGAAAGAAGTTGGTTGTTCTATTTATTGAGTGTTTTATTGAGCCTTTGAGAGGTTTGGTAAAAGCTTTTAACCAACTTTACTTAAAAGATTCCATTACTAAAGCATTAGATCTAGAGTGTTTAGCTTATAAGAGTAATAAGTGGCCAAGAGGACAATAAGGGGCAACCACTAACTTGGTACAAAAAATAGGAAATTTATGGCAGCAAAGGTTTGATTTTGGTGGACAACTAAGGGCACCAAGTAGGCATCATAGGGTAGTACCGAATAAGCAACAAATGAAGCTATCTTCACCATATGTACCACCACATAGGGCATTGTCATAAAGTAGAAATGAGAAAGATGTAAGATGTGAATTGAGGAGAAAAAGTTTGTGTTTCACATGCAAATAACTATGGACTAAAGGCCACTGTTACATGGGCAAAGGACATGTTCACTACATTGAGGTAATTAATGATGATTCAGAATTTGATATTGCTAATTCTAATGTTAAAAGAAATGAAATTATTGATGACGAGCATGTGCATGAGGATGATAAAAAAGAAGTGGGTAGCATGCTTCTCTTTTTGGAGATCCTAAGTATCATGCATTTTGAGTGAAGGGCACATTAATAGGATAAAGAGTGACTACCATGGTTGATAGTGAATCCACTCATAACTTCATTGATGAGGACTTAATAAAAAAGATGGCATTGGAAACCACAGATTATAAGCGCTTCAATGTGACTATGGTGGATGGTTTCACCGTTCCATGTTCTAATAAGATTCAACAACTTTAGCTCACTCTCATAAAATACAAGGTAATATATGATTTTTATGTTGTTGGCATTGGTGAGATTGATGTTATGTTGGGTGTTCAATGGTTGCATTCATTAGGTTGATTCACTCAAAATTATAAGTCTATAGATCTAAAATTCTTTAAAGAACACAAGAAAGTGGTCCTCAAGGGTATAGTTAATGGTGCTCCAAAATAAGTGTCCATGAAGAGGATAGAAAGAGCTTTTAGGAGAAGTCAGATTACATGGGAAACAAGCTAATTTATCATAGTAAAATCAGAAAAATATAACAACAACCCCCTCATGGTGAGTTACAAGCTATTTTAGACAAGCATGTTCATAGATTTACCTTATGGGTTGCCATAAGATAGAGGTTTTGAGCATAACATTGAGCTAGGAGTGGGTGTTAAACTGATTATTGTCACTCCATATCGTCATCCAAGAGCATTGATAGAGGAAATTGAAAATATCATCAAAGAGTTACTTGACATGGGATAGATAAGGCCTAGATTAGGCCCTTTTGCTTCTTCAATTGTTCTAGTAAAGAAAAAGGATAGCAATATGAGGATGTGCACTGATTAGAAGTTGTTGAATAAAAAGACCATCAAGAATAGGTATTCTAATACCTAAGATTGATGAGTTGTATGGTGCCACCTAATTTTCCAATATTGATTTGAGATCTGATTACCACCAAATCAAGGTAAAAGAAGAGGATGTTCATAAAATTACTTTTAAATGTTAATTTGGGCATTTTGAGTTTTTGGTTGTGCCTTTTGGATTGATTAATGCTCCAGCTACTTTTCAGCCATGTATGAACAAAATGTTTAACAAATATCTAAGAAAATCTATGATAGTTTTCTGATGAAACCAATCTTACACAACTCTGTAACCCTCAACTGTGAGCTAACTTCATATACAGGCCTATTTAGTTCAAGCATTCCTTGTAGCCCTATTTTCCCTGTTTATTGGCCATAACTCCTTTTTAGTTAACTCAATCATGAAATTAAAACTATTTTTGGATACCCATTAAGCTCTTCTATAACATACTAAAAAATCTCCTGAGGTTACTTTGTACGGTTTTGTACTTTCTTCTTTAGACCCTGTTCCAATTAGCCCTCCTTTTATGCAAAATGTCTTGTCCAGAGTGATGTACGGACTTTATAATCAAAAAAAGCACCATTCCAGATACCCATTATCTTCTTACAGGTGAATCAATCATTTATTAGGGTACTTCTTTGGATAAATCCACTTTTCCTCTATTGGCCTACGTTCATCCCTTCACATGCACTTAGGCTCCACTTGGAAATTGACTTTTCCGTACTTATCCGTACTTTGGCACCTTGAAACCACTTCCAACAGTTTTATAACATCATAAAGGGTCAAATTACAAAGTTTCAAGAGTTTTCAAGCTTTAAAACTCATTTTGAGGGTTTGAACCTAATTCAGAATTTTCCCATGACAGTCACAGGCTGCGAGCTAATTATTTTTGCTGGGGGTGTTTTAGACAGTTTCAAGGGCTCTAATCACTTGTATAAGGTCTGTTTTAACCCCCTACACCTTATCCAATAATCATCTTGGTCATGTCAACCTTATGTACCTTCTAATGCTCAACAACTTAGTGTCTTTTGACAATCTCCTTGATCTCACCTAGGCCTTTTGCATCCTAGTCTTTTGATCCTTCTCTCAATCCTGCAGCAAATATTATACAAAAATTCATCAAATACAAATCATAAATCCAAGCTTACCTTGCTTTGGATCTTCTTCTTGAGCATTCACTTGATCTTCTTCTAGAGCTTCTCAATTCTGCAAACTTCATCCTTTACCTCACCTAAGTCTATTTCACCTTAGTCTTTTGGCAAACTATCCAAGCTTCTTCTTGGATCTTCACTAAGCCTTCTTTGGATTCTTCTCTTCTTAAGCCTCAATGGCTTGGCTGCCTTTCTCTTCACCTATTTGCTTCTTTTAAACAAAATAAACTCAAATCAAATAACATAGACTTCTCATACCTTTTCTTCAGCAGAGTCTTCCAGTGCTTGTCCTGCTGATCCTTGCCAATTCCTGTCACAACTGTAACATCATTCACAAATGTAACCATGCCAAATTCTGCAGCAACTTATGATCCATTCCTAATTCCCCAAGAGCTTCAAGCTCTGATACCAAAATTGATGACGAACGTCCTTAGACTGCAAACAGGGCTAAACTGCAAACATTTACAAAATATTTTCTTTGCTCTCATATTCTTTCATCTTCTTGTTATAGTCTGCCTCACCAAAGGTGCAAAAACATTTCTGTATTGATATGCATCTTCATACTTTAAAGGAAGACATTCAGGTTCAGTGGCTTGTGTGGACTCATAAATAAGGACCCATAGAATTTATTAACATTTTTATAGAGTAGCTGCTAGAGAAACTCATAGTTTGTGTGGATCTATAATTCAAATTAAATTCTTTTTCCTTCATCAACATTACTAGTAAACAAGACTTCATCAATGCAAGTTCTGGGTTCTCATCAAGGAACTTATCTGTCATTTCAAGGTAAGCTTCCTCTGTAACTTCTAAGGCACGTGAAAGAGCCTTTAAAATGGACATATGACTAACTGAACCTGCCTTACCTCACTGTGCATCTTGTTTTAATCTTTCGTCAATTTTTTTCTCTACTTCTATCCGTTCTTTCTCCCAATCATATCTCCAAGGGAATAATTTTCTATGGCTTTCTTTCTATCTACTGTAGGCTTGTCTTAGCTTAGAACTCAGTAACGACCTTCCTCTGCCCTGATTCTATTTTGAATTCGAATGTATAATGGTCTTGAATTTCTTTACAAAAGGAGAACGTACCTTTTTATTAAACTGAGATAAATGTTCAGTTGATCAAAGCCTGTCGAAGAACCATTTCAGTCTGAACACATTCCTTCAATACAATCTACCACAACCAATGCACCGTCTATGATACGCAGGGCTGTTGTAACCTCCGAAGAGAAATCCGCACACAGAGACCCAAAGGCCTTTCTTTTTTTTTTTTTAATTCTTCACTGCTCACTCTTTTTTTTTAATTATAGTAATTCTTCGGATAAGGAGAGAACCATCTCCCCGACACTTCTTACACTTAAATAGTCCACGGGATTGACAAGTTGAACAAAGAAGCCTTCCTTCGCCCAAGAAGGCCACAAGAAACTGCGAATACTAATGCTTCTAGTAGTAAATTACATCTAACTAGACAGAAAGCTTTGAGAATTCACGAATTCTATCTCTCGAAAGAAAATCACTCTATCACCTGGTTAAGAGGATTGTTGGGAGATTTCTTCCACAACTTCCACATCATATCTTTGTATTGGTTGTGTGAAAGACCAGGTTTCTCTTCCTTCAGTCTACGAAGTTCAGCTTCCTTGAACGCCTTAAATGATGCTTTGAGTCATCTTTTTGGATGTCGATCTGGAGGTAAAGCAGTAACAATCATTTATGTCAAAGTTTCCTCAACAGAATGAGCCTCCAGCAACGAATCATCTCTGTTTGTATTCTCAACTGCAATAATCTTCTCATATTCTTCATCCTGGAGCTCTATTAAACATTTCACTTCATGTCTCTCCACTCTTCCTTAGTTACTCTTCATTGCATCAACTGGTTTCAATCCAAATGACCAAGAGGTTTAACAAAATATGGGTATATGAGCCTCACAGATTCAACTCTGCTCAACCGAATTCTAACTCAGTATCAAGATCCTCAGCACTTTTCTCTTCACACGACAGGAATGTCTAACATGCTTCTCCCAATCATGACTGCCCCAAGAAGCAGGGTTGAGAACCCTTCTGGTCTCAATAGGAGAGGTAGACCTCATAAATAAAATGACAATCAACCCAACAAAACCAACAGACCAGAAAACAACTTGGCCAATGAGCTCTGCCATCTGTTACTTCCTTCCTAACTTCTACGCCCAACTTGGGCTGAAGACAAAACAAAAACAGTTTTCAATTTGTAACAATTTACCAAGGTTGAAAATATTTCAACCACTCCTCCATTATTCCCTCAACAGCCCCAACTATTTTCTCTTTACTTTTTATATTATTATTTTTTTTTTTTTACTTTTTACATTTTAATCATCAACATTTAGGAGGGAAAAGACAATAATATGAATTTCAAATTTAAATATGACTTGTTCTGCAGATGCTCCTGCATCATTTTCTTTGATGACATTTTTGTGTATAAAAAAGCTTTGGAAGAGCACTTGAAACACTTAGGTTTAGAACTAATTAGGATTTGTGGAGATTTGTGTTCTTATATATTCAGTCCTAAAAGGGAACATTATTATTTATTAGAATGTAGATCTTCAATATTTTCACAAAAGTTTTATTAATATGAGCAAAGTGATAAAAAATATTGAAGACACACCTAGAACCTGAAAGCTTAACAAAATACTAAAGAGACTAAAAATGCATAAAGATTCACACCATGCAAACCTCCTTTGTAGATTGATCATTTTTTAGATGCGACTTGGATGTAGCTTTAGATGGTCTTTATCAATGACAATTTGAAGTTAAGCATCTCCATAAAAGTTATGGATTGTGAAGACTTGATCAAAGAGTGTAGATTGATGAGCACGTTTAGCATGATAAAATGTTTGGGCTTTGCTATATCGCTTGAACATGAGAATAATGATGTGATCGATGTGAATGATCTTATTTATAATAATTATTTAAGTAGAGAAGAGGAAATTTATCAAATAAATTGACAATTGAACACAAAAATGAATAGGGAACAAAGAATTGAATAGAGAATATCAAAGTGATTAGAGAATAGAGAATTTATCAAAATGTGTGAAATTATGGGAAGTTGTTGCATTGTGTAATTTGACACAGAAGTGATAAAATTAGAGTGTCTACATTTTCCCCTATTTGAAAAGTCATTGCAAGACACAAGCAAAGCAATAAATTTTAAAAGAATAAAAAGTCATAAAATTAATCATAGAAGAAATGTTGATGAAATTGGTTTTTATGAAAGCTTGCTAAAATTTCTAGCAAAACAGGTTCAAATGTACTCCAAAGCACTACTAGTTAAGCCCTAGATGCCCCCTCAAGGGGACAATCAATAAATTTTGGCTGAGTGTACCCTCAAAATGATAGTAAAATGATGTAAAAATAATAGATAGGGTGAAAAAATGAAAGAGATGGGCAAAAACTAGATGAAAAATGAACACCAGGGCTAAAAATAAGCCCCACTAGAAGAAAAATAATGTAATTGGAGGAAAAATATTTTAAATAAAAGGTTATAGATTCACCCTGGTGTATAAAAATAATTAATTTTCACCCTCTCATTTTAAAAATTACCCTTTTGAATCTGTGCACAAGAGATCAATACAAAATTCCACATCAAAGATGATCTAGATCAAGTTCAAGAGCACATGTAACCACGAGGGATGGGGCTAGTAGTAGGTACCTTTGTTTTATTTTTAATTTTGCATTTAATATATTTTATAACTTAGGAAATTTGATCTTGTGACAAAATCATTGTTCTCAAATTGATGAATTCATCATTGAAAATGGTGAAATTTTCAAATGTTTATCAAAATTATTGTTGGGTTTAGCATTTTCATCCGTGAAAATGGTAGAATTGATCTTTGGTGAAAATGTTCAAAACACTTTCCCTGATTAGCAAATTTTACCTCTTAATCAATGATATCATCTATGCAATTATCAAAAACATAAGAAAAAAGGTTAACCTAATGGCAAAAATGATGAGAAGAATGTTGAAAGTAACAAAAGAATGACACAATTACCAAGACTATCTAATAGTGAATCATCTAAAGATTGACGAAATTGGCCTGTCAAATGATGAATTTGTTTTAAATAATTGAAATTTTTTCATAAGTGACCAATAAACTATAAAAAAACAAGATAAAACTATACATGGTAATTGTTAGACCAATAAATATGATTAAATAGTAGAAATATGATGTAGACAATAGAAATAGAGAACTAATAGAGTGATTTAGACTAATTTTCAATAGCGAGTAGAAGTCCTCATCACCTAGGAGTGATGATCACACATCCTTTAGATGCATAGCTTATGGATGGGGTTTCTACTTGGATTTTTTTACACCATTAGACTTGCTTACATTATGAGGATGCCAATGATGAAGGTGGATCGAGGCTTACTGAGTGATATAGTGGAGTGATAGAGATCAAATACATCTACCTTATGGCTATTGACATGAGATATAATAGTGACCCTAGAGGATGTGCATCACATACTTTGCATTCCCATCTTAGGTCGTCCACTATACGAATTGCCTCTAGGGGGAGACAAATAAATTTTGAGGAGCTAATAGGGCCATTAGATAGTGAGACGGTACACAAAGGTTATGTTGATATTGATGAGATTGAGCTTATGATGGACCTTATTTGAGTTGAGGTGATGGAGGATGATGCTCTTGTACCAATAGTATATGATCAGGTTGTTATTGCTCTTATGGCTATTGTCAATGACAATTTGATGCCTGAAAAGAGTGTATAGTTTTTCCATATGGGGTTAGGTGGTGTGGTTAAGGATATGTTACTATACACATTTGTATTTGCATGGGGGCGAATGATCTTAGCTAAGTTATATCATGATTTACACTCGTTGTTTACTGTGGGGGTCATAGTATGCGCCCCTCAACATTGCTCCAGGTATGGGCATGGGAACTTGTGGTGATTAAGCTCATTGTAGGTATGTGATGATTGAGGACTCTATATGAGCCTATAGCTCATGGATGGGAGTAAAGGGGACCAGGACACAACAATCACTTATAAGAGATTTGATAATATGACACATGATTGATGACCTGACTGATGTTAACATCACATAGATGCCATACAATGACATATAGTTTTGGTGGGTGAAAGATACGGAGGTGATGTTATATATGACCACTCCTTACAGGATTATACAATTGAGTGATACTGATCAGATAGGGTATTAAAATAGTTTGGTAGATGTCAGGATGTGCCACTAGAGCCACACAAATTTGCTTGTGCAGTGAGGGAGATGAGTGAGTGGGGACCAACCTTGAATAAAGTAAAGGATAGAGCTAGTTTCAGATTGGTACCCCAAGTCGAATGGGTACATACAGGTGGGACAAATGATATGAGGGTCATAAATGCTTATGCTACATGGTGAGCTGAGTAGTGCCCAACTAGATTGACTTTTCCATAGGGTGGTATAAATGTATAGGCCATGAGAGATCCTAGAGTTAAAGTTGTAATGAAGAGAGTTACAGAGGAGGTTGAGGAGGAGAGAGAGGAGGGAGAGAAGGAGCGAGGAGAGGAGGGAGAGTTTGATGATCTATTATATATTGACATAAAGGAGGGCGATGATGTGGAGATTGAGTTCATGGAGAAGGAGATAGAGATCAAATTAGAGGAGGATCCATTGGATATAGATAGGACAGGGATTGATTAAAGAGCATAGGGGATATGAGCTCTGGGATAGGCCAACTCTTACAAAACTCCCATATCAGTAGAATTGGAGGCACTGATAGCAAGACTAAGACATGAGAATAGTGCTCAAGAGATAGAGCTGGCAAGATTATAGGGCATACTAGATCAATGCTCTTAGTAACTATCTATAATGCATGGAAAAATTATAGTGGATCAAGTAGATATATATAGGTTGAGGCCAGAGATAGCCAATTTGGATCTAACATTGAGAGAACTCACAATCGAGAGGGATAGTCTGATATATGAGAGGGATACAACCCGTTTCGAGAGAGATGCCATGATATAGGGTCATGTTCAGGTGGTAGCCTAGAGAGATACATCATAGATAGAGCGAGACACACTATGGGTTGAGAGGGATAGATTAAAGGTAGTGGTGGTGTTGGCCCCTAAATTTTGACTAAGTATTATTCTATTTTGGCATGCAACATGGAAAGATTATTGTCAATTTTCATGCAAGTACTGGTATGATGTGAAAGGACCATGGCATGGGAAGACCATGGTGTGTATCTGATAGGTGTAGAAGTGTCATAGCATGGAACTTATCAAGTATAGGAGGATAATGGCATAGAAGACCTAGCATGAGATGACCCAGTCAAAAGAGAACATGTCACAAGGGACTTGAGTATAGAGGACTCATAACAAAAACATAAGACTATGTGAGTGCATGGAAAGTGGAGTGAAAGGGACATGGGAGAAGTTAGCAAAACAATTCAAATGGGACACTTCAACCCCATTGATCATAGGTTTTGTACCAGCCCATAAGGAATGAAATAATTGGCTACCAGAATATAACACAGAGCGAGGATCTAGGGATGTAAAGACCTAAGTATACATGACTAACTCATTATAAGAGCCATGACTCTCAGATTGTTGGGAGTCTGTGTGCCATCTGTTCACGATAGTTAGAATTATGACACTTCATTAGGGCAAAACAAGTATGAAACCCCTATTGTAATCATTTGCAGGATGGTCTTTTGAAGAATAGATAACAACATTTTTGTCTTGTAATTCATTAAGAAACTAATGAGAGATTAGTTTTTACTATACTATGTTATGAGTGATGAAATATTATAAGTGTTAGATGATGGATATGGTTTATTTCTATGTCATTGGTATCTTTTTATTTTGTCACTATTGTTAGATAATAATGGTGATCCTAGTTATAGTGGTAGTTAAATCTAGGACAATAAGGATAATAGTAGTATATTTATGGTGTTAAATAATCTTTTAAGAACTATATTATGAAAGATGAACTAATGTATATCATTGTGTTATAAATCCTTCAGGAACCAATCTTTCACTGCATGCTTTGGGTGAGCGTGTGAGACTTAACTCTTGCGTGATAGGGCCAATGCACTAGCTTGTTGGGGGGAAACTTTTGCACCAAAGTTGAAACTAATTAAAATAACCTAACATTTTGGTTCTGATGCTAGGATATGAAGCAATTAAAGCACAATCACGAGAAAATGTTCAAGCATATTACGTAAGAGAATATTGTAAAATATATTACCAATGTCGAAGATAACTTTACGGTTTCGTATCTTGAACCTAGAATCTTTGCTCGATAGTGGGTAGAGCAGAATCTTTACAGCTCTCTATATGAAACCTTCTTTTTTGAGGTCCCAATTCTCTTGCATTCTTGGATAATAGCATATGCTCAAGGACAATCCCAAAATCTTGGAAGAAGGTAGCCTTAGACACTTGAACAACATAGGAGTTTAGCATGACTTGGAGTTCCCTAGATGCGATCAATTAACTTTTGGTGGAGAGGCATTCAAAATAGCTACATTTTGGAGTATGTCATGACCACCTATTCATGTCCTGAGGAAGTGAAATTCTAGTTTCTATATGAGTCGAGAGGATGCTATCTATCATTGTTTGCCTTTGAAATTAAGAAGATAATTATTGACCTTAGGTCTGAAACTCCACCTATGGAGGGCTAAATTTTCATGTGCATGAGCCACACATTTAGAAGGGGAGATTAGGGGTTGATTGAAGATTATGGGTTCAACATGGTAGCAAGCCAACGAATGTTAAAAAGTTGGAAGTATGATGAACCCTGATAAAGGATCATGGGAGTTAATAGCACAAGAAGAGATTAAGAGACCTTTAAAAATGTTTTAAGGAGCCGTAGGGAAGTAGAAATGCACAAGGAACCCATCACTTTTGAGTCACATCCTTTGCCACTTCTATCTTACAAAGGATAAATGAGCTAGACTGTAGGAGTCAAGGAACCAAGTCTGAATCAACCACGACCCCCCACTATAGAGCATGCTTATGCCTTTGAGTTAGATAAAGTACATATACAAAATTGGGATATAGATAGTATAGAGTTAGAAATTAAACCGATAAGGGAGATTGAAACTAGGCCATTAGATAATCATTCAAATTCTATATTATCTTTCCCTCTACAAGGGAATTCTATGGCACAACTTCAGATGCCTGGTAGGTCTAGCCCTCAAGGCCAAAGTACATGTCTAAACTTGGGTAACATACCCTCTACCATGCCTCTTTCCATGAGCACTTCTACTAGAGGCACTAGAGGAGGATCAAGAGGAAGCATTAGAGGAAACATACCCCCTCCTCAAGGAATAAGAGATGGATCAACCACCACAACCCACTACGGTCTACTATGAGATGACATTACACTCACCTAAGTACCTAGAGAATGCAACTAAGCATGTCCACAAGTGAAAATTGATTTGGAGAGTGCACGACATCATGTTTTCTAAATGAAAGGCTATGTAGTTTATAACCATGCTTTTAGAGTGCGTGCATAAATGGTATCTAAATTTTAACCCTTAACAAGTGATGGTCAACTATGATCAGCTCAAAGTAGCCTTCCTATAGGAGTTTGACATTCTTGAGTTTGAACAACAAAGTATAGTGGCGTTGAAGGACACAAAGCAAGGACTTACAAAGAGCATGCATGATTCAAACCCTTGATTTATAAATTATCATTTGAAATAAATCATGCTCATCATGCATAATGGTTTGTGGGAGGATTATTATTACATTTCTAATGGACTCTATCATAAATAAAATCATCAATGCACTCAAGTCTCTAGAAGTTGCCCTCCATGCTGAAGTAGTTGCAAGCATGGATACTAGGAATAGTCCCTTTATGAAGGCACAAATAGAATCCATGGCATCATAACTTGAAATTTTGATGACAAACAATGCACATGAGACACGTAGTGGTGTCTGGTGTTTTGACTATGAAACTGAAGGGCATATAAGGAATAACTGCTTGTGTAAGAACCTCTATATGGTACTAAAACAAACCTGTGAGATTTGTCATGAAGAACATGATGTCCATTCTTATCCTCTTTTACAATGGGATATGAAGACTAAGGTGTCTGAGTATTGTAATATTTTTTATGCCTACACCCATGACACCAATGACTATCGATTGATCACTGATATTCATGAAGCTTGAGTGTGCGGCATGCACTAAACCTCAATCACTAATACCCAAGATAATGGTGGATACCATGGGTGAGGGAGAGCATAAGGACAAGGTGGTGGTCGATTTCTACCAAGAACTTGTTATGAATGTGGTTCTCTAGACCACTATCAAAGAGATTGCCTAGAGTACCCGACATGTGCATTTTATAAAAAAGACCGTCAAATGGAAGAATGTCTTCATCTATATGCGGTTATCACCAAGGAGCAGAATGAAAAGGGCACCAATATGATCCAAATTGATAAAACATAATGGTACACATGCCCAACCATCTCAATAGTGCAACAAGTAAATATCACCACTCATAGTGGGGGACAAACTCAATCCACAACCAACTCGATCGAGAAGGTACATTGAGAAGAACCATGGGCTAAAAATTACCCTGATGCTCAGTAATAAAAGGATGTCCTTTAGGATATAATGACACTTATAAGAGTGCTTCAAGGTGAGATTCAATACATTAAGGACAAGGACATGACACAACATGCTATAATGTAAAGGGAAGCTGAACCTCAACCAAGGGTTTGAGACAATTTCCAGGAACTATGTAAGCACATGTTAGATGAGGACATTGCTCCCCAGCTCAACACTTATCTTAAACATCAGGACTGCTTACCGCATGAAGTCTACCCGCATAGTTAGCAAAGTGAAGACTACTATTTAAATCATGCTCAGCATCAAAAAATTCTTAATTCCCCACTCCATTGGAAGATGGAGAAATATTGGTTAATGTTGCCATAAATGGATGGGTAATTCAAGATATTTTAGTAGATATTGGTGCAGAAGTTAATGTTCTCACTAAAGATGCTTGGTGTAAAATGTTTATTCTAACACTACAACCATCACCTCATGTCCTATTCATGGTTAATAAGACTCACGCTCACCCGATTGGAGTCCTCAAGAATACCATAGTCGACATACTTAGAGTGCCATTTAGAGTAGATTTAGAGGTTTTGGAATTGGTTGAAGCTTATGATTACCCAGCCCTACTAAGAAGGCCTTGGTGCTATGAGAACCATGTAGACTTAAGCTTCAAAAAATGATATATTAGGTTTTATAACACCGATCAGTGCGTGGTAATACCTTTAGACCAAACACAAGGCCCTCCCTATATCGAGCTCATAAATGTTGATGAAGACATCAACCACCTATTTAATGTTACAACCCAAAATTTTGAGCAAGATAATCCAACCCTAGATGGTATTCTACATTAGAAAGATACGCGATCAATTTTTTATACTACAAGCAATGCATGTAATTGTTGGGCCCATGGTGATTATGACCTCACTGGGAGACTATATAGCACCATCAACAACCGAGAGAACCTCCCACACTCACTCCATAAATGTCACAAGTTCGTTCACCTCCTGGGTTTAGCAATGTGAGGTCATTGATGGGACCCCCACTAGAAAGAGTTAATGAAGTTCCACGATTCTAAGGATAAATGGAGGTACACGACTTTGTCTAGTGTCTTGAAGAGTTCTATGATACCCAGAATGATCAAATGATGTAATTAGATCACATTTTTGATGGCACTACCGCCAGATGGTGTCATACTCATAAAGAACACATCTTATATTGGGATCAAGTGTGATATGCTCTACACCATATATTTCATCATGATAATAAGGTCAGGGGATCACTTAATCACAACAATGCACAAGCACTTGAAGCTCACATTGAGGCTTGTGAGACAATATGGCAAACCGAGGACACATTCTTAGTATAGTACCTTTAGGTACATACATTATATGGGAGTTGATGCACTTGGGCATGGGCATGGTATATTCATGAAGAGAGGCACATGGCTACCAGGTTCTAGTAGTTACTAAAAGAGAACATGATGTTATTGTTATCCTGCTCTTCACCAAGGATGGACTTGCACCTCACTCTTCAAGCCATGCATGAAGTAGTTATTAGAGACACAAGTCGACTGGAAGACCACCTATGAAACATCCATTATCAACTTGAAAAACTGTTACACTTATTTGATAAGCCTCCAACACCTCCAACTTTTGTGCCTACTCCAGTTCATAATTAAGAATGATGTGAAGAGATCTACCTAGGAAAGCAAAAAGTCATCTTCCAAGTAGATGAAGGTGAAGGATCTACTTCACTGGACCCCTTGACTAACCATTTAAATGTCCCTAAAAGTATTAGTTCATGAACTATTCATGGCACAAGTTCTCTAACGAACAACCCTTATCAAGGGCCCATTCAAGCTATCCAATGTAACATTGGTATGGAGTAAGAGCTAAAGATGGCTACAATTAGAAATTATTAGACTGACACAAAAATTTCAAAGATTTTTGGGATGTTAAAAGAGTATCAGGATATATTTCTAAGGAATCACAATGAAATGAAAGGATTCCACCCATCTATGGGAAAAATGCACATAAAGCTAATTGATGGTGCTCACCCCATGAAAAAATGACCATACAGGATGAACCCTAATTTCTAGGTGTGAGTGAAAGAAGAGATCGATAGCATGTTTCATACCATAGTAATTACTCCCAATACCAAATTTAAATGGGTCAGTTCTATGATAATCAATATCAAAAAAGATGGGTGTATCCATATCTATGTGGATTATCATGTTTTAAATGCATCTTATGTGACAGATCCCTTCTCAACGCTTTTCACGAAATAAATCCAAGAAGGTGTTGTTGGCTGTGAAATATAAATTTTTACAAATGGGTTCTCAGTGTACCAACAAGTCCAAATAGTTGAGGAAGACCAATCTAAGATGATTTTCACTACTAAATGGGGATCTATTGCCTATATTGTCATGCCTTTCAAGTTGAAAAATGCCCTAACAGTGTTTTCACGGATATCAGTCAAGGTTTTTAAAGATTTCATTCACAAATTCCTCCAAGTATACTTGGATGACTAGATGGTATATGGGTTGGTCAAGGACCATTACACTAATCTGAGACTCATTCTTGAGCATTGTCAGGTGTTATAATTTTCCTTAAATTTTAAGAATTTCTTGTTCATGACACCTTTTGGCATACTTCTTGGGCATATCATTTGTAAGGAAGGACTCGTGGTGGACCCAACAACGGTTTGTATGATTTTACAACTGTTAGTGCCTAAGACTTAATGTGAGGTGCATACCTTCCTAGGACACATGAGATATTATAGAAAGTTCATTTGGGGTTATGCCAAGATTATCATACCACTAGAAGAACTTTCAAAACACAATGAATAGTTTATATGGACTAGTTCTTGTAAAGAAGCTTTTGAAACACTTAATGAAAGGTTAGTTACTACTCCTATATTGTAATTCCCTAATTAAACAAAGCATTTTCATATCCATGTTGATGCATCTGGGATGAATGTCAGTGTGATACTTGCATATCCAAGTGAAGGACACTTAGATCACCCGATTTACTTTATGAGTAGGAAGCTGACACCATTTAAAAGGAATTACACCACCACAAAGTGTGAAGCCTTCTCTATGGTCTATGGATACAAAATTTTATGGAGTACCTTCTGGCCACTCTATTTACATTCTATACATATGATGAGGCCTTGAAATATCTTGTCAAAAAATTAGTACTACATGGGAGAATTTTTTGCTAGATTGTCTTATTCTAAGAATTTTAGTTTTTCATAGTAGTAAAGCTTGGGAAGACCAACTATGGACTTGATTATGTATCTCAAATTGAAAATGGTGAACTCCACATGCCATAGAAGATGATCTTTTTGATGTATAACTCTTTTGAGTTGCTTGGGTATCTGAGGAATTGAAGGATATTGTAACATTTCTCAACACTAACTACACGCCTGACTCTTTCACTTCACATGAGAAAAAGTAACTTGCAGTTCGCACTATACCTTATCAACTCATAGCAGGAGATCTTTCTAAAATAGATCATGATGAGGTGCTTTACCACTATGTAATGCAATATGAGCACCCTGAGGTACCATGAGAAGTTCATGGAGGTATCGTCAAAGGACACTATGCTTGAGAGGCTACCATGTGCAAGGTGTTACTCACTAGATTTTGGTGGCTAACTTTATTCAAAGATGCAAAGGCATATGTTAGGCTATATGATGTCTACCAATGTGTAGGAAAACCTAAGAAGAGAGATGTTATGCCCTTGCGACCCATACCTTCTTAGGAACCATTTAAAAAGTGGGATATTGATTTTGTAGGGCTCTTCACTCTAGCAGTATGATGAACGGGATCTCGATACATCATTGTAGCAATTGATTACCCAATGTGCTAAGTTGAAGTAGTGCCAAAAAAAGACTTTACTGCAATAACTATGACATGATTTATTTGGGAGAAAATTATAACATGGTTAGAATGTCCCCTAAGCTTCATCAATGATCATGAAGCCCACTTCTTAAATGAAATTATTTGTATTTTATTGGTTGAGTTCATGATCATGCATGATAAGATGACACCATCCCACCCGCAGGCCAATAGAACTATTAAAGCTTTCAATAAGATCCTCAATACCACTTTAACAAAAATTTATAATGTTGGCTAGACTAATTGGGATGACATTGTATTTGAAGTACTTTGGGCCTATCAAACTATATACAAGTGCCTCAATAAAAGTACATAATTTAACCTAGTGTATGAAAAGGAAGGAGTCATGCCAGTGGAGTTCTTGGTTCCATCTTTCTAGATAGTGTGTATGAGAAACCTGGATGATGAGGCCTTTTTGAAAGCCTGACTCAATGATTTGATGAAACTATATGAGACTCAATTTCTCACCCACTGGAGTTAGGATGTTGAGAAGTGCAAAAAGAAAGCTTGGCATGATCGCCATATAAAGATCTAAGTCTTTTCTCTAGGCATGAAAGTTCTATTATATGACTCCAAGTTCATGCGCCACCCTAAAAAGATCTGCATCTATTGGGATGGGCCATTCATAATACATAGCATTCAACCTATTGGGGCCTATCAATTAAAATGAATAGATGGTCAGTTCCTCCCAGGGTACTATAATGGCAGTCAACTTCAGATATATTATGATTATATTTAACTAAACTTTTTTAATCAATAAGGCTTAAGGTGATTTTGTTAGAATTTTACTACTTTCAATAAAAAGTGCTTCCTTTGAGGCACACATTTCTTCTTTAATGTAATTTTGAGTTTTTGTACTTAGTGTGTTTTCATGGAGGACAATGAACCCCTTTTAGTGTGGGGTAAGGCATCATACATGTGACAATAATAAGTATGAAGTTAAAACTAGGCATGTATGACATGTAGGTGCCTAAGTACTAAAGGCACAAGAGTCATCTATGGCATGCAAGTGATTAAAGGTGCGTGAGTCATTAAATGCACTTCAAAAGGTTCCTACCATTTGAGTAACAATTGTCTTTCATTACATCGAAAAGGTTGGACACAATTGTCTTCCACTTCCAAGAATGACACGAGAAGGGATGGGCCATTAATGCGATAAGGTTAGTTATGGCGAGAAGCATGTGAATATAATGATGGGATAAAACTGGTAAGGCATTAAATGCATAATAAAAGATTCAAAGTACAAAGGCCATTAAAATTTGCATTAATGACTATAAGTGACAAGGAGAGGGAAGGAATTACTGAAGGTAAACCCCCCAAAGAGCCTATAAATAAGAGTGCTAAAGTCATTTTACACTTTACCTTGCATAAATTTTTGAAGTGTTAATGCAAAGAACAAGTGACGAACAAGAACTAACAAGCATGATGTAATTGAATTCCTTCAATATTGAGCAGAGCAAAATGTTTACAAAGTTGTTGAAGTCAGAAAATTTGTTTCCTAGGTGAGAAAAGAGGTTGTTAAGTCTAGATTGGTGTATAAGAGTGGAAATATTTGAAGTTGCAGGTTACAGGTCCACCATTATCAGAGCGTGAAGCTTGAGAGATGAAGTAAGTTGGTCTACCACCATGTATTCATTTGGGAATGTGGGATGAACATGAATTAACCTTTAAACACCACGAAGGGTAATGCAATTGAATAAAAAAGCTAAAAGACTCAAGAAGCTTCCAACTATACCAAAAGAGGAAGAGTTGAGAAAAGGAGACTGGTTCCCTATTAGGGAAGAGGATTTGGAGAATCAATAGAGAATAGTGTGTAGAAAGAGAGGTAAGAGACCACACGTAGAAGAAGGGGAAAATATGGTGAAGAAAAGAAAGCAGACGCAGTCATCTTCAATGTAGAATGCCCTAGCATCTCCCCCTTCATCTTTATTAATAAAGGAGATGCAATACTTAGAGTTAGTCTTACATTTTGGAGAACTAGGTCTTCAAGGTGTCAACTACCACAATACTTGATTATAACCACCTTCAGCTACGGAATGAAGTAGAGTTGTAGAATGACTACTGAGTCCAAACCACCAACACAAGAAATCAAGTGGTTTATGACTTGTCTATTAAGAACCAGTTGGACAAGGTAGGCCTCTTCTAAATTTTTGAGTTACCATACTTTGGAAAGCTTACTGAGGTAGTTTAGTTCCTCCTCTCACACTTCTATGAGGACTACATCCACTTAGCAGGGTGCAACATGAAAATCATGCTAAAGAGGATCAACAAAGTCATTAGACTACAATACTTAGGGATGAATGTGTTAGATGACTTGGCTGATATAGAGGAGATTCAGTGGAGTACCACAATGCTCATGTACTAGAATTAGGGGCATGTAATGCACATCAAGAACCTGTAGGATCCCACTCCCAGAGTCATAGTGTGGATCATTTCCACCAAAATTAGAGGGACTGACCGATGGAAGGAGGTGGACATGGCCCACTTGTACATTGCCCACCAAGTCTCTCAGGGACTAAATTACAATTGGGTGTTGTAATTTGTCCAAAAATAATTGAGGATGTGAAGAAGGCCCACAAGACACCCAAGTACATATTTATTTAGGGTACAATCCTCTTACTGCTGGTCTTTGATGAGATTTGGGTGCTTGATTACAACTCAGGTTCATTGAAGTAGGTGTACCCTCCCAATGATAGGTCACCCATCGAGCACTTCAAAACATTCACTTGTGCTCAGCACATTACCCCATCATACAAGATGAAGACGAGGTACTGATTCGATGGGATGAAGGTGACTTTTGGAAATGAATGGTGCATCCTAAAGGATTTGCCCCCTTTGACTATAGACCAAGTAACATTTACTATAAAACAACATTACTCCCTAGCATGCATTCACATGAATCCATCGGGAGAGCTTTTATCATGTCTTAAACTACCATATCCCTTCTTTATGTGATACTTCATGGATGTCGTTAACTAGATATATGATGTGCAATCGATCATTTTGTAGGTAAAGTAGATCGATGTAGAGTACCACACCCTCTAGAAAATGTATGTATACTCAAGTAAAAAGGCTTATGTGGAGAGGTCAGAAATTGACTTAACTAACATCAAAGTAAAGGATATTTAGGTTAGGGAGAAAGTCCATAAATTATTCTATATGTTATGCCCTACTAGTACCCTCAAAATGGAGACCTTAAAGAGAGGATCCCCCAGGCACCACAACCATGAAGGAAGCAATTAGAGCCGAGTTCCAATTTAAGTGGGCAACAAGCCCAAAAAAAATAGCAAAGGATGATGAAGGTGTAGCCTTCTATACCCACTAATTCTTGCCCTTCCATCCCACATCCACGTCCACCTCACCCTTCACCTTCTCCACCTCGCTCTTCACCTTGTCAATCTCCATCTCCTCCTCATACTCCATCTCCTATTGCCTTGCCATCCCCTACTCATTCCACTCTTCCTCACTCATTAACCCAGACCTTTTATCTCCTCATCCCACTCCTCCACTTTCTCCACCTCCATGACCACCTTTGCCTCTACCTTCTCCAAAGACTACCACAGGGTTAGCCCCACAACAACCTCCAAGGTGAGTGCCCCAATAGGTGAATCCTTAGGTAAAAGTCCATAGTTTGGGATCAAATTTTGAAAAGTCTGCATCCCCA
Organism: Torreya grandis; assembly: GCA_037957365.1. Lineage (NCBI taxonomy): Eukaryota > Viridiplantae > Streptophyta > Pinopsida > Cupressales > Taxaceae > Torreya > Torreya grandis. Next base: position 1,639,316 of record JARHVA010000304.1, on the reverse strand, counting down.
ATATAGAAGGCTTCATCTGATGATCCCCAACTTGATGTTGGAGTGGGAACTAGTGAGATGGCCACAGAAAGCCATCAAGAGGGTGAGCTTGAACGAGACCTAGAAAGGGGGAAGAGGCCAGTAGAAAAAGAATTGGATCTATTTCATGTAAGTTATCAATTTAAGTTATAATAAAGAGAAGAAACTTGATATAGGTATGGTTGAAAAACCTATTTATTTATGCACATGTTGAATCAGAAGATTGTGAAGAACTATTTGGCTTGGGAGAAAGACCTATAGATAAGAAAGTACTAAAGAAAACTTATTTGTTAGATAGATAGTTAGGTGGATTGCTTAGCGATTTCAAAATGGGAATAAATTATATGAATATTAACAAACAAGTATTTATCATACTAGATGTTGATTGGGTTAGTGTTTGAAGCAGTTATCCTGTTGGTGGAATTTGGCTTGAATCCGATAGAGTAACGTCACTCGAGAACTTAGTTGAGAGGTGACGATGAGTCAGATCTCAATAGGATTGTTGAATTAATTATGGTAATGAATATAATTGATGCTAATTGGTGTGAAAAAAACTCTTAAATACCTAAGTTTCTGATAATTATTGTAGATGATTTAACCTCCTCAGTGCTTCTCTTTTTACAGGCACAAGCAAGAGGTGAAAGTCAAGGTGCAAGTAGGCCATATAAATAATTTATCCATGCAAAGGCTCACAACAAGATTTATATGAGTTATATTTAGAAAAGGTCAATGGATGATTACATGGTTTTGATTAAGGAGATACACCTTGACCATCAATGATCAGGGTTTCCCAAAGGTGACCATCAACGGTTACCCTAACCATCGACGATTAGGTCCTAAAGGAAAAAGGGGTTGAAGGCAGGGTTGAGCCAATTTGTGAAACTAACTATGGATGAGCTTGGTTAGGCTAGATTGGTTCAGATTGGTCCCAAGAGGGTCCTAAGCAGTCGATGGTTTTTTTGACATTCAAAATCATAGTGTGCATATTTTTTATGTCTACATTTTACCCCTTTTTATTGTGCGGCTTATATGAATGAGCTACAAAACAAAAACAAAGTAGTGGTCAAAGGTCTGGTTGCCATGAGAGTAGGAGGAAGTATTCCCCCTCAAACTGAGAGTCGATGAGGTGAAACCAAAATCAGGTCAGGGTTTGATAAATGGTATATGGTGAGTCATGAGGTGGTGACATGAGGTTGGACATTTGAAATGCAAACTCATGCACAAAATGTAACTAAGTATGATTAGTCAAGATTGTGCAAAGATTAAGTTACCAATATTGGTAAAAATAAGGATCGGTACTAAGAAATACAAGTGATAAGTAAACTATGGGACCGCTTGTAGGTGTGGTGGTTGGGAACACTCATAAATGCAAGTCTCCCAAGTGATTTCTGTGTTTTTGATGGGTATCCAAGGTAGGAAGTGCTCCTGGAAAAAACACAAAAGTTTTAAGTGTCACATGTATTTGAGGTAGGAAGTGCTCCCAAAAATACATAAATGAGTATTATATGTATGAGGTGACATAGAATTCAAAAGGGTCAACATGGTAATGTTATAGCTACGATCAAAGGACCAAGTAAAAATTATCACAAATAGCATGCCAGATGGGCCAAAATGGACCAACAGTGACGTGACTAAGTGGTTGGGTTGGAATGGGTCTATAAAGGTTGGTTGGGAATGGCTAGGCTGACTCCAGATGCACTAGGCAAGTGGGTGCTACCTACATAGTTCTATGGATGAAATATCCATAAAAAACTTCAGGCCAAATGTAGTTCTTTCAGTAGGATAACTTTTCACCAGCTAAGGGGAAAACTCGGCCTATGGATGTGGACTTAGCATAGTTTTGGCATGAAATTTTTTTAGGTGAACAAATCGATGACTTCACATCAATAGTTTGGGGAGCTAAGTCTCTCTCATATTAGCAGGTGGAGCTACATTTATTGAAATCCAAAATGTGAAAGCAGGAAAGTATTTACAAACATAATAAAGTAAATCATGGGTTATACTTTTAACTTGAAATTATGAAATGGAATTTTGAGAAAGGAATATATATATATAAGAAGAGATAGACAAGGGGAAAGTTATGTGAGCAACAAACTCATCAAGTTAGGAATCAGAAACTAGATAAATGTGTTGGAAGAAGATTTTAACTTTTAGACTGGGAAAACCTCTATCATTTCATGGGTTGAAAAAGATATAATCACATCCATAAGGGTATGAAACATACACCAATTTTTTTTTAAACCCTGATAACTTAATTTGACAACTTCTTGTATTTTCTAATAGAAACAACTAAGATATTGCCCCTATTGCCACTGAGATTTTCTCATATGTGAGAAATATTAATTAAAACTCAAAATATTAACTTTGTAATTTAATTCCTTATACTCCATAGTTTAAAATTTATGACAATAGCAATGAAAATCAAATACGATGAATTAAGCAGAAAGACATAATTCCAAAAGATATGACTAACTCAAATGTTAGAAACACCTTTCTTTCATTGATTTCAAAGAGTAGAAGAATTGATCTATTTGCAAAGCTTTTTCCCATATTCTATTTGTTTTGAACCCTTAATATGAGCTTCGAACTTGTATTTATAAGCAAAAGTGGGTGGTTATGGTGCAAAACCACATAATTTTCCTTTTTACAGAAGTTCTAAAACACCAATAAGAATTTACATTTTTTTAAAAAGGTGCTAAATCTCCTCAAACAATTAGCACTACTTACAAAAACATATTAGACTTTCTTGCGCTATTTGCAAAAGTGTATTAACAACTTGCATAACTTGAAAAAGCAAGTTGGCACAAAATTGAAAAGAGGAATTGCAGAAACAAAAGGCACATTTACAAAAGAGGGAAGCATGCATAAATCAAAATCATGTACAAATAAGTAAGGAAGAGAAAAGTAGGAACACATAAAGCAATTGTTCATTCCTCTTATTGTCATGTTGACAATTCTCTCCCTTTTAAGAAGTCATCAAATCTCTAGAGAATTGTCCTAATCAAATCTTCATATGGTCCATCCGTGTACCTGTAGGCAATATCTGTTGAATAGTCTAACTCTTTTATCTCTTGATGCTTACTTCAGAGACTATTCACTTTCTTATCTAAAACATCCACATTCACTTGGTTCTTGGATAGCTGATGAAGTTCTTCATAACTGATTGTGGATGAAGAGGAAATGTCTTGAATATATTTCTTGAATTCCCTACTGATAGTTTCAATCAAAATCACATTTCCTTCTTGATCTCTATCATTGAAAAAGTGACAATTTTAACTTATTGATGTCAGTGTCAAGTCCCATCATTGCATCATTTCCTAATGCCCTTGCACTACTAAATTTATGAACACATCCTTGAAGAGACTGGATTCTAAATCTGGTGGCCCAAAGGAATTTGATTTGATAAACAATTTCATCTGTATCGATTACTCCTTTTTCAACAAGGTCATTAGAAGAGTATTTGGAGAATTCGACTAACCCAAGTAAAAGTTCCTCCTAATTTTATTTCTCCTCAGCATATACACTTCTTTTATTGCCATTTCTTCACACTGTGACTAAATTTTAGAAAAAAACTATTACTGTGGCAAGGATTGTTGATGTTCCCTGATTTATAATCTTCTCAATCCAGTCTTTCATTGCATTACCCATCTGACCCACTTCTCTCACCTTTTCTAGTGTCTCTGCATGTAGACTTGATGAAGCAATAATCGGTTGAATTGGCCTAATCAATATGTGAATCACTCAGCTCAACTATTCCACTTTAGCTTTTATTTCATCTTTGGTCACTTTGTCTTTGTCCATTTTTTTAAAATAGTGCCAATTGCAAACTAAACATCTCCTTTCATCCCTTACCTAGTTGACTTACCCAAATGAATTCTGGAGACATGATAATCTTTAACATTAGCTTTTGACACCTGTTTTTCAACCATAGGAACAACTAATTCTACATATTTCTCTCCATTCTCATCTGTAAGCATTCGTGAGACCATTTTCACATTATTTGGTCTTTTCGAGTAAGAGGATATCAATGTTTCAAAATATATTTCTTTAGGTTCAACAACCTTACTTGTCCTCTTCACTATTGTGGACAACCAATATGAAGTTGAAGTAATTCGGAACTCTGAGATGAGCGTTCAATTTGCTCTTGCATATTGGTTGTTTCCATAGGAATATTTGGAGAAGGTAGAATGGGTAAATCACATTTTGAAGGAGAAGATGGAGGAGTGGGAATAATTTATTGCAAAGGATAAGCAATTGATGTAGGTAACACTATATCATCTAAAGCTAAAAATTGTTGTGTTGTGTTCTCTACCAATTCTTGACATAAAGGATAATTATCAATTGGAATTTCTTGAGAAATCAAAAGTTTAGGAGAAGAAGAAGAATTTGTTTTACTAGACCTTTTAATATTCAACTTGAGAGGTTTTCATGGTTGAATCTCTTTTTGAATAGCTTCAGGTTCATGCACTTCTTCCACCATGAGAATTTTTTCACTGGGACTTGCCTCATTTGTCTTTGGCTACTCATCTTGTTGCTTATAAAAGCTACCAAGTTTGTCTTCTCTAGGAGGTGTAGGAAAGCCAATATTCACAACATCAACCCCTTTATTTTTCATCCACTTGAGAGTCTTGTGAAGTACGGCTCTTGTCCTATCCCTAAGAGAAGTAGATTCTTTTCTATCCCAATGTACCATAGACAATGGCTTTGCCACAATGCCTTCCTTTCCAAATATAGGGTCTAACGTGACCCCATCATCAACCAAATATTTTGGTACTTACATTATATTGAATTCCATTATTTATTTCATGGTAAACCGTGAGTAATCCTTTATCTTTACTGCTTTCTCATCTTCACAATTCATCCAATAATCTTTAAAGTGTGGAACATGTTGAAAAGAGGTCCCAATATTGTGTCCAATAAAGCCTGTATTATCAAAAGACACCTTGCTCTCAAATGTTGTGAGATTGAAGTTAGACATATACTGTTATACTATCTTAGCTTTCAACAATGAAGGACAAGTATACCTGCCAATTGAAATTAGAAATTTGTTTCTTGTTTTGAATTTACCTATTAGCAACTTGTGTGCTTCAACAAGTTGTGTTGTCAATTCCATCAATGCCCACTTATCACTAACATATCTCAGAAGCATATAAGGAGATATATCGGAACCACCAACTCTCAAATAACTAAATGTTGAGAACTGTATAAACCAAGCACCCCACTTGGCCATCTTGGTAGAAGCTGCAACTGACATCCTGGTGTTAAAAAGATCTTTCTCAAACAACTGGATAATGAAGTGAATAAAGCAATCATTAATTCTTTTTAAGTGACAAATGCTTTCTTTCAATTCAACTAGGGATATAAATCATACACCATTGTTTTTCTGAAATCACCCACTATGTGTAACCCAACAAAATACCTTTAGCTTGCTACAACGTAGACAAGATATGAAGTCATGTAAAATTTTGATGTTTCTTTCACTTCTAGGAGCTGCTTATGAATTGAATTGTTGACCAATTCACCCCAATTGATATACTGCTTGTTCTGAAGGATGATCCAAATAAACTTGTACATCCAATTTTGAAAGTTCTTATACATTTTATTTCCCACCACCGTATATAACAAAGTGATTATATCACTTATCTCATCTTTGAAGTCTGACCTAGGGAGATTCTTAGGATGTCGAGTAGAAACATGTTTATGTTTGGTTAACCATGCTTTATTAACCTACTTAGAACATGCTACAACATTCTCATCCTAGAAGATTTTAGATGACTCAGGAGTCAAATACACAAAATTTTCACAATCTGGAAGATGGAGAACGATGTCGATTCATTTAGGTGTGAAGCTTACTACCAATTCTCTTATATAATCTCTTACTTCACATGTCTCCGTATTGTAATGGTCAAGACCAACTCAGGAGACTGTAGTGATACTAGAAATGTCATTGCTTTTGCCAACCCACTATCATAGATGCTCTAACCAAAATCCATCTTATGTACCGCATTCATTCTTTCCCAAAACTCACCCAGGTCGATATGACCAAATCAGTATTAGTGATATTTTATGTGTTGGAGTTTAATGGCGAGAAAAGAACCATTCCTTGATATTGATATTTCATCATAGCTTTGTCCTTGGCTGAGATCGATGATTTCAAGATAGGTGACGAAGACATTAAAAATTTCTATTGACTTTTACTTGTTGAATTTTAAAATGATATAAATGATTTGGTGTACTAAAAGTTAATTGGATGGCTTGAAAAAAGTTTACTTACTGTTTTGGTCTACAAACCATTCCTAACTTTTAAAAAAATGCTTCCCAGCGAATAATATCTTCTTGCCCAATTATCTTGCTCGATTTAAACTTTCCTGTGATCAAATTAACCTATATCCACGATATGAGTTCCACTGAAAAACAAAAACACATCCAAATGAAAATTTTTAATTTCCCATCTTTTGATTAGAAATCCCACTCTTTCAATTAAAAATTCCCATTCATGTTTGATTCTAATTCTGGAATAATGAAATGAATGGCCAACTGATCCTTTTCATAAACTTAAACTCTTATAAAATGCCTGTGACCTAAATAGAATTTTAGCAAGCCAATCACAATAATTTAATTTTCAAATCTACGATGACATCCTTTTGGCTCTTCTTATCAAATTATCAAAAATAAATTTTTGATAATATCTTTCCTCTTTTGTTGGAGAAAGATATAAAAATAATCTTTTTTGTCTATTTTATCTCTCTCCCCAAACTTCATCTGGTGAATTAAAAACAAAATAAAATGATTTTTATTTTAATTGGCTCCTTGGGAGAGCCGTATGACTTTGGCACAATTCTTCTTTCTCTTGTTGGGTGTCACTTCTTTCTAAGTTGCTACTGTTCTTGGCTTGGTTGGGGTGCAATATATTCTGAACAAGATTTCTTATTATTGCTCTTTCTACTGCTACTGCTACTGCTACTACTACCACCATTTTGTATATGAACCTTTGTGATTGTCGTTCTCCCTCTCTCATGCACATCAAAGTCTATGTCATATAAATTAAATTTCATGTATTCATCTTCCCATTCTTAGATTCACTCATTATCATGGTTGGTTGCAATTCTTAGGCCGTACGACTGAAAAAAAAAAAAAAAAAAACTTTTTCTAATTTCTATCTTTATGTGATTGCCTGCTTCTATTTTAACTTCACCTCATTTTCCCAAGATGCTGTATTACTAAATAAAAATAAAAAAATCAATTTAAATTTGTGATCAACATGTGTTCTGAATTGTATTCTAGAAAAATGAAACTTCCCTTTAGTGCCCCTTCGAAGAATAATTTGCAAATTGCATGGAAGAAAATGAATAACTACCTCATGAGGAACTAGAGAAAAGAAGAAGTCAATTTAACACGATCTGAAAAAAATTAATTCATTTGCATGATCACAGGAGGAAATTGTGGGAATTGCATGCAGGAAAGAGAAGCTTCGAATTCTCAATGGGAATTTGCACAGAGTTGAAAAAGAATTTGTAATTTAGAATTTTCATGGGAGAAGAAGTGGAATATGGAATTTAATTAAAACTTGAAACTCAAAACGTTTTTACAATTTGCATGGAACCAAAAAGATTCTGGCAACTTGCACTTGAAAAGTTTTTAGCAATTTGCACATTACAAATAAGAAAATATTTTAATGCAATTTTGGAGGAGTGAAAAGGCTTTAGCAAACTTTTCATTTCTGGAGAAGCAAATGATTTTTAATGCACAGGAGGATTTAGGCATGCTTTGAATGCTATTGGGCCAAAATGGGAAAAACATTGAAAATTTTAATTAATCAATATTTTTAAGTATTTGATTAATTATTTTTTTATTTTATCTAGGTTATTCAATTTCATGTAAAACTCAAATTTTAATTGATGATTTTCTCGTAAAATTATTTTTTATGATTTTTGCCCTTTTTTTTAAAATTAGGGATAACGCACAGGCATAGGCATAAGATGCACAGGTGGCAGCAACACTAGCAACAATAGAGGCCCAAATTATAGTGTTATAAGGATAGGTGGCCACTTTGTAGGCACAAATGGTGACTCTTACTAGTGATCAAGATTAGGCAAGGATCTCTCTTGGGTCAGTGATGCAGTAGAGAGATTCATTGAGATAGAGGGTAAGAGCAGCTATAACAATAGCAAGAGGGACTCCAGACACAGTGTTGAGGGCATGGTACTTAGCCACTGTGGAGGAGCTTAAGTATTATGAGGCTATAGTGTTAGCACAACTGCCTCTAGAGATGAGATATGGTGAGTACCAAGCCAACATGGGAGGGAGTCCCTCTGTAGCTACTCTAGGACATTGGGCTTCCATAGTGGGCTAGGTAGGGATACCAAGAGGCATGATTTACACATGTTTTGATATGTTGGTAGAGATAGGTGTATAATATTTTGATATCAGTCTGCGTGCCATTGCAGTGAGATGTACATGTTTTGAGAGAGGGTGACATTATGACATGTATTTATTTTTTTGATGTATATGATGATCGTGTTATTGTCATTTGATGATATATATGATGTATGTTTATGGTTCATGGTTTATATTGTAATGTGGATATTTATGTTCATATTTATGGTTGATGGTCTATGGTTTCATGCATGTGCTTTATGAGATGTTGACTTAGTAGCTTAGGCATGTGATGTTTAAAAGATGGTTATGATGCTCTTATGTTGTTCATGGATATGAGAGCATGTGTTATGGATGGATATATGTCATAAGATGATGTGATCATGGTGAGTTTATATATGGTTGTGCTGGTTGGTTTGCATGAGTTGATGTTATAAGATGTATTGTTGTGATGTTATGGTAAATGGATAGATAGATAGATGATATATGATATGGTTCATAATGTCTTGATCATTGATTTTGTTTATGCTCATGATGATGAATGGTGTATTTAGGGTTGTTTATGATGTGATATATGTTAATATAGTGTTTTGATGGTAAATGGATAGGATGATGTTTATGATATGATGTGATATGATGTGATGTCATGTTGTTCTGATCATAGATAGATGTGTGATGTGGTTCCTGGACATAGTTCACAATGTTGCATTTGTTATTTGATTTTTGTTTTTTATGATCATTTACATAAAATGTGAACATGGTTAAGGATGTAATGAGAATACATTAAGTAGATAACAAAATAAATGTAAGGAAAATGATAAGAATCATGAGATGTATGTCTACATAAACCAATAAAATGTAAGAAATGAAGCATGATGCCTTTTCATTGGTAAGGACAAAAATTGAAACCTGAAGTTGGATTAGCTCAATGAAAATAAGCCTTTCAAATGATTCCCATTAGCATGCTTAGGTTGATAATTAGTATCTTGATCACATTATCTCAAGTAAGCTCATAGTCCCACACATATGATATATGAAGGGAGGATGGGTGAAACTAGAACATTTTTTGTGAGACTAGCATGCCTCTTTTGTAGCCTTCCAAGAAGATAATATAAGCAAGTCTATGCTCATATATAGTGTAGACTGATTGATGGGGGAAGTTTATTGAAGAGAGCCAATTGTGACTGTCCAAGATTATTGCTTTTATGAGAGCTGATTATGATGTTTCTCATTGCTTTTGGTTTTGTTTATGGGTCATTCGCTACATTTGATTTTATTTCAGGGTTGGGGAAGCTGATCGATGCAAGAAGCTTCCAAGAAATTGCTAGCTTTGACAAAGGCTTTACTCAACCATCCTTCAAGGGTGTGGTCTAAGTTTATATGCTTAGTTTAAATGATTTTGATAGCTGTCCTTCAAGGGAGTAGTCCACCTTATGTGTTGCAATTTGAGATGAGTTTTCAAAAGATGTCCTTCAAGGGATTAGTATTTGAATGCTAATAATGACCCATGATTTGTTTCTGACTTTTGATATTTCTTTTGTTTGATTTATGTTGGGTGAATATTTTGTCAACCAACTAACTAGCATTCAAAATAGTTCCTATCACCACAACATAGGGAGATCGGTCATCCAGATGTGCAGGTTTACTGCATCACAAGGGGACAAATCTCTCCTCTCATCAAGGGGAGGTTCCGTATTAAAGATGTGGAGCTATATACAATATAAATGAGCAAAAAATAAGACACAGGGGTGGGACAAACCATCCATCTCTCTTCTTTCAGAGATGATGCACATAGACAAAGGAGAAAATCCTGGCTATAAACGCTGAAGGCACTTCTCTTCTTTCAGAAGTGTCCTTACAGGAAACAACAGGAGTTTCTTTTAGGTAGTGAAATAACCAGTGATCAAAAAAATGTAGGAACAACAGGATGAAAGAGAGCACAAAGTCTCCACCTCAACTGCCCAAAGAGTATATCACAAAAGATAATGGGGGCACAAAGTCACCCCAAAATCCTCAACACAAAAGGAATGGAAAACACAGACTAAAATCAATTGTGAAAGCACAAAGTCTTCTCACAGTTGGTTTTAAGACACTTCTTTGTTACCTTCACTAATTATGCGCACCAAATTAAATGAATAAGGACACCTTCAAATGACACAAGTTAGAACAACACAAAGTCTGTGAAAAACCTGCTTTCTCATTCAGATAACAATGGAAATGAAATTACAACCTAAACTCAAAGTCTTAGTCTTCTTCTTTCAAAATGGGTAGAGTTTCACTTTTGTAAAAATGAGAAGTCTCCCTTGCAAATGAGAGAATTAACAAACTTATAGCCACTACGCAAGGATTGGCACCTTTTTCCATGGGATGGCCCATGCTGCAGTCAATGTCTTCAATGCGTCTCTAGTTTTGTCTGGAGAGACCATACTGAGAACAGTGCGCTACCATAACTATGGCGTGTCCCTTCATCTAACATGTCTCTTCCTTGGTATGGCATGTCTTGTCCTTTCTCTAATGTTTGCGTAGCTGTCCAATTTGCCATTACTTCATGGAGGAAAAAACAAGCTTGCATCCTTGGTTTGGTGCGCTCAGAAGTCTACTCGATCCACTGTTTCACCTATTGGAAATAACTCTTTTGAAGATATTTCTGATCATTTGGTCTCGCTCCTCTCTTCACTGCTTAAGCACTTCTTTGCTCTTTATAGCCCTTCTTGCCTAAGTCTTTGGGGGGTCCTTTTTACATCTTTGATAAGTGGCAAGTTCTGCTATTATGAAACTCATTAGAAACTTATGGAAAATTGGGTCCATGACACATTTTGCCCGAGCAACTCCAAAAGGGGAACATAGATGCAAACACTTGTCACGTTCCGTTGAGTCATAACAAGACACGTGATGTATTTCACTTAACTTATAAAAGCTTTAAAAACCTTTGTGGGTCCTACAAAAGATGACAAGTGGTGGCTTCTGCTCTGCTTTATAATGGACACGTGGTGGCTTCTGCTGTACTTTGTCTTTTTCCATCAGGCACTTTTTTGCACGCTTTTTCTCTTCAGTCGGGCTTTTCCTTTGCTTTCTTCGGGCTCTCTTCCTGGGTGAATTCCTTCAGCCAAAATGTCTGAAGGACTCTACTTTGCCTTTTGCCTTGTTCATTTTTTTGAAGGAGTTCACTTTGTTCGTTTTGGCTCACGGTCCTCCACAAGGGCACTTGACTTGATTTATGGCCCTCTGTAGGGGCATTTGTTCCTTCAGTGATGGGGCTGCCCCTTGAACCTACCGATTGAACTGACCGATTGAACCAACTTTGGTTTAATGGTTAAATGGTTCATTATTCATTATTTGGACAAGTCCTTTGTTCTTTTGAACCAAGCGCATTGAACCAACTTGGTCATTGAACCTCTTGTCCCCGAAAATGCCACTCATTTTTGGGACAACCTGCAGACCAAAATTTTTCTCTTCCCTTCTCAAAATTTGTTCTGAGCTTTCAAATTCCTCATTTTTAAGCTTTTTCCATAAAGGGGGTTCATAGGTTCAATAGGTTAAAAAAGCTTGTGCGGGTGAGATCAGTCAAAAAAACAAGCTTCTAACACTTGCTCGTTTCCAAGATTACTTCAGCGCCTTGGTTCAATCAAAGGATTTCAATCAGCAAATAATAAAAGACTTAGGCTTGAACCATTGAACTTTGAACCACATTGGTTTAAAGGTTCAATGGGTTTGATGACCAAGTTGGTTCAATGCGCTTGGTGCAAAAGAATAAAGGACTTAGCCAAATAACGAAGAATGAATCGTTGAACCATTGAACCAAAGTTGGTTCAATCAGTTGGTTCAATCAAAAGGTTCAAAGGGCTACCCCAAGGCAAAAAAGGCAAGTGCCCTTGCGGAGGGCAGGCAACATTGGTTCAAAAGCTCAAAAGTGGCACACAAGTGGTTCAATGAATGGTTCAACCAAGGAGCGAAGAAGCGATTGAACCAAGGAGTGATAAAACAAATAGACAAAGCTGGAAAAGACAAAAGCAAAAAGCAAATGAAAAGACTGCAGAAAAGAGCCTAATGAAAAAAGACAAAGTGCAGTAGAATATGTCACATGTCTTGTTATGACTCAGTAGAAAGTGACAAGTGTTTGCACCCGTCATGCAAGAGCGGCAATTTTTGCCGCCCTTGCATCTTTTGGTCTCTTCCATGCAGGAGTGGCAAATTTTGCTGCCCATGCATCCCCATTTCTTCTCCACCAGGTGTGAGGGTGGCATTTTTTGCCACCCTTACACGTTCTTCTTCTTCAACACGCTTCAGTGACAATTTTTTCCGCTGACATACTTTCTCCCTGACGTGCACAGGCGGCAATTTTTGCCCCCTGTGCACAAGAACTTCTCTAATATGCAAGGGCGGCAATTTTTGCCACCCCTACATACCTTCTTCTCATTTTTCCTAACTCTGAGAAATTTTTATTTTTCTTATTTTCCATGCCTGCTCCCCTTTTCTTCCACTTTTTGACCTGCTCTCGCCTCAGCCTTTTCAAACGCATTTCCCTAGTCATGATCACTCAAATGTGCAGTTTTCCTAGATTGCTAAATTTTCTCCTAATTGCACAATCATGATTATTACTGTAGTTTCTCTAAAGGATCCCTCTTCATCGACGTCTTTTTAACAAAAGTTCTTCCAGATCACTGAAGTTTCTCTGAAGAAGTCGAAGACCATGAAGAGGACTGGAAATAAAGATTGAAGCTTTTCTTCCATGCTTTATTCAAAATGCACTTTGTAATTGACTTGGGACATTTTCACATGCATTTTTGTAATATGTAATTACATGTAAAAAATCTGTAAAATATCTCAAAATCAAAGATGACTCATCTTTGACTAAGATATTTTTATATTTTAATCTTTTTAATTTTGAAGGTTTCTCCCTATATATATAGGGGACCTCATTTGGAAAAAGGATCTCTGATAATTGAGAGCAAAAACTCTGTTAAAGTTGAGACACTTCTTAAGACTCTGTGGTCAACTTGAAAATCATATTTCATCAAATCAATGAGAAATAGGTTTATTTCAGACTTTGTGTTGAGGTAATTTGTGTTACTTAGGAAATAGTTTTTATGTTCTTTTCCTGATAATCTCTTATCTGTTTGGTTTAATAAGCAAAGTGTGTGTATTGATATTATCTGAGGATGTTTCTAAAAAATAGAAGAAAGACTTGGAGCTAATTTTATCTTGGTGATCCTTTTATCCTTTATAGTTTTAGGTGAAGACTTTGTGCTTCATTTCACTCTACGGTTACGCATATTCCGGATAAGTGAAGGAGGCAACGAAAGACTTTGTGCTTACGTGGGTCTCCTTGTGAACTTTTTTACCTACTTCAGGAGATTTTCTGCTCTATGCTAGATACCATTCCTGAAAGAAGAGGAATGTTATTAGCCAACGACCAAGATTTATTTCTCTTGTTCTTTGGACATCACCTCTGAAAAAAGAGAGGTGGATGCTGTTATACTGCCCCGAGTATTATTTTTTGCTTATATATATACATATAGTGTATAAATATTCATTGAGAACCTCCCCTTGATGAGAGGAGAGATTTACCTCGTCCAAATGTGGTAAATCCACACTTTTTGTGGCATAAATCTCTTTGTACTATGGTTGATATACCCATTTTTTCATCAATTAGTTGATGACAAAATTTTCACCCAACAGTTTTTGGCGACTCTGTTAAGGATGAACGTGCAATTTGAAACCTCAATTTTTAGATTGAAGTAGTCCCTTCTCTTATCCATTACATAGTCTGGCAACTCTATTCCATGTCTTACCCATTATCATTATAGCCTTACCATCTTCTTCCATCTTCGTTATATTATCTGTTCTGTAAAACCAGAGCCGCTGGGAAGAGCGCGCAGTTTGAAGTCTCAAGCTTCAAGCTGAAGTAGATCCTACTCTTTTCCATTTTTGTTCAGCAATCTGGCAACTCCACGTTATACCAGAGGCCAAAAATTCCAAGGTGTTTTTGACCCTACTTTTGAGTTGGTGTAGTAGAGTAATTTCGAGTTGTTTCCTCCACAACCTCACCTTAGACAAACTAGGAGTCTTCCTCCTAGCCCTACCAGGTCACCAGCACAAGGCAGAGCTTCTTTTTCTACTGCTAGCAAAGCTTTGCCTATCCATTCTACACCTAGATTTGTGATCCCACTTTTATATAATCAAATCATGGCTCAAGGCCCCTCGGGTAACTCTTTTGGTCCACTTAATTTGACTCCACCCCTGCATGAGCTTCCACGCAGTTCAAGGAAATTTTTTCTTAAATTCTTTAGTGATGGGAAAGTTCATCTTGATGAACATGTTACAGCTTTCAGCATACCCTATGGTGTAATAGGGGTGGAATTTGAAGACATAGCAGTCAGGCTGTTCGTGGAGACACTACAAGGCGCTACTGCACACTAGTTCTACCACCTGTAGGCTGGATCAGTGACTGATTGGGACACTCTGAAAGACAAATTTGAAGCCAAATTCAAGCCTACAAAAGATGCACATGCCTTACTGGCCTAGCTCACTTAGATGAAGAAAAAGCCTCATGAGCCTATGAGGGATTTTATTGCTAGGTTCGACAAGCTGAGGCACAAAATTCCCATGGTCGCCTAGCCAACACCTCAAAATCTCAAGTGTTTTTTTATCAACTCACAGCTATTTAAAGTGAGTTTCTTGCTGAGACGAGTTAGGCACATAGACCTTGCTACTGCTCATGACTTGGCTATTGAGGTAGAAGATGACCTTATCTTGGCTAGAAAGATAAGAAGAGATCTAAATAGAGGTAAATCTTTTTCTTCTTCTGAATACTCCCTTTTAGCCACCACTAATCTGATGGTGCAGAAGCTAGCAAATGAATTGCTGGTCCTCAGAAGACAAATGGCCCAAGTTATGTCTGCTTCTCCTAATCATTATATGCCAAAGAAGACATTTTAGAATTGGGCATACCAAGGCAATGCTGCCAGGAATCAAGGAGCCAAATTGCCTTCCTCCCCTGTAGAAGAACCTTGCCCTTGAAGCACCGCCAATAAACTCAGTAGTTGGATATTTGGAAATAGAACATGATTTCTCTTTCTAGCCTGAGTTTGATAAAAAAGAACTAGCTGACAACTCTCACATCAGTTTCTTAAACTACTAGGATGAACCCAGAAGTGAAGGTGAAGCAGTCAAAAGATCATACACAATATTCACCAGGTCCAATAATTAATCAGCCTAGTAGGCCGACAAAGAGAAGACAGAGGAGCGACCCCAACCAACAATTTCAATTACTGAGTAGAGAACCCCTCTTTCTTTCTAGTCAAAGGACCCAATGATTGCCAAAGAAGTAAGTACATCAAATATCTCTGCACCTTCTACTTCAAATTCGTAGATCAGTCCTTCCCCTCCCAAAAACCAAAAGGATGAACTCACATCCTCTCTTCCAAGTCCATCTCAGTCATTTGACATGATTGATCATGTTAATAAATATAAAATTCAAAACATTGAGTTTGAATCCCTGCAAGCCAATCCTGAGCAATTAAACATTGGTGGAGAACCAGGTGCAGACCTATCTGAGGCAAAGAATGTGGTTACCTAAATGTCAGCCCCTGCTACTCAAATTTTGTTTGAGCCTTCAAGCAGGGGTAATTACTTCTTGACCACATAGGACACCCATGTCCCAGCTGATGAAAGTCCTGTAGTTGGCAATCCAAGATTTCATCTAAACAAGGCATTAGAAAAATTGGTAGGGTGCAGTACAAATCAAGAAGGATCTTCCATCTCTCATGAAGAGAAATCTAATAGAAGATCAACTTTTGATGATGCTTGGATCCTAGAATCTGATGGCAGTAATTCTTTCATAGTTGGATGCAGATCTCTATTGCTTAGATTGAAAACTACTCAGGGTGAAGAGGTCAAAATCCTTCACACCAAAGGAGATGCTGAGCTAATGGTTTGTCAGGAGTTTGATGCTGATAATCAAAGCATGTGCTAGACTAAACGAATAGAACAACAAGTTATGATGGTGGACTATACTGTTGTATTTCAAAGTTAGCTAAAGGTACTCTTCACAGAGAGAGCAAGGAGTTATGGTTTTTAGTTTGAAGACCACATCCCGCCATGGGGCAAGAAGAAGAAAGAGCAAAGAGGAAGACACAAAAAATTGGTTTCCTGGTGGAGAGCTCCATTCAGCTGTCACTATTTCTAGGGACAGAATGGTTTCCTACTGGTTTATCAGGATGGCATCTCTTTTTCTTTGCCTCACAAGCAGCAACATCTGAAGTACTTCAATTCTTGAAGTATCGGATGAGTCCCCCTGTACATATGTATATTTGTATAGTCTTTTACTTTGTTTTGTTCGTTTCATTTTCATTTTTTGAACCTTTTTTCTTGGGTAGCGTGACTCCATAGCCTAATGGCACACTTCAAGGCATTGGATATTCTGGTTTCTACTCCCCTTAGCTGTGTTTTAAGTTTCCAATTGAAGGTAGTTCCCCAACTGGAGCCAGTTGTTGTCCCCAAAAAATGCCACTCATTTTTGGGACAACCTATAGACCAAAATTTCTCGCTTCCCTTCTCAAAATTTGTTTTGAGCTTTCAAATTCATCATTTTTCAACTTTTTTCGTAAAGGGGGTTCACATGTTCAACAAGTTAAAAAAGCTTTTGCGGGCGAGATTTGTCAAAAGAACAATCTTCTAACACTTGGTCATTTCCAGGATTGGTTCAGCACCTCGGTTCAATCAAAGGATTTCAATCAACAAATAATAAAAGACTTAGGCTTGAACCATTGAACTTTGAACCACTTTGGTTCAAAGGTTCAATGGGTTCGATGACCAAGTTGGTTCAACGCGCTTGGTGCAAAAGAACAAAGGACTTAGCCAAATAACGAAGAATGAACCATTGAACCATTGAACCAAAGTTGGTTCAATCGAAAGGTTCAAGGGGCTGTCAAAAGGTGAAAAAGGCAAGTGCCCTTGTGGAGGGCAGACAACATTGGTTCAAAAGCTCAAAAGTGGCACACAAGTGGTTCAATGGATGGTTCAACCAAGGAGCGATAAAACAAATAGAGAAAGCTAGAAAAGACAAAAGTAGAAAGCAAAGGAAAATCATGTAGAAAAGTGCCTGCTGGAAAAAGACAAAGTGTAGCGGAATACATCACGTGTCTTGTTATGACTCAGCAGAACGTGACAAGTGTTTGCACCTGTCATGTAAGAGCGGCAATTTTTGCTGCCCTTACATCTTTTGGTCTCTTCCATGCAGAAGCGGCAAATTTTGCCACCCATGCATCCCCATTTCCTCTCCTCCATGTGCGAGGGTGGCATTTTTTGCCGCCCTTACACGTTCTTCTTCTTCAACATGCGTCGACGATAATTTTTGCCACCGACATACTTTCTCTATGACATGCACAGGCGGTAATTTTTACCACCTATGCAAAAGAACTTCTCCAATATGCAAGGGCAACAATTTTTGCCACCCCTACATACCTTCTTCTCATTTTTCCTAACTCTAAGAAATTTTTATTTTTCCTTTTTTCTGCACCTGCTCCCCTTTTCTTCCACTTTTCGACCTGCTCTCGCCTCAACCTTTTCAAGCGCGTTTCCCTAGTCATGATCACTCAAATGTGTCATTTTCCCAGATTACTAATTTTTCCCCTAATTGCACAATCATGATTATTACTACAGTTTCTCTAAAGGATCCGTCTTCATCAACATCTTTTCAACAAAAGTTCTTCCAGATCACTGAAGTTTCTTTGAAGAAGTCAAAGACCATTAAAAAGATTGAAAATAAAGATTGAAGCTTTTCTTCCATGCTTTATTCAAAATGCACTTTGTAATTGACTTGGGACATTTTCATGTGCATTTTTGTAATATGTAATTACATGAAAAAAATCTAAAAAAATATCTCAAAGTCAAAGATGACTCATCTTTGACTAAGATATTTTTATATTTTAATATTTTTAATTTTGAAGGTTTCTCCCTATATATAGATGGGACCTCTTTTGTAAAAAGGATTTGTGATAATTGAGATCAAAAACTCTGCTAAAATTGAGACACTTCTTGAGACTTGTGCTCAACTTGTAAATCATATTTCATCAAATGAATGAGAAACAGGTTTATTTCAGACTTTGTGTTGGGGTAATTTGTGTTACTTAGGAAATAGTTTTTATATTCTTTTCCTAATAATCTATTATCTGTTTGGTTTAAAAAGCAAAGTGTGTGTGTTGATATTATTCGAGGATGTTTATAAAAAATAGAAGAAAGACTTTGAGCTACTTTTATCTTGGTGATCCTTTTATCCTTTGTAGTTTTAAGCGAAGACTTTGTGCTTACATGTGTCTCCTTGTAAACTTTGTTACCTACTTCAGGAGATTTTCTACTCTATGTTGGATACCATTCCTAAAAGAAGAGGAATGTTATTAGCCAACGACCAAGATTTCTTTCTCTTGTACCTTAGACATCACCTCTGAAAAAAGAGAGGTGGATGCTGTTATACTACCCTGAGTATTATTTTTTGCTTACTTATATATATACATATAGCATATAAATAATCATAGGGAACCTCCCCTTGATGAGATGAGAGATTTACCTCATCCAAATGTGGTAAACCCACACTTTTTGTGTCGTAAATCTCCTTGTGCTGTGGTTGATATACCCATTTTGTCATCAGTTAGTTGATGACAAAATATTCACCCAATAGTTTTTGGCGACTCCACTGGAGATGAACGTGCAGTCTGAAACCTCAAGTTTTAGATTGAAGCAGTCCTTACCCTTATCCATTACATAGTCTGGTGACTCCATTCCATGTCTTACCCATTATCATTATAGCCTTACCATCTTCTTCCATCTCTGTTATATTATCTGGTCTGCAAAACCAAAGCTGTTGGGTAGAGGGTGCAATTTGAAATCTCAGGCTTCAAGCTGAGGTAGATCTTGCTCTTTTTTATTTTTGTTTTGCAATCTGGCAACTCCACATTATACCAGAGGATAAAAATCTCAAGGTGTTATTGACCCTACTTTTGAGTTGGTGCAACAGAGTAATTTTGATTTGTTTCCTCCACAACCTCACCTTAGACAAACTAGGAGTCTTCCTCTTAGCCCTACCAGGTCACCAGCACAAGGTAGAGCTTCTTTTTCTACTGCTATCAGATCTTTGCCTATCCATTCTACACCCATATTTGTGATCTCACTTTTAAATAATCAAATCATGGCTCAAGTCCCTTGGGGTAACTCTTTTGGTCCACTTAATTTGACTTCACCCCTGCATGAGCTTCCACGCAGTTCAAGGAAAAATTTACCCAAATTATTTAGTGATGGGAAAGTTCATCCTGATGAACATGTTGCAGCTTTCAGCATAGCCTGTGGTGTAATAGGGGTGGAATTTGAAGACATAGCAGTCAGGCTGTTCATGGAGACACTATAAGGTGCTGCTGCAGACTAGTTCTACCACCTGCAGGCTAGATCAGTGACTGATTGGGACACTCTGAAAGACAAATTTGAAGCTAGATTCAAGCCTACAGAAGATGCACATGCCTTACTGGCCTAGCTCACTCAGATAAAAAAAGAGCCTCACGAGCCTATGAGGGATTTTATTTCTATGTTCGACAAGCTGAGGCACATAATTCCCATGGTCACCCAACCAACACCTCAGAATCTCAACTATTTTTTCATCAACTCACAGCTGCTTGAAGTGAGTTTCTTACTGAGACAAGCTAGGCACATAGACCTTACTGCTGCTCAAGACTTGGCTACTGAGGTAGAAGATGACCTTATCTTGGCTGGAAAGATAAGAAAAGATCCAAACAGAGGTAAATCTACTTCTTCTTTTGAATACTCCCCTTCAGCCACCACTAATCCAATGGTGCAAAAGCTAGCAAATGAATTACTGGTCCTCAGAAGACAAATGGCGCAAGTTATGTTTTCTTATCCTAATCAGGATATGCCAAGGAAGACATTTCAAAATGGGGCATACCAAGGCAATGTTGCCAAAAATCAAGGGTAGCCAAATCACCTTCCTACCCTGTAGAGGAACCTTGCCCTTGAAGTGTCTCTAATCAACTCAGTAGTTAGATATTTGGAAACAAAACATGATTTCTCTTTCCAACCTGAGTTTGATCAAGAAAAACCAACTGGCAACTCCCACATCAGTTTTTTAAACTACCAGGATGAACCCAAAAGTGAAGGTGAAGCAGTCGAAGGATCATACGCAGTATTCACAAGGTCCAAGAATCAGTCAGCCCAACAAGCTGACAAAGAGAAGATAGAGTAGTGAGCCCAACCAACAATTTCAATTACTGAGTAGAGAACCCCTCTTCCTTTCTAGTCAAAGGACCCAGTGATTGCCAAAAAAGTAAGTACATCGAACATCTCTGCACCTTCTACTTCAAATTCGTAGATCAGTCTTCCCCCTCCCAAAAACCAAAAGGATGAATTCCCATCCTATCTTCCAAGTCCATCTCAGTCATTTTACATGATTGATCATGTCAAGAAATTCAAAATTCAAAACACTGAGTTTGAATCTCTGTAAGCCAATCCTGAGCAATTAAACATTTGTGGAAAACCAGGTGCGGATCTGTCTGAGGCAAATATTGTGGTTACCCAAACATCAGCCCCTGCTACTCAAATTATTTTTGAGCCTTCAAGCAGGGGTAATTACTTCTTGACCATAGAGGACACCCATGTCCCAGATGATGAAAGTCTTGTAGCTAGCAATCCAAGATTTCATCCAAACAAGGCATCAGAAAAATTGGTAGGGCACAGTACAAATCAAGAAGGATCTTCCATCTACCATGAAGAGAAATTTGATAAAAGATCAACTTTTGATGATGCTTACATCCTAGAATCCGATGACAATAATTGTTCCACGGCTAGATGCAGATCTCTATTGCTCAGATTGAAAACTACTCAGAGTGAAGAGGTCAAACTCCTTCACACCAAAGGAGATGTTGAAATGATAGTTTGTTAGGAGTTTGATGATGATAATCAAAGCATGTGCTAGATTGAACCATCAAAACAACAAGTTATGATGGTGGACCATACTGTTGTATTCTGAAGTCAGCTAAAGAAACTCTTCGCAGAGAGAGCAAGGAGTTATGGTTTTCAGTTTGAAGACCACATCCCGCCATGGGGTAAGAAGAAGAAAGAGCCAAGAGGAAGACACAAAAAATTGGTTTCCTGGTGGAGAGCTGCATTCACCCATCACCATTTTTTGAGACATAATGGTTTCCTGCTAGTTTATCAGGATGGCATCCCCTTTTCTTCGCCTCACAAGGAGCAACGTCTAAAGTACTTCAATTCTTTAAGTATCGAATGAGTCCCCCTGTACATATGTATATTTGTATAGTCTTTTGGTTTGTTTTGTTTATTTCATTTTCATTTTTTGAACCTTTCTTCTTGGGTAGCGCAAGTCCATAGCCCAATGGCACACTTCAAGGCACTAGAGATTTTGGTTTCTACTTCCTTCAGCTCTGTTTCAAGTTTCCAACTGAAGGTAGTTCCCCAACTGGAGCCAACTGTTGTCCTCGAAAAATGCCATTTATTTTTGGGACAACCTCCAGACCAAAATTTCTCTCTTCCCTTCTCAAAATTTGTTTTGAGCTTTCAGATTCCTCATTTTAAAGCTTTTTTTATAAAGGGGGTTCACAGGTTCAACAAGTTAAAAAAGCTTCTGCGGTCGAGATCAGTAAAAAGAACAAGCTTCTAACACTTGGTCATTTCTAGGATGGGTTCAACGCCTTGGTTCAATCAAAGGATTTCAATCGGCAAATAATAAAATACTTATGCTTAAAACATTGAAATTTGAACCACTTTTGGTTCAAAGGTTCAATGGGTTCGATGACCAAGTTGGTTCAACGTGTTTAGTGCAAAAGAACAAAGGACTTAGCCAAATAATGAAGAATGAACCGTTGAACCATTGAACCAAAGTTGGTTCAATTGGTTGGTTCAATCGAAAGGTTCAAGTGGTTGCCCCAAGGCAAAAAAGGCAAGTGCCCTTGTGGAGGGTAGGCAACATTGGTTCAAAAGCTCAAAAGCGGCACACAAGTGGTTCAACGAATGATTCAACCAAGGAGCGAAGAAGCGATTGAACCAAGGAGCGATAAAATAAAGAAACAAAGCTGAAAAAGATAAAAGTAGAAAGTAAAGGAAAAGCCCACAGAATAGCGTCCGATGGAAAAAGACAAAGTGCAGCAAAATACGTCACATGTCCTGTTATGACTCAGCAAAATGTGACAAGTGTTTGCACCTGTCATGCAAGAGCGGCAATTTTTGCCGCCCTTGCATCTTTTGGTCTCTTTCATGCATGAGTGACAAATTTTGCCACCCATGCATCCCCATTTCCTCTCCTCCAAGTGTGAGGGCGGCATTTTTTGCCGCCCTTACATATTCTTTTTCTTCAACATGCATCGACGGCAATTTTTGCCACCGACATACTTTCTCCTTGATGTGCACAAGCGGTAATTTTTGCCACCTATGCACAAGAACTTCTCTAATATGCAAGTGCATCAATTTTTGCCGCCCCTACATACCTTCTTCTCATTTTTCCTAACTCTAGGAAATTTTCATTTTTCTTATTTTTTGCGCCTACTCCCCTTTTCTTCCACTTTCTGACCTACTCTCACCTCAGCCTTTTCAAGCACGTTTCCCTAGTCATGATCACTCAAATGTGCAGTTTTCCTAGATTGCTAATTTTTCCCCTAATTGCACAATCATGATTATTACTACAGTTTCTCTAAAGGATCCCTCTTTATCGACGTCTTTTCAACAAAATTTCTTCTAGATCACTGAAGTTTCTCTGAAGAAGTCGAAGACCATGAAGAAGACTGGAATTAAAGATTGAAGCTTTTCTTCCATGCTTTATTCAAAATGCACTTTGTAATTGACTTGGAACATTTTCACGTGTATTTTTGTAATATGTAATTACATGTAAAAAATCTAAAAAAATATCTCAAAGTCAAAGATGACTCATCTTTGACTAAGATATTTTTATATTTTAATCTTTTAAATTTTTAAGGTTTCTCCCTATATATAGAGGGGACCTCTTTTGTAAAAAGGATCTGTGATAATTGAGAGCAAAAACTTTGCTAAAATTGAGACACTTCTTGAGACTTTGTGCTCAACTTGTAAATTATATTTCATCAAATGAATGAGAAACAGGTTTATTTGAGACTTTGTGTTGGGGTAATTTGTGTTACTTAGGAAATATTTCTTATGTTATTTTCCTGATAATCTCTTATCTGTTTGGTTTAATAAGTAAAGTGTGTGTGTTGATATTATCTGAGGACATTTCTAAAAGATAAAAAAAAGACTTTGAGCTAATTTTATCTTGGTGATCCTTTTATCCTTTGTAGTTTTAGGCAAAGACTTTATGCTTCATTTCACTCTATGGTTATGCGTATTCCAGATCAGTGAAGGAGGCAACGAAAGACTTTGTGATTACGTGGGTCTCTTTGTGAACTTTGTTACCTACTTCAGGAGATTTTTTGCTCTATGCTGGATACCATTCCTGAAAAAAGAGGAATGTTATTAGCCAACGACCAGGATTTTTTTCTCTTGTTCCTTGGTCATCAACTCTGAAAAAAGAGAGGTGGATGCTGTTATACTACCCCGAGTATTATTTTCTGCTTATTTATATATATACATATAGTGTATAAATATTCATAGGGGACCTCCCCTTGATGAGATGAGAGATTTACCTCGAGTAGATGTGGTAAACCCACAATTTTTGTGGCATAAATCTCTTTGTGTTTTGTTTGATATACCCATTTTGTCATCAGTTAGTTGATGACAAAATATTCACCCAACAGAACCCATTGAATCTTTGAACCAAAGTGGTTCAAAGTTCAATGTTTCAAGCCTAAGTCCTTTATTATTTGCCGATTGAAATCCTTTGATTGAACTGAGGTGCTGAACCAATCTTAGAAACGACTAAGTGTTAGAAGCTTGTTCTTTTGACTGATCTTGCCTACAGAAGCTTTTTTAACCTGTTGAACCTGTAATCTCTTTTACGGAAAAAGCTTAAAAAATGAGGAATTTGAAAGCTCAGAACAAATTTTGGGAAGGGAAGAGAGAAATTTTGGTTTGTAGGTTGTCCCAAAAAATGAGTGGCATTTTTCGGGGACAACAGCTGGCTCCAATTGGGGAACTACCTTTAGTTGGAAACTTGAAACAGAGCTGAGGGGAGTAGAAACCAAAATCTCCAATGGCTTGAAGTGTGCCATTGGGCTATGGAGTCATGTTACCCAAAAAAGAAGGTTCCAAAAATGAAAATGAAAAGCACAAAATAGAACTAAAGACTATATAAATATACATATGTATAGATGATCTTATCTGGTGCCTCAAGATTTGAAGTGCTTCAGATGCTACCCACTGTCAGACAGTGAAAATGGTGTGCCATCCTGATAAACCATCAGGAAACCATTTTGTCCCCAGAAATGGTGATGGGTGAATGGAACTCTCCACCAAGAAACCACTTTTATGTGTCTTCCCCTTGGTTTTCTTCTCTTCTTGCCCCAAAACAAGACTTGACTTTTGGTCCAAAAACCACGAATCTTTGCTCTCTTGGCAAAGAGTTCATTTTCTTGATTTTGATGGGCAGCAGCATGGCCTAGTACCATAATTTGTTGTTCTGATAGCTCAACCTAGCACATGTCTTGATTGTTAGCATTCGACCCCCGACAGGCCATCAACTCAGCATCTCCTTTGGTGTGAAGGAGTTTGATCTCTTCATCCTGAGCAGTCTTCAATTTGAGCAATATAGATCTGGATCCAGCACGAGTGGAAGAATTTCTGCCATCAAATTCTAGGATTGAAGCATCATTAAAAGCTAATTTTCTATTAGATTTCTCTTCATCAGAGATGGAAGATCCTTCTTGATTTGTACTATGCCCTACCAATTTTTTTGATGCCTTGTTTGGATGAAATCTTGGATTGCCATCTACATGACTTTCATCAGCTGGGACATGAGCATCCTCTATGGTCAAGAAGTAATTACCCCTACCTGAAGGCTCAAATAGAATTTGAGTAGCAGGGTCTGACATTTGGGTAACCACAATCTTTGCCTCATATAGGTCTGCACCTGATTCTCTACCAATGTTTAACTGCTCAGGATAGGCTTGCAGGAATTCAAACTCAGTGTTTTGAATTTTAGATTTTTTGACATGATCAATCATGTCAAATGACTGAGATGGACTTGGAATAGAGGATGGGAGTTTGTCCTTTTGGTTTTTGGGAGGTGGAGGACTAATCTGCAAATTTGAAGTAGAAGGTGCAGAGATGTTTGATGTACTAACCTTCTCGGCAATCACTGGGTCCTTTGACTGGAAAGGCAGAGTGGTTCCACGCTTAGCAATTAGAATTATAGGCTGAGTTCATTCCTCTATTCTTTCTTTATCAGCTTGCTGGGATAACTGATTCTTAGACCAAGTGAATACTGCATATGATTCCTCATCTGCTTCACCTTCACTTTTGGGTTCATTCTGATAATTCAAAAAACCAATGTGCGAGTCACCAATTGATTCTTATTGATCCTCCATGAAGAGACCAGCATCATTTCCTTTCTCATACTTAGGTGGGAAATGGATAACATGTTCTGTTTCTAGATATCCCACTGCTAATTTGGATGGAGGTGCTTCAAGGGCAAGGTTCCTCTGTGGGAAAGGAAGACGATTTGGTTGCCCTTGATTTCTAGCTTGGTATGCCTAATTCTGAAATGTCCTCTTGGGCATATCTCTATATGCAGGAGCAGATGACATCCCTTGTGCCATTTTTTTTTTGAGAGCTAGCATCTCATTTACTAGATTTTATACCATTGGGTCAGTGGTGACTGTAGGTGAATACTCAGAAGATGAAGAGGATTTACCTTTATTAGGGTCTCTCCTTATCTTTTCTGCCAAGATAAGGTCATCTTCTACCTCAGTAGCCAGGTCTTGAGTAGCCTCAAGGTCTATATGTCTATCCCATCTCAATAGAAAACTCACTTCAAGCAGTTGTGAGTTGATGAAGAAACACATGAGATTCTGAGGTGACGACTAGGTGATCATGGGAATCCTGTGCCTCAGCTTGTTGAACCTAGCAATGAAGTTCCTCATAGGCTCATGGGGCTCCTTCTTCATTTGTGTGAGCTGGGTTAACAAGGCATGTGCATCCTCTGATGGCTTGAACCTAGCTTCAAATTTAGCTTTGATAGTGTCCCAGCTAGTCACTGATCTAGTCTGCAGATGGTAAAACTAGTCTACAACAGCACCTTGTAGTGTCTCCATGAAAACCCTGACTACCACGTCTTCAAATTCCACCCTTGTCACACCACAAGCTATGCTAAAAGCTGCAATGTGTTCATTAGGTTGAACTCTCCCATCACCAAAGAATTTTCAAAAATTCTTTCTTTAATTGAGTGGTAGCTCATGTAGGGGTGGAGTTAGATTAAGTGGGCCAAAAGAGTTACCCCAGGGGCCTCAAAATGCCATGATGGGATTATGAAAAATGGGGATAACACATGTGGGTTGAATGGCCAGATTGCAAGACAAAAATAGAAAAGAACTGGCCCTGCTTCAGCTTGAGGCTTGAGGCTTCAGACTGCGCACTCTTTTTTAGCGACTCTAGTTTTGCAGACCAAGTAAAATAATGAAAATGGAGATGGAGGATGGTAAGGCTAATGATAGTGGGTAAGACATGAAACAAAATCACCAGACTCTATAATGGATAAGGGTTATAATGATTATGGGTAAGACACAGGTGATGTTTCAATTTGAAACTTGAGGTTTCAAATTGCACAAAATTACTGTGTCCCCAGCGAAGTCACCAAAAATTGTTGGGTGAATATTTTGTCGACCAGCTAACTAGCATTCAAAATAGATCCTATTACCATAGCATAGGGAGATTGGTCATCTAGATGTGTAGGTTTACTACATCACAAGGGGACAAATCTCTCCTCTCATCAAGGGGAGGTTCCCTATTAAATATGCAGAGCTATATACAATATAAATAAGCAAAAAGTAAGAGACAGGGGTGGGACAAACCATCCATCTCTCTTATTTTAGAGATGATGCACACAGATAAAAGAGAAAATCCTAGCTATAAATGTTGAAGGCACTTCTCTTCTTTCAAAAGTGTCCTTACAGGAAACAACAGGAGTTTCTTTCAGGTAGTGAAATAACCAGTGATCAAAAGAACGTAGGAACAACAGGATGAAACAGAGCTCAAAGTCTCCACCTCAACTGCCCAAAGAGTATATCACAAAGGATAATGGGGGCACAAAGTCACCCTAGAATCCTCAACACAAAAAGGAAAGGAAAACATAGACTGAAATCAATTGTGAAAGCACAAAGTCTTCTCACAGTTGGTTTCAGGACACTTCTTTGTTACCTTCACTAATTCTGTGCACCAAATTAAATGAATAAGGACACCTTTAGATGACACAAGTTAGAATAGCTCAAAGTCTGTGAAAAACCTACTTTCTCATTCAGATAATAATGGAAATGAAATTACAACCTGAGCTCAAAGTCTCAGTCTTTTTCTTTCAAAATGGGCAGAGTTTTGCTCTTGTAAAAATGAGAATTCTCCCTTACAAATGAGAGAATTAACAAACTTATAGCCACTACACAAGGACTGGTGCCTTTTCCCATGGGATGACCCATGATGCAGTTAATGTCTTCAATGCATCTCCAGTTTTGTCTAGAGAGACCATGCTGAGAATAGTGCGCTGCCCTAACTATGGCATGTCCCTTCATCTAACATGTCTCTTCCTTAGTATGGACTATCTAGTCCTTTCTCTGATGTCTGCGCAACTGTCCAATTTGCCATTACTTCATGGAAGAAAAAAATAGGCTTGCTTCCTTGGTTTGGTGCGCTCAGAAGTCTACTCAATCCACTATTTCACCTACTGGAAATAACTATTTTGAAGATATTTTTGATCCTTTGGTCTCGCTCCTTTCTTCACTACTTAAGTGTTTCTTTGCTCTTTATAGCCCTTCTTGCCTATGTCTTTGGGGGGTCCTTTCTGCCTCTTTGACAAGTGGCAAGTTCTGCTGCTATGAAACTCATTAGAAACTTACAAAAAATGGGGTCCATGACATGATTTACTCTAGCAACTCCCAAAGGGGAACACAGATGCAAACACTTGTCACGTTCCACTGAGTCATAACAGGACATGTGACATATTTCGCTTAACTTATAGAAGATTTAGAAACCTTTGTGGGTCCTGCAGAAGATGACACGTGGCAGCTTCTGCTCTGCTTTATAATAGAAACATGGCAACTTTCACTGCACTTTGTCTTTTTCCATCAGGCACTTTTCCACGGGCTTTTTCTCTTCAGTCATTCTTTTCCTTTGCTTTCTTTGGGCTCTCTTCTCGGGTGAATTCCTTTAGACAAAATGTTCGAAGGACTCTACTTTGCCTTTTGCCTTGTTCAATTTTTTGAAGGTGTTCACTTTGTTCATTTTGGCTTGCGGCCCTCCGCAAGGGCACTTGACTTGATTCCCGGCCCTCCACAGGGGCATTTGTTCCTTCGACTGTGGGGCTATCCCTTGAACCTGCCGGTTGAACCGATCGATTGAACCAACTTTGGTTCAATGGTTCATTCTTCGTTATTTGGATAAGTCCTTTATTATTTTGCACCAAGCGCGTTGAACCAACTTGGTCGTTGAACCCATTGAACCTTTGAACCAAAGTGGTTCAAGGTTCAATGGTTCAAGCCTAAGTCCTTTATTATTTGCTGATTGAAATCCTTTAATTAAACCGAGGCACTGAACCAATCCTAGAAATGACTGTGTTAGAAGCTTGTTCTTTTGATTGATCTTGCCTACAGAAGCTTTTTTAACCTGTTGAACCTATGAATCCCCTTTATGGAAAAATCTTAAAAAATGAGGAATTTGAAAGCTCTGAACAAATTTTGAGAAGGGAAGAGAGAAATTTTGGTTGTAGGTTGTCCCAAAAAATGAGTGGCATTTTTCAGGGACAATAATTTAGATCGACATAGACTTGGTTATAGATGCTCAAGGGGTTACCTTTATGAAGGCAAGAGCAAGATCACAATAAGGTTACATAGGTGAAAAAAATATTAGGTGACAACTACCATGGGAATCGATCCCGAAGAGAGATGGGAAGTACCATGAATCATGCCATGAGTAGAGCCATGGTACCCATAGTTCAAGATTAGGCTATGACTGTGATGGTTAATCACATGATTCCATTGTAGTCTATTGCCCCTAAGAGGAGGGAAATAATTTTTTTTTTAGGGTATGAGCTTAAGTTAGACAAATGGTGATTGTGATCCCTCTTTAACAATAAAAAAGATGTAGATCTGAAGCAATAAGAGGCTCAAGTTTTGGTTTGCCTTCGAGAGAGGAGAAATGATAAGCTCTTGATCCATACTTATGGGTTATGATGTAGGGTCCAAGCTAATTGAAGGCAAATTTTCCCCTTTTGCTTTTCTCCATATTAGTTACATGTTAATTTTCCTTGAAAATAAGATCTGCAATATTGAATTCTTGTATTTTCATGTGTTTATTATAAGCATGCTTGATTCATTCTTGATAGCCACGGAGATGGGAAAGAGTAGCCAAATGATGCTTGTCAAGTAGATCAAGTTGAGCTAAATGTTCTTGATGATAATCATCTTTTGAAATAAGGTCATGCAAAGATATGTGAAGAGAAGGTATTTGAACTTCAAGAAGCAATACAACCTCAACTCCAAACACTAAAGAAAAAGGTGTAGCACATGTAGGTGTTCATATGCTAGTAATGACAGGACCAAAACTCCCAAAGCTCTGACACAACTTGTCATATTTAAGAGCACACATTATTACCAATGTATAAGCAACTTACATGCGGAAATAACCAGAAGAACAAATAACTATCAATGAGAAAATACACAGAATATGAGAGGCAACACACAATTGTCTTCAACTCATTACAAAAGAAATTACAATAAAGAGATCACACTCTTCTTCCACCTCTGTGAGGCTTCCTCCTCAAGGGCTCCAAGTAATCTTCCCACCTGAGTAATCTTCTCTCATAGGTCACAACTAACAACTAACACAAGCTGTTGTTCACCTCATTGTACGTCCAATACAACCGAGTACAAACTGGTACTCCAAGTAGATCTCACCATGATTCTGCTCCTGATGTATTGCTGTCACCTTGATCTTGCTCCCCCGCCGATCCTGTTTTGACCCTCGCATACACACATCCCTACAGACCAACCTGATCTTACTTATCACATGTAGATCTCCTCCATGACCCTGCAACACCCTGCATATCAAACCTGATCTTACATACATGGGGAATCCTACTTGATTCCACCATGGGAAGAACTCTCCAAGCTCTACACTTGGATTCTCCAAGTTCAACACTTAACAATATAGCCCATGAGTCTATTATATAGATCTCATGCATACACTTAATTTAGACAAGCAGCTCAAAGACTCGAACTGGTCTTTATCATGCAAACAACGCGTTCACTTAACTGACTGTCCGTTAACAACAGTTCTGACCGCCACAGGTGACCGACGTCAGTCCCTGCCTTCCTGGAGGTGACTGATGCCGGCCGATCTCCTGCCAATGTCGATTTCCCTTCTGCGTCCCCTGATCGACGTCGGTTGTGGCCTGCCGATGTCAGCGACTGTCAAGCTATGAAAAACCTCCTCCTTCTGTTTACAACAAGGTGAAGCTTTTAGCTCCACACCCTAACAATCTCCCACTTGGAGATAAAGAGCTACACCTGTACCCATACCAGTACTCTATCTAATCTGTATCCTAACTTGTATTCCTCTTCAAGCTCCCACTCGAAGACAACCCACCACACTCCCTGTGGTGCTACACATGTGCCTGAATTTCTCCATTCGTCTACCTTGCTATACTCCCACTCAAACAGCAACCCCTGTGAGTAACCTGTAATCAACAACACTTAACAGATCTGAACCACCTGTTAGTCAAGCTCGCTTTGAGAATGTCCAACCTCGCTCTGATACCATTTGATAGGACCGCAACTCCCAAAGCTCTGACACAACTTGTTAGATTTAAGAGCACACATGATTACCAATGTATAAGCAACTTATATGCAAAAATAACCAGAAGAACAAATAACTATCAATGAGAAAATACACAGAATATGAGAGGCAACACACAATTGTATTTAACTCATCACAAAGGAAATTACAATAAAGAGATCACACTCTTCTTCCACCTCTATGAGGCTTCCTCCTCAAGGGCTCCAAGTAATCTTCCCACTTGAGTAATCTTCTCTCATAGGTCACAACTAACAACTAACACAAGCTGTTGTTCACCTCATTATACGTCAAGTACAACCGAGTACGAACCGGTACTCTAAGTAGATCTCACCATGATTCTGCTCCTGATGTATTGCTGTCACCTTGATCTTGCTCCCTCGCTGATCCTGTTCTGACCTTCGCATACACACATCCTTGCAGACCAACCTGATCTTACTTATCACATGTAGATCTCCTCCATGACCCTGCAACAACCTGCATATCAAACATGATCTTACATACATGGGGAATCCTACTTGATTCCACCATGGGAAGAACTCTCCAAGCTCCACACTTGGATTCTCCAAGTTCAACAGTTAACAATATAGCCCATGAGTCTATTATATAGATCTCATGCATACACTTAATTTAGACAAGCAGCTCAAAGACTCGAACTGGTCTTTATCATGCAAATAATGCGTTCACTTAACTGACTGTCTGTTAACAGCAGTTCTGACCGCCACAGGCGACCGACGTCGGTCCCTACCTTCCTGAAGGTGACCGACGCCGACCGATCTCTTGCTGATGTTGGTTTCCCTTCTGCGTCCCCTGATCGACGTCGATTGTGGCCTGCCGATGCCGGCGACTGTCAAGCTGCGAAAAACCTCCTCCTTTTCTTTGCAATAAGGTGAAGCTTTTAGCTCCACACCCTAACAAGTACTATATGCCCATAAGGCAAAAAGGATGTGTAAGTGCCAATCCTAACTTGAGGTACTGACCATTTTGGTAAGCATGTTGTTAAGGTTTTTGTTAGAGTCCTCTGCTTGTCCATTTGCTTGTGGGTGATAAGGTGATGAGAAGCTTAGTTTAATTCTAAATATGTCACAAAGACCTTGAACTTGTTTGTTTTTTAAGGATTTGTCATTGTTAGTGATGATCTTATGGGGAACACCAAAATGACAGATCATGTAATGGGTAATAAATTTGATAATATTTTTAGCTTTAGTTGAGATAAGAGGAATAACCTCTACCCATTTGGTGAAATACCCAGTCATAGTGATGATAGAGTGATGTTGTTGTGGAGAGTGGGGGTTAATTTCACCAATTAGGTCTAGACCCCATTGTGAGAAAGGCCCGAAATCAATGAAGACGTGAAGACTATGGCTAGGTATATGATGTAAATTAGCATGTTGTTGACACTTGACACACTTTTTCACATATTCACAACAGTCTTGGTTAAGGGTAGGCTAATAATATCTCCTTTATAGCATGAGAGGCTTCTGGACCACAGAGGCAACAAAATAGGAAACCGTCAAAGCCATACTTGTAAAGAATTCCTCCCATAATATTATAACAAGTGGTACTTTGAATAAACACTCGATGAGCATTCTTAGAGAGGCCAAAGGGAACTATACCAAGGTTAAGGTAGTAGAAGGTTTGATGATACTAAACATTAGGTTGGATCTCCTGCACATTGAAGATAGTTGGAGTGTCTAACTTGATGAAGAAGGTTTGGTGAGGTGATGGATAATGATTGATAGTTTGGAGTCTGAGGGTGCTGATGAGATTTGAGAGGCAAGAGAAGCCATGGTGTAGGCAAACTTTTTGGTAGATCATGGGGTGGTTTAAACATGGTAGTTTTCAAATGATATCAAAAGTTTCATGGCTAACTATCTGTATAGTTGTAAAATCTCATTCGTACATTGGTAAATGCCACTGACTTGATTGACCACAAGTTGAAAGTCACCAAAAAATATTGATTATTCTAAATCCCAATGCTAACATGGTTTAGAGACCTATTACTAAGGCTTCATATTTGACCACATTGTTGGTACATTCAAAGTCAAGTTTAAAAGGTAAAGGAAGTGGTTCATCGATAAGGGGGATAAGGATGATACCAACTCCCCCACCATGTTGATATTTGGAACCATAGAAGAACATGATTACGTGATTGGTGAAATTCACTTCTGATAAGCTTATGATAGACTCATCTAAAAATTCAAGAGGAGGAGGTTAGTTGTCTGTTAGGGGTGTATTGGCCAATTAGTTAGCAATGACTTACCCCTTAATTGACTTCTACTAGAGTAACTCAAGGTCAAACCTAGATGAAAGTATGAACCACTTGGCCATACACTAGTTTTGGTATGGCTTGGAGTGTATGTCCTTGATTGGGTCAGTATTGGTTATGACAAAAGTTATGTGGTTAAGAAGGCAGTGGAAAATTTTTATGGCCACAAAGACTAGGGCCAAGAAAATTTTCTTGGTGTGTGTACCAAGTCTCGTACTTGACAAGTTGCAACTTATGTAATAGATGGCTTACTCTTTATGTTATTCGTCTTGATGGGCAAGCATTGCCACTAGGGAATGGTTAGTGGTAGAGATATAAAGGTAGAAAGGTTGGTCATCCTTAGGGGGTGTGAGGACAGGTGGAGATAGAAGGTACTATTTTAAGTGCATTAAAGCCATTTTGATAATCAATATTCTACTTAAAAGAGATATCCTTCTTAAAGAGGTGATGGAAGGGTTGACACTGGTTAAAGAGCTGAGAGATGAAGTGATGAATGGATTGGAGCTTCCCTTGCAGACTGCAGAGTTGCTTAAGATTTGTTGGAGGTAGCATCTCGAGGATGAATTTAATTTCTTCTGGATCCACTTCAATTCCCTGAAGGGAAATGATGTAACCAAGGAGTTTGCCCAGCAAGAACCCAAAAATACATTTCTTTTGGATTTAGGCATACATGGTAATGGATAAGTCTCTCAAAGATAATTTTGAGAATGGATAAGTGGTTCTTGTGATATTTAGACTTCTCAAGGAGGTCATCCACATAGTCCTTGATGATTGTATGGATAAGGTCATAGAAGATTAAGGTCATAACATATTGGTAGGTTGCACCAATGTTCTTAAGATCGAAGGGCATGACTTTATAATAGAAAGTCCCCCATGGGGTGATAAAGGTAGTTTTCTACTAATCTTTAGGGGCATTCAAAATTTGATTATAGCTTGAAAATCCATCCATGAGAGACAACATCTTGTTGCTTGCTCTAATATCAATGAGTTGGTCAATGCTAGGTAGAGGAAAGTCATCCTTTAGGCAGGTAAAGTTAAGGTCATGAAAGTCCACACAAATACATAATCCCCCTATGGCTTTAGTGATAGGTACGATATTTGAAAACCATTAGGGATAATGAATGGGTTAAATGAAGTCAATAGAGAGGAGGCATTAAAGCTGTTCTTTGACAAGAAGGGCTATGCGAGGATGCATTCATCAAAGTTTTTGTCTGACAGTCTTGGCTTCATGATTGGTTATGATGTTATGGGTGGTAATGGCTAGGTCAATACCAGGCATGTCGACATATGATTAGGTGAATGCAATGCTATGGTCTTGGAGGAAGGTAGAGAAGTCCTAAAGTTCCTCTGTGGTGAGAGATTGACCAAGTTTGGCAACATGAGGGTTCCCTGAAGTTCCTATGTTAATATCCATAGTGGATTCATTCAACATGGTTAAACATTCTAGAGGTAAAGATTTATGGATGGAGGAATTAGGTGCACCAAGGTAGGTGAGAATATAATCATCATCCTAACACTAAGTGCTCCTTACTTTTGATAAGTTAGGGGGCCAAGGGTGATTATGTTGAATAAAAAAATTTAGGTGGGATGATGTCCTCATCCTCATACTTAGGTGGAGGGGATGTTGGTGAGGAAGGGGTCTCTTCTTTAACAATGATAGTGGTAGGTTGTGTGGCTTTCTTATTATTGGGTAAAATGAAGCCAAGTTCATGCTTCTCATGAGGCTTTTGGATATCAATCGAGACAATGTGTGTGGGATATGCTCATATCATCCTAAACTAAACCCTTTCTAGGCACACCTGTGGAGGTATATTTTGGCAAAGTCTCGGTTGTCCAAGTAAGAGAAGGTGGAGGTGAGTGGTTGAGGTGAAGAGCATGTGGTGGCAACGTTATGTGGCTTGTCATGTCCCCCATAGATAAAGTTGGTTTGACAGCTAGGAGGTCTCAAAGGAATAATGGCTGCAATGTTGGGATCATAACCTAGTTGATAGTTTAGTTTTCCATATTCGTAGGGAGTTTGGAAGGCATCAAGGGTGAGGAGATGGTATTCTCCAAGGGTAAGGCATTGGAAATTAGGTCCCAAGGGATCAATGGTGGGCATCTAGTCTGTGGGAATAAACAAATTGGTAGATGCCTTTGTAGAATGGGAAGTAATGTCTTCATTTTCCATGGTTGAGGGCTTGGTAGAAAATGCTTGGGGTGATTTTGTTAGGGGTAGGAGGATGTCATTAGGTCAATAGGTCATGTTTCTACCTACAAAAGGGCTTAGGTTAGCTTGTATGGTGATAACCTAACCTTCATGTTCAAACTTGACATAATGATGGGGGGCAGAAAGTACACAACCCATAGAGTAGATCCAAGGTCTTCCTAGCAGAACATTGTACTAAAATTCACCTTCAACCACATTAAAAAGTTTGAGGACTGTGCAAGTTCCTAGATGAATGTAGAGGACAATGGTTCCTAAGGTAGTGGTCACGATATCATTAAAAGATGTAAGGATGGTTGAAGTTTCAGACATGACATTGTTTGATAATTTTAGTTTGTCGTAGGCATGGGAAGAAATGATGTTGATGTCAGCTCACCCATCGATCATAACTTGTTTGATGTTGGTTTGGTTGATATGGGCAGTAATAAAGAGAAGAGGATCCAGATCCTCAGGGTTGATAAAAGGTATCTCTGAGTCCTTGAAGGTAACAAGGGTGGAGAGTTGGAGAGTACCTATGAAGGCCTCTATAGGTTAGGAGTCTCCTAGTTTGACCTCAATGGCTTGCATAGTCTCTATCATCACCCGATGATGGTGATTAGAGGTAGAAATGAGATTATAGAGGCTCATGTTAGCTAGATTTTGGTGGCTTTGCTTAAGAATGACCCTCCTGATGGATTCAATGGGGTTGTCCTTAGAGGTGCCTAAGATGGTCATGTTGGGCCTATCTGAAGATGAAGAGATTGGGTTCTAATTTGGTTTTGGATGAGAAGGTGTGTATGTCCATGGAATGGACACTTTGGCCTTCCCTTTATCCATTTGTTATGATCGTGTGACCACATTAATGGTGTGGATATGGGGAAAGATGTGATAGGAGGTTGGGTAGGTTCCCTATCACTCTGATATGAGAGTGGGGATTAGGCATGCCTTGACAAATGGCTATTAGGTGTGTTAGGAGAGGGGTCAAGGGGAGTTCATCTAATAAAAGGTCATCTTCCTCATAGAGCCAAAAGATAATGGCTTGGAGAGTTTTGTAGTTCTCCTTATCATGCCAAGGTGTCTTATGATAGGAACATATTTGATGATCGTTATACCAAGATGGTAGGATTCAGCTAGAGGTGGGAAAGGTCTAGAGGTTATGGTTTCAGTTGGTAAGCTGGGTGTTTTGGTGATAATGGGTTTGGTAAAAGGGGTTTTAGGCAAGGTGGTATTTCTATTTAATGGTTTGGGTTTGGGTATGCTAGGAGTTGGAGTGTTTGAGGTTGATATTTTGGCCATTGGTGATTCAGGAAAAACCAACCTATTAGATAGTAAATGGGCTAGTGTAACCAACAATGATGGGTGACATATGTTAAAAGGATGTTGTTTCTCAAGCAAAGTTGAGGGATGAGCTCCCAAGATGGAAGGTAAGGTGGAGGGAGGTAGATTCATAGCCCTATGGCCTTCAATGGTTTCATCTCTTTGGTCAGTTTGGGATGAGCCTTAAGTCTAGGTTTAGTTGTGGTTAATTCCACTTTCAGAGATGGGCAGACCAAACACCATGTAGGGAAGGCACCCAGATTTGTGAAGGGTTTGGTTGGTTGTTTGATTGCTTGAGATATGATTGCCCTTGGTTGATTGAGAAGGTGAGGGGTTGGTAGAATTTTTGATTGGTGTAAGAGGGGGTGGAAAAATGATAGATTGGTTGGTTAAAGGTGTGCCAAAAGGTTGGGGTTTGTTGATGTAAGGGAGCCCTAACTATTGCCAAAAAGTGGTTTGATCCACATCTTGTTTTTAGGCAAATTCCAATTTTTGAACTAATGCAGAGAAAGGTTTATATACCGATCTTGATCCCTAGGTATTGGCTGCGAAGGTTAAAATCATAGGCTGGGGAGGATGGGTGGTAGTTTGGCCAATTTCCTTAAGTGAGGGATGTAAGGTTGAAATAGGCAGTTTCTTCATGAGAGGTAAAGTTTCTCCTCTAGGGATAATGTCCATAGGAGTCATGGTTTGTTCGATAGTTAGGGGAGATGGTGAATTGGTAATGGTTGTTTGCTCAAATATGCTAGTTAAGGTGGTATTTGGTGATCCCAAAGCCTCTATGAGTGAAGCTAGGGAGAAAGGAACCTCCTCAGTTTGGGTCTCCAAAGGAGGGGAAGGTGACTCCACCACCTCAGTAGATGAGATGGGGGAAGAGTAGGTAGACTGGATGCTAGAATATTCATGGATAAGTGTATCAAGAACCATATTGACCATGTGGGCATCATGAGAGCATTCAACCTGTATGTCCTCACTTTTGACAAGGGCATGGTTGGAAAAAGGATTCTTGAAGATGTCAAGAGCTTGATTTTGTGGGGCATTGGGGGTTATCCAACACAAGTTCCTCCTTATCAAAAATACTCTGGATAACATTCTTGAAGGTATTACATCGATTGACATCATGTCTAATCACCTGATGAAAAGCACAAAGGTAATTCTCATTGTACTAAGCAAGTGCAAAATGACAAGAATCAAACTGATAAGGAGGTTTGATGGGGGGAATTTGTATGAGGTTAGCTTTTAGTAGTTTTTCCAAAATTGAGGCATAATATTCTCCAAGTGGAGTGAAATATTTATGGTTGCTTCAATTTGGGTTACATGAATTTTGGTTAAAGGGATTGGGAGGATTTTGTTGATAGATATTAGTTGGTGGGGTGGTTTTAAGAAAAACTACATTGGCAATTCCCTTGCTCTTGGTTTCAGTGTTAGTTTGATTACTCAATTTGGAGGTGGAAGTTTCATTGGTCTTGAAATCAGAGTTCTTTTTTTGTAACTTTAATTTACCCTCATTTATGGCTTTATTTTCTAGCTTACGTGCCATGGTGAAAGCTTCATCAAAAGTTCTGAAGCTTTAGACACGCAATGTAGAAGAAATATGTTTGGCACAGGTTTGAGCAAAAAGATCTATAAGTTCAGGTTGAGGCAAGGAAAATGAAATATGATTAATCAAGCTTCTCTAATGGGTGAGAAAATTAGAAATAGACTCATTATTGAATTGCCTGATAGAATAGAAGTCAGTGATAAAGACCTTCTTGGAAATGTTAGTGGAAAAGTGATTTAGGAATACTTGGGCTAGTTGGGTGAAAGAAAAGATTGAATGTTTGGTGATGGAACTATACCAGTCAAGTGCTGGGCTGGATAAAGACACAGGGAAGGTATGAAGGATAAGGGCATCATCGTAATCAATCATATAGCATACATGTCTAAAATCCCTAAGGTGTTGTTTGGGGTCTTCCTTGCTCTAAAATTTGGTAAATTTTAGAAGTTCCCATTGAGGAGTGTAAGGTCTGATAGGAATAGAGGGATGAATAGGTTCGTTAAAAATATGATCATAGGATAGGATGTTATGAGCTGTTGAAATGGATGACTCAAGGTTTGTCATCTTATCCATGAGCATCTTCATTAGGTCGGTTTGAGGTGATGCACCAAAAGGGTTGTAAGGTGAATACTATGGTTGAGGTTGGGTAACATATTGGTAATTATTTGGTGGTTGAGGGGTTGTCATATTTTGGAATGTGGATGTTAGAGATTGGGTAGATAAGATGTAAGGGTAAGTGGATGCTAGTGTTTTATTAATGGGTACATACCCTTATGGGTTAGGGATGTATCCTAGGTTGGGTGCAATGGGTACTTATTGAGGGATTCCTATGTGTTGGGCATGAATAATAGTTAGTTTGGTGACAAGAGGAGAAGTAGTGACCTTCTTGTTAATAGGTTGTGAAGTAGAAGGGATGGACACTACCAAGCTTAGTAAAGGGGTATTAACCAATGGGTTGGGGTTAATAAAGGGAAGGTTGGTAGTGATGGTTCTAGGTGCTCCAATAATGAGTGGAGTGTGATGGGTTAATGGTTCGGTTGTTCCTAAGGTGGATGAATCATTGGTAGGGGCGAAAGGTGTAAGGGTAGGGGTTAGTTGGAGAGGTTGGTTTTCAAATGTGGCATCAAAGGGGTTAATGGATGAATATGCTTAAGTATCCAAAGGTTTGGAAGTGACCATGGAAATAGGAACATCCCCCATAAGGCAGAATGGCATACCATAAGGAGGATCTAGGGATGATGTCGAACCTAGGGCATGGTGAGGGGAGGTGTTGAGATAATGCTGAAGGACAATTGGGTTGTTGTCTATAAAAGTGGTAATTTCCATGTCTCCTTAGGTAAATACTTAAGGAAAAGTGGGGATTCCTAAAGGATTAGGTGATTTTTTTGCTTGGGAGACGTACTCTATAGGTGAGGAAATAGAGAGGGTGGTTGGTCCAGTGGTGGGTCCTACTCTGCTAGGTCTCTACATTTTTGACATGTGAGAACCATGCAATAAAGGGGGAGAGAATGAAAGAAAATGAACTCAACACTTAAATAGAAAATGGACAATAACAAATGATCAAGGTAATCAAGACACACTAGAAAGTACGTTAAGCCTAAAATTTTGTTTTAATCTCACTTTTGGCTTATGCCTTAGTTTATGAGAATGTGTAATAGAAGTTGGCTTGTAGATCAGGTACTATAGAAGTAGTATATGGATGGTTTTAGGGTGTTTATATGTTAAAAAGAATATATTTTGGAATTTGATACGTGGCTTGGTATTGGGGCCTATGCCCTCACTTCACATACCGTAGTGATATGGGTGTTAGGTGCTTTACCAGTTATACTGAATTCTAGAGTTTATACTCAACCAAAGAGTTGAATGGGTTATCCCCTTGGTAATGACCTCCGACTAGGATTGTTGGGAAAGGTTAAGGTGACCGCTAGGTGATGAAATCCCAGTCGAGCCTTGTCAAAAATTGTTCTGATGTTTGATTGATGACAGTGTTTTGGCTAGTGTGTGAAACAAAAGTGGTGTTGCAATAAGATTATTGTGCTTTATCTAAAAGTGAACTAATATTAAAATCATGCAATGGTTGCAGTTGATTTCAAGCCAAAAATAATTTTTTTGTTTCAATTATGAGCATAAATAGAGAGAAGAGCATACAAATGCATAGAAAAATGCGAGTAGAGACTCTCTGGTCCCACCAGGTATGCCAAAATGTTTCATGTAAGTTTTCACTTTAAGTTTTAAGAAAGAGAGAAAAGAAACTTGATATGGGTATGGTTGAAAAACCTATTTTTTTGTACGTGCATTGAATCAAAAGATTGTGAAGAACTCCTCTTTGGCTTGGGAGGAAGACCTGCACATAAGAAAACATTAAAGCAAACTTGTTTGTTAGATAGATAGTTGGGTAGATTGCCTAGCAATAGCTAGATCCTAGAAGCAAGAACTTCCTTAAGGGCTATCAATCCACATATTTTAAACAATTAAGTTCACAAAACTAGAAAGAAGGTATTTGCATCAATAATCAAAAGGTATT
Organism: Torreya grandis; assembly: GCA_037957365.1. NCBI lineage: Eukaryota > Viridiplantae > Streptophyta > Pinopsida > Cupressales > Taxaceae > Torreya > Torreya grandis. The sequence goes on along the minus strand of JARHVA010000304.1, from coordinate 1,598,110 downwards.
AAAATTGAACACAAGAATGCTTTAAAAAATAGACTAGAAATGATAAAATTAGTGGTAAACTAATTAATACTAGTGCTAAGGGGTTGGGATATGCTTCAAGAAATATGAAAGAGGTTTGTGGACAAACAAGAACACAAAAAACTAGGTTTGGTTGGGGGTAGGTGGGTGAAAATAGCCTTGTTGGTTTTCACTATCACAGTGACCATTGATAGTTAAGGTAATTGTTAGTGGTTAAGGTGATCTTCGATGGTCAAGATGACCATTGGTGGTTAGGCAGACCATCATTGGTTGGGTTAATTGTCGATGATTACTATGTGAGTTATGGGTTTTTAAATTATTAAATAATGGGATTTGAATGATGAATTTTAAGAGGTAGGCAAGGGCTAAGTTGATTGCAAAATGGGAACAAAGTATATGAATATTAACAAATAAGTACTTATCTTACTTGAAGTTGATTGGGTGAGTGGTTGAAGCAATTACCCTGTTGGTGGAATCTGGCTCGAATTTGATAGAGTAAAAGTACTCGAGAACTTAGTTGAGAGGTGATGGTGAGTTGGATCTCAATAGGATTGCTAAATTGATCATATTGATGATGTTGATTGACACTGATTGACCTATAAAAGAAACTCTTGAATACCTAAGCTCTTGATAATTATTATAGATGATTTGACCTCTTTGATGCCTCTCTTCTTATAGACACAAGCAAGAGGTGGAACTCAAGGTGCAACTAGGCCATCTAAATATAATTTGTCCATGCAAAGGATCACAATAAGAGTTAGATGAGTTATATTTAGAAAAGGTTGATGGATGATTGCATACTTTTGATTAAGGAGGTGCACCTTAAATGTTAATGGTCAAGGTTTCCCAAGGGTGACCATCAATGATTACCCTAACCGTCGATGATTAGGTCCCAAAAGAAAAAGGGGCTAAAGGCTAGGTTGAGCCAGTTTGTGAAACTAACTACAGATGAGCTTAGTTATGCTAGATTGGTCCCAAGAGTGTCCTAAGGAGTCCAGGGTTTTTTTTGACATTTAAAATCATAGTGTGCATATTTTTAATGTCTATAAGACCAAAGAGAGCTTTCTACTGCACACAAATGTTACCAATTCAATATAGAGGACAAGGACATCTATCTTTGGTCACACTTTCACCCCAAGGATGTGACTCCAAAAATAAGGAAGTAGGTGCCCTTCCTTCTAGAAATGTTTAATAAGGAGCCCCAGTTTGACATTTCTCTAGATTGTATTTTTTTTGGCCCAGATGCTCCAAGACAACTGAACTTAATTTGAATTGATCCAAAAAGGCTCACTCTAATAATGACAAATGCTATATTTTTGAAACTTGCTATGGAAATAACATGGCAAAACATTTTATCAGATTTTGATGCATGCACAATGGAAAGAAAACATGCCAAAGTAGTTAATATGTATAATAAAGTAATTGCAAAGAAGCAAACACTCACCAAGGAAGTGGCCTCCTTGAACCAACAAATCCAAGAGCCCTCTGAGTCTAGAGTAAGGGTTTTAAACCTTTGCAAAACAATTTTCAAGGAAGAACTGACACTTGCAGATGGTGTACCATTGGATGGGATGCCATCAAAAAATTAGAAATTCTGATTGAGCTTTTTCTCACGAAACATGAGTGCCCCGCACCAAGAGATGAGGGGAGAGAAATGGTTGAAAAGTTCACCACGATAGTAGGCATTTACAAGCATGGCATGGAGAGAGTTGGGGAAGTCATCCCTATTTTAGATAACATTTTTATGTGACTTGTGCACCTAAATAAAGTCTTGGAGGCTCAGCTCCAAGCTGAAGAAATAAAGTGACAACAAACAACTGATGCTACCTTTTTGATAAAGGACCATGCTAAGTATGTGAAGGCATTCAAGTATGTTAAAATGATGGAGGTAACCATCATCAACAAATAAATGTGAGTTTTGCCACACTTTGAGGATAGGTTGATAAGGAGGTCTCCACATTGGAGGACATTTAGAAGGATGCTAATGTAGCTTTAGATGAATAGGTAAAGAAGACCAAGACTTTAGCACAACCCAAGGAGCTGAAAGAATCAAAACATGCAATTGAGGGAATAATTGCATAGGTCCTCGAAACATTGGCCCATTAGCATAATTTACAAAAAGAAATTGAAAAAAAGGCACCTGAATTTTTGAAAGATGATAGTGTGGCTTAGTCTAGGATGAACTAAGAGCATAGTGTGGGGTGATATTGAACCCTAAATTTTAACTAAGTATTGTTCCATTTTGGTGCATGGTGTGAAAGGATCATTGTCCATTTTGATGTAAGTACTGACACAGTGTGGAAGGACCATAGCATGGGAAGACCATGGTGCATAGTTGACCGGTGTAGAAGTGTAATGGCATGAAACTTGTTGGGTGTAGGAGGATAATGGTGTAAGAGACTCAACATGAGAGGACCTGGTCAAAAGAGAACTTGTCATGAGGGACCTAAGAGTGGACTTAGGACAAAATTAAAAGACTAGGGGAGTGCATTAGAAGTAGAGCGTAAGAGTTGCAAGAGCAGTTAGAAGAATAATTCAAATGGGACACTTTGACCCCATTGATAGGAGGTTTCATACCTGCCCATGAGGAATGGAACACTTGGCTACCAAAATATAACATAGAGTGAGGATCTAGGGGTGCAGAGACCTAAGTATATAATAATAACTCATTGTAAGAGCCATAAATATCAATTTTTTGGGAGTCCATGTGCCATCTATTCATGATAGTTAGAATTATGACACTTGGTCAAGGCAAAACAAGTATAAAAACCCCTATTGTAATCATTTGCAGGATGGTCTTTTGAAGAATAGATAATAGCATTTTTGTCTTGTAATTCCTTAACAAACTAATGGGAGATTAGTTTTTGCTATATTGTGTTATGAGTGATGAAATATTCTAAGTGCTAGATGATGGATATGGTTTATTTCTATGTCATTGGTATCTTTTTCTTTTATCACTACTATTAGATAATAATGGTGATCCTAGTTATAATGGTAGTTAAATTTGGGATGTTAAGGATAATAGTAGTATATTTATGGTGTTTATTAATCTTTTAATAACTATATTATGAAAGATAAACAAACATACATCATTGTGTTACAAAGCCTTCGAGAACTAGTCTTTTGTTACATGCTTTGAGTGAATGTGTGAGACTTAACTATCATGTGATAGGGCCAATGTGCTAGCTTGTTGGGGGGAAATTTTAGTGCCAAAGTTGGAACTAATTAAAATAACCCAACAGGTGGCTAGGTTATAGCTTGAGAGGGATGATGCTAGAGAGAAAACCACAAAGAGAGGAATGATATCAATTTATGATAAGAGATTTTTGGCTAAGGATGAGGCTATTTATTACAGGAGACTATATGAGGTAATAGTGCTTGCAGTTGCTAGGAGACCTAATTTTTTAGAGTACTGGGCTCAATAACATTCATCTTCTAGGTCTACTTCTTGATCCCATGAGTCTTCAACATCATCCAGATCAGTTGAATAACCTACACCATGCTCATTGACTATCGGTCCTCTAATACCACCACCACCACCCCCCAATGGGGGAGGAGAAAGTTCTTGGTAGGAAGAGCACAAAGATAAATCTGCTAGAGATAGTCGTAGTTAAAGTTAACTAGATTATAAATTGTACCTTATATTTTTGATCTATGTACTTGATGTATTCATTATGCACTTAGTTGATCTAATTTGTATTTATACTCTCTATTTTTAATGTACATGTTCCATTTAATGTATACAAACATTGATCATTTATATATATATGAGATTCTTGATATTCTATGTTATCTCATTTGTTGCTCTATTTTATTTACTTATGTCTCTTGCTCGTAGATTAAATATGATTCATGATGCTCTTGATATGAAATTTTTCTCTTGCTTAGCATTTTTTGTGACAGATAGAATTTATAGTCCTGATGCTTGTTAGTGTTCAAAGATTAAATATGTTAGATAGAGATGTATTTTATTGTCTTCATTGACATGGTAACCATTGTAAAATCTTGATTTTAGATTGCAATTGAAAGTATGCATCATAATCTAGGAAGGATCATGTTAAAATTTGTTTGTCAAAATGCATAACGAGTTGAATGAAAAATATAAATGTATACAAAACAAGATATGGACAATCAAGTTTTCAAATGTATAACATGATGCATTGAAATCAGTCTAATTTAGATGCAAGTGTTCAACACTCAAAATCATAATATGAATAATCAAGACTTAAAGGAGAAAAATAATGTAGTAAATTTAAGGGACCTGATTAACAAACAATGCATGACTAAGTAAACAAACAATCCATAAAATCAAGGTTGAAGACATTCGCTCACATCCAAACATCTTGATTAAAAAACCAAGTGTCATGCAGGAAGCAAAATGTAACAAGCTAAGGCACCTCGAGAAATATTTAAATATTCCATTCAGAAACACACAAACAAAAGCAAGTAAACATTTTATGTAGAATATCAATGTGTGTGACAATAAGGTGTTACTATTTGAGACCAAGGGTATGACAAAACAATCACAATCAAATGGAGAAATAGAAGAACATTAAATGGTCAAGATGACTCCAAATGTCCTAAGCAAGTGGACACTACCTACATAGTTCCATGGACATTAAATCCAACATAAACTTTAGGCCAAATGTAGTTCACCCAAGGAAATTGAGATTAAAGAGAAGTGATGATAAGTAAAGAGATTTGATTATATAGAAGACATAAGAATAGGCTTACAAAATGATGAGACCATATAATTGAATAGGATTACCAACATAGAAAGAGATATACTTAAAAATAGACATAAAACAATGACAAGTATTATCATGGATAAGAATGAATAATGTGAGATATAATGGTAAAGCTCATAAAATGATGAGTATGAACTTAAAAAATGGCAAGAGCATGGAAATAATAAGCTCACAAAATAACAAGAGTGTGTAAAATTGGTACCACCTTCAAAAATATTTTCAATCATGAGGAAAAGAAAATCAATAATGAGATACATCAAAATGTGCCCACTCTATACGAGAAATTAGAAACTCAGGTTGCTCATTGGGAGAATAAATAATCAAATACAATAAACTAGAGATGGGTACCCTATGGGGAAGAACACTACTATTTTGGATTTTTTGCATTTTTGAATGTTTTGGGTTTTTTTAGGGATATTGAATTTTTAGTGATTTTTGGAATATTTGACTTTTTAGGGATTTTTGGAATATTTGACGTTTTAGGGGTTTTTGGAGTAGGATATATACAAGGGTATTTTGACTAGATAATATACAAACAGGAAATGGAAAACAACAAATCTAGAAACACATATCAAAGGGAAAGGTACTTGTTATGCCTATTTTTCATACCCCTATAATTTTTTAAAATTTATACTCGTATCTGCCATAATGGTGACCTAGTCATAAAATCGAACACTGCAGTCGAGGGTCTAAGTCAATTAGTAGTATTATGAATACACATTTTTTCAATTAAATGATCTAATAATGATTATTTTATGAATTCATATTTATATTACAATGGTTGCAAAAAGCATTAATGGTTGAATGAATAAAATTGGCATATATATATATATATATATCATTATCGAATGTTTGTTTTCAGTCATGAGATTTCAATGGACAGAGTTGTAGATTGCATTCAATTGAAGTGATTACTACAATGTTTTGAATTTGAAAATTATAATGTTCACTATTGTTTTATCATATTTGAAGGCATTATATGAATTTGTCATGTTGGTTTTCAATTAGGTTCATTTGAAAATTTAATTGCGAGTATAAATATTGATACAAAATGAGTTGTGCCATAAATGGAATTTTGTTTAACATTGAAACCTATGCTATGATATTGAAGGATTATCAATTAATACTAACTGGGTATAGGTTCTAATCTAAAATACTATCCTATGGTAAGTGTTCAATGTCATATTGTATACCTAACATGAATACTTTGAAATGGACATGGGGTGATTATTTTATTTTAATGAACGGTTAGAAATTAAGTTATGTTTGACATTATTAAATTACAAGCCTCATTTCATTAATGATTTGAATGGGGAAGCTGAAAAGTTGGTAGTTCAATTGGCAAGTTGGCAGCTTAAATGGTAAGTTGGTTTAATGCGAAGCACAATAGATGTTTCAAGATCTGAATAAAATAAAAAGGCAGCCTAAAGATTTAATGCGGTTGTATATGCCTTGATATGATCAACTTAGTTAGAATTTTAGTAAGAATTTTGGTCATTACTAAACTTAAAGTCATGCTAAACATGTTAACATTCGGCTAATGACATGCCTCAGATTAATACAACCAATTAGATGAAAACACACAAGCAAGAGTGGTTAATGCATGAGTTATGGTATAGAAAAAGGTTTATTTTCATTTTTGATAGTCATTTTTAGAAAGCACATAGCATAATCCATACTCTACTTGGATAAGATTGGGAAGTTGCAGACACTGCATTAACAGGTACATTATTGTTGAAGAATGAATAATTACCAAAGATAATTATAGTTTATCACTGCAAACGGTTCACATGGAAAGAAAGTTTTGGTTTTGAGTTTGCATGATATTTTTGATAAATTATTGCAATATAGATTATTTGTTTTAACTCTTTTACATTCATGAATTTTGGAATTGTTGGTGATAAGGTCAGTTGGAAAGATTTCATAGTATAAGTTTTTAGAAAATCAGTTATCATTCTGAGTTTTATCATATTTTATCTTACGGTATGAAATTTTGATGACTGAAAGTATTTTCATTGTCATTTATAAATCTCTTCATCCGTAGTTTTAAAGTCAATTTTGGTGAATAATAGAGATTATCTTATAAATATGTGATATTCTAGCTTTTGGGTTTTCAGTGTGTTGAAAATTTGTTCTAGTGATGATTTTGGTCATTTCAGTTTGGATGTAAAAGTTATGGTTGCATAAATGCATGAAGTTTGGTATAAGAATGAGCTTGAAATGGTTATTATCATAAAAATATTGATGATTCAAAAGTGATTTTTTTCATTAAATTTTGGGTATAGTGTTTAGAAATTATTTTGTTCAAGATTTTTGATATACAGAATTTGATGGCACGTAATATATGATTTTCTAAAATTCAAAAGTTTATTTCAAGATATCAAAATGCATTTTTTGGGTTTTATTTTTGAAGTCATAAATTGAAGAATAGTAATAAAATGGTTAACAATTTTTGAAAGTTATGATAATTTATGTTATTCTAAGTTTTTGAAATGATGATGTGAACAAGATATGACCATGTCAAAATCTTACAACATTGAACTTATGTTGAATTTATTCTTTCTGTGGTTATGAATTTGTTATCAGTTTGATGGAAATACATGTAGTTTGTAATTTGTGAATATATATAATGTATATATTGAGATTGCATTTGTGTAGTGAAAACAGAATGTAATAAAGTATGGTAGAATATTTGAAGTAAAATTATGAAAAATATAATTTTATGTAATTATTATGATTTCAAGTTTGTTCAATATATTGATACATGACAGTCAGAATTAAAAATCATATAAATGAAGTTCAGTTTCAAATAATCACAATTGAATCCTTAATTTGTTCATTTTATTGATATAATTGAAAATTTTCATAAATTGACTAGAAGCTAGAAATATAGAAGTGCAGTTGTTATTATTGATTCTATAGTTGATATATTCATTTTTGAGTTCAGTCAAATGATGATGATAAGATTTTGAATATATTTTGAATTTTATTTAGAATGTCAAGTTGGGATCAACCATATTCAAACAAAAATAATGAACAATAACATTTGGAAAAATAATCATAACTCTGACAACATGACTCAAAATGCACCTAATAGGCAAATTGTTAGAGGAGGTTTGGCCCTAGATATGCAAGTAGAGGACCTCAAATATCCATTCATTTTGATGACATTGACCCAATATTTTGGAATATGTTGAGTAGTTTTCCATTTAATCTTGCTAATCATAGGGGTAGTAGGGGTTTTCATGGTCACAGATTCAAAGCTAGATCCCATTCTCATAGTAGCTATTTCTATCAGTTACAAACTAATCTTAATCATTTACCTATTTAATCACCCAGTCAGGAAGGAGTTAATGAAACAACATAACAAGTCAATGATCCAATCCATACAAATAATATTATAAACATTTCATTTCCATCATGTTCTAGTGACCTTACACCACCTCAAAAGATGTCTATTTCAGAGTGCAAGAAACTCAATTTGAAAAAACCTTTTGCTATCATGCATCCACTCAGTTTAAGGAAATGTGCAAATGGTCAAGCTGAATCTGAAACTTCAACATAAACCAGAATAGTGAAGCGAATCAAATTGGAGATAGATGATGATGAGATTGATTTTGATACAAAATTGGTTTAGTTTATTATAGTTTAGATGGAATATAATGATTTTTTGAATAAAAAGGGAGAACCAGTGACTGAAGTTTTATCTGAGTCTGATGACTTTTTTTAATCAGAAAGATAAATTTCATCTCAGATTTGAACTTTGATTTGATAAGACTTAGCACATTTCAAAATTTTGATACTATAGTACTGATATTTTTAGAGTGCAAACATACTTTAATATATATATATATATATATATATACCTAAGTAATTTGGATTATATGTGAAATGAAATTAATGTAGATAAGAATTTCATTTAACTATGAATTATCATATTATTTATTGAAATAATGTTATTCTTATTATTATTAAGTGACTCGAGGGTCTTCATCCGTTAAGAAATACCTGATCAAATTTCTAATAATTGATCTCTTAAGACTTTAAAGGTCTTAAATAAATCTCAACTTATAACTGCCAATATTAATTGATTTTTAATAGTCAATTATTTGAAGTTAACAAATAACTAACTAAATTTAGTTACAACTTCATTTTTCAACTAACTTGAATGTATAAAAGGACATCAAGGATTCATTTGAAAAGGAGGAACAACATAGGTGTTGAAGACTATTACATTCTAAAAGTCAATCGCTTATCTCTCTCTTTTATATAATTTCTTTGAGATAGCATAATTTTTTAGATAAACTAATGGTACTTTCTCTGATGGTTGATTATATTACTTAGGCAATGGTGGTATATCCAGTTTTATATTATTATTTTTAATAGACTATCTAAAATTGTCAAGTTTAACATCTTTCGATGATTGTCTCTTTTAATCCTTTGTGCGGAATCTAAGTATTCAACCTGAATAATGATGAAAATTTTGTTGTTTACGACATATTATTGATATGATTGATTATAAAAGTTATATTTTAAAGATATTTTGTAAGAAAAATGTTTGTTTCTTAAATAAAATGATCTGTTTTATTAAGACGACTCTTTTTTGTTGAGACTTGCATGTTTTATTTATATTTTATTGTATTTGACTTTGGCTTCTAATCTAGTTTAAATATGATTTTAACTTAGTTTCTAATTTATCTAATTTATTTTTTGTTTAGTGTAGTTTTAATATAATTAGTTGTATTAAGTTTTACTGTTTATTTCTGATATCTTTTATTGAATTAAGTTTCGTAGGTTAGTTTAGTGTTAAGTTTAGTTAGTATTAGATTAGTTTTGTTTCAGTTCTAGATTAGTTTAAATTAGATTCTTTTAGTTTTCTTAATTAGTTTATTGTTTAATTGCTTAGTTGATAGATATTATTTGCATTTTTTTCTTATATTTTAAAGTTATGTTTACATTACTTGATTATTGAAGATATGCCTATAAACTAATTTATTTAGTTATCTTTATTTTTTCTTGATGATTCTTTATTTATTATCTTGATATTTGCTCAAAAGTTATAATAACAAAGCAAGATATTATTCTTAGAACAAAATTATATTACTGAATCAGATTTCTTTCCTTCAAGAGATTGTCTTGTTCATAGGCTCTTTTCTATCGGATATGATTGATTACTTATTTATATCTGAACTGATTCATTATTTGATAGTAGATTTTTGAATTATAATGAAATATGTTATATCCAGTAGTCTATTTATTATTTCTTAGAATGTTTAAAAAACCCCTTGCATCATTAGGATTGTATTCAAACCTTTATAACCTTACCATTAGACTGGTATGATTCTAACTTAACCTTCATAATAGGTAAAAGGGTTTATTAATTGATGAAATATTTTTCATCATCAATAGTACTCATGGGTGTGATTCCTAAATATGAATAGGATACATGTGTATGGAAACAAAAGTGAAGTTGGTCTACAAATCAATCTTAACTTAGAGAAGATAATTCAGCTAACTATACCACTAGTAATACATTGATAATTAGGGTCATGATCAATTTGTGTCCACTAAACCTAAATAAGGGATCTCTTATCATGTGACATGGCTAAAGAGAGTTCCAAAGCCTCTAGTGAAGTAACACCACACAATAACCCTAACTAGGTCTTGGTATTTCAAAGCAATAACAAAGTAAGTAAATCTAATCTAGTGCTCACCAAATTTTGTGACATAAATGGGGGATAAACATATACAATAAACTTGCAAAGAACTCTAATCAAGTCAATGTAGAGGTAATCCTAAGCATTATGATATAATACATTTATACGTCATTATACATGCAAATCTATTTACTAACAATAGAAAAGTAAGAGTTAGGAATACTTACCTTGAAAACAAACCCGTCGATCCTCAACCTCTCCCTTGGCCAATGGTGATTTTGCAAGAGGTTTTTTGTGGTTAATGAAGATCACAAAGATATGTTAACTCTAAGGTACAAGACTTTTCCTAAGCATCCAAGACATTTCCATAAGATAAGATTCTTCTCTAAGTAGTATGAAACCCTAAGCAACGACTCCTCAAGTAGAATGATAGATAAGCAGATAAAGAATTACAAATGAATGATTCTCTCTATTATAAATAGGGTGGTAACTAGTAAAAAGGGGTTTTAACTTAGGTAGGGGCTATTTGAGGTGGTGAATTATTGGGAGAAGAGTGTAAGGGAGGTTTCAAGACTTAGGGAAATATATGGGATGGGTTATTATTGGTTTTGTTGGACATGGTCATTGGTGTCTTAAGTTGTCATTGATGTTAAAAAGAGCATGTGGTACTAATGCATGAATGATGAAGTAATCAAATTAAGAGCTTGAAGATATATGGCACATGTACGGGTCTATAAGGAGAAAGAAGAGGTTGTGAGGCATCTATAGATGTATTAGAGGAGCTCTGGTATATTTTGTGATCATTTGAAATGAGAAAAATGTATCTTCTAACTTAAGTGAAGACAGACCATCACTGCACATCATCCAAATATGAAATATCCAATAAGTTTGAGCATTTATTTTAGGTATGCAAAAAGTAAATATTGGTCAAAAGATTATATGGAGATGTTGTATATAGTACCAAGAAGCTACCCTATAAATTTAGAGTCTTAATGTGATTTCTAGCTCAATTTGTAAAGCTTCAAAGTTTCTCTAGTAGACTGTGATGGGTTAGAGACCATCAATTTTAATCATGTTGAAGTCTGAGGTCATTGGTATAGAAGATCCAATAGTGAGCACTTAATCATACACATTAAGATCAATGGTGCATACAAATTCAACATATCGAAGGTTGCATGTGCAAGTGATAAGTGTCAGAAACTCACTAGTCTTATAGAAGATCAACGATGAACAATGGTTCGTACTAATGAAGATCAATGGTGTAGGAGAAGTCAAAGATCAATAATGCATGCAAGACTATCAAGTGGCACAAGTGCAAGGGACTATCAGTAAAGTGCTTAGAAGGCATGTGACGGTGCCAAGTGTCATAATATTAAGAGTTTTGAGCAAGATCTAATAGTGAGCACTGTAAGATAAAGACCAGGCTACTCAATAGAGATTGATGGTGCATATGTGGTCAAGATTGCTAGAAAGCACAAGATGAGGTCAACATGTTTGAGGTTTAACATTTGGACATCACAAAACTAGGAGTTAAATTTTGAGCTACTTTTGAAGAAAATTGATGGTGTGAGTTGAGCAAAAAGTATGAGATGTGTTCGAAGTGACCAAGGTTTAACTGTGATCATATGGATTTAAATATTTGAATTTAATGAAGGAAAGACTAGTGCTTGGTTTTTGATCCATAATGTTTGATCTATATAGAATTTGATGTTATAGTAAAAAGTAAAGTTGTAGAGGACTTCAAGGTGCATTTGGTAATATTAATTTGAAGGTCTAAATGTTTGTACAGTCAAACTTATTGAGCTCCAAAGTTGACTATGTGTTTATTAATGCTCAACAAGTAACCCGAGAGGGGTAACTGAGTTGTTATTGATGGTATTTAGATGTTTCAAGATGAGATAACTATCAAAGAGTGTTGTATATTTCATGAGGATATTCTATGTGGATTACAAAGGTTTGATCAATCATATTCAGTATGATCAAAGGCTTAGAAGGTGACTGTGTGTTCATTCATGGTGGCTGTGTGCACATAATGTTGTTTAAGTGAATTAAGCTTTATCAACAGGGTGATGTGATGGTTATTATCACTTAAGGAGAAATTATAGATTATGTATAATGGGTCCATGTATTTTAAAGTGTTCCTGTGTTCCTAGTTTGCTCAGAGAAGTGTCAAAGATGTGAATGGATTTTCATAGTATCTAAAAGGTGACTTAGGCCTATTTGAAAAAGGGTCATGCTTAAAGGTGACCCATGTTATATGCCTTAAGAGTGAAGGCATGTGTCATGATTGAAAAGGAAGGTTGTGATCATAATAATCATGAAGACTCTACAAAAGGTGAAACCAAAATGTGATGGTTTTTAAGGGGCTTGTTCAATAGAATTATGTAGACTTGAGGAATATGTGTTGAGGATTGAAGAGAGATGTTATACATTTTGAATCCATCAGATTGATATACAATTAGAATTTTAGAAATTTTGATTTCATAGGTGTTGTGTGGATGCTCAACATCTATAACAAGTGGGTGCTTGTTCAAATTTAGGGGTGGGTGCTCATTGTGAAGTGGGCGCTTCACTAAAAGGGTCTATTATTTATAATCATCTTATAAGACAAGTAGTTCATGTGTTTGTAGGCTTGAGAGTTAGTTTTATTCCTTATGAGGGTTTCCCATAGGAACTATGTGTTGTGTGTTTGATCTTATGTATGTATTGAATGAATGAGTTCTCTTTTTAATATTGCCTGATCAAATTGATATATGGTAATTGATTAATAGTCTAAAAGATTTGAAATTAAATTTAAATATCTACCATCATTGATTCATCCCCCCCAGTGATTGTACCTCCAATAATTGGTATTAGAGTAGGACCTTCTATGCAAGTTTAACCACTTGAAGGTGATCCAAGGTACAATATGGCTAAGTAATTAAAGAAAAAGAATCAAGAGTTGAAGGCACAAGTAGAGGTTACTTATGCATGTCTAAAATCAAGTGAAGAAAAATTCAATAAGCTCAAGGCACTTATTATGAAGTATAGTGGTAAGATGAGAGAGTATGATCAAGAAGAAGCTCAAAAAAAGATCCTAGCCTCAAACTTTAAGGCTATTACGGATGAGGTCATCAAGATCAATACGGAGCTAGAATTCTTGAAGTCAAGATCAAGATCAAAAGATGATAAAAATAAGATTAGCATTATTGAGGATCAATTAAGAGTTATAAAGACAAATCTGATTTCAAAAGAAGAAGAATGCAGACATCTCAAGACTTAGATAGAAGAGACAAATTCCAAGTGGAGTTCACAATAAGGTGAGTATGATGAGTTAAAATGCAAGCTTGATTCTATAAATATTATTGAATGGCAAGCATGTAAATTGAAGGATGACATGACTAAAGAAGCTAAGAGGGATAAGGAGACCATTCAAGATCTCAGAATTTAGTCAGAGGTTGTAAGTTCAAGTATGAGAGCTAAAGAAGATGAGAGCATTCAATTGAAAATTAAGATAGAATCATTGAGGGATGAACATGAGAAATTTGTTGTCAAGCTAAATAAGATTGAGAAAGATCAAGAGAGGTCAATTCAAGACAAGAAGGATGTAAGAATCAAGATAAACAAGAAAAGATCCATTAGGGAGCCAAGTGCCATGAGGTATGAAAGATCTTGTAATGGACATTGTTTTCTTTATCACAAGCTTGGTCATAAGGCAAGAAATTTTAGAAGGAGGAGCAATTGATCAGATAGAGGTATGGATAATATAGTTTACTATAATTGTCATGACATGGGACATATTGCTAGATTCAACCCAAGATGCATGAGAAAAGATTAATCCAAGTATGGATATAAAATAACAGTTGAGCTTTACCATAATGAACCTAAGGGGAAAGATGGTATGTTTGCTGAGATTCATAATATTCATCAAATAAAATGTATGAATGATATTATTTGTTTCAATTGTTATCAAGTTGATCATATTACAAGATTTTTTACAAGCAAGCTCTCAAATCATAAGGAACATAGACATCTTAGTGAGTGCAAGAAAGGTCAATCCTTGGTATGGATTCCCAAGGAAGTGAAGACCAAGAAAACTAATTCAATTGAGTTGAAAGATCAAGGTGGACTGCTTGTTAAAGTAAAAGAACAATCAAATATGAATAAGGTTTAGGAATGCCAAGAGTGTGTGTCATCTATCCAAATAGAAAATGAGAATTAGAAGTCAGTTTAAGTCAAGCTTAAAGAAAATACCAAAGTGATAATGGAGGCTAGTTTTGAGGAATGTATGGATCCAATAGAATATCATGTTATTGTGGAACAAGTTTCATGCAAAGAACATTAGTTGTCAATGCCTAGTTGTGAGGTTCTTTCTTTGGATGAAAAGGTATGCCATGAATCTTGGTTGTCTCCTTATATTGTCAATACTTTCTTAAAAGAAAAGGAGAATATTATAGTAAATGAGCATGTTGCTTCTATTAAGCCTAAGAATAAGAAGAAGAACTATTAATATCAAATGACCAAGGAGGAGAAGGAATATGAGGAGTTGTGGGTAACTCTTGGTTTCACATTGTTGTAGTATATTATGGGTCAGGGTGTCTCTATCTAAGATTCAAGGAGACACTAGTCAAGCAAGAGGAAGCAAGGTGGATACCAGTTGAGCCTTGATTGATGTTACAGGACAAGAATACCATTTGAATATGTGCATGATGTGAGGGGGAACATATGTGAGATGTTTCAGTCATGGTTGAGATATGAAGAAGTTTAATGATGTGAAGGTGATTAATTTTTGAGTTGTTCATTTCAAGATCTAGACTGATAGTATATGTGCTCAAGTTGATTTTATGCTTTGAGGATCTTTTGTGTGCAAATAGAGAATTTTGTTTGTTTTCAAGTTTCCCAATTTGTGCTTAAGGGTATATAGATCCAAAACCATGGTATAGGAAGTATGGGATCCAAAGGAGTCTGAGCTCAAAATTTGATCTAGAAGTATGTATTGATGACCTCTAGGTGTGATAAATGTTTTAGAGGTGGGCATTGATAGAGTTTCTCTTGTAAACCTAAGTGTTTTAGCCTTTGTTGAAAAGTGGTTTTCCTAATGAATTGAGGTTTGAGTCTACTTAATCAATTGAAATGTCTAAATGGGTCATGAAAAAGTCTTTCATAGCCTTTTGAAAGTATATGGTTGGTTCCATGGAGAAGGATTTGTGCAAATAGAGGGCTAATCAGCTAGTATGTTTGTGAAGGAAGTATGTTACAGAGGAAGAGCTGAGTGTTGATTTTTGACATGTCTAAGGGGGCATGTGAATGTAATATAGATATGAAATTTCAAGCCTTGAAAGCTCATACACAAAAAATAATGGGCTTTGCAAGGTCCAGATAGGCTTACAAAGCCTCTAGGCAAGGCTAGTATGAAGTAGTGGACTTTTTGGTCATTTTCTCAAAAAAAACAAGATGATTTGAAGATGATCAAGGGGTACCTAAGTTAATATGACATAAGGGAAGTCCTTCTTAGTGATCTCAAGGTGAGTTCAAGCAGGTTTTGATATTGTAGTGTGTTTTGTCTTCATAGAGCAGAGTATGATCAAAGAAGAGTGTAGTTTTGGAGCATGTTTAAGAAGTTTAAGGTAAGAAGTGGTATGTACAATGTTAATGGGAGATTTTATCATCTATAAGAGGTAGTCATTTCATATTTTTGGTCTTGAAATCTTTGTTTAGATTGGTATATATCAAAGACAAGATGACATGAGATGGAACACAAAGTTAAGGGGAGCTTTCTAAGCTCTATGGGTAGCTTGTCAGGTCCAAGGATCAGAGAAGTCCCAATTTAGGTGGATATATGTAAAAGGGGTAGACATTGGTTCATTTTCCTAAAAGTATAGATCCTTTATCATTTATGTCAAAGGGGGAGAAAGATCAAAATAGAGAATTGTTCAGTATGAGAGAAGACATTCTGAGTGTGGTTTGTCATCAATGAAAAAGGGGGAGATTTTTGGACATGTTCTTTGGTGTCTTAAGTTGTCATTGATGTCAAAGAGAGCATGTGGTAATAATGCATTAATGAAAAAGTGATCAGATTAAGAGCTTAAAGAGATATGGCACATGCACAAGTCTATAGGGATAAATAAAAGGTTGTGAGGCATCCATAGATTTCTTGGAGAAGCTCTGGTATGTTTTGTGATCATGTAGATGTTAAGTTGTGGAGCTAAAAGCTTCACTGATGAAAATGGAGGAGGTTGCTGAGTTATAGAGCAATCAACGTCAGTCTGATCAATCGATGTCGGTCATCTTTAGTGTTCGTAGTAACCGACATCGGTTAGTAGTCGACCGACATTGGTCAGACAAGAACCGACGTCGACAACCTGTGTGTGCGTGTGTTTGCATGCACTTACAGAATTGGTCTAATTTTAGATGAATAGTTAGTTTGCATGTAAAAGACTAATCTTAGTCTTGAGTCTGTGTTTCTAATTATTATAATTGGAAAGTCTAATTATTGTTTGTATGGGATCTATTTAAGAGACCCATGGGGCTGTATTGTAATTTGGATAATCATAAGGACTTGGTAAGGCAAGGACAAGGGTTCTTCCCGAGTGTAAGATCTAGGTTTGCAGGTTGTTGCAAAACTAGGTTGATCTGCAGGTTGTGCAAATTCAGGTAGGAGATCTAAATGGTACATAAGGTCAGTTGATCTGCAGGTGTGTGTGTGTGCAAGGTCAAAGGAGATCTACAGGGTAACAAGGTCAAAGGAGATATGCAACATAATAAGGAGCAAGATCAGGGAGATCTACTTGGAGTACGTGGTGTACTCGGTTAGTATTGGAAGTAAGCAACAATGGTTGAGTTGATTGTCACTTACTGGTTGGTGTACTGGCAGTATTGTTATTGACTAGTTGAAATAACAACTCTGTGTTTGAGTTGATTTATTTGTAATTGAGAGAGAGAACTCTTGAGGGAGAATTACTGTTATGCCCAAGAGGTGTGGGAAGAGTGTAATTTCTTCATTGTGTTTCCTTCTAAAAGAGTGTTAATACAAGATTGTATTGTCTCTCATATTCTATGCTGTTTTTGATTTCTAGTTACATTTTACTTCTGGTTAAATTCTGTGTTTAGTTGCTTATACAAAGGTAATCAAGTGTACTCTTGAGGAGTAGGGATCTTGACAATTGGTATCAGAGCTTGGTTAGGTACACTAACAAGTGGTCAGAGCGTGTTAAGTGTTTGTTGATTACAGGTCACTCTCAGGGATTTCTAATTGAATGGGATTATAGCAATGGCAGAAGAAAATATACTAAGAATGGAGGAATTCAATAGCAAGAATTCTCAATTATGAAATTATGGAAAGAAAGAGCAGGTAAAGAAATATTGTTGGTTGGTAAAAGATCAGCATGAAGGAAATGAAGAAGTAGATGTTGTAGGTATTGTTGCAGAGGATGCTCTTGTATGTTCCTTGGATAAAGTAGAATCTTGGGTTTTAGATTCTATTGCCTCTTTCCATGCAACCCGAAATAGAGTATTTTTCCATGATTATGTCCATGGAGACTTTGGAAAGATTTATTTAGGGGTTGGTGAGCCTTGTCAAATTGTTGGCAAAGGGAAAGTGCAGCTGAAAATGCAGACGGGCAACACATGGGTGTTGAAGGAGGTCATGCATGTCCCAGTCCTGAAGAGGAGTCTAGTTTCTGAAAGAAAGTTGGGTGATGAGGGTTGCACAGTTACTCTCACAATGAAATCTTGGAAAGTTTCCAAGGGTGCACTTGAATTAGCATGTGGTAAGAAATTAGGTACTCTTTATCTATCTACTTGTATTACTAATTCACCTTCTGGTTTATCTACTTCAGATGTAGATGCGAAGATGTGGCTCTATAGGCTTGGTCACATGAATAAGAAGGGGATGCATGTTCTTAAGAGGAAGTCTGATGTCTTTGACAAACTTAAGAACTGGAAAGCCTTGATTTTCATGGAGGAGATGATGGACAGAGATTAGCTCAAGGGGATGAATAATTCTGAGCAGGGCAGTTTGGACAAGGTTATGATCCAAAGTAAGATCACGGGTAAAAAGTCATCACTCATAGGAAAACACAGTTACCAACGTCGGTCAAGTGGAACCAATGTCGAATAGGCAGGTACTGACGTCGATCATGTGCAGACCAGAGTCGGTGGTGTCGGGCAGGTGGAGACTGACGTCGATCAGGGAATCGACGTCGATGACCAGGTGGACACCAATGTCAGTTAGGGAACCAACATCGATGATCAGGTGGAATCGACATCAGTCAGGTGCAGACCAGGGTCGACCAGAGAATGGATTTTGGGTGGACAACAAGTTGTCAAGGAGTCTCAAATGCCCATGAGGAGGATTGAAAGGGTAAGTAAGCCTCAAATTCGTTATTCCCCTTCTTTATACTACTTGTTGCTCACTGATGGTCAAGAACCAAGAAAATTTAAAGAGGCAGAGCAAGTAGAATCCAAGAAATAGTGGGAGCATGGCATGAATGAGGAATTTGATTCCTTGGATGAGAACCAAACAGGAGCTTTGGTAGAGTTGCCAGTTGGGATGAAAGCACTGAAAGACGAATCGATTCCTTGGTTAAAGAAAGAAGAGAATGGACACGTGAGACAGAAGGCCAGGTCATATGGTCTTGAGCAAGCTCCAGGACAGTGGTACAGGTTTGACAGGTGTATGACAAAGCATGGCTTTAGTCAATGTCAATGTAATCACTGTGTTTATTTTACCAGGTTGGATAATGGTCACAACATTATCCTGTTACTATATGTGGATGATATGCTTGTTGCAGGTTCATACATGCAGGGTTTTGCTAAACTATGGCTAAAATTAGTTTAGAGGTGTGCCAAGAAGGATTTAGGAGGAGCAAAATTCTTTAGCATGAGTATTCCTAGAGACAGGGAAGATCATAGGTTGATGTTGTCTTAGGATGATTGTGTGAATAAGGTAGTGGAGAGGTTCAAGATGCAGGATGTAGAATCGGTTAACACACCTATGGATGGACAGTTCACAGAACAGTGTCCCAAATCACATGATGAGGTTGAGTACATGTGTACTAGACCTAATATTGCCCAAGCAGTGGGTGTTGTCAGCAAGTTTATGGCCAATTCCAGAAAGGAGCACTGGAAAGCAGTTCAGTGGGTTCTCAGGTATCTGAGAGGGACTAGTAGTAGGTTAACATGCTATGCAAGGTCAAACACTTCTCTACATGGGTATGTAGATTCAGATATGGCAGGGTACTTGGATGATAGGAGTAGCACCACAGGATATGTGGTGGTTGGTCTTCAAGATTGAACTTGAAGAGGGATACAAGCCAAGAAACAAAATTAGATGATGTATAGGTACAGGTACAGGTGCAACTATTTATCTCCAATTGAGAGATTGTTAAGTTGTGGAGCTAAAAGCTTCATTGATGCAAATGGAGGAGGTTGCTAAGTTATAGAGCAACTGATGTCGGTCTGATTAATTGACGTCGGTCATCTTTAGTGTTCACAGTAACCGACATCGATTAGTAGTCAGCTGACATCGGTCAGATAGGAACCGATGTCGGCAACTTGTGTGTGCGTGCCTTTGCATGCGCTTCCAGAACTGGTCTAATTTTAGACGAAAAGTTAGTTTGCATGTAAAAGACTAATTTTAGTCTTGAGTCTGCATTTCTAATTATTGTAATTGGAAAGTCTAATTATTGTTTGTATGGGATCTATTTAAGAGACCCATGGGGCTGTATTGTAATTTGGAGAATCATAAGGACTTGGTAAGGCAAGGACAAGGGTTATTCCTAAGTGTAAGATCTAGGTTTGTAGGTTATTTCAAAACCAAGTTGATCTATAGGTTGTGCAAGATCAGGTAGGAGATCTACATGGTAAGTAAGGTCAGTTGATCTGCAGGTGTGTGTGTGTGTGTGTGTGTGTGTGTGCAAGGTCAAAGGAGATCTGCGGGGTAGCAAGGTTAAAGGAGATATGCAACACAACAAGGAGCAAGATCAGGGAGATCTACTTGGAGTACGTGTACTCAGTTGGTACTGGAAGTAGGCAACAATGGTTGAGTTGATTGTCACTTACTGGTTGGTGTACTGGCAGTATTGTTACTGTTTGGTTGAAACAACAACTCTGTGTTTGAGTTGATTTGTTTGTAATTGAGAGAGAGAACTCTTGAGGGAGAATTACTGGTACGCCCAAGAGGTGTGGGAAGAGTGTAATTTCTTCATTGTATTTCATTTTGGAAGAGTGTTAATACAAGATTGTATTGTCTCTCATATTTTGTGCTGTTTTTGATTTCTAGTTACATTTTACTTCTGGTTAAATTACGTGTTTAGTTGCTTATACAAAGGTAATCAAGTGTACTCTTGAGGAGTAGGGATCTTGACACTAGAATGAAAAAAATACATCTTCTAGCTTAAGAGAAGCCAGACTGTCACCACACGTCATGTAGATATGAAAGATCTAATAAGTTTAAGCATTTATTTTAGGTACACAAAAATTCAATATTGTTCAAAAGATTACATGGAGATGTTATTTATAGTACCAAGAAGCTATCTTGAAAAATTTGGAGTCTTGAAGTGATTTCTAGCTCAAGTTATAAAGCTTTAAAGTTACTCTAGCAGATTATGATGGGCTAGAGATCATCAAGTTTAATCACATTGAAGTCTGAGGTCATTGGTCTATAAGATCCAATAGTGAGCTCTTAATCATACATATTAAGATAAATGGTGCATATGAAGTCATCATGTCAAAATTTATACATGCAGGTGATAAGTGTCACAAAATCGCTAGTCTGACAGAAGATCAATAGTGATCAGTAGTTTGTACTGATGAAGATCAATGGTGTGGGACAAGTCAAAGAGTCAACAATGCATGCAAGACTACCAAGTGGCACAAGTGCAAGGGGCTACTAGTAAAGTGCTCAAAAGGCATGTGAGGGTGCCAAGTTTCATGATCTTATGAGTTTTGAGCAAGATCTAATGGTGAGCATTGCAAGATAAAGACTAGGCTACTCAACAAAGATCAAGTGTGTGTATGTGGTCAAGATTGACAAAAATCATGAGATGAGGTCAACATGTTTGAGGTTTAATATTTAGATAGTGGAGCACTACAAGTTAAAGTTTGAGATAATTTTGAAGATAAATGGTGCGAGTTGAACATAGAGTACAAGATGTGTTCTATGTGACTGAGGTTTAATTGTGACCATTTGGATTTAAATATTTGAATTTAATGAAGGAAAGACCAATTCTTGGTTTTTAAGCCATGACTTTCAATTTATGCATAATTTGATGTTGTAGTAAAAAGTAAATTTGTAGAGGAATTTAAGGCACATTAGTAAATATTCATTTAAAGGTCTAAATGTTTATATAATCAAAGTTATTGATCTCCAAAGTTCATTGTGTGTTTACTCATGATCTACAAGTAACCCAAGAAGGCTAATTGATTTGTTTTAGATGGTATTTCAATGTTTTGAGATGATTTAACTATTTGAGAGTGTTTTAGACTCCATGAGGATCATCTGTGTGGATTATGAAGGTTTGATCAATCATATTTAGTGTGATCAAAGGCTTAGAAGGTGACTGTGTGTTTCTTCATGGTGGTTGTGTGCACATAATGTTGTTTGAGTGAATTGAGCTTTAGCAAAAGGGTGTTGTGATGGTTGTTATCACTTAAGGAGGACCTATAGATTGTGTGTCATGGGTACATGTATTTGAAAGTGTTATTGTGTTCTTATTTTGCTTGAAGAAGTGTCAAAGAGGTGAATGGGTCTTTATAAGACCTAAAAGGTGACTTAGGCATATTTGAAAAAGGGTCATGCTTAAAGGTGACCCATGTTAGATGCCTTAAGGGTGAAGGCATGTGTTATGGTTGACAAGAAAGTTTGTGATCATTATAATCATGAAGGATCTATAAAAGGTGAAACTAAAATGTGATGGTTTTTAAGGGGATTGTTGAATATACTTATGTAGACTTGAGGAATATGTGTTGAGAGACATATATAGACTTATATGAGCTGAGTGAAGAGAAGGTGTATGATATGTGGATGAGTTAAAAGGTAGTTCAAAGAGAGGACTATGTGAATGACCTTTTGGTCATGTCTCTATTGTGATTATAGAGTTGCTGTAGGTTTGTTGGTGAGGATGAGTGAAGAAGCTTAGAGAGATCCAAAAGTGTGCTTTGGATGAATTGCCTATGTGAATCAGGGTTGAGAGAGTGTTGAGGATTGAAGAGAGGTGTTATACATTATGATTCCATTAGATTGATAAGCAATAATAATCTTGGAGCTATTGATTTCTTACGTGTTGTGTGGGAGCTCAACATCTAGAGCAAGTGGGTGCTTACTCAAACTTAGGGGTGGGTACTCCTTATGAAGTGGGTGCTTCAATAAAAGGGTCTCTTATTTGTAATCATATTATAAGACAAGTAGTCCATGTTTTTATAGGCTTGAGAGTGGGTTTTATTCTCCATGAGGGTTTCCCAGAGGAACAATATGTTGTGTGTTTCATCTTGTGTATGCATTGAATGAATGAGCTCTCTTGTTAATGTTGATTGATCAAGTTGATATATGTTGATTGATTAATAGTCAAAAATATTTGTAATTAAAGTTAAATATTTGCCATCACTAATTCATCCCCCTCTCAGTGATTGTACCTCCAATAGGTTTAAAGTGGAAGTATAGGGAAAAATAATCTTGTGAATCATCAAAGGCTTTACCACCCCTTTCTTGGTGCATCCTTTAAGGCATACACTCAAAGAGGTTGAGACTCGATGGGTTAATACAAGAGAGAAAATATCAATAATTGCTAAAGTTTAAAAATATGTGTATGCATATGCCCAACTCAAAGCTCATCATGTGTCATGCAGTTATAACATGAGATGGTGTTTTGAGAAAAGAACATAGCAAAAAATAATGCTTAGCTAAATAAATTATAATTTATAAAAATGACTAAAATGATAAATTAGGAAATAATGGAAATGGATAAGTAATATATGCATACCTTGACTTACCTTTATCACTTAATTGTTATCTACAATGTTTATAGTTTTGATCTTGGAGGGTGAAGTATATACTCTAGACAAACATTAAGGATACAAGGCTAAATAATCTTGATCATGAAGGGTGTAATACCTACTTTGGACAAACCCTAAGGATGAAAGGGTTAAATAATATTGATCTTGGAGGGCACAATACCTACTTTTGATAAACCCTAATGATACAAATCTAAATAATATCAATCATGGAGGGTACAATATATGCTTTGGACAAACCCTAAGGATACAAGACTACAAATAGAAGCAAAAAGTGAGATTGTTAAGACTAAGGTAGAATCAAGGAATCAATAATTTAAATGACATGTATAACATATTAAATCATGTTGGGAAGCATGCAAAACATTAATGATAAAAGGGGATATAAAGCATACTAAATTACGTTGGGAAGCATGTAAAACATAAATGATAAAAAAGAATGTAAAACATACTAAATCAAGTTGGGAATATGTAAAAACATGAAATGAAAAATTAGAATGTATAAAATAATAAATCAAATTTGGTATCATCTAAAACATAAATGAAAAAAAGTGATATAGAACATACTAATCCACTTTGGGAAGTGTTGACCAAATTTGACCCTGCAGGTCAAATTGGGACCCCTATAGGTTAAAAAAATTGATTTTTAGATGTTTTAGGGGTATAATATTTTTTCATATGGTATGTTATAGTCCATTTTATCTTATTTTATGCCTTTTTAGCCTTAGTCATGGTATAACTAGTTTATACGCCATTTCGAGTCACTTAGTAACCATTTAGGGGTCATAAATGCAAGAGACATGGTTTTTAAGGTGTTCAATTGTCTTAATTATTATTTAAAACATGCAATAAGTTATATTCCCTATTAATAATGTCAATCCCACATAAAAATTACAGGTTATCTAATTGAAGATCAAGAAATCAACTAATATGGAGAAGTTTGGCACTTGTACAACCCATGAAGGAATGTGACACATGGGAGAAGGTCATGGAATATCTATTCATCTTCCTAAAACTCATCTCATTGCTTGAAATGATTTGAAAGTGATAAAAAAGGTCTAAAACCTTTATATTCCTTCTTTTCCCTTATAGACACTCAAAAGTTGTCAGCAGGTTTATGCTTGGTATGGCCAGTTGAGAAGGTTTCATACCAAACACCTTTGGGACATGAAATTAAACTTAGAGAGATTCATTTCCATAATATTTTTTCAAATACTGGTTAATTATGATTTATGAGTCATCTCTAATTAGCTGACTATAGTTTTTTGCTCACTATTTCCTGCGCCCTATAGGTTTTGGTCTAGTTTGGATAGGTCCATATAATCTAGTTGGCGATGTTGAATATAGATGATGCTGACTCTCTTCTCAAATGATATTCATGCTTGGTTTCATGTTCATGGTATTTTGATAGGCAAGTCATATCATGTTATAGGAAAATGTCACCATGTGAGGTCTCAGTCAAAGTTTTCCTTTTTTGCAGAATGATGGTTCTCTATAGAGGTCTCATATAAATGGAATATGATGTTTCACTCAAATCTTAGTCACTCTCACTTGCAGCCACATGTATATAGATTGTCTAGTATGTCCATGGAGTTGTAATTAAGATATATAAACTTGTTCAAATCACAAAGAGATAAATAAAGTCTCTTTGAATGTTTGAAAAGGATGCAAGGTTGGTTGCAAGTTCATGCACCATACAAACTAGCCATTAGCTACCACTAATTGCTTTGTAACAAGTGTTTGCAAGAGGTTTTCACATTGGAACATATGTTTTGAAGCTTATATCAATATATCATTAGTGAGAAACATACATTTTAGGAAGTGGTAATGAGATAATTATATTCATGAGACCATTCATTATACACATTGCTCTAATTTTGTCCATTGTCTATATACAACTTAGAATGTCTACCTACAAGTGTCTTCATGGAAACCAAGCATGTTGAAAAGAAGAATTTGAGCTGAGAAAGGTCCTTGATAAATAAAATAATCTATTGGTAGGCTTTGATATATGTCTAAGATTCAGTTTAAGACCTACATCTCATGCACATTATCCACATTCATTTTCAATGCCTGTACACATCAGAATGTCCACCTACTGGTGCTTTTAACAGTATTTTGAGGTGTCATATGGGGAAGTTGGAGCAATGGTAAAATGTTATTAGGATTTATAGCATTGTTATTGATCATGTTAAATCCATTTGATGTGTCAAATTGGAAAACAAAAGTATAGATCACCTTCAAACATAAGATGACTGAGTTTAGGGACATCTTCCCTAAAAAGTGAAAACAAAGGTCCAAGCCACTTTATAGATATTCTATAACAAGGTTAAATTTTTTTTATGTATATATAGTTGACCATATATTGTATACTCTATGAAGGAGAAGAGCCATGCCAAAAATGAAGCCAAGAGAATTAGTGAAAGGTGATTGTTGGGGGCCTCAAAGTTGCCCATTTAAGCACTAAGTTTCTCTATTGACATCTACATGATTTGAGCTTGGAGTGACCATTGATATCCTAAAGAACAAACAAGGAATACTCTCACATTTTTAATGGAATTAATGATCAAAATTTGTACCATTAACCATTAGGATCATTAGAATAATGTTGATATATAGTGTTTCTAGTCTCATATACAGCTACAGGTGTCCTATCATGCAAAATGCACACCTACAACTGACTGTAGGAGAGCATCATCTATAGAAAAGGTTCAAATATGAAATAACCAAGGTTGAAAGAAAATAGATGATTTAAAATGGTTCATTATATTGAATAGTGATGTATAACCTTTCAAAAAATGAGTCTTCATCTACAAGCTTTTACCCTTCCCAACATAGTTGACTGTGTTTGACCATGATAGACAGTGGGCTGAGGAGTGAGGTTTGAGTGTTACTAATAAATAAGGGTGAGAGAAATATGGTAAAAAATAGTATCAATGATTGTAAAGGACCATAATAATGTTGTTAGACACTATGCTTAAGGTTAAAACAAGCATTATTATCTACAGGTACCACTCCATAACACAAAACACAGCCAAGAGATGGAACTTAGTTTGACTAAGAATGGAGTATGAGGGGTATGTAGTAGGTTAGAGTGATGAAAGAGATTATAAAATATTAACCATGATTTTTACACTCCAAAAATTCTCTCACCAATGGAAATCATGGAAAAAAGAGACTCTATGAAGCAACATATATAGTCTACATCTTGCACCCTGCACAGTCTATCTCAACAGGGGTCTGTTTTGGTTTTTGTAAGGGATGAAAGGTCAAATGACATGAATAAATTATTATTATTTTTTGTATAAGGTACTTAACTCTTAGGGAATACCCTCTATCACTTGGTTTATCTAGGTAAATAGGGTAAGTGCCCTTTGTTTTATCTCAAACAAAGGGCACTCCTTTGTGTACAAGGCCTGCATTTTTGGGGAAGGAAAGTGAAAAAAGTGGACCAAAAGGTAATGAAACATTATTAAAAGGTGTTTAAAGTAAGATAATATCTAGGAAAATATGAAGAATCAATAAAATAAGAGATAATCTCAACTAAATGATTTAGAATTCCAAAGTTGTAGTTAGGCCTGTTAGGTAGGGTTTAAGCCTAATATCCAAATGAGGGGTCAATGTCTTTTATAGCCTTAGGTGGGAATTATAGCCTATTTTAACATGTTTTTTAGGTCACTATAGAGGTGTTAAATCTTCCATTTTTAAAATGAAGTATAAATAATCCTTTTTAAGGCCCAAAGCCAATTTAAACCTGCAAGAAATGGTCAAAGCTTGATAGGCTAACTTTGAGTGCCTGTATCTTATCTTAGGTTGTGCATGGAAGTATAAGGAGTTTGGGTAGGTTGAAGTAGGTCTTAAAACTTAATTTATTGATTTTTTTTGGAAATTTTTTAGCATTTCTAATGTCAAAGCTTTATGAACAAAGCTTAAGAGCAGTAGTGACCAAAAACCCTTGCTAAACCCTGGATAATGATCTGACTAAGAAAACAAGCATGGAGAGATATAAAAATGGGATTAAGTGACCATAAAATTGGTTATAAGTTAAAAAATATTCTTTAGGGATCTTCCTCATCAATTTTTGTGCTACCCCACCTGTGTAAACATGGTACAAGATGGCTTGCTTTCACTATTTTGTGCATTGTGCAGGTTTTAGGGACTTTCAAGAAATGAAATAATTTTTTTAAGGAATATAGAGACTCATTATAACTAAATATATTAATTTTATGCTACAGAAAATATCCTAAGTGTTCCTACCAGTAGTTCCATCTAAGCCAGTCAAACTGGCGTAATGAACATGATAGTGAGAAAAGTGGAAAAATTCAAGTAAGCTGATTTTAAGGTGTGCCTGATACCTATAAGGCCATGGATGGAATTAAAAAATTTAATTAAATCCATTTTATGGATTCTAATTATAAACTAAATCCATTTTAGAAGCCAAGTGTGCAAGGTGTGTGAAAGAGAAGTTTCTCTAACTGCAAGCAGTGATGGCTCACTTTCAGAGGAATCCAAGTGATTAAGAATGAAAAAAATGCATGGATAAGCATGTATAAAATACATACCTCTCATTAAAATCATTAGACCTATCCGTATTCAGTTTTGGAAATTTCTAACAGAGCTATATGATGAAGGCAATTTTTTGAGCCAACAAAAGGAATTTCATGCCACATTCCAAGAGTTTCATGCCTTGAATTTACACTTGTACTTTCTAACCTTAAATGGTTAATTTAAAATACTATTATAATGCATATATAACCCCTTATCTTGACATGAAAATTTTCCAATTGACCTTTGGACTTCCCTTTTTTTACTCCTCTCCTAAATGTTATAAGTAGTGACTTTTTGGGCTCTTTTGGGCAACCTCCATTGGTTAATGGTGAAACGCTGGCCAATTTTATATTTGAATGTCTCTTAAAGAAATAAAAAAGTGAATTTTCCTACTTACATGCTACATAATTGAGTCTGGTTGCAAATTTTGTTGATCTTGTCTAGTAAAAGATAGTCTTTTCTAGTATGTTGCCTTTGATTGTCCACCAAGTATGTAAAAGAGTAATTATTGCAATTTTTTTTTAGTGTTCCTTCTTAGTGTATAATTTTTTTAGAAGTGGTATATGATTTTATTCTCCAAATGATCATTAATTATCCCTCCTAAACATCAATATACCTTTTAAACCTAACATAGGAAACATTGATGTAACAATCTTTCTTGAGTTGTGAGTTATGTGTGAAAAAAGCTTTCGTTTACTCTAAATAGTATAAGTTCAGTCAATAGGTGAAAACTCATTATTGGTGCATAAAATTTATTCTTTTTTATTTTGCCTTCTTAACCCTTTTCATGCAAAGTTGATAAGTAGAAAAGTATTTCAAAGAGTGCACCAAGGGAACTAGCCCTTCTAGAGATTCATCTCACCAATTAATTACCCACAAAAAGTGAGATGTTTCCATTGTACCACATATTATCCATGGCTGAAAATACAAGTGACAAGAGGAAGCATGCATAATATAAAAGACAAATGAAATATCAATGCAAGAAAAGTCTAAAAAAGATATGTAAGCAAGTGAAAAGTAACCTTATGTAAGATATGCCTCTTGAATCAAACATAAAGGAATCCTAAATGACTAAAAATGAAATCTAACTCAAGATGTAAAATAAGCATGTTAGGTCATATATAAATAAAAACATGTAAGTATGTAAAATTTCCTATGTAGGATAAGTGAAATCCATAAAAAATCACACAAGAACATGATAGATATGTGAATCCAAAGCTCTAAAGGATAACAACTCAAACTTAGTTATTGTTCTAATATATAATGTGAGAAATAATAAACACCTAATGACATGAATATAATGATAATGAGATGGTGTGGTAAGCCAATAGTGGAAGGGTGTTTGTGAGGAAGGCCTAGTCCTATCCAAGGTCTTATATTGTAACTCACAAATATAAACCAAGAAGCGTAATAAGGAAAATGTGATCAAGGATGTGATAAGATAAAAAAAATATCCAAAAATTGGAATATTTTGGAAATATTATTTAAACAAAGGAATATGAGATGCCACATGGGAGATGTGAACACCCTTAGCAAGAATGAGGCACACTAGTCAAATGAGCAAGACTAGAAATTGTTGACAACAAGGACATATGACACTCTAACTAATGAATAAAAATCTTGTGATAAGAAGTGAAATACATAAATTAACCCATAAAAGACAAATGCATGAAAATTAAGATGGACCTACCTTCCTACAACATGTTTTTTGTTCCTCAGGACCCGTTACAGAATGATCGATCTACTGCGAAGATTGGGTCCTTATGTGAAAAAGGAGGTGGAAATTAAAAGTATATGATATAATGAGATCTCCTACCCCAATATACTGGCCTACCACACTCTAATAGAACTCAACTCTATCATGAGGCCAACTGCGAGGTTTGAGTTTTGACTAAGATAGGGGATGTGCCAAATAAAGGTCACATCTTTTGGTGTAATCTAAACTTTAAGATTATTTTTGCCTTTTAATCCTTTCATTTTTTTAAGTTTAGGATTTGGATTTTAATTCTTTTATATTTTTAAATTCCTCCTCCATATAGATTTGAATAACCAATTATGAGTTAAATAGGTGACAAACACAAGAGAGATTACACTTGGTCACTAGAGAAAAGAAACTAAAGACCAAAGTGTCTAAAGACTCCTAAAATTGCCCAAAATTAAGTGTGAAATCTCCAAATTGATCAATTTGGGCCTTAAATGAAAGGAAATAAAAAAATTATGGGAAAAATGAGAGATCTTTCCATGTAATAAGTGATACAATGATGAATATGCTCACAACTGATCACAAGGAGGTAAAATAGTGTTATGAAAGGGAAGTGGCTATGTTATGATAATCATGTCACTAGAGAAGTCATACTAACCTACAATAGATATAGCACAAGAACCAATGAAATTAATAGTCATCCCAAAAGAGGGGGAAGGAAAATAGTCATCTTAAGAAAGGGGGAAAATAAATAAGGGTCAAATAATCATAAAGATACTAAGGCAAAAAAAATGTCATAAAAAGATAATAAATGATAATAATGAAAGATATATCCAAGAAGCATAATGGAAATATATGCCAAATGTAATGTGTAATAAAATAAAATAACCCAAAGGATACAGTGGTTATAGTTAAGTTGAATAAAACAAAATAACCCTAAGGAAACAATAGTGTTAGTAAAGTGTGTTTGTGAGGAAGACTTGGTACTATCCAAGGTATTGCGATGCAACTCATAGACTATAGATTGTAATAAAAACCAAAGAATCCAAAGGAAACAATGGTGTAAGTAAAATGAGACTAAATGAAATAAAATGCACAAAAATAAAGAAACATGAGACAAACATAACAAGCAAAATCTTTGCCAACATATATATCAAGGATGAACATGTGAAATACAAGTCTATATGTCTCAAAATGTTTCTTGAAGTTTAATTTATTTATTATTATGTATTTTATAATAAGAGTAGGCATCATAAGATGCCCCAAATGGTAAGTGGACATAGGGATAGGCATAACAAGATGCCCCAAAGTCTAGAGTGACAAGTAGATGGGCATCATAAGATGCCCCAATATGTGATGCTTGAAGGTAGTATTGGTAACATAGTTTTATAAGAAGATTAATGTTGGATTGTGGACCAAGAAAGGAACTAAGAATACATCAATGAATATTACAATAAGCATCATGAGAATGATCTATCATAGCATGCCACCAACAAAACTTATTAGGATTGTACAATTTTGGAGGAGGTTTGGAAGGATAAAAGTTCATGGGTTTATAGGGTGGAAATTTATTCTTAAGGTCTTATAGACATAAGGGAAGGTAGGTTTGGTTAAAATTGGTTGCTTTAGATGTTACATTTTGAGGTTGGGGAGGCTTAAGGTTGGTAGGAGGAACATTCCCTATATTGGTAGTAGGGGAAGGACTAGGATGAATAAATTCAACTAGATTACATTGTGTAGTAATTGATTTGGGATTAGGAGGACATGAAAGAAGGAATTCAATAGTTTCATCTGAAGTAATAATAGAAGTGAGGTTATGATCTAAATCTTTAATTATGTAGTGTTTTATCTAAGTAGACGCTGAAAAGAAGACATAATTATGAATTTAATAGTTTAATGAACTGAGTCAGTTAAAGGGTACACAATCGACTAGATGGTACATGGTTAAACTGATCAATTACATTTTAGAAGAAATTAAATAGCCTATAAGATATTGAGCCAACTATATTTTTTAGGAAGACAAAATAGATTAACCTATAAGATATTAAATCTAATGAGTCTATTATGTTTTGTATGAATACAAACATAACAAATTGTAAGATACTGAGTCGACTATATTCTGTAGGTAGGAAAGATTTAGAATGGTATAAATCTAGATGACTGAGTAGTAATTTCATAGGAAAATTAGCTAAACACATAGGCAACTAGGTTGATTAAGTCTATCTAGTTGCAACACACAGGACAAACCTTGTACCAACATTGGTTAATACAAGTTTTACAATACAAAATATAATTGACAAATAAAAAGCAACAATACTAAAATGTAAGTGCTAATATAATGAATGTACATGCATATATTATTTAAATTACTATTTATAATGTGATAAGGAATTTGGATTTACAAATAAAATAAAAGAGGTAAGCTAAAGCTGGTTTTAGGTATGTTACAGTTGAAAGGGATTTGTATCGATGATGATACTAGCTTGGTATTGGGGCCTACCCCCTCACTTCATAATCCCATAATGATAAGGGTGTCAAGTGCTTTAGTAATATATACCATCAACCATGTATTTATACTCGACTAGAAAACTGAGTCAAATTCCTCCTTGGTGATGAAATCCAAGTAGGTAGGCTTGGGTAGAATTGTTTAAATGCTTATTTGATATTTTGTGATTTGGTAGTGTGTTAATAAAGAAAGTGACTAATTTGGTAAATTAACATTCCTAGTTATATTATGTGCATTAATCTAAGCAAACAAATGTATAAATGAAAGGTGAATTAATTACTACCAATGTGAGTTAATTTACTTTGATTGAATAGAATAAAGTACTAAGTCAATTGGAATGACATAATATGCAAACAATATAGAACACAGTCGATTGGGTCAACTCTGTCTGTTGTAAGATAGTCTAGTGAAATGTAGTCAAGCAACTCAATAGAGTTTCTTATGGAAAAATAAGTTATAGAGCCAAGTCAAGATAATAAGCTTAGTTTAATATAAGGTGATAGTTTTTATAAGACTAAAAATTGGGAAAATATAACTATAATTCAACTGAAAATGAAATGACTATGCGGATTAAAATGAACCTAATGTTGTGCTTATCAAATTGATTTTTGATTGATTTTAGCAAGGTAATGAATCTACCAATTTTCTATTTTTGAGATGTGTTGTCTAGATGAGAGATTGAACATGCAAAATAAGATGTTAAGATAAAGTCAAACTAGTTGACTGAGTTTGCATAGATTGAATAATTAAAAAAAATTGAAAGAATTATGTTGATAAGATAGATCTAATATTCTAGATAGTAGTTGTAAAATTTTGAAAATAAGATGAAGAACTAAATCGATACGATTGATCTAGTGCACCAATGGAAAGATCTGATCATAGAGAGCTTAAAAAGATTGACAGGGTTACCTCAATTAAAAAAACCTATAAGTTGATGCCCTAATTATGTCAATCAGATCAACTAAGTAGAAGATGACCTGCAAATAGTAAAGAATGGAGTTAATCAAATTGATCTAGTTATCTATAAGAGAGAAAATACCTAAACAGAACTAAACTAAGTTGATTGGATCAACTGAGTCTTGAGACCTACACATAGAAGTGAACTAGGTTGATTAGATCGACTGAGTCTTGAGACCTGGACATAAACTATTGTATTAAGTCGATAGAGTTGATATAGTCGTCTAAATATGAAGGATAAAAAACTATAAGGGATAATTCACATCAGGTTCCCCAGATTGTATACAATATAAAGTGAAATTGATCTACAAATCAATCCTAGCTCAAAAAATATAAATCACCTAACTATACCACTAGCAATACATTGATAATCGGGGTCATGACTAATATGGATATGCTAAACCTACTTAAGGGATGTCTTATCATATGAATTGGCTAGAGAGGGTTCCAAATCCTCTAGTAAAATAACATAACACAATAACCCTGTATAGGTCTTATAATTTCAAAGCAATAATGAAGTAAAGTAAATTTGATCTAGTGCTCACCAAAACTTGTGGCAAGAATGGGGGATAGACATAAACAATAAACATGCATATAGGAACTCTACTCAAGTCAATGTAGAGGTAATCTTAGCATGGAGAGACAATACATTCACGAGCCATTATACATGGAAATATATCTACTAACAATAGAAAAGTAAGAGTTAGGAATACTTACCTTGAAGACAAACCCATCGAGCCTCAACCTTTCCCTTGGCCAATGGTGATTTGCAAGAGGATTTTGTGGCTCATAAGGATTACAAAGATAGGTCAAATCTAGGCTATAAGACTTCTCCTATGCATCCAAGACATTTACAAAAGACAATATTCTTTTCCAAGTAGTATGAAATCCTAAGCAATGAATCCTCAAGTATAATGGCAGATAAACAAATAAAGAAGCACAATTGAATGTTTCTCTTTATTGGAAATGGGGTGAAAGATGTGTATATATATCTTGATCTGACCATAAAACCTTTCAAAAATTTAGCCAATGCAGTCAGCCCAATTAACCTAGTTAGTTAAGAAATAGAGTAGAGTATAAGTCAGTTGGGATGACTTAGTCCTATAACTTCTCAATCTTTAGAAATAAGCTGACCCAATCGACTATGTTCGATAACTAGTAAAAAGGGGTTTTAACTTAAGTGGGGGATATTTTAGGTGGTGAATTATTTGGAGAAGAGTGTAAGGGAGGTGTCAAGGGTTATAGAAGCGTATAGGAGGGGTTTGTATTGGTTTTAGGTGGAGGTATAGGGAACAACAATCTTGTGAAGCACCAAAGGCCTGCCCACCTCTTTCCTAGTGCACCCTTTAAGGCATGCACTCAGAGAGGTTGAGATTCAATGGTTTCCTACAAGAGAGAAAGCATTAATAAGTGATAAAGTTTAAAAATATTATGTTTATACAACATGAACCAGGGAATGATCAGACACAAATAATTCTATGGAAACCTTTCAACAACATTAGATAATAAGATGCAACTTATAATTTGCACCACTGAATATGGATGGGAATGATTATATGGAGTGACACAAATAAGAATTATTAAGAACTCAAGAGAGTCAAATTCATTACCCTTTGGAGTATCAAACTTGTGTGTACCTGATACATATTTTGTTGTGAGAATTAAGGGGCCCAACCAATTTGGTTTGGACTTGAATTTATTTTTTCATTTTTCATTTGATTTTATTTGAGCACAAGATCACCAGTCTAAATTTATCAAAAAATAATTCTCTTGTTATAACCTAACATAGCTAATTTTGATAAGCCTTGAGATGATTTAAGGCATCTAGCCATTTCTCATCTAGAAGTTCTGATTCTACTAATCTGCCCACTCTATAGTCTTCTTCATCAAGAACACCTTGTAATGAAATACAATTCCTTCATAGCCATAAACCAAGGAATAAGGAGTTGCATCAGTAGGAGTGTGAGCATTAGTATTAGATACCCATAAGGCTAGAAATATTTTCATGTGCCAATCACGACCATATGTATTAACCATTTTCTTTATAATTTTGATGAAAGTCTTATTAGAATCTTTGGCCTATCCATTACCTTGTGGATAGTATGAAGTTGAGAACTTGTGAGTGATATGTCATTCAGAACAAAGAGAAACAACATATTTATTTTTTAATGATCCACCATTATCAGATGTAATGGTGGATGGAATGCCATAGTGACAAATGATGTGATCCGAAATGAACTTTGAAATATGTTTACTAGCAATATATTTAAGAGGGATTTACTATACCCACTTTGTGAAATACTTGATTGCAATAAGGATATGCTTATAACCATCAGAAGAAGTAGGGTTGATCTTGATAATGAGATCAAGTCCCCACATGGAAAATGGCTAAGGGGTCATAATTGGTTGAGTGCCTAGGTTGGATCATGTATAAGATCATCATGTTGTTGACATGGCAAACATTTTTAACAAATGAACATGCATTTTCATCTATAGTAGACCAATAGTATCAAGTACAAAGAATTCATTTTAGCTAAGACAAAATTACTAGTACGTGCACCACAAATGCCTTCATGAACTTACCTAAACGCTAATTTAGATTCTCCCTTATTTAGATAATGAAGCATAATTCTTTCATAACCTTTATGAGAGAGCATGTTGTCAAGGATGGTATAACGAGAAGTATTATGAATAAAGGACTTGGTTTGATTTCAAGATAAGTTAGGGGGTTTGATTTGATCTTGGAGATATGAATAGATACTAGAATACCAACGAAAATTGGGACCAAAAATGACACATATCATTTCAGAAGATGAATAAATATGTGATAGAACAAGAAGGTTATCAATTAGAAACTGATACTCTATGATATTTGAAGTAATTGTAATCATAGATCCAATAGTAGCCATAACATTTGTGGATCTATTGTTGGCTCTTGGAACTTGTTCAAACTAGATAAATTAAAGTTTGTGTTTGAGTTCATCCACCAAAATTTTAAAGGGTTCCATGACTTGGTTTATAATGAGTTGAGAATCTCCACAGACTTGTAGATTTTGAATATTCCACTATACTATAATATGAAGTCTAGCTAGCAAAGCTTCATATTTTGTAATATTATTTGTACATGGTTAACTAATGTAAAATGCCTTGGGAATAAGATCACCTTGTAGTGTGACAAAAAGTATTTTGGTGCTTGATCCATGAAATGTGAAAGAGCCATCAAAATAGAGTTTCCATTCCTATGCTACAATTAAGCTCATAATATACTCATCTTTAAAATGCATCATCATAGGAGATAAATATTGAAGAGGAGCTTCTTCTAATTGATCTGCTATCACTTGCCCTTTTGTATCTATGTGTACTCTATATCAAACTCACTAAGCAACATCACCCATTTAACCATACAATTGGTTAAATATGTTTTTTCTAATAGATATTTTAGAGGGTCTATTTTAGCAATCAACATTGTTTTATTATTCATCATGTAATGTCTAAGCTACTACATAGCAAATACTAATGAAAAACAAGATTTTTCCATTTGAATATATTTTTTTCTCATAGGATACTAATGTTCGGCTTAGATAATGCATGCCTCTTTCATTTCCTTGATCATTGTGTTCAGCTCAAAGTGCCCCCAAGGCATTGTTAGTTACAGAAATGTATAACAAGATAGGTTTTCCCAACATGGTAGGAATAAGTACAAGAGAATTAGACAAATATTGATTGAGATTTTCAAAGGATTATTGACATTATTCATTCCATTAGAAAGTTGTCCCCTTTTTCAAAAAATGAGTAAAAGAATGACACCGATTGGTTAGTTGAGAAATGAAAAGTTGAATGGCTTGGATCTTCCCTTGGAGACTATGAAGTTGCTTCAAGTTAGTAAGAGGTTTAATTTATGTAACAACTCAGACTTTAGATATATCAACTTCAATGCCTCAATGAGACACAATGAATCCTAACAATTTTCTAGATGTAACCCTGAAGACACATTTCTTAGGGTTCAATCACACATGGTATTCACAGAGCCTTTTAAATATTTTCCATAATACTGTTGGGTGCTCTACACGAGTCTTTTATTTGCCTAGAATGTCATGAACATAATCTTCCATAATGCTATGTAGAAGATCATTAAATATGACTATCATTACTCTTTGATAGGTAGCACTAACATTTTTCAAGCCAAATGGCATGATTTGATAATATAATATGCCCCATAGAGTAGTAAATGCTATATTGGCTTGATATTTGGGAGTAATTTTGATATGATTATAACTTGATAAACCATCCATAAGAGATAACATCTCATAGCCTGCTATTGAATCCAAAATCATGTCTATATTTGGCAAAGGAAAATCATCTTTTAGACAATCTTTATTCAGGTCTCAAAATTTTTTATAGATGCAAATGCCTACTAGATTCTTGTTGACTGGTACTACATTGGAAATCCAATCTACATATGGAATAGGCTTGATAAAACCTGTTGCCAAAAACTTTTCTAATGTGAATTTGACTAGGAGAGTAATCCATGGATGCATCTTCCTTAAATTTTATTTTATTGGTTTTGTGTTTGGATGTATGGCCAAGTGATGTGCCTCTAATGTTGGATCTAGACATGGCATATCTAAATAAGTCCAAGCAAATATGTTAATTAATTCTATGAGAAGAGCAATGAACAATTCATGTTCTTATATAGTGAGGGACATACCAAGCTTTATTATATTTGGATCATCAATACTACCAATGTTAAACTCTTCTATATCTTCCATAAAAAGTGTCTAATCATCATCTAAAATATAAAGAAAATAAGGTAGTTGATCATCACACTCAGAATGTGATCCTTCAGATGGACCCATATAAGAGGAATCATAATCATTGACTTCAAGTAAAGGCTAATAAGATACTAAGTATGGTTCCTCTAGAACCATATGCTCAAAACCATCATGATCTTCATAATTGATTTTTGTACTAAATGAAAGACATGGATTTGTGGACACCTGGGCTTCCTGTGAAGGAGAGTGAATTTCTCCATCCAATGGCACTTGGGACAAGTTTTCACCAAAGCACACGTCTTTTTCTTTTAATTTACCCTGATCCAAAAGTGCCTCATAAAGGTATTCACTAGTGGATCTCAATGTTTGTTACATCCCTATTTCTCACTAAGCAAATTTACTTGATGATCCATGAACTTTTATAGTCGGTAATTTAATTTGATTATTATTAACTGAGTTATAAGTTATATGCTATTATGGGACAATTGAATATTATTTTAATTTCATGATTTCATTTCTATGAGTTTAGTTGTATTATATATTCTTACATTATGATCATTTTGATTGCTTATTTTAGTAGTATTTTATGATATATGTTGTGATGCTATAGACTAACTACCTTTTTTTATCATGAGTTGGACATAGGAGAGATTCATCCCTCAGAGCATGAAGGAGGGAGAGCATCATCGGAGAGGGTGATGTAGATGGAGTGTTGGATGATGACAAAGGAATGGCTAGAACCCTACACACACCAAGTTAACGAATACACATTAAATGCATAGTTTGAATGGTTAAGGTTAGTACATTTTTTATGATTGTTTGCATTTATATAATTGTTTATGCACATTAGTTGTGTGTTATCTTAGTTTAACGCTTATGTGGAATTAATCTTGTGTGATTGCATTTATGTCGTGTTAATGTATTCATAACTTTTAATGCTTTCAAAAATGTAAATTGATGTGAATAGTGTGTGAAATACCGATTACTGGTAAAAAGTATCACTAGCCTTATATTAGTCATATTGTTATCAAGTCATGATGTTGACCATCTACACTAAGTTACTAACAAAATTATTTTGTTATTCCGAGAGTAACCTATGAACTAAACTATACGTTGTCAATAGTGTAAATTTGAATTTAATGATTAATGAGCTAATTGTTATTATAAAGTTAAAATAAAATTATATATATATATATATATATATATATATATATATATATATATATATATATATATATATATATATATATATATATATATATGAAAAAGCTTCATACAGGAAATAAAATAACTAAGGCAATTGTATTTTTTCTTATAATTATGAAATAAAGTAATAATTAAGAAAAATATATATTTAGAAAAAAAGAGAAAACACAAAAAGAATCTAATGTTTTAGAAAATTGATGAGATTTTGCCTTGAATAAAAAAAGAAAGAAAATCATTCAAGGAAAGAAAAGATAAAGGGGGTAGGAGGTGGTGGGGGAGGACACGCTGGATGCCAGGGCTTGAGGCGAGCATAATTGGATAAAGAAGGATATATAGTAGAGCATAGAAGAATAAGAGAAGGGAGAGAGGATAATAGAGAATAAAGGAGAAGGAAGAACCGAGTGAAGTAAGGAGATTTCTTGAAACCAAACGATTCCAAGTAGGATCTCTTTTGAGGTAGGCACTATTGTGTTAATTTTGTGAAATCTAAATTTTTTTGCGTGTAGACATATGAATGATCTGTGTGCCTTTATAAGTATATAAGCTATGTGTATTCTTGATTTTCAAACTGAGGCATTATACAAATATATGAACTGATCTAGATATGTAGCGAACTGATAGAGAATGTATAAGAAAATCAATCTAAATTTTATATCAAACTACATAAGTATGTACAATGATGTATAAATATATATAACTAAAACCAATGATATACATATTTAAGAACCAAGGATTATTTAGCTTTTTATATCTGTATTGCGCTATAACATAAATCATGGTCTGTGTGTTTATTACAATAAATTGAATCTATGTTATGGGATACACAGTAAAATAATCACTTGAGATTCAATATAATGATCTACTGAATAAAATGACAACATATACAATAGATATACAATGATTTGGTAAAGAAAATAAATTAATACTGATTGTATTAAAGACCAACAATATTTTATGAGATTGATAATTATACAATAATCTAGATTTTCTTAAAGACATTGATAAGTTAGCCAATTCCTATTCAATATGCACCTTAAGATTACTTAATACTTAATACATTGATTATAAAATGGGAATAATACTTAATATTAATATTGAAATATAATGATATGTTAGTGACATAAAATGATTATAATCCTTTATACCTTAATAATACTTAATATTAAGATTGAAATACAATGATATGGAATGTATATGTATACAACGAATTGTGAATGAATGTCTGGAATATACATACATACATACATACATACACAATGATTCCATGACAAATAAAAATTAGGATTGTGCATTTTGATTCATAATATTCACTTTTATATTAAATAATAGTTTGTGTATTATTACATGTTTTAATTATGGGATCAAATATATTATTATTTATAAACAATAATGTTAAAAAAAAACATTGAAGACAATGAACCATATAGCCAAAACTCAATGCATACTCAAGCTATATTCAATGTCTTCAGTTATTAGTGCCATTAGAGCCAATACTCAAGCTATGGTGATAATATACCGTTAGATACGTAGCTGTATAACGATATGGTTTAGCCATAATTTAATTCAATTTAGTTTAGTTTAGCTTATACTGCTAAACTCTAATTATATGTCTAATTATAATGATTAGCGTGAATAGAGCTTAAGTTATAGTTTATATATATGCATATATAGTTTATAATGTCTAACTAAATCATTGATTTAGTTTATATCTCTTAACATATCGATTAAACAATTATAACCTTAAGTATATATTCACATCGCTTAATTGAAATCATATGAAGGCATTGATTATAATTATAAAATGATCGATGACATCTATAGACATTATTTATATATTGTCTGAATACTTATATATGATACATGTTATGAATATAATTAGGATGTACAAGTGCTCATATATATGAAAAATATAAATATGAAGACTTAGGTACTTATATATAATATATAGAGGTGTGCTTATATTTTTAGTATTATTAACTACTAAAAATAAGCCATAGAATCCTGAGGGACAGGGAACTGTAACCATATGAATACAATTTTCTATAAATGTAACTAGTTGTTTAAATGAAAGATTGTGCTTTTGTGAGAAATATGAAATCATTTATTTTGAATAAGTGACTATTAAAATTGAGTAGAGTGTACATGAAAATGATGGACTATGATATTATTGCTTGTCATAGAATGTACTGTATTTGAATCTACTTAAAAAAATTAGAATATGCAGTCTAATTCTAGATTATACCCAGATGGTATGAAATGTACTTATTATGTCTATTATTTATGTGAAAAATAATATATTATTCATTCATACATTTGATGGAATAAATGTATGTATTTTGATTATTCCTATGTGTAGCATGTTTTATGCCTACTAGTTGTAAACACCTAAAATTGGCCACAATTGGCTTCCAACCGAACTTCAAACCGATTCCTTTCAATCATTGTAAATTAATCTTAGGAATCACCAAACATTTAAAATTTATTTGTGTATTATTGATCAAAGCTTAGAATCATGTTGAGATATCCCTATTTAGGGTATTCTATCATATACAACAATAATCTCTCATGGATCCATCCTTAATCACCTTGCGACATCACAACTGTCAATTTGGCTTATAGACCTATTAAGTGGGGCACTTACACACTTAAGTATTGAAATAGATAAAATGCTAATCTAAATCAATTAACAAATTAAACAAGATTAAATGCTTAGTTGAATTATGTATTTGTAATTAATGAATATCTAAAAAAGGAAATTCATAAAATTTAAAATATCCTAGCGTTTCATCATTGCCTTTTTGAGTTGTCAAGCACTTAAAAAATATCCTAAAATATCTAATTTGAGAGCCATGCCAAGTAATTACAAATCATAATTATATGACTACTATTAACTCAATTTGAGCTAGTTTTAACTTACCTAGGGTTAGTTTGAATCCATTCCAAGCCTAAACTCAACCTTAACTCACCTTGGGTGAGAGTTAATTTATGAATCTATAAATAAAAGGTCATGCCTATTGGTTTTTAAGCTATTTTGGTGAAAAGTTACTATGCAAAAATATCTTCAACAAATTCTTTGATCTAGTGTTATAATGCCTAATTGCCTAACAAGTAGTGTTACCATGCTCAAATTTTATGCCAAGCAACATCATAAGACATGGTGCCAAGGATATAAGGAGCTATACAACCTCTATTTCCAAAGACTTCTTGATGCACAAGCAGAGCTAGTCACTCAACAAAGCCATTTGAAGATCCCAATGAAGGTAATAGAGTTATTGTCTTTTATATTTTTGTTGTGTTTTCATTTAGGCTTTGTTACAATGTTCTTCCTAGTATATGGACTAGGAGTGCAAGTGTTATTGTGTTATTTGAGTTTTATTGCTTGAAATAACACTATACTAACCTTCCTTCTTGGATTCCTATGATCAAAAATGGCATATCTAGTGAGACTTTCACCCTATAAATTTGTTCCTAAGGCCTTTTAGAACACTCTCCTAATGATTTTCATGTAAAAATTTAAGCTTTTGGATCAAAACAGGTGAGAATTGGAGGCTAAGGGATGTTTTTCTAGAAGTTGCAAAGTTACTCTGTGCAGTCACAATTTTGCTCTCTAAAATTGTAATATTACGATACCATGACTTTGCAGTAGTGATATTGCATGATATGTAGTGATATTACATGATAAGTGGTGATTTTGTGTGATAAGTTGTAATATTGCAACTCTCAGTTGCATTATTGTAACTCCTAGTTGCATTATTACAAAGTCAATTGCATTATTGCAAGTCATTTGCATTATTGATAATATTTTAACTAGAGGTTGTGGTATTTCCAATATTATAACTAGAGAGTTATGGTATTGCATTTCTAGTTGCATTATTGCAAGTCAGTTGCATTATTAAAAATATTGCAACTAAAGAGTGGCGGTATTGACAATATTGCAACTAGAGAGTTAGAGTATTGTATTTCTAGTTGCATTATTACAAGTGAGTTGCATTATTGAAAATATTGCAACTAGGGAGTGGTAGTATTACATTTTTAGTTGTGATATTGCATTTCCAATTGTGGTATTGCATTTTTGTGTTTCTAGTTATGATATTATGTTTCTAATTATGATATTGCACAATACTATGACTTTAAAAGTACTGATATTTCCTTTATTTAGTTATTTTTATCATTATAATAGTGATATTACTTCACTTACTCTATTTTCATGCAAGTTGTGGTATTGTACTGAGAGTTGCGGTATAACTCTATGTTATACGGTTTTGCACTATGTATAAAAAAATAGAAACCAAAGAGTAAGATTTGAGAAGTTATTTGTAATATCATAAAGTGATTCTAAGCACTAAGACCCTCTAACATGTTTTTCTGGACCCAAAGGTCACAAGGAGACATTTATTACACTTTTAACTTGCAATTTTCACATTTCAAATTGGTGTTTTAATAATCTTTTTGCTTAAGTTGTTTGTTCTTTTTCAACATTTTTAACAAGAAAATGCTAAGGGGACAAAATTTCACAACATACTTCATTTTTATGCAATAAAATTAACTTTCACACTTAGTTACATACTCCTAAGAGTAGTTTGTTTTATGTTTAGTTGTTGAAAGTTGCTTATTATAAGCAAAACAATTGATGCATGTATGCTCTCCCCTATCCCCTTTAGGGACCTCAAGTGACCAAAAATACTTGTTCTTTGCCTTTGTAACTTTAGTCTAAAAGTATGAAAATAAAATCACTAAGCCCCCGCCCACCCTCCCCTAAATCCATATGGTTTGGGTGACCCAAAAATGACCATAAAGTCTTTTCACTTATTTTTATGATTTTCATGCATTTTGGCTTGTGAGCGGGAGTGCAACACCTCTTCATGGGTTCTTTAAGGAAGTGTTGACCCAATAATTTATCTCCTAACATAGTTTCAACCCTAATCCATGGTGGGTTATATAAATTAAGTTGGTAAATCATTGAGATGGTAATTTAAGTAGTTAAACTACATCTGTTAGCGACTGCTACCCTCAGAATGTATGATCATATCAGACATCACACTACATTAAGAAAGTGATGGATGTAGTGGTTGTGAAAAGAACAAAACCTTTTCACAACAAGTTGACTAAAGTAGATCTAATTGACATGAGCATCTCTAGTATTATTCACACTTAGGAACATCTAGAAATGTGTGAAAGTTAATAGTTTAGAACCCCATTTGCCACATACATATTATTGATGCAGGTCGAGTAGCCTGAAGTTCCATGTAATAATACAAAATCTTGAGAGAAGATGGGGCCTAAAAACCCTAATTTTCATGTGATTTTACTATTTGGATTAACAATTAAAATCCTCTCAAGAGTGAGTATATTGGTATAATTTGACAGTACTATGCAACCTTGTCAATTTTAGGATCGAAGACATTACACTTAGGTGTTTTATGC
This sequence comes from Torreya grandis, assembly GCA_037957365.1. Lineage (NCBI taxonomy): Eukaryota > Viridiplantae > Streptophyta > Pinopsida > Cupressales > Taxaceae > Torreya > Torreya grandis. The sequence goes on along the minus strand of JARHVA010000304.1, from coordinate 1,553,582 downwards.
CATTTTATCCTTTCTTACATGGTATTGAGTCTAAAATATTTGTTTATCTTACCACTTAAAAAGGGGTCTTGTTTATACATCACTCCTTTGTTTGAGGAGGTGTTATGCCACACATTTGACACTATACCTATGTCTTAGCCTTTTGAAAAATCTCATTTGTGTGTGTCATTTGATTGACAAGTGTGTCATTACACTACTCAATTCATTTCAAATCTTGTGCCTTTAAGTCTTGAAATAAACCATTGATCACATATTAAGAGCGTGATAACATCATTACGCTGCTCAAAATTATTTCAAAGACTTGTTTGCCTTGTATCCAAATTCTAGTTTGAAACCAAAGCCACGTGTGCCTTTAATATCTATACCTAGTGCTGTTATGTTGTTCATTCTTGTATATCTTGTTGTTTGTTTAAAGATGCCTAGTTTTTATACATTGAGTTCAAAATTAGCCTTGACAAGTTCAAATCCAAACATTGATTGGTTTATGCCTATGCCTTGTGTAATTTTGGCCTAGACATCAATTTTTTTTTGGACTATGTAACTTAGGTTAATTCTTTATTCAATTTGAAAACTATTATTTGTGCCTAGATTCGGGATAAATAGCCTATCTTCCATATGCCTATTATTTCATGCCTTATACTAATTGACCAAGTTCATGTTTAAATCCAAATGCCTAGTTTATGCCAAAGTGTTTCAAAATTTTTAGATTAAAATCTCATACCTTGGTTTGTTTAAAGTATAGCTTTTGTGAATTTTCTAAAAGATATAACACATCCCTATTTTGATCCTATCTTTTGTGCCTTCTCTAAAAGACCTCTTAACTTTTGTTTGCTTAGGTTAGACTTCCTTGAAACACTTTGTACATAGAATTTGGCATTTTGGTTTTTTAATTTCAACCACTTGACCTTTTTTTGTAAAAAAATTGATGTTAGACATTTTACATTAGACTATTTTAGACCAAGTTTTATCACAAACCATTTTGGAGATACAACTCCACTTTTAGACCAAGTTAGACTATGTTTGGACCCTTTATCCTTCAGACCCTATTTTTTAGAGTTTGTATAGCTTTAGGCCTTTTTACAAAACATTTCCCATTGATTTGGATATGTCTCTTTACATTCATAGTCAAGCCATGTATAAGACAATTTATGATAACTTGGTCGCATATGATGACTTTGTCCAAGACCCTTACTAGGATGATGTTGTTTGTGAGATGGATCTTTATCCTCCTTATAATACTCAATTTGAGGAACAAAGCCAATATCCTCAAGAGTAGTATGTGGTGATACCTTATTTGGGATGATTACCATACCAACTTCACCCTTTCACCACTCATGGTACCCAATCCCCACCTATACCATTAACCCTCATTTGAATTGTGCGAGTCACCAAGCTCCACAACATCCAAGGATTACCATTCTAAGACCTTATTTTTTAGCTCGTGATAGTAGCCAAGCTTCACAACACCCTACCATTACCATTCTAGGACCTCATCCTTTGGTTTGTGTGAGAAACCAACATACATAATGCCCTACCATTACCATTTTAGGCTCTTCTAGGTATGTTAGCTCAGTCTCCCAATAAGGTTATGCAATCATAACTCTATGTGTCACAATTACCATCCTAGGCTGGTAATAAGCCTTTGTTAAGCCCATAATAGATGAGCCCATTCACAAAGAGGCCATTATCCAATTGCTAACCATTATTCATGCTTTGCAAACCATCCTCCAGTTTAGAAAACCCATGCCAATCATCGAGCCAAAGTATATCCAATCAGTACCTATTCAACTGAGCTAATCATTTGAAGACCAATATATGTTCACAACTAGTATTTTACAATTGATTTTAAACCAAGGCCAAGAGAACCAACCAATCTATGATATTTTTGTTGAAACACCTATTTGTAATGAGTCAACTTGTGATGAATCACCTTTTAATACTATCCCTATTGTTGAGGAGTCTCACTCTAATAAGCAAGTCTTTGTTAAGTCACTTCTTAAGGATTATAACTACCTTTGGGAAAATCATTTTCTTGATCCTTATCTTGTTTTTAAAGTGCCTCTCTTTGATAAGCCAATCTCTATGGAGTTATATCTTGACCTTTTTACCCTCATTGAAGAGTCTCACTTTGACAAACCAATCTTTATGGAGCCCATTATTCCATCATAGGCCATTACTTGTCTAATACCAAACATTCAACAAGACATCATTGTAGCAACATCCATACCAGATGAAAAATCAACATTGAAGTTAGGTTCTATTCTTAAATTAACATCAAATTTAGCATTAGGATTAGAATCAACATCAGTCTCAACATCATATTTAAAGTCCTTCGAGGCAGACTCAGCTTCAGAATCAGAATACATTTGTGTCTGTTACAATATTGGTTACTCATGTCTTATAGATAAATTTGAATACATTTGTGATACTTACATGATTTTTGAGGATGATTACTTTATATTTGATATACGTTCTCCTAGTATCTTCTATGAGGATTATACTGCCTCTTCCCATTCCATTACTATTTCACATGCCATTACCACTACCCAATATAGCCATTATATTGGCATTCCACCTCCCATAAGTGTCGATTGGGATCGATAGAATCACAACTTGATGAACTACATCCATGGAGACATATCAGTTGAAGAATATCAGGGGTGTAGAATAAAAACAATCTCCTTGTGAAACCTTTTCAAAGGTGCTAAGGGATAATCAAAATTCAAACATAACATCTTTTAGTGAAACCTTTTCACAAGTCCTAGAAGATAATCAAAGTCAAAAGTTAACGTTTGTTAGTGAAACCTTCTTAGAGGTGCTATGGGATAATCAAGATAACTTCATTGGTGAAAACCTCATTAAGGTGCCTATAGTTGAGCATAACAATTTTTCACTGCTTGATGAAGATAATATCCAAGATAACATCAATACAACTTCCAATCTACAACATAATTAGATGGTAACTACTCTCAGTCCCAAACAACATAAAAATCTTGTGGTCCTATCGAGAGCATATTCAAATGTGTTTGGCCTTATCACAACCAAAATTATGTCAAATCTAAAATCAATAACATTATGTGTGCCTAAAAATCCCAATCATCATTGATTTCACAACCATTATACATTTCAGTATCATCCACCTTTACATTGCCAAATCAGACCTATCATCCAATATTTATCCATATTTACCATCCTTGGCTACAATTTCCTTGAAAAAAGCTACAAAGACACCTTGTCTCGATGTTTGAAAGAAACATAATCAACAACCAATGAAGATCACAACAACATTATTGGAGTCCAAATCTACAATAGGTTCTTGATAGAGAAACTATTCATAAGAGGTGTGGGTTAGCAATTTACATGATTGATTATTTTGATTGTATCATATGCTGATAAAGATGTGAATCTCTACATTAACAAGAACAACATAATCATTTAGCTTTATAGAAATATTTACCTTGCCATTTACCTTACCATTTTTCATTTGTCATTCCTCTTATCATTGTTTCATACTTTACCATTTACCTTACCTTATCACTTGGGGGCAACGTTCTTACCATTATAGCCAATTGTCATAATATCATTTTCTTTATACCATACCATATGACATCCAAACATACCTTAAAATATTATACCAAAACTTGTTTTGACCTACCCTACCTACCCATTTTAACCTTAGTTTTGTTGGTTCTTTTAACACCTTCCTTGAGGGGATTCTGATCCAGTTTCAATAGTTTCAAAATTCTGTGTTTAAATGATAGTCTATGAAAGTAGTGTGATAGTGGATCTAGAAAGTTATCTTTTATTTATGTTTGATTGGTGCCACTAATTATAACTACCCATGGGTAAATCAATATCCCACCCTATATTACTAACTATAAATGCCTATGGGAAAATTAGTAGCACAAACCTATGCCATTGTTTCCTAATTATAACTACCTATGGGAAACTTAAGAATAACACCTTTACCATGCATTGCTACATCACCTTATTATTGATATTTTTGTTTGCCTCATAATTTGCCTCAATTTATGAATTTGTTGTTACCTAGTTGGATCTCCCTGCCTTTTGTGTTGGTAGAACTACTATGACTTGAGGTCCTAATGGGACTATGTAAGCAGTGTTCGATTCACATTGAGGTCACCTTAGTCCCCCTTTCTATTGCTCTTGCCATTTTATGAGCAACCTAAGACAAATTCTCTCACCATTTTGTGAGTGGTGTCTTATCAGTTTCTAATGAGTTAAGATACCTCAAAATTCCAAAAACATTCAAATTTTTTCAAAATCTTAGAAATTAGACAATTGACTTACCATCTCCTAGAGAGATATTATGCCTCAAAATCCAAAAACACATGTATTATTTAAACCTAGTCACTCATATTCGATCTGACCTACTAAGGCAAATCCATTGTTAGTTCCATTCCATTCCATTCCATTTCCATTGGGGATGTGACTTTCACTTTGCATGTATTCTTGCTTGGGGCACCACCTGATTATCATTTCCTTGAGTCTTCATGATAAGTTTTGACTTGGTTGATGACATGGTGCTTTCTATTGCTTTTAATTTCAAGTTTTTTATGTGTTTGTATGTTTGTTTGCTTTTGTTATTGGGGCTTAATTAAATTTATGTGTGTTCATTGGGTGATTCCTTGTGTATTAGTCTTGAATCCATCCATATTCATACGTTAACATTGGCATCATGATTTTTATCATTAGTGCATTATTTTAAATTATTTATTGGATTACATGTTAGTCCTTATGCATATTTTGGTTCATTTCTCATGGTTATTTCTATCATGATGGCTACTGTCATGTGCTATAGTAAGAATAAGCTCAGGAAGTCTTACAAGCAATGAGGTTATAGTACTCTTTAGCACTTAAAAAGTTTCTTGATCTACCTAAAATCATTCCTTAATACAAAGTAATTAAATCACAAAAGAATTTTAATCCTTTCTAGTTAGGATATGCATCTCCTTACTAGCAGGTTGCCCAAATTCATCTTTCTCCTTTGTACTAACTTACTCTTACTCCTTGACTACGGATTCAGTTCATGAGCCCCATTATTCCAATTTGCTATCATCTTCCCATCATTTGGTCAATGATTGTAACTACCTCTAGGCAAATCATTGTATTTTATCCCACTTGCATTGCTAATGATTATAACCACCTTTGGGCAAATCATTATATATCATCCCACCTGTAGAGCCATTGAATAAAGCCACCTATGGGTAAATCATTATGTTTGAATCTATATGGAGGCTAATGATTATAACCACCTTTGGGAAAATCATTCCCTTTCTTCTACCCAAATAGGGCACATTTTTATTGTGATAATGCTTATAACCACCTTTGGACAAACCATTATCTTTATCCACCCAACTAGGGCATGCTTTTATCCTACCAATGATTATAACTATTTGTGAGAAAATCATTATTTTCCCTTTTAATGATTCTAACTACCTTTGGGCAAATCATTCTCTTGTTACCCTAATCCTCTTTTCAATGATTATAACCACCTTTAGGAAAATCACTACCTTTTTGTCCCACCTATGCCAATGATTATCTTATAAGTAATGGAGTTGCATAAACTTCTCCTTGGCAACCTTGGTAAATCCTCCTACCCATCTTGATCAAATCAACTAATTAACCATTTTGGTTGTATCAATGTTAACATGTACAATCATCTCTGCATTAATAAGTATAATTGGATCATTTTTATTGATTAATTTTTATTCTTATATTCATCTCTTTAATCATCCATTTGTGCATCCTCATGTGCATGGTTGTTTGTGGCTTCTTTAGTATTTAGACCATCGCATCTACATTTGCACTTGCTCATCTCTAATCTATACAATAGGTTATATCCTTGAGTTATGCTTGCCAATCTATCCTATTGGGGTAAAACCAAAAAATCATTATTCAATCCAGGTCCTCTTTATTGGAGAGTTGTCAATGATGTCATGAAGGTGTTTTGGTGAGTGGATTAATTGATTTGATAGCATAAGTAATAATGACAAAGTGTGTAATGTGCTTATCCTAGTGTACTTGAAGGAGGATTGGTTGATCTTCAATTTTGGCTTAGTTAGAGATGTTCATGGGATGAGTATGGTGATTTGAGCATGAGCAAAGTGTCTTATAAGAAGTCAAGAATGTTTTGAGTGCTTGTGTACATGAGTGGAATTCACCTGGATCATTATTGTTCTCATCTAGACATTTTGGGTCCAATGGTAGAAAATATGAGTAGGTAGTTTGATGACATCATAATTTACATATGTGGATGATTTAGGGGGATTTGATTATATGTTTGTGATCATATTAGTCCCTAATTGCTATGCACTAAATCTTAGATCATGCACCTAAGCACATTTAAAGATATGTGGGTACAAAGCTGGGATCTCAAGCATTTTGACAGTGTTTTTTATGTTCAAATAAAGTCGAGTAAGCATGTTGATGATGTCAACATTCACACTCATGGAGGTTTTAGGAGGAAATGGTCACATGGGTTTGTTTATTATTGTGCCTAGTTATTAAATGCTAAATCTCATATCATGCATCTAAGCATGATAAAATATATGCAAGTGAAAAGTTCGGTTCCCAAGTAGTTTGACATTATTTTCCCATAGTCAAATTTGTATGAGGCAAGAAAGAGCTGAGTAAGTAGTTTGGTGATAGAGTATCTCGCATGTGTGGATATTTCATAACAAGATGATCATATGGGTTTATTTAGTTTTGAGCCTAGTTTATTTGTGCTAAATTTTATATCATGCACTGAAGCACATCAAAAGATATGTATATGTAAAGTTGGCCTTCTAAGTAAATCTTTACATTATTGGCTCTATGGAAGAAAAATCTAAGTGAGTAGATTAAAGGTGTTATATCTCACACATGCGAAGGATTTAGGATCAAATTTACATGTGGTTGGATTCTCCTATATGAGGAGATAATATGGTCTAAATTTGAGAATATGGTGTTCAAAGTTGGCTTCTCAAATAGATTAAAATGGTTCCCATACTTAGTCAATTTTGCACAAGGTAAAGTTCAAACATCATTAATGGAGCTCATTGCTCCAAGATGTCAGGAAGTAGTGAGATGGTGCCAAGTGTTCAATGTTTAATGTTGTACAAAGATAAATATCAAGATTCTTCCAAGGATCAATGGTGAACAATTAATCATATAGATAGAGATCAATGGTGTACATTAAAGTCAAGAGGTCAAAGTGATAGTTGTCTAACATTATTAAATATAATACAATATCAAAGATATTGATGAAGTGCATGAGGTCAAATTTGCAAGAGTTCATAAGATGAGGTCAACATGTTTAAGGTTTAACATTTAGCATTAGTGTACTATGTGTTAAAGGTTGAGATTCATACAATGAGATCGATGGTATGTATTTAATCTCATCAGTGTGTTGTCCTCCAAAAATGTTAGCTATTTTTGGGACAACATTTGAATTATTTTGGTCTTACAGACTAAAATTATCTCTCCCCTTTCCTAATTTTGTCTTGAGCATTCAAATTCCTCATTTTTCCAAGCTTTTTAGAAATCTACGAATTGCAAACAGGCTCATTTCTACAAGTTCAACGGGTTTCACGACTTCTACAGGGGTGTTCAATCAAAAGAATTAGTTTCTAGCAATTGGTCATTTTTAGAATTGGTTCATCGCCTTGGTTCAAACAAAAATTTCCATCGACAAGCATCAGAAGCAGGTTCAACATTTGGTTCATCTTTTGGTTCAACGTTAAATGGTTCAAAGGCGGGTTCAATGTAACGGTTCAACAGTTGGTTCATCGCCAAAGTTAAAAGAGTTTTCCAAAGAAGCCTGAAGGCCATTCAAAGACTGCTCGAAGGGTAGATACCCTTGTGGGAGACTCTTCTCGACTCAGAACAGGTTCTTGCTTAAGGCCCGAAAGGGCAAGTTCAATCCGAAAAAGTGCCAAATAGAAAAGCTAAAAGAAGACAAAGGAATGACGTGCCCAAAAATGTCAAATTCAAAACAATGAATTAGTCGTTGATCCTTTAAACATATAGACCAAAATACATTCACAGATTTCAAAGCCAAGACCAACAAAAATTAGAAAAAGAACAGAACAGTAAATTAAATCCAGGACCCGATCCAATTAGCTAGAAAAGGAGGAACGATGAAGATAAGATCAGATCGCTAGGTGGACATTTAAAGTTACAAAACTTTCAATAAGCATGACTTATTTCCTTGCATTGATAAAATCAAATGGGTAAAGCACCCCTAAGTTCCAGCGTGTCTTCTTAACAGATTCCAATGCAAAATGATGTATTGATTGTTCCCAAGTCCTTCTTGAAGAGGCTATATAAGGGACTTTCTTCTATTTTAATGAGCATCTCTTTTTTGACAATTAGAATGAAACTCTACCCCAATTGTAAGGCATTACTGAGACTTTGAGCTCAGATTACTGACCATATTTTGTTACTGGAATAAGAAAGCAATTGGTTTTTTAGACTTTGCGCTGTAATATCTTTGTTATTGAGGAAATCATTCTTATGTCTTTTTCTTTAATATATCTTTTGTTCCTTTAATTCAACAAGCAGAATTAGTGATAGTAGTTAAAACAGGTGTCCTAAAGAGTCGACTGTGGAGAGACTTTGTGCCCCCATAATCACCTTTAGTTTGTTTTCTTTTCATTTCTATTTAAAGGACCTTGAGGTGACTTTGTGCCCTCATTGTTCTTCGTATCTTACTCTTGAGCAATCCAGGTGAAGACTTTAAGCTGTATCTGGATTTGCTGGTTATCACATTCTTTGCTACATTTTTATTGTTACTGCCAGGAGTATTCTTATAGTTTGCTGAATAGTACTTCTGAAAGAAGAGGAGTACTGTCTATCATTTCCCTTGAGTTTTTCCTTTGATCCACATGCATCATCTCTGAAATAAGAGAGATGGATGGTTTGTCCCACCCATGAGTATTATTTTTTGTTTATATATATATATATAGCATACCTATAGGGAACCTCCCCTTGATGAGAGGAGAGATCAGTGTCTTTTTGATGTGGTAAAACTACACATTTGGATGACTAATCTTCCTACTTTGGCTGATCAGACCTATTTTGTTTATCAGTACGCTGATCAAAAAAATATTCAACCAACAGGTTTTGGTGACTCCGCTGGGGATATACACAATATTGTGCAATTTAGAACCTCATGTTTAAGATTGAAACATCACCTATATAACCCATTATCATTATAATTTTATCCATTACAGACTCTGGCAACTCCATTTCATGTCTTACCCATTATCCATTTATAGCTTTACCATTTTCATCCATCTCCATTTTCATCCATCTCCATTATATTATCTAGTCTGCAAAACCAGAGTTGCTGGGAAAGAAAATGCAGTTTGAAGCCTCAAGCTTTAAGCTGAAGCAGGGCTAATTTCTTTTCCATTTTTGTCCTATAATCTAGCAACTCCACTCAGATGTGTTATCCCTATTGTTCATAATTAAATCATGGCAGTTCAAGGCCTTTGGGGTAACTCTTTTGGCCCACTCAACTTGACTCCACCTCTGCATGAGCTACCACTTAGTTCAAGTAAGAATTTCCCCAAATTCTTTGGTGATGGAATAGTCCACCCTGATGAACACATTGCAACCTTCACCATAGCCTGTGGTGTGATAGGGGTGGAATTTGAAGATGTGGCAGTTAGGCTTTTCATGGAGAGATTACAAGGTGCTGCTGCAGACTCGTTTTACCATCTGCAAAATAGATCAGTGACTAGCTGGGACACTATCAAAGCCAAGTTTGAAGCAAGGTTCAAACCTGTAGAAGATGCACATGCCTTGCTGACCCAACTCACACAGATGAAGAAGGAGCCCCATGAACCTATGAGGGACTTCATTGCTAGGTTCAACAAGCTAAAGCACAAGATTCCCATGATCACCCAGCCGACACCTCAGAATCTCACGTGTTTCTTCATCAACTCACAACTGCCTGAAGTGAGTTTCCTATGGAGATGGGCTAGACACATAGACCTTGAGGTTGCTGAAGACTTAGCTACTAAGCTAGAATATGACCTTATCTTGGCAGGAAAGATAAGGAGAGATCTTGACAGAGCTAAACCCTCTTCATCTTCTGAATACTCACCCACAATCACCACTGATCCAATGGTATAAAAGTTGGCAAATGAATTGCTAGCCTTGAAAAGGCAAATGGCACAAAGTATGTCTTCTGCTCCTCTATATAAAGATATATCAAGGAGGACATTCCCTAATCAGCCATATCAAGGTAATGCTACCAAAAGTCAAGGACAACAAAATCATCTTCTTCCCCCATAGAGGAATCTTTCCCTTGAAGCACCTCCAACAAACTTGATAGTTGGATATCTTGAAATAGAGCATGTTTCCTATTTACAACTTGAGTTAGAGCAAGAAAATTGTGCTGATCTCTTCAGGGAAGATCTAGAAGAATCAGCTGGCGACTCCCACATTGGTTTCCTCAATTACCAGGATGAACCTAGAAGTGAAGATGAAGCAATCAAAGGATCATGTGCAGTATTCATCCAGTCCCAGAATTAGTCAGCCCAGCAAGCTGACCAAGAGAAAACAGAAGAGCAACCCCAACCAATAATTTCAATTGCTGAGTAGAGAACCCCTCTTCTTTTTCAATCAAAGGACCCAATGATTACCAAAGAAGTAAGTACATCAAACATCTTTGCACCTTCTACTTCAACTTCGCAAACCAGTCCTCCCCCTCCTGAAAATCAAAAGGATGAACTCCCATCTTCTCTTCCAAGCCCATTCTAGTCATTTGACATGATTAATCATGTCAAGAAATCCAAAATTCAAATGACTGAGTTTGAATCCCTACAAGCCAATCTTGAGCAATTGGACATTGATGGAGAACCAGGTGCAGACCTGTCTGAGGTAAAAATTGTGGTCACCCAAACGGCCCCTGTAGCTCAAATTCTATTTGAGCCTTCAGGCAGGGGTAATTACTTCTTGACCATAGAGGATGTTCATGTTTCTACAGATGAAAGTCCTATAGCTGACAATCTAGGAATTGATCCAAACAAGATTTTAGGAGAATTGGTGGGATGCAGTATAAACAAGGAAGGATCTTCCATCTCTAAAGAAGAGAAATATGATAGGAGATCAGCTTCTGATGATGACAACAATTATTGCACCAATGATGAAGTTGGGACTGTGTTGATATCTCCTCAAGGAGATATTCTTCCTTCATTCAATTTGCAAGTCAACATTTTTTCCACAGCTAGATACAAACCTCTATTACTTGGATTGAGCACTGCTCAAGATGAAGTCAAACTCCTTCACATCAAAGGAGATGCTAAGTTGATAGTTTGTCAGGAGTTTAATGTGCCAATCCAATCAGGTGCTAGACTAAATTAGAAGAACAACCAATTATGGTAATGGACCATGCTGCTACAAATCAAAATCAGGCAAAGGAATCCTTCACCAAGAGAGCAAGGAGTTATGGTTTCCAGTTTGAAGACCACATCCTGCCTTAGAACAAGAAGAAGAAAAGGCCAAGAGGAAGACACAGAAAATTGGTCTCCTGGTGGAGAGCTCCATTCGCTCATCACCATTTCTAGGGACAAAACATTTTCTTACTGGTTTACCAAGATGGTGCACTATTTTCACTGTCTCTCAAGAAGCAACATCTGAAATACTTCAATTCTTGAAGTATCAGATCATTTCATCTATATATATGTATATTTGTACAGTTTTTAATTCTATTTTGTTTTGTTTATTTCCATTTTTGATGCCTTCCATTTCTGGGTAGCATGACTTCGTAGCCCAATGACACAATTCAAGACACTGGAGATTCTGGATTCTACTCCTTTCAATTCTTTTTGCAATTGACAGAAGTTCCCCAACTGGAGCCAGCTGTTGTCCTCCAAAAATGTCAGCTATTTTTGGGAAAAAATTTGAATTATTTTGGTTCTACAGACAAAAATTATCTCTTCCCTTTTCTAATTTTGTCTTGAGCATTAAAATTCCTCATTTTTCCAAGCTTTTCAGAAATCTACGGACTGCAAATAGGCTCATTTCTACAAGTTCAACAGGTTTCACGACTTCTACAAGTGTGTTCAATCAAAAGAATCAGTTTCTAACAATTGGTCATTTTCAAAATTGGTTCATCACCTTGGTTCAAATAGAAATTTCCATCAGCAAGCATCAACAGCAGGTTCAACATTTGGTTCATCTTTTGGTTCAACGTTACATGGTTCAAAGGCGGGTTCAATGTAACGGTTCAACAGTTGGTTCATCGCCAAAGTTAAAAGAGTTTCCCAAAGAAGCCTGAAGGCCATTCAAAGACTGCCTGAAGGGTAGATACCCTTGTGGGAGACTCTTTTCGACTCAAAACAGGTCCTTGCTTAAGGCCCAAAAGGGCAAGTTCAATCCGAAAAAGTGCCAAATAGAAAAGCCAAAAGAAGACAAAGGAATGACGCACCCAAAAATGTCAAATTAAACACAGTGAATTAGCTATTGATCCTTTAAACATACAGACCAGAATACATTCACAGATTTCAAAGCCAAGACCAGCAGAAAGCAGAAAAGGAATAGAACAATAAATTAAATCCAGGACCCGATCGAATTAGCCAGAAAAGGAGGAATGATGAAGATAAGATCAAATTGCCAGGTGGACATTGAAAGTTACAAAACTTTCAATAAGTGTGACTTATTTCCTTGCATTGATAAAATCAAATGGGTAAAGCACCCCTAAGTTCCAGCGTGTCTTCTTAACAAATTCCAATGCAAAATGATGTATTGATTGTTCCCAAGTCCTTCTTGAAGAGGCTATATAAGGGACTTTCTTCTATTGTAATGAGCATCTCTTTTTTGACAATTAGAATGAAACTCTACCCAAATTGTAAGGCATTGCTGAGACTTTGAGCTCAGATTGCTGACCATATTTTGTTACTGGAATAAGAAAGCAATTGGTTTTTCAGACTTTGCGCTGTAATATCTTTGTTATTGAGGAAATTGTTCTTATGTCTTTTTCTTCAATACATCTTCTATTCCTTTAATTCAACAAGCAAAATTAGTGAAAACAATTAAAAAAGGTGTCCTAAAGAGTCAACTGTGGAGAGACTTTGTGCCCCCATAATCGCCTTTAGTTTATTTTCTTTTCATTTCTATTTAAAGGACCTTGAGGCAACTTTGTGCCCTCATTGTCCTTCGTTTCTTACTCTTGAGCAATCCAGGTGAAGACTTTGAGCTGCATCTCAATTTGCTGGTTATCACATTCTTTGCTACATTTTTGTTGTTACTGCCAGGAGTATTCTTGTGGTTTGTTGAATAGTACTTCTGAAAGAAGAGGAGAACTATCTATCATTTCCCCTAAGTTTTTCCTTTGATCTACACGCATCATCTCTAAAAGAAGAGAGATGGATGGTTTGTCCCACCCATGAGTATTATTTTCTATTTATATATATATAGCATACCTACAGAGAACCTCCCCTTGATGAGAGGAGAGATCAGTGTCTTTCTGATGTGGTAAAACTACACATTTGGATGACTAATCTTCCTACTTTGGCTGATCAGACCTATTTTGTTTATCAGTACGCTGGTCAAAAAAATATTCAATAAACACAGTGAAGACTCAATATGATAGCATGGTTTTTGAGGTTTAACTATGATCATTTGAATTCAAATATTTCAATTTAACAAAGGAAAGACTAGTGTTTGGTTTTTGAGCCATAACTTTTGATTCAGGATGAATTTGACCATGTAGTAAAAAGTGAAGTTATAGAAGATTCTAAGATGCATCTAGATATATAAATTTAAAGGTTTGAATTTATGTACAGATAAATACATTGAGCTCTAAATTTGACTGTGTGTTTGTGTCTATTCTACAAGTGACCTAAGAAGATTATTTGAGCTTGTATTATTATTGTTTTGATGTCTCATGATGACTTTGATATTTGAGCATGTTTTAGATTCCATGAGGATACTCTATGTGCATTAAAAAGGTTTGACCAATAATATGTAGTACTAACAAAGGTTTACAAGGTGACTATGTATTTTTTCATGGTGACTGTGTGCACAAAATGTTTTTTGAGCAAATTATTTTTAAGAAAAAAGGTGCTATGATGTTTGTTGGCACTTAAGAAGGACCTATAGATCATGTGGAATGGGTCCATGCATTTGGAAAGTGTTCCTATGTTTCTATTTTTTTTAGAGAAGTGTTAAAGAGCTGAATGGGTCTCCATAAGACCTAAAAGTGACTTAGGCCTATTTGAATGTATATTGTGTTTAAGTCTGACCCATGTAAGATGCCTTAAGGTGTAAGGCATGCCTAATAACTGACTAAGATGTTGATAATTCATGAATACTCTATAAATGGTGAAACAAAATGTGTTGGTTTCTATATTTTTGAGAAGACTTATGAAAGGTGTATGTGAGAGTTGTAGAGCAAAGGAGAGGTAGAGAGCCTAGTTGATGAATTAATGAGTAGAGCAGATTGATGACTATGTGTATGACCTTTAGGTCATATTTTTGATGTCAAAAAAGTGATTTTATAGTTTGAAGATATGTGAAGAGGTCTAAGTATGCATATGAGAATAGTTTGAGTGAAGGAGAGAGATTATGACATGCATATGTGAGAGGCCTATATGAGATAAAAAAGAACTTTGTGAAAGGGTTAAATAAATAGATATCCATCATTAGGTGTTGAAGATATTAGTTCTAAGGTGGAGGTGTTCACATCAAAGGAGGGTTTAAAGGAGTTGATCTTCTTTAGGGGTAGTTGCTCCTTGTGAAAGAAGTGTTTCACTAAATGCCTTTGGTCAGGAGGACATGATCAAGGTTTGCTGGTCTAAAGGTGTTGACCAGTCTCTTGTTTGTAATTTCTTATAGGACAAGTAGTCCATGTGTTATAGGCTGGATAGTGGATTTTATTCCCCATGAGGGTTTCCCATAGGAACTGTGTTATTTATTTGATCTTATGTATGCATTGAATGAATGAGATCTCTTGTTAATGTTGCTTGATCAAATTTGGTATGTGCTGATTGTTTAATAGTTTGAAAGGACTGCAATTGAAATTGTAATATCTAGTCTCACTAATTCACCCCCCTCAGTGATTGTACATTTAATAATTAGTATCAAAGTGGGTCTTTTTTTATAATTTTAACCATTATAATGTGATCAAAGGTACAATGGTTGACAAAGAGGTTGTGGTTTGTCTTCAAGACAAACTATTTTTTATTTCATCAAATGTCAATTCAAGCATGGATGCTATAAAGATGCAAGTGAAAGATATAGAAGCAACATTCAAGAATCTGCAGGTCATGATGGTTAATGGTCTCAACCAAAGGGAGAAATAATTTGAAAATCAAGTCATGACTTACTCAAATGTGCTCTTATACAAGGATAAAAGGGATTTTAGCTCCACCAAAAGGGTCAAGAATGAAAATTCATAGACAAGTAATGATCAAGAGAAAGGTAGGTCAAATTTGAACCATGTCTGCAATGGGTACTACTTCTCTTGCAATCAAATTGGTCATAGATAAAGGGATTATGATTTATCTCCAGAGATAAAAATGAATTTTATATGCTACAATTATAACCAACAAGGTCATATAGCCAGAAACTACAAAAGAAATTTTTGGAAAAAGGATATACAAGTCATTGACACCATCAAATGGTTCAATAATTCTAAGTCTAAGACTGAAGAAGAAAAAAAGTAGAATTCAAGTGATCCACCAAAGGAAGAGTCAATGTTTGTTCACATAACCTTGCATACTCAAGAAGATGGGAACAAGAGATAGTTCATAGATAGTGGATGCTCAAATCATATGATAGGAGACAAGAACAAGTTTATCTCTCTCAAGAAGACTAACCCTGGTTCAGTGAGACTTAATGACAATAGATATACTAACATTGTTGACAAAAGTACTATGAGTTTGTATAATGGTCATTCTAGGACTGAGAATGTCCTATATGTAGAAGGTTTGAAACATAATATCTTAAGTGTGAGCCAAATGTGTAAGAAAGGAAATGTTGTAACTTTTCATGATGATGTTTGTGAAGTAAGAAAGGCTAGAAAATTAGTTGCAAATGTTTATAAAATAGATAACAACATGTATATATTCCATGAATCCAAGAAGGTGGAGTGATTCATGAGTCAATTGGAATAAATTTAGCTTTGGCATAGAAGGCTTGGACATATAAGTTTTGATAACATGGTAAAGATCAATTCAAAGGGATTGGTAAGGCATATGCCTCAGATTTCTAAGTTTCCTCATTTTCTTTACAAGGCATGTCTTTATGAGAAGCAAACCAAAAGAAGATACAAATCCAAAGATTTCTCCACTACAAAGGCATTAGAATTGATCCACACTGATCTATGTGAACCTATGATAGCCTAAAGTATTCAAGGTAATGACTACTTCATGCTTCTCATTGATGATTTTACTAGGATGACCTATTTACTTTTTATTAAACAAAAATCAAAAGCTTTTGCAAAAATTTTGGCACTCAAAGTGCTTGTAGAAAATGATAAAGGGTCAAAGATCAAGCGTGTAAGATTAGACAGAGGAGGTGAGTTGTGGTCTCATGAATTTGATGATTTTTGTGAATAACAAAGGATAAGGAGACAATATATTACTGCTAGAACACCATAATAGAATGGTGTTATTAAAAGGAAGAATATGACTATTGAAGATATGAGTAGAAACATGCTTCAAGATTCTAAACTATCAAATGGTTATTAGGAAGAGGTAGTAGACACTTCAATTTACATCCTAAATAGGTGTCAAATCAGAACAAAAGGTGATAAGACTCCTTATGAGTTATGGAAGAATAGAAAAACTAATGTAAAACATTTTAGAGTGTTTGGGAGTAGGTGCTTCATCAAAAGAGGTGAAGATAATCTTAGGAGATTTGATTTAACGTTTGATGAGGGCATCTTCTTAGGTTACTCTTCTATCAATACTACCTATAGGTGATTTAACAAGAGACTTCACAAGATTGTTAAAAGTTCAAATGTAAGGGTATACGAGACTAGTAGAGTCAAGAATCCAAAATTGTAGGTAAGTGACTCAATTCTGAATGATATTGTAAACAATGATGAGTTATCTATTCAAATAGATGATGAAGATGAAAAAGAGGAAGAAAGACAAGATTCTAAATCTCCATCTAGAAGAATTTAGAAAGATCATCCAATCTCTCAAATTATTGGAAATGTTGGTGTAAGGTTGTAGACTATAAGGAGATTGTTGATCAATCAATATCAACAAAACTTAGCTCTATTGTCCATGATTGAACCCAAAACATTCATGGAAACTAGAAAATATGAAATTTGGAATGATGTAATGGATGAAAAAATTGATCAAATAGAAAAAAATGAAACATGGGACTTAGTTCCTAGACCAAAAGATAAAAATGTGATAGTTTCCAAGTGGGTTTTCAAAAATAAGATGAATGAGATAGGAGAAGTCAAAAAGAACAAGGCTAGATTGGTGTGTAAAGGATATGCTTAGGTTTAAAGAATAGATTTTGATTAGACTTTTGCTCCTATGGTAAGAATGGAAGCAATTGGATTCTTCTTTGGATATGCAAGGTTCAAGGGTTTTGAGGTATATCAAATGGATGTGAAATCTATATTCTTGAATGGAAACTTAGAAGAAGAAGTATACATTGAGTTACCATAAAGATACTTCATGTCAAGTAATCAAGATTTTGTGTGTAAACTAAAGAAGGTTCTTTATGGTCTTAAACAAGCTCCTAGAGCTTAGTATGATAGGTTGTGTTGTCCCCCAAAAATATCACTCATTTTTGGGACAACATTTAAACTATTTTGGTCCTACAGACCGAAATTGTCTCTTACCTTTTCCAAATTTGTCTTGGGCATTCAAATTACTCATTTTTCAAGCTTCTCAAAAATCTATGGACTGTACAGGCTTAAATCTATGGACTCTAAAGGATTGAATCTACGGACTCTGCAGGCTTAAATCTACGGACTCTGTAGGTTTAAATCTATGGACTCTACAGGAAGAGAAAATATACGGACTCAGGAGGAAGAGGAAATATACAAAATTTGTAGGTCAAGTTCAATGGGCTTTAAAGGTTAAAATCTACAAACTCTTTCAAGGTTAGAGAAAACTATGGACTTAGTTTCTACAGATTCTATAGGTAGGTTCAATTCTACAGGTTCAAAGGCTTCTTCAGGCGGGTTCAACCAAAAGAATCAGTTTCTAACACTTGGTCATTTTCAAGATTGGTTCATCCTTTGGTTCAATCAAATGGTTCGTCAGTCGATTCAAGGCTTTGTTTGAACTGTTGAACCAAAACTTGGTTCAATGTCTTTTGGTTCAATAGTTAGTTCATCGCTTCAATTCATTCAAATGAACCATCGACTTGAACCATTTTGGTTCAAAGTCTTGGTTCAACGAAGAGGTTCAACATCTTGTGGTTCAATGGAGTGGTTCATTGACTTGGTTCATTAAATTAAACCATCAGCTTGAACCATTTTGGTTCAAAGCTTGGTTTAACCGATTGGTTCAACGAAGAGGTTCAATGGTTGGTTCAAATAAAGAGTTCATCGGCTTGAACCATTTTGGTTCAACCAAGCAGTTTAATCGAACAGTTCAATAGTTGGTTTAAAGCCTTGGTTCAACGAAGAGGTTTAAAGACTTGGTTCAATAGAGTGGTTTAACAACTTGGTTCAAAAGAAGCGATCCAATGTAAAAGTTCAAAGATCCTCCCAAAGGACAAGTGCCCTTTTAGAGGGCACTTGGTCAACGAAAATACCCTTCAGAAGGGTCATTTTCAAAAATACTAAGGCAAGTCTAAGGCACAATTCCTTCAGACTTTTTGTCTGAAGGAATTCCTTCAGACAAAAAGTCTGAAAGAATTCTGAGAAGTTGCGGGAGTAAATCCTGAAGGAATTCATGTACATGGCAAACGAATCAATTTTTGCAAACTTTTTGTTTGCAAGAAATTTTTGCAGACAATTTTTCTGCAAGAATTTACCTACGGGAATTGTCCATGGGAATTTGTGAAAGGCCACCAAAGGACCCCAAAGGGTAGGTGCCCTTGCGGGGGACTCTCGGCTGCCAATTTGAAAAATACTTCCCTGAAGCCGAAGGGTCGCTCAAAGAAGTCCGAAGGCCATTCAAAGACCGCCCAAAGGGTAGATACCCTTGCGGGGGGCTCTTCTTGACACCCAAAGTGGGTCATTTATTAAGGCCTGAAAGGGCAAGTTCAATCCAAGAAAGTGCCAAACAGAAAAGCCGAAGAAGGACTAAGGGCTGACGCGCTTGAAGACATCAAATTCAAGATAACGAATTAACCGTTGATCCTTTGAATCTATAGACTTGAATGCATTCACAAACTTCAAGGTCAAGACCAACAGAAAGTGAGGAAGGAATAGAATAACAAATTGAATATAGGACCCAATTCAATTAACCAAAAAAGGAGGAATGATGAAGGTAGGATCAGATCACCAGATGGATATTAAAATTTGCAAACTTTCAATAGCTTGATTTGTTTCTCCGCATTGATAAAATCAAATGGGTAAATGCCTCTAAGTTCCATCCTGTCTTCTTAACAGATTCCAATGCAACATGATGTGTTACTGTTCTTGAATCCTTCTTGAAGAGGCTATATAAGGGACTCTCTTCTATTGTAAATGGATCTCTTTTTGACAATCAGAACGAAACTCTACCCAAATTGAAAGACACTTCTGAGACTTTGAGCTCAATTTGTTTATCATATTTTATTATTGAAATAAGAAAGCAAGTGGTTTTTCAAACTTTGTGCTGTAATATATTTGTTGTTGAGGAAATTATTCTTATGTCTTTTACCTTAATATATCTTTTGTTCCTTTAATTCAACAAGTAGAATTAGTGACAATAGTCAAGAAGGTGTCCTGAAGAGTCAACTATGGAGAGACTTTGTGCCCCCATAATTGCCTTTAGTGTGTTTTCTTTTCATTTATGCGTAAAGGACCTTGGGGTGACTTTGTGCCCTTATTGTCCTTCGTATCTTACTCTTGAGCAATTCAGGTGTAGACTTTGTGTTGCATCTTGATTTGCTGGTTATTACATCCTTTGTTATATTTTGCTGTTACTACCAGGAGTATTCTTGTGGTTTGCTGAATAGTACTTCTGAAAGAAGAGGAGTGTTGTCTATTATTTCCATTGAGTTTTTCCTTTGATCCACACACATCATCTCTGAAGAAAGAGAGATGGATGGTTTGTCCTACCCTTGAGTATTATTTTCTATTTATATATATATAGCCTATCTATAGGGAACCTCCCCTTGATGAGAGGAGAGATTAGTCCCCTTTTAATGTCATAAACCTACACATTTGGATGACTAATCTTTCTACTTTGGCTGATCAGACCTATTTTGTTTATCAGTATGCTGATTGACAAAATATTCAACCAACAGTTTTTGGTGACTCTGCTGGAGATATAAAATCCATTACCCATTTATAATCTATCCATTCACCTCCACACTAATTGGGAAAGAATACACAGTTTAAAGCCTCAAGCTTTAACTGAAGCAAGGTCAATTCTTTTCCACTTTTGTTTCACAATCTGGCAGATTCAAGGTATACACGAAGCCAAAGGGCTAAAGGGATTGTTGACCCTGTATTCAAGTTGGTACAACAAAGTGATTTTGATCTGTTTCCTTCACCATCTCGTTTCCAATGAACCAAGAGTTTTCCTCCTACTAAAGTTAGATCTCCATTACCAAATGAATTATCTACTTCTACTATTGATAAAGCTTTGCCTATAGTTACCACTTTGAGATTTGTTATCCCTCATTTTCATAATCCTACAATGGTAGTTCAAGGCCCTTGGGGTAATGATTTTGGTCCTCTCAATCTTACTCCACCTCTACATGAGCTTCCACGTAGTTTAAAGAAGAATTTCCCTAAATTCTATGGTGATGGGAAAGTTCATCCTGATGAACACATTGCAGCCTTTAGCTTAGCTTGTGGAGTAATCATAGTAGAATTTGAAGATGTAACAGTCAAGTTATTTATAGAAACATTACAAGGTGCTGCTATAGTCTGGTTTTATCATTTATAGGCTTGATTAGTGATTGATTGGAATACTTTCAAAGCTAAGTTTGAAGCCAGATTCAAACCTGTAGAAGATGCACATACACTTCTAGCTCAACTTACACAGATGAAGAAAGAGCCTTATGAGCCCGTGAGAGATTTCATAGAGAAATTTTAAAAATTAGGAGATAGAATTCCAGTAATAGCTTGACCTACAGCTAAGAATATCAAATGCTTTTTCATTAATTCTCAGTTACCTGAAGTAAGTTTTCTCTTGAGACATGCTAGTCAAATAGATCTTGCTACAGCTCAACTTTTGGCCACTAAAGTAGAAGATGATCTCATCTTAGTAGGGAAGATAAGAAGAGATCCAAATAGAAATAGAGCTTCATCATCTTCTGAATATGCATCTATAGGCACCACATATCTAATGGTGCAAAAATTGGCAAATGAGTTGCTTGCTCTCAAAAAGCAAATGGCTCAAGGAATGTCTTTTGCTCCTTTATACAGAAGGACATTCCCAGATCAGTCTTATCAGGGCAATACTACCAGGAATCAAGGGCAACAGAATCACCTTCCTCCCCCACAAGGGAGACTTACCTTGGAAGCTCCTCCAACCAATTCAACAATGGGATATCTTGAAGTAGAATCAAAGTTCTCTTTCCAGCCTGATTTGAATCAAAAAAATGATGTTGATCTCCTTGAAGACAATCAAGAAGAATCAACTGGTGACTCCCACATTGGTTTCCTAAACTATCAAGATGAACTCAGAAGCAAAGGAGAAGCTTTTGATGAATCATATGTAGTGTTTGCAAGATCTAAGAACCAATTAGTCCAACAAGCTGATAAAGAGAAGATAGAAGAGTAATTGTAGCCAATAGTCATGATTGCTAAGCATGGAACCACTCTGCCTTTTCAATCAAAGGATGTGGTAATCACCCAAAAGGTAAATACATCAAATTTGCCTTCCCTTTCTACTTCAAATTCACAAACTAGCCCACCTCCCATCCCTCTTAAAACTCAAAAAGTTGAAGTACCTTTCTCTGTACCTAGCTCAATTCAGCCATTTGACATAATTGATCATGTCAAAAAGACAAAAATACAAATGTCTGAGTTTGAATATTTACAGTCCAATCCTGATCAATTGAATAAGATGGTCCAATATGTCAAAAACCAAACCATCCCTGCAAGATAAAAGGCTAAAAAGATATTACTTGATTCTCTAAAGAACACGCCTATTCCAAATAATCTAGTCATTACTCCCCCAACTGTTCCTAAAAAATAGAACCTTTCTATGTTTCCTTGTTAATTAATGGCCACAAGCTGAGTAACTGTATTATAGACTCAGGTGCATCTAATAATGTCATGCCAACTAAAGTAGCTGAGTCTCTTGGTCTCACACTAACCAAGACATTTGGGAGATGTTTTTCCATGGAGAACAAGCAAGTACCATTGCTGGGGCAAATCAAAGATGCCCAACGTGCATTTGCAGCCTTTTCAGACAAGAGAATCAAGATGACTATCTTGGTGGTTGACGTCCTAGCATCTTATGGAATTTTTCTTAGATTTTTTTTTGTAAGGACGTGGGAGGAGAACTAAGCATGGATCTGTCTAAGGCAAGGATCCCTGTACAAGGTGTAATGAAGAGGTTGCTCCCTGAAAAGGAAGCAAAATATGTGGTCACCCAGACATCAGCCCCTGAAGCTCAAATAATTTTTGAATCCACAGGTATGGGTAACTATTTTCTATCTACATATGAAGTGCATGAAACATCTGATATAATTCTTGAAAGTGTCACCTCAGAAATCAGTTCAACTAAAACAACAAAAAAATTAGTAGGCTGCAGTACAAACCAAGAAGGATCCTCCATCTCTGATGAAGGAAAGTCTAAAGAAGAATCAATACAAGATGAGATATGGAGTTTAGAATTTGATGGTAGCTAATCCTCTACCAGTTCAGGAGCTGGGATTGTTTTGATATCTCCTCAAGGAGATATGTTCCCTTCATCTTACAAATTACAGTTTAGCAACACTAACAATACAACTGAATACGAATCTCTACTGCTTGTTATAAAGGCTGCTCAAGACAAAGGCATCAAGTTTCTTCATGCCAAAGGGGATGCTGAATTAGTGGTTTGTCAAGTGAGGAACTTATATCAAACCAAGAATGAAAGATTACGCCACTAGCATAACTTAGTTTGGGATCAAATTAAAAGCTTTTATGCTTTCAACATTTCTACCATACCCAGAGAGTCTAATGATAGAGCTAATGCACTTGCTGTTTCAAGAACTCTCTTAGTTCCTCAATCAAATTTCAAAGAAGATAGGTATACCATTGAGCTGGTCTATAGACCAAGTGTTCCTGACAATGCTGATTATTGGCAAGTATTCAATGATGATCATCAAATCATTGCCTTCTTAGAATGAAAAGATAATTTTGAACAACTACATTTTGAAGGCAGGGAATCTCAGAGGAATGAATCTATGTCTGAATCCAGTTCAGATATAAATAAATAATTCTTACAGCTGAAAGGAGAAAAAATTCCCAAAGGCCTGGTTTCTCTTGAAAAGCTATTTGACAAGCATGATAGATTCATTAAACAACAACAAACAGACTCAAGTTTCTCTCAGGGATTCGATCAAGTGAATCTATCTACTGAAGAAAATCTCAAGATGGTCAATATTGGTAAGTGCTGCACCCCTGAAGAAAGATTCAAGTTCATCTCTTTACTTCTTTAATACATGGATGTCTAAGAATATTCTTATGAAGACTTGAAGTCTCTCAGACCAGATGAAATCCACCATGAGATTCCTCTCAAGGCTGACTCAATGCCCTACAAGCAAAAATCTAGATAGTATAATCCAAAAATATCAGGTACTATTCTATCTGAGATACAAAAAATGTTAAATGCTAGAATCATATTCCCAATCCATCATTCTTCATGGATTACAAACATAGTGCCTATAAGGAAGAATGGAAAAATTCACATTTGTGTAGATTTCAGAAATCTGAATCAAACATCTTTGAAGGATAATTATCCTTTGCCAATTATGGATCAAGTGCTTCAAATAGTGACAGGTTCAGAGATGTTATCAATGCTGGATGGCTTCTTAGAATATAATCAAGTTGAAGTTGGTGAAACATACCAACACAATACTGCATTCACCACACCTTGGGGTACATTTGCATATAGAAGAATGCCTTTTGGCTTGATAAATGCTGGTGCTATCTTTCAGAGAGCAATGAATCTAGCTTTCAAAGATGAGATTGGTAAATTCATAGTGGTATACCTTGATGACTTGGCTGTCTTTTCAAAGCATCGATCTAATCATGTACAACACTTACAACAAGTGCTGGAGTGCTACTGTCAGAATGGGATTTCCTTAAATCTTAAAAAGTCTATTTTTGGAGTAACAGAAGGGAAACTCCTTGGACACATTGTGTCTAAAGAAGGCATAAATATTGACTCAGATAGAGTCAAGTCTATTCAAGAACTTAATTTGCCTACAAGTAAGAATGTTGTTCATTCTTTCTTCAAAAAGGTGAATTTCTTACGGAGATTCATCCCCAAATTTGTTGAGAAGACTAGACACATTGTGAACATGATGAAAGGGAAAACCATCTTCAGCTGGACTAAAGAAGGCAAATCAGAATTTTAGGATATCAAAACTACCATTGCTCACACCCCTACCTTGGTTTGTCCAGATTACAACAAAGATTTCATCATATACAACTATGTGTCTGAACACACTCTTTCAGTAATTCTT
The DNA here is from genome assembly GCA_037957365.1 of Torreya grandis. Classification (NCBI taxonomy): domain Eukaryota; kingdom Viridiplantae; phylum Streptophyta; class Pinopsida; order Cupressales; family Taxaceae; genus Torreya; species Torreya grandis. Next base: position 1,528,808 of record JARHVA010000304.1, on the reverse strand, counting down.
GTTCAATAAAATAAGGAAGGTATGGAATCTCCTATCTCTTTCATGAGTTACCCTCTCAAAACCCATGAGATGAAGTATTCAAATATAGAGAAGCATGCTTATGCCTTGATGAAAGCAGTCAAACATTTCCGCTTCTATATTCTAAATTCACATACTACTACCCTAGTGCCTGACACTACAGTCAAGTCTATATTAACTCAGCAAGAGTTTGGCACGAAAAGAGGTAATTAGATTGCAAAGATCCAAGAGTTTTATCTAGACATCAAGCTGACAAAGCTGGTCAGGGGTAAAGGCCTATGCTAATTAATTGCTGACAATAAGCCAGAAGATACACAATGTGAAGAAACTGAAGTGGAAGAGACACCAACAGTCCTTTTTGTCTCCACTACCAATGAGTGGTATTTAGGTATCGCTCATTTCCTTACCTATGGTGAACGTCCTGCTCATTTGTCTTACAAAGAAAGGAGAACTATCAAGTTGAAAGCTGCCAATTTTGTCCTTTGGGATAATGGCCTGTACAAGAGAAGCGTAGATGGAGTATTCCTTCACTGTGTAGACAAAGAGCAACAAAGCCAGCTTTTGAAATATTTCCACAATCTGGCCTATGGAGGACATTTTTCTACTCCTATGACTGCTCACAAGATTTTACGAGCTAGGTATTACTGGCCAACTCTTTTCTGAGATGCACATAAGTGGGTGAGAAAATGTGAACTCTATCAACAATTTGTTGGAAGACCCAAGTTAGCTACTATGCCTCTCAAGACAATGATCATAGAAGAACCTTTCCAGTAATGGGGACTTGATTTTATTGGGACAATAAACCCTTCTTCAAGTGTTAGACATGATTATGTCCTTACAACAACTGACTATTTCACCAAGTGGGTAGAAGCAATCCCAACTAATCATGTTACTTCAGAAGTTGTATGCAACTTCCTCAAAGAGAATATCATTTCTAGGTTTGGAGTTCCAATCAAAATTGTTACTAATAATGTAGCTTGTTTCACCTCTCAAGAGATTACACAATTTTGTTTACATTATAGAATTATACTCTCTCACTCTTCTGATTATTTTCCACAAGGGAATGGACAAGCTAAATCCAACAATAAGAACCTAGTAACTATCATCAAGAAGCTAGCAGATGACAATCAAAGGACATGGCACAAAGCATTGGTTGATGCTCTATGGGCAAATAAAATCACACCAAAGAGGGCAATTCGTATGTCTCCTTTTCAACTTCTTTATGGTATCAATGCTAAGATACCAATCACCTTAGAATTGCTAGCCTTGAAATTGGCAAAGGCAATTGAATATCGGATATATGAAAGTTCTCTTGATAAAAGAATAATGTGCCTGACTGAGCTGGAGGAACAGAGAACCATGGTGGTGGATAGAATTGTTGCTCATCAAAGCTTGGTAAAGAAACTCTTTGACCAAAAGGCCAAAAATCGTGATTTCTAGATTGGGGATAAAGTCTTGCTGTGGGACAAAAAGAGAGAACCAAAGGGGATGCATGGAAAGTTTGACTCCCTTTGGAGAGGCCCATTTATTATTCATCAGCACATTGGTGAAAATAGCTTTATATTGAAATATCAAGATGGCACACTCTTTTTTCTACCTCATAATGGGCAGCATCTGAAACACTTCAACTCTTGAAGTATCAGATCATTACATCTGTATATATGTACATTTGTATAGTTTTTAATTCTATTTTGTTTTGTTTGTTTCTATTTTTGATGCCTTTCATTTTTGGGTAGCATGACTCCGTAACCCAATGGTACACATGAAGACACTGGAGATTCTGAATTCTACTCCCTTCAATTCTTTTTGCAATTGATAGAAGTTCCCCAACTAGAGCCAGCTCTTGTCCCCCAAAAATATCACTCATTTTTGGGACAACATTTGAACTATTTTGGTCTTATAGACCAAAATTGTCTCTTACCTTTTCAAAAATTGTCTTGGGCATTCAAATTCCTCATTTTTCAAGCTTCTCAAAAATCTACAGACTCTACAGGCTTAAATCTATGGACTCTACATGCTTGAATCTACAGACTCTGCAGACTTAAATCTACGAACTCTGCAGGCTTGAATCTACGGACTCAGCAGGAAGAGAAAATCTATGGACTCAAGAGGAAGAGGAAATCTATGGAATTTGTAGGTCAAGTTCAATGGGATTTACAGATTAAAATCTATGGACTCTTTCAAGGTTAGAGAAAACTACGGACTTGGTTTCTACAAATTCTACAGGCAGGTTCAATTCTACAGGTTCAAAGGCTTCTGCAGGCAGGTTCAACCAATAGAATCAGTTTCTAAGACTTGGTCATTTTTAGGATTGGTTCATTAGTCAGTTGAAGGCTTTATTTGAACCGTTGAACCAAAACTTAGTTTAAAGTCTTTTGGTTCAACGATTAGTTCATCGCTTCAGTTCAATAAAATGAACCATCGGCTTGAACCATTTTGGTTCAAAGTCTTGGTTCAATGAAGAGGTTCAATGTCTTGTGGTTTAATGGAGCGGTTCATCGACTTGGTTCATTCAATTAAACCATCAGCTTGAACCATTGACTTGAACCATTTTGGTTCAAAGTTTGGTTCAACCGATTGGTTCAACGAAGAGGTTCAACGGTTGGTTCAAACAAAGGGTTCATCAGCTTGAACCATTTTGGTTCAACCAAGTGGTTCAATCAAATGGTTCAATAGTTGGTTCAAAGCCTTTGTTCAATGAAGAGGTTCAATGTCTTGGTTCAATAGAGTGGTTCAACAACTTGGTTCAAAAGGAGCGATCCAATGTAAAAGTTCAAAGATCCTCCCGAAGGACAAGTGCCCTTGTGGAGGGCACTTGGTCAACGAAAATACCCTTCAAAAGGGTCATTTTCAAAAATACATAGGCAAGTCTAAGGCATAATTCCTTTGGACTTTTTGTTTGAAGGAATTTCTTTGGACAAAAAGTCTGAAAGAATTCTAAGAAGTCACGAGAGTAAATTGTGAAGAAATTCACGTATATGGCAAATGAAACAATTTTTGTGGACTTTTTATCTGTAGAAATTTACCCACGAGAATTGTTCATAGGTATTTGTGAAAGGCCACCAAAGGACCCTGAAGGGCAGGTGCCCTTGTGGGGGACTCTTGGCTGCCAATTTGAAGAATACTTCCTCGAAGCTGAAGGGTCACTCGAAGAAGTCTGAAGGCCATTCAAAGACCACCCGAAGGGTAGATACCCTTGCAGGGGGATCTTCCCAACACCCAAAGCAGGTAATTTCTTAAGGCCTGAAAGGGCAAGTTCAATCCAAGAAATTGCCAAATAGAAAAGCTGAAGAAGGACCAATGGGTGATGCGCCCAAAGATGTCAAATTCAAGATAGCAAATTAACCATCGATCCTTTGAATCTATAGACTTGAATGCATTCACAAACTTCAAGGTCAAGATCAACAAAAAGGGAGGAAGGAACATAACAAAAAATTGAATCCAAGACCCAATTCAATTAACCAAAAAGGGAGGAACGATGAAGGTAGGATCAGATCGCCAGGTGGACATTGAAAGTTGCAAACTTTCAATAGCATGATTTGTTTCTCTGCATTGATAAAATCAAATGGGTAAATTCCGCTAAGTTCCAACCTATCTTCTTAACAGATTCCAACACAACATGATGTGTTACTATTCCTGAATCCTTCTTGAAGAGGCTATATAAGGGACTCTCTTCTATTATAAATGCATCTCTTTTTGACAATCAGAACGAAACTCTACCCAAATTGAAAGACACTTCTAAGACTTTGAGCTCAATTGGTTTATCATATTTTTTTATTGGAATAAGAAAACAAGTGGTTTTTGAGACTTTGTGCTGTAATATCTTTGTTGTTGAGAATACTGTTCTTATGTCTTTTTCCTTAATATATCTTCTGTTCTTTTAATTCAACAAGCAAAATTAGTGACATTAGTCAGGAAGGTGTCCTGAAGAGTCAACTGTGGAGAGACTTTGTGCCCCCATAATTGCCTTTAGTGTGTTTTATTTTCATTTCTGTGTAAAGGACCTTTGGGTGACTTTGTGCCCTTATTGTCTTTCATATCTTACTCTTGAGCAATTCAGGCGTAGACTTTGTGTTGCATCTTGATTTGCTAGTTATTACATCCTTTGTTACATTTTGCTGTTACTACTGGGAGTATTCTTGTGGTTTGATGAATAGTACTTCTGAAAGAAGAGGAGTGCTATCTATTATTTCCATTGAGTTTTTCCTTTGATCCGCACACATCATCTCTAAAGAAAGAGAGATGGATGGTTTGTCCTACCCTTGAGTATTATTTTCTGTTTATATATATATATATATATATATATATATATAGCCCATCTATAGGGAACCTCCCCTTGATGAGAGAAGAGATCAGTCCCCTTCTAATGTGGTAAATCTACACATTTAGATGACTAGTCTTCCTACTTTGGCTGATCAGACCTATTTTGTTTATCAGTATGCTGATCGACAAAATATTCAACCAACAGGTTGGATAAATATCTTTTGAGTTAAGGTTTTAAAAAAGAGGTAACTAATAGTAATTTGTACATTAAGATAAAAGGCAATCATTAATTGATAGTTGTTGTATATGTTGATGACATAGTTTTTGGATCTAATAATGATAAAATGAGTAGAGAATTTTTAGATACTATGAAGACCAAGTTTGAAATGTCAATGTTGGGATAACTATATTTCTTCTTAGGATTACAGATTAATCAAATTAATGTAGGGATATTCATTTCATAAGATAAATACATCAGGGATATGCTAAAGAAGTTTGACATGAAGGATTGTAAGCCAATGGGTACTCCAATGATCACATGGTGCAAGTTAAGTAAACTAGATGACTCACTAAAAGTTGATCAAATTTTGTATAGATTCATGATTTTATAATCTACTATTTTTAGTCCTGATATCATGCAAGCAGTGGGTCTTGTAGGAAGGTTTCAAGCTAACCCTAGATAATCTCACTTAAAATCAGTCAAAAGGATCCTGGGATATCTCAAAGGCACCATAGAGTATGGTTTATGGTATCTAATGAGTAAAAAATTATTTTTGAAATCTTATACTGATGTAGATTAGGTAGGATGTGTGGATGATAGGAGAAGTACAGTGGTAGAGTCTACTTCATGGGGGAATGCTTGGTGTCTTGGCTAAGCAAGCCTCAGTGTATCTATAAAATATAAAAGCTAAATATATATCAGTTGCTTCTTGTTGCACATAAGTCATGTGGATGAAACAAACTGTGGAAAATTATAAGGTAAGACAAAATGGACCTAGTCCTATATATTGTGACAACACTAGTGCAATTAGTATCTAAAATAATCCTATTATGTACTAAAAAACTAAGAATATTCATATTAGATATCATTTATTGAGAGAACAAGTGAATAATCAAAGTGTTAAATTAGATTATGTGCCTACAAAAGAGCATCTTGCAGATATTATGACCAAACCATAGTCAAAAGCTACATTTGAGTATCTAAGACAAAAGTTGGGCATCATTTCTTTCTCTATGAATAAATATACGGTCTTTGGTTATGGAGGAGCAACAAGTTCAAGAGATTGCTCTAGAGGTTTGTAAAGAAGCTATAATAAAGATGCAGAGTTGGTGGTCATGGCAGTGTCTTAAAAGAGAAGGCTAGTAAGCTTGTATGGTGGTTTATCATGGTGTATGGAGATTTGAAGATGCTCAAAAGGTGAAATGGATTAGAATTATTGGGGTAGTCCCTCTCAGATGATTCTTGGTGAGTTTCATTAGATTTCATTATTTTTGTGTGTTCCTTATTCATTGGTTGCAGTGCTTGGTTGAAGAAGAGTGTTGGCATAGAGCAAGAGGAAGTTGTCAAGGAAAGAAGAGGTAGGATCAAGGTAAGGGGGATTTTGTATCATATTTATAAGATGGTACTATCCTGTTGGTAGTCTTTTCATGTCCTTAGGATCAGTTAGTGCCCACTTTGTCATTGTGTCAAAGGGGGAGAAGATTCCTATTTGTGAGAGTGCTTGAAAAGAGAGAAGGAAGGTGAGGTGTATATAGCTATATGATGTGTGTTGACATCTATGATAAAGGGGGATATTTTTGGATATTTATAAATGATGTCATGGTGATGTCATGAATACGTCAAGGTGAGTGGATGAAGTGTTTTGATATCCTAAGTAACAATGATAAAGTGTGTAATGTACTTGTCTTAGTGTGCTTGAAAGAGGCTTGGTTGATCTTCAATTTTGGCTTGGTTAAGGATGTTCAAGGATGAGTATGGTGATTTGATCATGAGAAATGGGTCGTATCATAAGTTGATAATGGTTTGAGTGCTTGTGTTCATGAGTAAAATTCACCTGGTTCATCATTGTTCTCATCTAGACATTTTGGGTCTAGTGGTAGAAAATTTGAGTAGGCAGTTTGATGATGTCATAATTTCCATGTGTGGATGAGTTAGGGGGAGTTGGTCATATGGTTGTGATCAATTTAGTCCCTAGTTGCTATGCAATAAAACTCAGATCATGCACCTAAACGTATTCAAAGATATGTGGGTGCAAAGGTGGGTTCTAAAATATTTTGATAGTGTTTTCTATGTTCAAATAGAGCCAACTAAGCATGTTGATGATGTTAGCATTCACATGCATGGAGGTTTCAAGAGGAAATGGTCACATGGGTTTGTTCAATATTGTGCCTAGTTCTTATGTGCTTAATCTTAGGTCATTCACTTAAGCATGACAAAATATATGTAAGTGTAAAGTTGGGTTCTCAGGCAGTTTGACATTATTTTCCCATAGTGAAATTTGCTTGAGGCAAGAAAGAGACATGCAAATAGTTTGGTGATAGTATATCTCACACATGTGGATGTTTTAAAATAAGATGATCATATGGGTTTGTTTAGTTTCTAGCCTAGTTTATTTTCACAAAATTTTAGATCATGCATTGAAGTGCATTAAAAGATATGCATGTGTAAAGTTGGCCTTCTAGACAAATCTTGACATTGTTGGCTCTATGGTAGAAAAATATGAGTGAGCAGATTAATGTAATTATATCTCACACATGTGAAGGTTTCAAGATTATATTAACACATGGTTGGATTCACCTATGTAAGGAGATCATATGGTCTAAATTTGATAATATGTGAGTGAGCGAGGTAAAAGTTATTATGGTTCAAAGTTGGAATCTTAGATAGATTCAAGTGGTTCTCATAGTCAATTTTGCACAAGGTAAATTTCAAACATCATTGATGGAGCATGTTACTCCAAGATGTCATGAAGTAGTGAGATAGTGCCAAGTGTTCAATGTTTAGTATTATGCAGGGATAAAGATTGAGCTTATTCCAAGGATCAACGGTGAGTGGGTGATCATATAGATAGAGATTAATGGTGCATATTTAAGTCAAGAGGTCAAAGTGGTAGTTTTTTAGAATTTTTTAAGTTAGGAAAATCTCGAAGAGATCGAGGGAGTGCATAAGGTCAAAGTTTCAATAGAACACAAGATGAGGTTAACATGTTCAAGGTTTAATATTTGGTATTGGCATACTATGTGTTAAAGGTTGAGATTCATACAATAAGATTGATGATGCGTGTTTAATATAAGTAATGATGAATCAAGATGATAGCATGGTGTTTGAATTTTAACTCTTTGAATTCAAATATTTAAATTTAACAAAAGAAAGATTAGTGTCTAGTTTTTGAGCCATAACTTTTGATTCAAGATGAATTGAACCATGTAGTAAAAATAAAAGTTATAGAGGAATCCAAGGTGCATCTAGAAATATAAATTTCAAGGTATTAATATATGTACAAACAAATATATTGAGCTCCAAATTTGACTGTGTGTTTGTGTTTATTCTGCAAGTGACCTGAGAAGATTGTTTGAGCTTGTATTATTATTGTTTTGATGTCTCATGATGACTCTGATAATTGAGCATGTTGTAGACTCCATGAGGATTATTTGTGTGAATTATGAAGTTTTTAACAATCATATGCAATATGAACAAATGTTTAGAAGGTGATTGTGTATTTGTTCATGGTGACTAGGTGCACATAATATTGTTTAAGTGAATTATGCTTAACCTAAAAGTTACTATGATGGTTTTTAGCACTTAAAGAGGACCTATAAATCATGTATAATGGGCCAATGTATTTTGAAAGTGTTACTATGTTTATTAGTTTATTCAGAGAAGTGTCAAAGAGCTGAATGGGTCTCCATAAGACCCTAAAGTGACTTAGGCCTATTTGAAAGCATGTTGTGCTTAAGTCTGACCCATGTAAGATGCCTTAAGGATTAAGGCATGCGTAATGGCCAAAAAATATGTTGATAATTCATGAATACTCTATACATGGTGAAACTAAATGTGTTGGTTTCCAGATTTTTTAGAAGACTTGTGCAAGGTATATGTCAGAGTTTTGGAGTAGAGGAGAGGTAGAGTGCCTAGTTGATGAATTCATGACCAGAGTACATTGATGACTATGTGTATGACCTATAGGTTATATTTTAGATGTTAAAAAAGTTCTCTTTTAGTTTGAAGATATGAAAAGAGGTTTGAGTGTGCATATGAGTACAATTTGAGTGAAGTAGAGAGATTATGACATGCATATGTGAGAGGCTTGTATGAGATGGAGAGGGAGTTTATGAAGGGGTTAGATAAATAGAGATCCATCATAAAGTGTTGAAGATGTCATTTCTAAGGTGGAGATGTTCACATAAAAATAAGGTCTAAAGGAGTTGATCTTACTTAGGGTTAGTTTCTCCTTGTGAAACATATGTTTCACTAAAGGCCTTTGGTCAGGAGGACATGATCAAGGCTTGATGGTCTAAAGAAGTTGACTAGTCTCTTGTTTGTAATTTATTATAAGATAAGTAGTACATGTGTTAAAAGATTGAGAGTGGGTTTTATTTCCCATGAGGGTTTCCCACATGAAATATGTATTATGTCTTTGATCTTGTGTATGCATTGAACGAATGAGCTTTCTTGTTGATGTTTATTGATCAAAGTTGATATATGTTGATTTTTTAATAATTTGAAAGGACTAAAATTAAAATTATAATATTTGGGCTCACTGATTCACCCCCTCTCTTAGTGATTATACCTTCAACACTCTATGATTATAACCTTCTATGGGAAAATCATTATTTTAACTCATCCACCTTGGTGGGGCATATGCCTATGTCATTGATTATAACCACCTATGTGCAAACCAGTATCTCAATATTTATTACTAATTATAACTACCTTTAGGCAAACTAGTACTTTTTAAATCAATGTGTGCAAGCATTATCTCGATCGGATTAATCTCACCCAAGGGTTAATTTCATTCTTTTTCTTATTTCTTTTTGAGGGATCGTCCATCAATCTTATGTGTTGACCACTTCCTCAAGGGGGCATCATTATAGGCTTCCCAAATATTGTTTGGATATTATTCTTCAATTCTTATCTTCTTTCATTCTTAATGAATTTTTTTTTGAGTAGATGTTATAGTGCTTATAGCTTACAACACCTTCCCAAATAGGGGCAAACTGTAGACACCTAAAATTGGCCATAACTAGATTTCAATCAGAATTTAGACTGATTCCTACCAATCATTACAAATTAATCTTAAGAATAATTAAACATCCCAAATTTACTTGTGCATTATTCATCAAAGCTCAGAATCATATTGAGACATCCCTATTTGAGGTATCCTATCATATGCAACAATAACCTCTCATGAATCTATACCTAATCATCTTGTGGAACCACAATTATCAATTTGGCCTATGGACCTATTAAGTGGGGCACTTTCACACTTAAATCAAATCTTGAAAGACCTAAAAGGTTAATCTAAATCAATTAACAAATTAAGCAATATTAAATGCCTAGTTAAATTATCCATTTGTAATTAATGAATATCTAAAAAAAAAGTTCAAAAATTGAAAATATCCTAGCCTTTTATCATTGCCTTTATAAGTTGTCAAGCTCTTTGAAAATATCCTAAAATATCTAATTTGAGATTCATGCCTAGTAATTACAAATCATAATTACATGAAAACTATTAATTCAACTAGAGTTATTTTTAACACACCTAAGGTTAGTTTGAACCCATTCCAAGACTAAAATCAATCTTAACTCACCTTAGGTAAGAGTTAATTCCTAAAACTATAAATAAAAGGCTATGACTATTGGTTTTTATTCTATTTTGGTGTAAAGTTATTATGTACAAATATACTCAACAAACTCTTTGATGTAGTGTTATAATTCCTAAATGTCGAAAAAGTAGTGTTACCATGCTCAAATCTTAAGCCAAACAAAATCATAAACCATGGTGCCAAGGAGAGAAGGAGCTACACAACCTCCATTTCCAAAGACTTCTTGATACACAAGATGAGTAAGCCACTCAACAAAGCCATTTAGAGCTCTCACGGAAGGGAAAAGTGTTATTGACTTTTATATTTTTGTTATGTTTTCATTTAGTGTTTGTTACTATGCTCTCCCTAGTATCTAGGCTAAGAATGTAAGTGTTAGTGTGTTATTTGAGTTTTATTGCTTGAACTAACACTATACTAACCTTCCTTCTTGGATTTTTGTGATCATAAATGATATTCTTGGTGGGACACACACCCCATGAAGTTGCTCCTAAGGCCTTTTAGAACACTCTCATAATGATTTTCATGTAAAAATTTAAGCTTGCTAATCATAAAAAGTGAAAATTGGAGGCTAAAGGATGTTTTTCTAAAAATCATGTAATTGCTCTATATAGTTACGATTTTACTCTTTGAAATTATGATATTACAATACCATAACTTTGCAGTGTGATATTGCATGATAAGTAATGATATTGCATGATACTTGGTGATTTTGTGTGATATGTTACAATATTGTAACTCCCAGTTGTGTTATTACAACTCCTAGTTGAATTACTGTAAAGTTAGTTGCATTGTTACAATTCAATTGCATTATTGACTATATTGCAACTAGAGAGTTTTACTATTGACAATATTGCAACTAGAGAGTTTTGGTATTGACAATATTGCAACTAGAGAGTTATGATATTGCATTATTGCAAGTTAGTTGCATTATTGACAATATTATAACTAAAGAGTTGCAGTATTAATAATATTGCAATTAGAGAGTTGAGGTATTGCATTTTTAGTTGCATTATTACAAGTCATTTGTATTATTGACAATACTACAACTAGGGAGTTGTGGTATTGCATTTACAATTATGATCGTGTGTTTTCAATTATGGTATTATGTTTCCAGTTGTGATATTATAAAATATCGTGACTCTAAAAGTAGAGATATTGACTTTATTTATGCATTTTAGCATTAGAGTAGCGATATTGCTTTATGCACTCTATTTTCATGTAAGTTTTGGTATTTTACTAAGAGTTGTAGTTTTTCAAAGTGAGTTGAGATATTGCTCTGTGTTCTATGGTTTTACACTCTATGTAAAATACCAAAAATCCAAGAGCAAGATTTGGGAAGTTATTTGTAAACTCATGAAGTGATTATAAGCATTAGGACCCTCTAAAGTGTTTTTTAGGACCCAAAGGACATAATGAGACAATTAAAACACTTTTAACTTGAAATTTCACATTTCAAATTGGTGTTTTAATAATTTTTTTACTTAAGTTGTTTTGCTTTTTTAACATTTTTTACAAGAAAATACCAAGGGTCCAAAATTTCACAACTTACATCATTTTGGTGCAATAAAATAAACCTTCACAATTAGTTACATAATCCTGAGATCTGTTTGTTTTATGCTTGTTTCTTGAAAGTTATTTATTTTAAGCAAAATGATTGATGCATGTATGTTCTTCCCCTATCCCCTTTAGGGAACTCGGGTGACCAAAAATGCTCAGTCTTTGCCTTTATCAATTTAATCCAAAAGATTGAAAATAAATTCACTAATGCCCTACCCAAACCATGTGTATGGTTTGGGTGACTCTAAAATGACCATAAAGTCTTTTCACTTGTTTTTATGATTTTCATGCATTTTGGCTTGTGAGCGGGAGTTCATCACCTCTTCATGGGTTCTTTAGAGAAGTGTTGACCTGAGAATTCATCCCCTGACATCGTTTCAACCCCACTCTATGGTGGGGTATATAAATTGAGTTGGTGAATTGCTAAGATGGTAGTTTGACTGGTTAAACTATTTTTGTTAGTGATTGTTACCCTCAGAATGTATGATCAACTTAGACATCACACTGCACTAATCAAATGATAGATGTAGTTATTTTGAAAAGGTAAAGACTTTTTCACAACAAGCCAATTTACATAGATCTAATTGATGTAATAATATATAGTGTTGGCTATACTTGGGACCATCTAGAAACGCATGAAAATTGATTATTTAAAATAAATCCACTTACCACGAACATATTATTGATGTAGGGTGAGTAGCATGAAGTTCCATGTCGTAGTACAAAATCTTGAGAGAAAAGGGGTCCTAAAAACCCTACTTTTCATGTATTTTTTACTTTTTAAATTAACAATTAAAATCCTCTCAAGAGTGAGTATATTAATGGAATTCAGTAGTACTATGCAACCTTGTCAGTTTTAAGATCTAGGATAATATATTTAGGTATTTTATGTCATTTTATCCTTTCTTGCATGGTATTGAATCTAAAGTATTTTTTTATCTTACTACATTAAAATGGGTCTTATTTATACATCACTCCTTTGTTTGAGGAGGCATTACGTTGCCCATTTGACACCAAACCGTTTCCTTAGCTTTTTGATAAATCTTGTTTGTGTGTGTAATTTGATTGAAAAAGGTGTTGTTACACTGCCCAATACATTTCAAATATTATGCCTTTAAATCTTGAAATAAATCATTGATCACATCTTTAGAGTGTTATAACATCAGTACACTACTCAAAATCATTTCAAAGACTTAACGTGAATAGAGCTTAAGTTATAGTTTATATATATGTATATATAGTTTATAATGTCTAACTAAATCATTAATTTAGTTTATATCACTTAATGTATTGATTAAGCAATTATAACCTTAAGTATATATTCACACCAGTTAATTGAAATCATATGAAGACATTGATTAGAATTGTAAAATGATCGATGACATATATAGATATTATTTATATATTTTCTGAGTACTTATATAAGGTACATGTTATGAATATAATTAGGATGTACAGGTGCTCATATATATGAAAAATATCAATATGAAGACTTAGGTAATTATATATATCATATAAAGATGTGCTTATATTTGTAATATTATTAAATACTAAAAATAAGCCATAGAATATCGAGGGTCAGGGAACTATAACCATATGAATATAGTCTTCTATAAATGTAACTAGTTGTTTAAACAAAAGATTATGTTTTTATGAGAATTATAAATTTCTTTATTATGAATGAGTGACTATTGAAATTAAGTAGAATGTACATGAAAATGATGGACTATGATATTATTTCTTGTTATAAAATGTACTGTATTTGAATCTACTTACAAAAATTAGAATATGTAGTCTAATTATAGATTATACCTAGATGGTATGAACTGTACTTATTCTGCTTATTATTTATGTGATAAATAATATAGTGGTGATTCATTCATACATTTGATGAATTAAATGTATGTATTTTGATTATTTCCATGTTTAACATGTTTTATGCCTACTAGTTGTACACACCTAAAATTGGCTACAACTGGCTTCCAATTAGACTTCACATCGATTCCTACCAACCATTGCAAAATTAAGCCTAAGAATCACTGAACATGCCTTATTTTCTTGTGCATTATTCATCAAAGCTCAAAATCATGTTGAGACATCCCTATTTAAGGTATCTATTATATGCAACAATAACCTCTCACAGATACATCCCTAATCACCTTGCGGCACTGTAGCTATCAATTTGGCCTATGGACCTATTAAGTGGGGTACTTAAATAAAATCTTGAAAGAGCTAAAAGGCTAATCTAAATTGATTAAGAATTAAACAAGATTAAATGCCTAGTTGAGTTATCCATTTGCAATTAATGAATATCTAAAAAAAGAAATTCAAATATTCTAAATATCCCAACCTTTCATCATTGCCTTTATGAGTTGTCAAGCACTTTGAAAATATCCTAAAATATCTAATTTGAGAGCCATGAAAGGTAATTACAAATCATAATTATATGATAACTATTAACTCAACTAAATTTAGTTTTAACTCACCTAAGGTTAGTTGGAATCCATTCCAAGCCTAAACTTAACCTTAACTCACCTTGGGTGAGAGTTAATTCATAAAGTTATAAATACAAGGCCATTCCTATTATTTTTTAAGCTATTGTGGTGCAAAGTTATTATGCACAAATATTTTCAACACGCTCTTTGATATAGTATTATAACACCTAAATTCCTAGCAATTAGTGTTACCATGCTCAAATTTTAAGCCAAACAACATCATAACCATGGTGCCAAGGAGAGAAGGAGCTACACAACCTCCATTGCCAAAGACTTCTAGATGCACAAGCTAAGCAAGCCATTCAACAAAGCCATTTGGATATCGCAAGGAAGGTAAAAGAGTTATTATCTATAATATTTTTGTTGTGTTTTCATTTAGTCTTTGTTACTATGCTCTCCCTATTATTTAGGGTAGGAGTGTAAGTGTTAGTGTGTTATTTGAGCTTTATTGCTTAAACTAACACTATACTAACCTCCATTTTTGGATTCCTATGATCACAAATGGCACATCTAGTGGGAACTGCACCCTATGAATTTGATCCTAAGGCCTTTAGAACACTCTCCTAACCATTTTCATGTAAAAATTTAATCTTACTAATTAAAACATGTGAGAATTGGAGGCTAAGGGATGTTTTTCTAGAAGTTACGAAGTTGCTCTATGCAGTCATGATTTTGCTCTTTGAAATTATGATATTGCAATACTATAACTTTGTAGTAGTGATATGGCATGATAAGTAGCAATATTAGATGATAAGTGGTGATTTTGTGTGATAAGTTGTGATATTGCAACTCCCAGTTGCATTATTACAACTCCTAGTTATATTATTACAACTCCTAGTTGGATTATTACAAAGTCAGTGGTATTATTGTAAGTCAGTTAAATTATTAACAATATTGTAACTAGAAAATTTTGATATTGATAATATTGTAACTAGAGAGTTGCGGTATTGCATTTATAGTTACATTATTTCAAGTCAATTACATTATTAAAAATATTATAACTAAAGAGTTATCATATTGACAATATTGCAACTAAAGAGTTGTGGTATTGACAATATTACAACTAGAGAGTTGCAGTATTGCATTATTACAAGTCAATTGCATTATTGACAATATTACAAATAGGGAGTTTTAGTATTGAATTTTTAGTTGCGGTATGAATTTTTAGTTGCAGTATTGCATTTTCAATTATAGTTTTGTGTTTCCAATTGCGATATTGTGTTTCTAGTTATGATATTACACAATATCATGACTCTAAAAGCACTGATATTGTCATTATTTATGCATTTTTGTCATTAGAGTATTGATATTGCTTCATATACTCTATTTTCATGCAAGTTGTGGTAATATACTGAGAGTTGTGGTCTTACTCTATGTTCTATGGTTTTGCATTGTGTGTAAAAAACCCAAAACCCGAGAGCAAGATTTGGGAAGTTATTGTAAACTCATAAAGTGCTTCTAAGCACTTGGACCTTCTAACGTGTTTTTCAAGACCTAAAGGCCACAAGGAGACATTTAATACACTTCTAATTTGCAATTTTCACATTTTAAATTGGTGTTTTAATAATCTTTTTGCTTAAGTTATTTTTGCTTTTTCAATGTTTTTAACAAGCAAATGCCAAAGGGCCAAAATTTCACAACATACTTTATTTTAGTGTAATAAAATGAACTTTCACACTTAGTTACATACTCCTAAGAGTTTTTTATTTTATGCTTGGTTGTTGAAAGTTGTTTATTATAAGCAAAATGATTGATGCATGTATGCTCTCCTCCATCCCCTTTAGGGAACTAAGGTGACCAAAAATGCTCATTCTTTACCTTTGTCACTTTAATCCAAAAGCATGACAAGAAAATCACTAAGCCCCCCTGCGCCCCCTCCCGCCCTTCCCCCCCGCCCCCCCCCCCCACCAATATATATGGTTTGGGTGACCCTAAAATGACCATAAAGTTTTATCACTTATTTTTATGATTTTCATGCATTTTGGCTTGTGAGTAGGACTTCATCGCCTCTTCATGGGTTCTTTAGAGAAGCATTGACCTGAGAATTCATCTCCTGGCATTGTTTCAACCACACTCTATAATGGGTTATATAAATTGAGCTGGTGAATCATTGACATGGTAGAGAGAGCAGTTAAACTACCTCTGTTAGTGACTACTACCTTTAGAATGTATGATCAGCTCAGACATCGCACTACACTGAGAAAGTATGGATGTAGTGGTTGTGAAAAGGATAAGACCTTTTCATAACAAGCTGATTAAAGTAGATCCAATTGATGTGAGCATATCTAGTATTAGCCATACTTAGGACCATCTATAAATGCATGAAAATTGATAGTATTAGCCTTGACACGTTCAAATATAAACATTGATTTATTTCTGCCTATGTCTTGTGTAATTTTGGCCTAGACATCGATCTTTCTCTTTTGGATTATGTAACTTAGGTTTATTCTTTATTAAATTTGAAAACTTTTGTTTGTGCCTAGATTTGGGAGAAATAGCCTATCTTCCATATGCCTATTGTTTCATGCCTTATACTAATTGACCAAGTTCATGTTTAAATCTGAATGCCTAGTTTATGCCAAAGTGTTTCAAATTTGTTAGATTAAAAATCTCATACCTTGTTTTGTTTAAAGTCTAGATTTTGTGCCTTTTCTAAAATATTTAGCACATGCCTATTTTGAACTTAGCTTTTGTGCCTTCTCCAAAATACCTCGTAACTTTTGTGTTCTTATCATTAGACTGGTTTGAAAGACTTTGTACATAATATTTGGTATTTTGGTTTTTTATTTCTTCCACTTGACCTTTTTGAGAAAAACATTTGATGTTAGACATTTGACGTTAGACTATTTTAGACCAAGTTTTATCACAAACCATTTTGGAGATACAACTCCACTTTTAGACCAAGTTAGGCTATGTTTGGACCATTTATCCTTTAGACACTAGTTTTCAAATTTTGTAAATCTCTAGGACTTTTTGAAAAATGTTCCCCATTGATTTGGATATGTCTCATTACATTTGTAGTCAAGCCATGTATAATCCAAGTTATAATAGTGTGGTTGCATATGATGACTTTATCCAAGACCCTTACTGAGATGATGTTGTTTGTGAGATGGATCCTTATCCTCCTTACAATACTCAATCTATAGAACAAAACCAAGATCCTTAAGAGCAATATGCAGTGATACCTTATTTAGGTTCATTATCATACCAAATTTTCCTTTTCACCACTCATGGTACCTGATCCCCCACCTATACCATTAACCCTCCTTTGAATTGTGTAAGTCACCAAGCTCGACAATGTCCAATGATTACCATTATAAGACCCATATTTTGGCTCAAAAAAACAACCAAGCTTCATAATTCCCTACCATTACCATTCTAGGACCTTGTCCTTTTGATTGTGCAAGTAACTAAGACCCATAATGCCCTACCATTACCATTCCATGCCATTTCAAGTATGCTAGCTCATTCTCCCAATGAGGTTGTGTAATCATAACTTGACGGGTCATAGTTACCATCCTAGGTTGGTAACCAGCCTTCATTAAGCCCATCATAGATGAGACCTTTTAAAAAGAGGCTATTATCTAACCACCAACCATTATTCATACTTTTCCAAACATCCCCCACTTTAGAAAACCCATGACAATCATCGAGCCAAAGTAGAGCCAATAAGCACCTATCTAACTGAGCCAATCATTTGAAGACCAAGATATGTTCAAAATTGGTATTTTACAATTGATTGTAAACCAAGGCTAAGAGAACCAACAAATCCATGATATTTGTTTTAAACACCTATTTGTGATGAGTTAACCTATGATGAATCACCTTTTGATACTATCCCTATTGTTGAAGAGTCTCACTCTGATAAGCCAGTATTTGTGAAGTCACTTCTTAATGATTATAACTGCCTTTGGGAAAATTATTATCTCAACCATTGTCTTTTTAAAAGAGCCTCCCTTTGATAAGCCAGTCTCTATAGAGTTATCTTTTAAACTTTTTCCCCTCATTGAGGAGTCTCAATTTGAAAAAATAGTCTATACAGAGCCCATAATGCCATCACATGCCATTACTTGTCTAATACCAAACATTAAACAAGACATCATTATAGCAACATCCATACCAGATGAAGAATTAAAATTGAAGTTATGATCTATTCTTGAATTGACATCAAATTTGGCATTAAGAGTAGAATAAACACATCAAATTCAAAGTCCTTTGATTTAGACTTAGCTTCAAAATTAAAATACATTCATGGCTATTCAAATATTGGTTACTCATGCCTTTCAGATCAATTTTAATACATTTGTGATCCTTCCACAGTTTTTGAGGATGATTACTTCAGCTTTGACAGAAGTTATCCTAGTATCTTCTACGAGGATTGTCCTTCCTCTTCCCATTCTATTACCATTCTACACGCTATTACCACCACCCAACATAGACATTATATTGACATTCTACCTCCCAAAAGTGTCGATTGGGATCAATAGAATCACATCTTATTGAACTATATCCATGGTGACATATCAGTTGAAGAATATTAGGGGGGCCAAGATCACAGTCATGTCGAAGAAGAATAATCTCCTAGTGAAACCTTTTTAGATGCGTTAAGGGATAATCAAATTTAAAACTTAGAATCTTCTAGTGAAACCTTTTCACAAGTGCTAGAAGACAATCAAAGTTAAAAGTTAACATTAGTGAAACCTTCTTATAGGTACTATGAGACAATCAAGACAACTTAAATGGGGAAAACCTCATCGAGGAGCCTATAGCTAAGCACAATAGTTATTCACTACTTTATGAAGATAATATCAAAGATAGCATCAATAAAACTTCCAATCTACAACATAATCAGATGGTAGCTACTCTCAGTCCCAAATAATAGAAAAATATGGTGGTCCTATCGAGAGCATATTTAGATGTCTTTGGCCCTACCATAACCAAATTTTTTTTGAATCTAAAATAAACAATATTATGTGTGTCTAAAAATCCCAATCTTCATTTATTTCACAACCATTATACATTCCATTATCATCCACCTTTACATCACCAAATCGGACCTATCATCCAATAATTATCCATATTTACCATCCCTAGTTGCACTTTCCTTTATAGAAGCTACAAAGACATCTTGTCACGACATTTGAAGGAAATAGAATTAATAACCAATGAAGATCACAAAAACATTATTGGAGTCCAAATCTATAGTAGGTTCTTGACAGGGTAACTTTCCATAAGAGGTGTGGGTTAGCAATTTACATGAGTGATTATTCTAATTGTATCATATGCTAATCAAGACGTGCATCTCTACATCAATAGGAATAACAAAATCATTTTCCTTGCTAGAATTATTTACCTTTCCATTTACCTTGTCATTTTTCATTTGTCATTCCTCTTATCATTGTTTCATACTCTACCATTTACCTTACCTTATCACTTGGGGGAAACCCACTTACCATTATAGCCAATTATCACAGTATCATTTTATTTATACCATATCATATGCCATCTCACCATACCTTCACTATTAGACCAAATCTTGTTTTGACCTACCCTACCTACCTATTTTGACCTTGGTTTTGTTGGTTATTTCAGCACCTTTCACAAAGGGATCTTGATCTAGTTTCAATAGTTTCAAAATTATGTGTTTAAATGATATTCTATGAAAGTAGTGTGACATTGGATCTAACAAGTTATTTTTCATTTACATTTGAATGGTGCCACTGATTATAACCCCCTTTGGGAAAATCAGTATCCCACCTTGTGTTACTAATTATAACTACCTATGAGCAAATTAGTATCACAAACCTATGCCATTATTTCCAAATTATAACTGTGAATGGGAAAATTAAGACCAACACCTTTACCATGCATTATTGCATCACCTTGTTATTATTGTTTTCATTTGCCTCAATTTATGAATGTATTTTTACTTGGTTGGATCTCCCTACCTTTTGTGTTGGCATAACTATCATGACTTGAGGTCCTAACGGGACTATATAAGCAGTGGTTGATTCGCAATGAGGTTGGCTTAGTCTACACTCTCACCATTTTGTAAGCAACCTAAGCCAAACACTCTCACCATTTTGTGAGTGGTGTATTGTCAATCTCTAATGAGTTAAGGTACTGTAAAATTCCAAAAACATTTAAAAAATTTCAAAATCATAAAAATTAGACAATTAAGTTACCATCTCCTAGAGAGATATTATGCCTTAAAATCCAAAAACACGTGTCTTATTTAAACCTAGTCACTCATCCTCGATTCACTGTACTGGAAAAAATCCATTGTTAATTTTAGTCCATTCCACTACCATTGGGGATGTGACTTTCCCTTTATATGTATTCTTGATTGGGGCACCACCTGATTATCATTTCTTTGAGTCTTCATGCATAGGTTTTGACTTGGTTGATGACATGATGCTTTCTATTGATTTTACTTTTAAGTTTTCTGTGTGTTTGTTTGTTTATTTGTTTACCTATTTTTTTTCTTTTGTTGTTGTGTCTTGATTCAATTTATGTGTGTTCATTGGGTGTTTCCTTATGCATTATTCTTGAATCCATTGATATTCAAATGTTAACATTATCATCATGATTTTTATCATTGGTGTATTGTTTTCAATTGTTTATTAGATTGCATGTCAGTCTTTATGCATATTTTGGCTAAGTTCTCATGGTGGTTTATATCATGATGGATAACATCACGTAATACAACAAAAGTGAGCCCAAGAAGTCTTACAAGCAATGAGGTTGTGGTACTCCTTGGCACTTGAAAAAATTCTTGATCTATCTGAAATCATTCCCTAATCAATAGTAATTAAATCACAAAAGAATTTTAATCCTTTCTAGTTAGGATATGCATTTCCTTACTAGCAAGTTGCCCAAATTCATCTTTTTCCTCTGTACTATCTTACTTTTACTTTGTGATTGCAGATTTAGTTTGTGAGCCCCATTATTCCAATTTACCATCATCTTCCCATCATTTGGTCAATGATTATAACCGGCTCTACCAAAATCATTTTATCTTGTCCCACTTGCATTTTCAATGATTATAACCTCCTTTGGGAAAATCATTGTGTATCATCCCACTTGCAGAGCTAATGATTATAACTACTTATGGTAAAATCAATGTGTTTGAATCTATTTAGAGATTAATGATTATAAGCACCTTTGGGCAAATCATTCCCTTTCTTCTACCCAACTAAGTGACGTTTTTATTGTGATAATGCTTATAACCAACTTTGGGCAAACCATTATCTCTATTCACCCAATTAGAGCATGTTTTTATCCTACTAATGATTATAATTGCCTATGGGCAAATCATTGTTTTCCCTTTTAATGATTCTAACTGCTTGTGGGCAAATCATTGTTTTCCTTTTTAATGATTCTAATCACCTTTGAGAAAATCATTCTCTTGTTACCTTAATCCTCTTTTTAATGATTATAACTACCTTTGGGTAAATCATTACTTTTTTGTCCCACTTATGCTGATGATTATCTTATAATTAATGGATATGTAGAAACTTCTCCTTGGTAACCTTGGTAAATCCTCCCACCCATATTGATCAAATCAACCAATTGACCAATCTAGTTGTATTAATGCTAATATGGATGATCATATCCACATTAGTAGGTATAATTGAATCATTTTCATTGATCAATTATTATTATTATATTCATATTTTTCATCATCCCTTTGTGCATCCTCATGTGCCTGGTTATTTGTGGCTTCTTTATTCATTAGACCATTGCATCTACATTTGCACCTGATCATCTCTAATATGTACAATAGGATATATCCTTGAGTTATGCTTGCCAATCTATCTTACTGAGGCACAACCAAAAAATCATTATTCAATCTAGGTCCTCTTAATGATTATAACCACCTATGGGCAAATCATTATTTTGACTCATCTACCTTGATGGGGCATATGCATGTGTCACTGATTATAACTTCCTATGGGAAAATCAGTATCTCAACCTTATTACTAATTATAACTGCCTTTAGGAAAATTAGTAATTTTTAAACCAATGTGTGAAAGAATTATCTCAATTGGATTAATCTCACCCTTGGGCTAATTTCATTTTTTTTCTTTTTTTCTTTTTGAGGGACTGTCCATCAATCTTATGCGTTGACCACTCCTTCGAGGGGGCATCATTATAGGCTTCCCAAACATTGTTTGGAGCTTCTTCTTCAATATTTATCTTCTTTCATTCTTATCAACCTTTTTCATTCTTTGAGAAGATGTTACTGCACCTATAGCTTACAATGCCTTCCCAAACAGGGGTAATTTGTAGACACCTAAAACTGGCCATAACTGGCTTTCAACTGGACTTCAAACCAATTCTTACCAGCCATTGAAAATTAAGCTTATGAATCATTGAATGCCCTAAATTTTCTTGTGCATCATTCATCAAACTTAGAATCATGTTGAGACATCCTTATTTGGAGTATCCTATCTTATGTAATAATAACCTCTCATGGATCCATCTCTAATCACTATGTGGCATCACAACTGTCAATTTAGCCTATTGACCTATTAAGTGGGGTACTTGCATACTTAAATCAAATATTGAAAAAGACAAAAGGGTAATCTAAATCAATTAACAAATAAAATAAGATTAAATGCCTAGTTGAATTATCCATATACAATTAATGAACATCTAAAAAAAGAAATTAAAAAATTAAAAATATTCTAGCCTTTTATCATTGCCTTTATAAATTATCAAGCTCTTTGAAAATATCCTAAAATATCCAATTTGAAAGTCATGCCTAGTAATTACAAATCATAATTACATGACAAGTATTAACTCAACTGGCATTAGTTTTAACTCATCTAGGGTTAGTTTGAACCCATTCCAAGCCTAAACTCAACCTTAACTCACCTTGGGTGAAAATTAATTCTTAAAACTATAAATAAAAGGCTATGCCTATTAGTTTTTAAGCTATTTTGGTGTAACGTTATTATGCACAAATATCTTCAACAAACTCTTTGATGTAGTGTTATAATGCCTAAAGTCATAGCAAGTAGTGTTACCATGCTCAAATCTTAAGCCAAGCAACATCACAAGCCATGGTGCCAAGGAGAGAAAGAGTTAAAAAACCTCCATTGCCAAAGACTTCTTGATGTACAAGCCGAGCAAGCCACTCAACAAAGCCATTTGGATATCCTAAGGAAGGTAAAAGGGTTATTGTATTTTATGTTTTTATTTTGCTTTCATTTAGTCTTTGTTACTATACTTTCCCTAGTATTTAAGACATGAGTGTAAGTTTTATTGTGTTATTTGAGTTTTATTATTTGAATTAACACTATACTAACCTCCCTTCTTGGATTCATATGATCACAAATGACACGGCTTATGGGACATGCACCCCACAAAGTTAGTTCTAAGGCCTTTTAGAACACTCTCATAATGATTTTCATGTAAAAATTTAAGTTTACTAATCAAAATAGGTGAAAATTGGAGGCTAAGGGACATTTTTCTAAAAGTCACAAAATTGCTCTGTGTGGTTATGATTTGATCTCTTGAATTGTGATATCATAATATCATGACTTTACAATTCGATATTACATGATAAGTAATGATATTGCATGATAAGTGGTGATTTTGTGTGATAAGTTATGATATTATAACTCCTAGTTACATTATTACAACTCCTAGTTATATTATTATAAACCCAGTTGCATTATTACAATTCAGTTGCATTATTGACAATATTG
The DNA here is from genome assembly GCA_037957365.1 of Torreya grandis. Classification (NCBI taxonomy): domain Eukaryota; kingdom Viridiplantae; phylum Streptophyta; class Pinopsida; order Cupressales; family Taxaceae; genus Torreya; species Torreya grandis. Next base: position 1,504,933 of record JARHVA010000304.1, on the reverse strand, counting down.
CAACTAAAGAGTTATGACATTGACAATATTGAAACTACAGAGTTATGGTATTAACAATATTGCAACTAGAGAGTTGTGGTATTGGATTATTACAAGTCAGTTGCATTATTGATCATATTACAACTAGAGAGTTTCAATATTGATAATATTGCAATTAAAGAGTTGAGGTATTGCATTTCTAGTTTCATTATTGATAATATTATAAATAAGAAGTTAAGGTATTGCATTTCTAGTTATAATTTTGTGTTTCCCATTGTGGTATTGTGTTTCTAGTTATGATATTGTAAAATATCATGATTCTAAAAGTAGTGATATTTTCTTTATTTATGTATTTTGGCATTAGAGTAGAGATATTATTTCATGTACTCTATTTTCATGCAAGTTACAATATTGTTCTAAGAGTCATGGTTTTGTAGAGTGAGTTACGGTATTGCTCTATGTTCTATAGTTTTGCATTGTGTGTAAAAATCAAAAACCTGAGAGCAAGATTTGGGAAGTTATTTATAAACTCATGAAGTGATTCTAAGTACTAGGACCCCTAACATGTTTTTTAGTACCCAAAGGTCACATTGAGACATTTAAAACACTTTTAACTTACAATTTTCACATTTTAAATTGGTGTTTTAATAGTCTTTTTGCTTAAATTATTTTTACTTTTTCAACATTTTTATCAAGCAAATGCCAAGGGGCCAAAATTTCACAACATACATCATTTTGGTGCAATAAAATAAACTTTCACACTTAGTTACATACCCTAAGAGTTGTTTGTTTTATGCTTGTTTGTTGAAAGTTATTTATTTTAAGCAAAATGATTGATGCAAGTATGTTCTTCTCCTATCCCCTTTAGGGAAATCGAGTGACCAAAAATTCTCATTCTTTGCCTTTGTCACTCTAGTTTAAAAGAGTGAAATGAAAGTTGCTAAGGCCCTTCCCAAATTTGTATGGTTTGGGTAACCCTAAAATGACCATAAAGTCTTTTCACTTGTTTTTATGATTTTCATGCATTTTGGCTTGTGAGCAGGAGTTCATCGCCTCTTTACAGGTTATTTAGGGAAGCATTGACCCATAAATTCATCTATTGGCATCGTTTTAACCCAAATGGTGGGGTATATAAATTGAGTTGGTGAATTATTGAGATGGTAGTTTGAGTGGTTAAACTATTTCTTTTAGTGACTACTTCCCTCAGAACGTATGATCAACTCGAACATCACACTACACTGAGAAAGTGATGGATGTAGTGGTTTTGAAGAGGATAAGACTTTTTCACAATAATGTGATTGATGTAGATATAATTGATGTGAGCATATCTAGTGTTAGCGACACTTGAGACCATCTAAAAACACACAAAAATTCATAATTTAGAATAACTCCACTTGCCAGAGACATACTATTGATGCAGGGTGAGTAGCCCGAAGTTCCATGTCATAGTACAAACTCTTGAGAGAAGAGGGGGCCTAAAAACCCTAATTATCATGTGATTTTACTTTTTGGAATAATAATTAAAATCCTCTCAAGAGTGAGTATATTGACAAGTTTGATAGTACTATGCAACCTTGTAATTTTTAAGATCTAAGATGTTATACTTAGGTGTTTTATGTCATTTTATCCTTTCTTGCATGGTCTTGAGTATAAACTATTTATTTATCTTACTGCGTCAAAATGGGTCATGTTTATACATCACTCCTTTGTTTGAGGAGGCATTATGTTGCTCATTTGACACCATACCTTTGCCTTAGCCTTTTAACATATCTTGTTTGTGTGTGTCATTTGATTGAAAAGGGTTTCTTTCCACTACCCAATTCATTTCAAATATTGTGCCTTTAAATCTTAAAACAAACCATTGATCACATCTTTATAGTGTGATAACATCATTACGCTGCTCAAAATCATTTCAAAGACTTATTTGCCTTGTGTCCAAATTCTAGTTTGAAACCAAAGCCACATGTGCCTATAGATCCTACCTAGTGTCATTATACTGTTCATTCTTGTCTAGCTTGTTGTTTGTTCAAAGAAGCCTAGTTTTTATACATTGAGTTTGAAATTAGCCTTGACAAGTTCAAATCCAAACATTGATTGATTTCTACCTATGCCTTGTGTAATTTTCGATTAGACATCAATATTTATCTTTTGGGTTGTGTAACTTAGGTTAATCATTTATTCAATTGGAAAACTATTGTTTGTGCTAATATTTGGGAGAAATAGCCTATCTTTTATATGCTTATTATTTCATGCCTTATACCAATTGACCAAGTTCATGTTTAAATATGAATGCCTAGTTTGTGCCAAAGCATTTCAAATTTGTTAGATTAAAATCTCATACCTTGTTTTATTTAATGTCTAACATTTGTGCTTTTACTAAAAGACCTAGCACATGCTTGTTTTGATCCTAGATTTTGTGACTTATTTGAAAGACCTAGCAACATTTGTTTTCTTAGATTATAATTTTTTGAAATACTTTATACCTAGAATTAGGAATTTTGTTTTTTTATTTCATTCACTTGAATTTTTTGTGTAAAAAATTTGACGTTAGATTGTTTTAGACCAAGTTTTAGCACAAACCATTTTGGAGATACAACTCCAATTTTAGATCAAGTTAGAATATGTTTGGACCATTTGTCATTTGGACCTTATTTTTTAGAACTCTAGGAATTTTTGTAAAACATTCCCCATTGATTTGGATATGTCTTGTTACATTCGTAGTTGAGCCATGTATAATATAAGTTATGATAAATTGGTTGCATATGATGACTTTGTTCAAGACCCTTACTGGGATGATGTTGTTTATGAGATGAATCCTTATCCTCCTTATAACACTCAATTTGTGGAACAAAGCCAAGACCTAAAGAGTAGTATGTAGTGATACCTTCTTTAGGATAATTAACGTACCAACTTTGACCTTTCACCACTTATGGAACCCAATCTTATACCTATACCATTAACCCTACTTTAGATTGTGCAAGTCACCAAGCTCCATAACATCCAAGGATTACCATTTCAAGACCTTATATTTTAGCTCATGATAATAACCAAGCTTTATAAAATCCTGCCATTACCAATTTAGGACCTCATCCTTTGCCTTGTGCAAGAAAAAAATCTCCAAAAAACACTACCATTACCATTCTAAGCCATTTCAAATATGTTATCTCATTTTGCCAATAAGGTTATGTAATCATTACTCGACGGGTCATAGTTACCATCCTAGGTTAGTAACCAGTCTTTATTAAGCCCATCATACATGATCCCATTTATAAAAATTCCATTGCACAATCAAAATACATTATTAATCCTTTGCCAACCATCTCCAAATTTAGAAAACCGATGACAATCATTGATCCAAAGCAGATCCAATCAATACCTCTCCAACTGAGCCAATCATTCAAAGACCAAGATATGTTCAAAATTGGTATTTTACAACTTATTATAAACCAAGGCCAAGAGAAATAACCAATCCATGATGTTTTTGTTGAAACACCTATTTGTGATGAGTCAACCTATGATTAATCAACTTTTGATACTATCCCTATTGTTGAGGAGTCTCACTCTAACAAGCCAGTATTTGATGAGTCACATTTTAATGATTATAACTGCCTTTAGGAAAATCATTATCTTGACCATTATATTATTTTTAAAGAGCCTCCCTTGAATAATATAGTCTCTATGGAGTTCTCTTGACCTCTTTCCTCTCGTTGAGGAGACTCACTTTGACAAACTAGTCTTTATGGAGCCCGTTATTCCATCAAAAGTCATTATTTATCTAATATCAAACATTTAACAAGCCATCATTATAGAAGCATCCATACCAGGATGAAGTATCAACATTGAATTTAGGTTCTATTCTTAAATTGACATCAAATTTAGCATCAAGAGCATAATCAATGTCACTCTCAATATTGGATTTAGATTCCTTTGAGTTAGACTCAACTTCAAAATCAGAATACATTCATGGCTATAAAAATATTGGTTATGCATACCTTGAAGATCAATTTGAATACATTTATAATCCTTTTATGATTTTTGAGAATGATTACTTAAATAAGTTCTCCTAGTATCTTTTATGAGGATTGTGTTGCCTCTTCGCATTATATTACCATTCCACATGCCATTACCTCCACCCAACATAGCTATTATATTGACATTCCATCTCCAAAAAATATCGAATGGGATCAACATAATCACATGTTGTTGAACTAAATCCATGGAGACATATCAATTGAACAATATGAGGGGGACCAAGACCACATTCACGTAGAAGAAGAATAATCTCCTAGTGAAACCTTTCTAGAGGTACTAAGGGATAATCAAGTTTAAACTCAGCATCTTCTAATGAAACCTTTTTAGAGGCACTAGAAGATAATAAAATTTAGAAGTAAATGTTACTTATTGAAACCTTCTCAGAGGCGATATGGGACAATCAAGATAACTTCATTGGTGAAAACCTTATTAACCCACCTATAGCTAAGCACAATAGTTCTTCACTACTTGATGAAGACATTATAAAAGATAAAATCAATAAAACTTCCAATATATAACATAGTCAGATGGTAGCTAATCTTAGCCTAAATAACAAAAAAATATAGTGGTTCTATCGAGAGCATATTTAGAAGTCTTTGGCCTTACCATAACCAAAATTATGTCAAATCCAAAATCAACAACATTATGTGTGCCTAAAAATTACAATCTTCATTTGTTTTGTAGCCATTATACATTCCATTATCATCCACCTTTACATCACCAAATCAAACCTATCATCCAATATGTATCCATGTTTACCATCCCTGACCACACTTTCCTTTACAAAAGCTACAAAGACACCCTATTTCAATGTTTGATTGAAATAGAATCAAAGACCAACGAAGATCATAACAAAATTATTGAATTCCAAATATGTAATAGATTTTTGATAGAGTAGCTATTTATAAGAAGTGTGAGTTATTAATTTACATAATTAATTATTCTAGTTGTATCATAAATTGATTAAGACGTGCATCTCCACATCAACAAGAACAATAAAATCATTTACCTTGTCAAAACTATTTACCTTGCCATTTACCTTATCATTTTTAATTTGTCATTCCTCTTATCATTGTTTCATACTCTACCATTTACCTTACCTTATCACTTGGGGGTTACCCTCTTACCATTATATCCAATTATCATAATATCATTTTATTTATACCATACCATATGCCATCCTACCATACCTTCACTATTAGACCAAAGCTTGTTTTTACCTACCCTACCTACCCCTTTTGACCTTGGTTTTGTTGGTTCTTTCAACACCTTCCATGAGGGGATTCTAATCCAATTTAAAAATTATGTTTAAATGATAACCTATGAAAGTAGTGTGATAGTGGATTTGACAAGTTATCTTTCATTTATGTTTGACTGGTGCCACTAAATTTAACCTCCTATGGGAAAATCATTATCCCACCTTGTGTTACTAATTATAACTACCTATGGGTAAAATATTAGCACAACCTATGTAATTTTTCCTAATTATAACCACCTAGGCAAATTAAGAACAATACCATTACCATGCATTTCCTCATCACCATGCTATTACTATTTTCATTTGCCTTGCTATTTTCCTCAATTTATGAATTTGTTGTTACTTGGTTGGATCTCCCCACCTTTTGTGTTGGCATAAATACTATGACTTGAGGTCCTAATGGGACTATGTAGGTGGTGCTCGATTCATGTTGAGGTCAGCTTAGTCCTCTTTTTCCATATGATCTTACCATTTTGAGAGTAACCTAAGCCAAACACTCTATCCATTTTATGAGTTGTGTCTTGTCAATCTCTAATGAGTTAAGATACCTTAAAATTCGAAAAACATTCAAATTTTTTCAAAATCCTAAAACCTAGATAATCAAATTATCATCTCCTAGAGAGATATTACCCCTCAAAATGCAAAACCATGTGTCTTGTTTAAATGTAGTCACTCATCCTCAATCCACCCTACTAGGGTAAATCCAATTTTAGTTCTAGTCCATTCCACTGCCATTAGGGTGTGACTTTACCTTTGCATGTAGTCTTGCTTGAGGGCACCACCTAATTATCATTTCCTTGAGTCTTCATGCGTAGGTTTTGAATTGGTTGATGATGAGATGTTTTCTATTGCTTTTACGTTCAAGCTTTTTGTGTTTGTTTACTTTGTTAGTTGTTTATTTGTTTGCTTGTTTGTTTGCTTTTGTTACTGTGCCTTGGTTTAGTTTATGTGCATTCATTGGGTGATTTCTTGTGCATTATTCTTGACTCCATCCATATTCATACATTAACATTATCATCATGATTTTTATCATTAGTGAATTATTTTCAATTATTTATTGGATTGCATGTCAATATTTATGCATAAATTAGCTAAGTTCTAATGGTGGTTTATATCATGATGCCCATCATCACATGCTACAGTAAAAATTAACTCAAAAATTCTTACAAGCAATGAGGCTGTGGTACTCCTTAGCACCTAAAAAAATTATCGATCTACCTAAATCATTCCCCAATATAGAGTTATTAAATCACAATAGGATTTTAATCCTTGCTAGTTAGGATGTGCATCTCCTTACTAATAGGTTTCCCGAATTCATCTTTCTTCTCTGTACCGACTTACTCTTATTTCATGAATGGAGATTCAGTTTATGAACCCCATTATTGTAATTTACTAATACACTAGCAAACATGAGAAAATACATGAAATACATACTCTAACATCCACCCTCAAGTGAATCTAGGGGATTAAAAATGCCAAAAAATAAATAGTGGCATATCCAAAATATGAGTCCTGATAACTAGGCCTAATAAGGTACTCATGACACTATGTATTCATGAAATGAAGATGGAATATGTCCTCATGAACAATCCTAAAAGATAACTTCTGAAATCCTAAGAACACCATCTTGAATGTGATGATGAGTGAAGTGCATATGTACCTCAATGTGTTTGGTTCACTTATGTTCAACTGGGTTATGGGATATATATATATATATATTTATATATTTCACTTTGGTTGTCACACCAAAGAATCTTGCATGAAGCCAAATTCTATCAATAATTGACAAATCCAAAGAACTTACTGACTCATTGTAATTGTTGCTCTATACTCAGTCTCTATAGATGAAAGTGCAATACCCTGCTACTTTTTACTCAATGAAGCAATAGGTGAAGAACCAAGAAAAAATATGTATCTAAAAGTGGAATATCTATCATAAAGAGAACCTACCCAATTTAAATCATTTTTTCAAATCAACTGAGTAGAACCCCTAGTGTACTATAATCCAAAATGAGTAGTGCCTCACATATATCACAAAATCCTCTTGGTAGCCTAAAAATGACTATCATGAGGGTCATGTGCAAACCTAGATATAATCCCAACTACAAATGAAATGCCAGGGAAACTATGGGTTAAATACATAAGACTCCCAACCATATGCCTATATAATGTAGAATCACAAAGTGGAGTATTACAAGAGATAGTGAGAGTCACTCCAAACTAAAAAGGAGGACTTGGATTACAATTAGCCATGCCAAAATGCTAAAGAAGATCAAGTGTATATTTTTGCTAACTCAAATAGATCCCTGTATCTAACTATGAAATTTGTAAACTAAGGAAGAAATGTAAAAGATCAAGATCTATCATGTTGAATTATATTGAAAGTGCTTGTTGAATAATCTAAATTTGTGTTAAAGAGATACCTATGAGTAGCAAATCATCAACATACAAGAATAGAAGAACAATGTCATCCCTAATACATTAAATATACATTGTGGGATTAGAATGGTAAAAAATAAATCTAGTGGAGAGAAGAAATGAATCCATCTTCTCATACCAAGCTTCAAGGGCCTGTTTGAGACCATAAAGAGACCTCCTCAGTCAATAAACAAGAAAAGAATCATGAGCAACCCACTAGGCTACTCCATATAGATTCCCTCATACAAGTATCCATGCAAGAAAACACTCTTAATGTCCATTTGATATACTAGCCAACCCTATGATGCAGTAAGAAAAAGTACAAGGTGAATATAATCCATCTTGGAAATGGGAAAAAAAATCTCAGAGTAGTTAATACCTTTGACTCATGATAATCCCTTTACAACAAGATGTGATTTGTACTTATTAATGAACCATCAGCTGCATACTTGTTGTGGTAAATCCATTTGTACCTAACCAACTTTCTTCCCTTAGGAAGAGTGACTAAATCCCAAGTATGATTCTTCATCAATGAATAATATTCATCTATCATCACATCATCCCACTCCTGTATGCCATGAGCCTATGAAAAGGACTATGTATCCCCTAAAAATGCCTGACATAAAAGTCTAGTACATGTAGAATGTGTATGATGATGTCGAGTAGGTCGCAGATCTTGAATGAAAGGTGTTTCCTAAAAACTTATAATACAAGCCCACCTAGGTATAGTGGAAACATCAATGTGAACAAGATTCTAATCCTTTATAACCTCCTCAAGAATCTCATAAATTGGCTCCTCAAAGAATGAATCCTCGAGAGGAGGTGAATCATGGAAAGTAGAATAAGAAGGCTCAGAAGAAGATGAAGAATCATGAGATGTGAAATGATCATCAAAATTTATATGAGTTTGAAAATGAACATCATGAGTATCAATATCTAAAAGATGATAAGCTCTCATGTCCTCATAATACCCACAAAAATCAAAGGTTTGCTCTTATTATCCAATGCTTTCCTTTTATTCTTTGGTACAAATACCCAAGCGAGGCTCCTAAAGACTTAAAAAAAATGAGACATCAGGCTTGGTTCTAAACCAAGCCTCCTCTAGAGTTATATGCTCAAGTGCTCAATGTGGTGTGTGGTTTTGAATGTAGTTTGCATAATTAACTAACTCTACTTAATAGATAAGAGGTAAATTCTATGAATGTATTATGTGGTTAGCCATCTCCTTTAGAATTTTGTTCTTCCATTTTTCTAAGCCATTCTACTATGGAGTATGTGCAATAGAATGCTGGTGAACAATACCATGGGCTAATAAAAAATTAGTGAACTCTTGATTGAAGTACTCCTCCCATTATCTGTATAAATCTTCTTGATGCAACTCAATGACTATTTCTTGACCAAATCCTTGAAGATTTTGAAGTGAGCAAGGACATCACTCTTGTACTTGAGGAAATAAACTTAAGTATGCTTTGGTAAATTATTAATGAAGATAAGTGCATACTTAAATCCTTTGAAATAAGGAGTAGGAAAGACCATCAAATCACTGTACACAAGTTCAAGTGGTGAAGAATCTCTTGTAGATGTACCCTTAGGAAATAGATCTTAGTGTTGTTTTTTCAATGCACAACTGGGGAAGACTCCATGAAGACATGAAACTATAAGAAGACCCTCTACCATACTGTGAGTGGTTAACTCCTTCAAATATTTGTAGTTGAGGTATCCAAATCTCTCATGTCAAAGATGATTTCTCAGAATCTGTATGAGAAATTAAACATGTCCCTAAAAGAGGAGTATCATTAAAACCCTAAAAATAGTAAAGTTGAGAATTTTGATCAATAACATCCTATGTAATAAGTGTGTGTCACTCTAATAAATCTTGAACTTCAACACCCTATGATGTGAAAGCTATCTTGCCCTGACCATAATGGCAAATTTGATACATTGAAAGTAGATTGGTGATGATGTCTATAAACATATAATGAATCATTATTATGGCCACCATATAGTTGTATGTCACCCTTACCCTCAACATAAATTAAGGAAGAATCACCAACCTTAATTTTGGAATTGGAACTTAGACCAAGTGACTCAAAGGACTCTTTAGTAGAAGTCAAATGGTGTGAAGCACTAAAATCTAGAACCCAACTATCTGAAACTAGTAACTATGATCTCTCGACAACATTAAGTGTTTTCTCATGCTCATGAGATGGAGTAGTAGAGATATAAATCTTATGTTTCATAATGACATAATCTAAGGCTTTAATTATCTTGAAACACCTAGAATTTTCATGACCAGTACCCCCACAATAGGATCAAGATAGGTTAGATTTATTCTTGGATTTAGAAGATGGTTTGGGTTTAAATATATTAGTGTTGGGATTGTGCATTTTGAAGTAGAGGAGTATTATTATTTTAACCCTTATATTTTCCCTTAGTCTTAGGATGTGAGGCCACTAATACTTTTTGAGAGGTGAAAGACTCAAGGTGAGATAATTTGGATTCTTCCCTAGTAAGTATCTTACAAAACAACTCTAGATCTGACATTTTGAATGCAATACTTAATGCATCCATACTAGAGAAAAAGGTAAAAGCAAAGATTTGAAATGGGATACTCAACTTAGATAAGATCAAATATACACACTCTTCATCTTTTTTTTCTCATTCACTCCCATTTAACTGTGTCAATAAATGCTTAAACTTTGTGAGGTAGTCTACAATGGAAGCAAAGTTATCTGGATTTAGTAAAGTAAGATCCACTTCAAGTTGTATCATTCTCAAGTGATCTACTTTCCCAAACAATCCCTTTAATTTAGTCCACATTTTGAATGGAAAATCACACCCATCAAAATGAAATAAGAGACTATTACTCACATATGCCCTAATTAAGCTCATACATTCATGCTAATTTTTTTAAATTCACATGTAAATTGTGGTTGTGTTTCATTCATTAGGGACCATAATCCTTTGTGCTTTATGATTGTTTCCATTTAAGGTTTCCATGTTTGGTAATTATGTGTATTCAAAGGCTTAAAATGGTCAATACCATAAGTAGAATCCATTCTAACTAATCAGTAAAGATAAAAAAAAATGCAAAAGATGCACAAAATTGACACCAAGACAACCCCCCAAAAAATTGTATTATAGGACCCCCCTTAATTTGACACTTTATAAAAGTAGTGATTTTTTATAATATAATTATATCAATGTATAGATAATAGAAAAACATGTAATTTTGAAAAAAATAACTCAAATCCGACATATGGTTCAAAAGTTACAAGTGTTACGATTTCTCGTAAAATGGGTCAAAACATTAAAAAAATACTACAAATAAATTTTTGTGACCAATCAGATGAGAATAGTCATCCAACCACTCATAGGAACCATAATTGAACCACAGACTCAAAAATTCTAACTAACATGAAAAAATATACTCTTGGTTATCGTTATGCTTGTACAAGTGAACTGTGCTTCCTCTCGAGGCAAAAAATATAGCTTGGAAATAAAAATTGGATAAAATAAAATATTTTGAGAGGAAAGAAAAAGTAATTTACTTTTTTTTAGCTCCAGATATAAAATAATGACGCCACAATCTTTATGCAGTAAAGAGGACAAAAAACAACCTATTTTCTACTTAAGAAAAATGAAAAACAACTGTTAGTAAAATTGCCATAACTTTTACATCGCTCAATGAAACTAGAAAATTATAAATGATTTGGAAATCTAAAATCAAGGCTCAAAAAACTCATTAAATTTTTGGTATGATTCATCATAGATCAGGAAAAGTATGCATAAAATTCCAAGATGCCAAAACTAAGTGCTTTATTTTGTATCTTTATCTAGGCAAAGACAACACAGATCTTATGCTTTCTTTATAGATCAATGCCTATATCAAAATGCCTTAAATGCTCAAAAATAAACTTTAGATCTGACACCTTTCCAATAGGGATGCCTCTTTGATGTAGATCTGAAATAACAAATAAAAGCCAACACCTTTCTTTGCCATGTACAAGCACCATTTTTTTGAAAATGATGCCTAGAATCAGATCTGAAACAAACAAAGGAAGCTAATGCTAAAAAAATACCTTAATAGGTGAAAGAAGTAGATATCCACAATCAAAATCTTGAAATCAAAAGCTTCAAAAATAATGAAATATTCAAAAATTCTTGAAAATTTGGACCTCTCATCCAAACCCAATGTTTTTCCAATAGGGGCACCTATTTCCTCAAGGGAAATTAATGCTCCACTTCCTCTCCACCTTTCCTCCAAGGATAAAAACTACACTCGCTTCAAAGCTTCAATGAAAGTGCCAAATCTATAAGAGAAAAAGAAAAAATGTCTTAAGGATTTGTGAAAAGGGAAGAAGTAGCGACAAGGGAAATTTCTAAAGCAAATTTACAATGATGCAGATGAGAACAACACCTCAAAGATCTGGTACCATGTTAAGAATGGTAAAGTCATTTCAACCCAAGAATCTAAAGTGTTAGAAAAAAAACATCATAAAAGAAGTTGTAGATATGCTATGAAAAAATAAGTCAAATCATATATTATACATAAATGAAACATAATGAACCATACTAGTACGAAGGAAAGCACTTGCATATATAGGTAAGACAAAATACTAAAATATCTAAATTGGCCAATGTGGGATAAATCCTCACATAAGACAAACTCACTATAAGACAAAATAATTAGCTAATACACTATCAAACATAAGAAAATGCATGAAATATATATTATAATATATACTATAGTATGTGAGGTAAACTAGGCCCCTCATGACCTAGAACTTGTAGCAATTATGCATGCCTTGAAAGTTTGGAGACATTATTTATTAGGAAAATAATTTAAAATCAAGATGGATAACTTGTAAATCAAGTACATATTCACCCAATTGAATTTGAATGCTCATCAAAGACACTGGCTAGAGTTCTTGTCTGACTATGATTTCAATATCAACTATATCAAAGGTAATGAAAATAGAGTAGTTGATGCCCTTAATCATATAAGGTTCATAGTAGCTATGGATACTATCAGGAGTAATTTCATGGATTGAGTGATAAAATTCTCACCAAGAGATGAATTCTATGATCGGATCAGGATAACATTATTTGAGAATGCTCAATATCGTAGATAGAAAGGATTTAGATTAGAGAATGATGGTTTTATACGATACAATGGAATGATGTATGTGCTGGATCAAAAGAATTTAAGGAGCACACTATTAAAATAACTATATAATACCCCATATTCAAGACATCTAAGAGTAACCAAGCTTATGATAGAGTTTAGACCATTTTATTTTTTAAATAGAATCAATAAATATGTGGTGGATTTTGTGTCACATTGTCTAAAATGTCAGTGAGCAAAAGCTAAACATATGCATCCAATTGGATTGTTATATCTACATGACATACCAGAATGGAAGTGGTAGGTGATTAGTATGGACTTTGTCCAAGGTTTACCATTATCAAAAAATATGCATGACATGATCTTGGTAGTAGTTGATAAACTAACTAAGGTAGCTCATTTTATACCAGGCAATTTGATAGATGATACACCTACTCTTGCGAAGAGGTACGTAAAAGAGATATATCAATTAAATAGATTTTTAGAGAAGATCATTTTAGATCACAATCTAAAGATGAATTCTAGGTTTTGGGTAACTCTAAATTCAACTTTGGGTACATAATTAAACTTTAGCACTACATATCACCTAGAGACTGATCATCAGATAGAACAAGTTAATTAGGTGTTAGAAGATCTTCTTCTTCATATTTATTGCATGAATCAACAATAAAAGTGAGAAGATTATCTACTGTTGATTGAGTTTACTTACAATAACTCATACCAATCAACTTTAAAGATGGCACTATTTGAAACATTGTATGGAAGAAGGTGTAGGACACTAATTAGTTGGGATATATTGGAAGATATGATAGTCATTAGACTTAAGATGCTTTCATAAATGGAAGATCAAGTTAAAATAATTAGACTAAGATTAGCCGAGGCCAATGATAGGTAGAAGAGCTATGCTAATATAAATAGAATATATAGAAAATTTTTAGTAAGTTATAAAGTGTTCTTCTAGGTTAAGTGGCAGGAGAGCTCGATTAAATTTGAGAAGTCAACAAAAATTTCACAAAAGTATATGGGACCCTTCAAGGTTTTATATGTGGTCAATTATATAATGTATAGGCTTGCATTACCACCATCTCTAGCTCTATTACATAATGTCTTTCATGTTTCTTATCTTAAAAATTATATAGTTGGTCCTTCACATGTGTTGGATTGGAATGCTTTGTAGGTTTTGGATCCTGGGGTGGTCATGTTAGAACCAATCAAATTAATTGATACACACAAACTTTGTTTACATAATAGAAATATGTCATAGTGCAAGGTCTTGTGGGACTAATACTTTAAGGATAGTGCCACTTGGAAGAACATGATGAGTTATACAAGTGATTTTCACATTTATTTGCTTGATTTGATACTTCATACTATGTAATTTTTTTGCTGAATAATATTTTTAATTTATAACTTATATTGAATAAGTGTCATCAAGATGATGACCAACTTTAGGGGAAGGATCTTATATCCCAATTTTTTGCTAAGCAAATTTAATTGATTATTTGTAGATTTTTATAGTTGGTAATTTAATTTGATTATTATAAACTAAGCTATAAGTCATATGTTATTATGGGATAGTTGAATATTGATTTGATTTCATGATTTCATTGCTATGAGTTTATATGTATTGTATATTGCTACATTATGATCATATCGATTTGATAATTCAATAATATTTTATTATATATATCACAACACTATGGACTAACTACTTTCTTGTCATGAGTTGGAAGTAAGAGAGATTCATCCCTCAGAGCATGATAGAGGGAGAGCATCATTGGAGAGGGTGACATATGGAGGAGTTGGGAGATGATAGAGAAATGACTAGAACCCTACACACACCATGTTAAATAGTACACATTCAATGCATAGTTTGAATGGTTAGAGTTAGTATATTTTTTATGATTGTTTACATTAAGATAATTGTTTATGCATGTTAGTTGTATGTGTTGGGTCAATATTTTGTTGTCAACTAACTGATGACAAAATGGGTATATCAACCACATCATAGGGAGATTTACACCATGAAAAGTGTGAGTTTACCAGATTTGGACGAGGTAAATCTCTCCTCTCATCAAGGGGAGGTTCCTTATGAATATTTATATGCTATATGTATATATAATTAAGAAGAAAATAATATTTGGGGTGGTATAATAGCATCCACCTCTCTTTTTTCAAAGGTGATGCACAAGGAACAAGAGAGAGAAATCCTGATTGTTGGCCAACAACATTCCTCTTCTCTCAGGAATGGTATCCAGCGTAGGGCAGAAAATCACCTGAAGTAAGTAACAAAGGTCACAAGAAAACCCACGTAAGCACAAAGTCTTGCATTGTTTCCTTCGCTGATTCGAAACAAGCGTAACCGTAGAGTGAAACAAAGCGCAAAGTCTTCACCTAAAACTACAAAAAATAAAAGAATCACAAAGATAAACATAGCTCAAAGTCTCTCTTTTATCTTTTAGAAGCACCCTCAGATAATATCAACACACCCACTTTTCCTATTAAATCAAACAAATAAGAGATTATCAAGAAAGAGGACATAATAACTGTTTCCTAAATAACATAGATAACTTCAACACAAAGTCTGAAATAAACCTGCTTCTCATTCATTTAACAAAATATGATTTACAAGTTGAGCACAAAGTCTCAAAAAGTGTTTCAATTTCAACAGAGTTTTTTCTCTCAATTATCAGAGATCCATTTACAAAAGAGGTCTCCACTATATATAGGGAGAAACTTTCAAAAATAAAAAGATTATAATATAAAAATATCTAAGTCAAAGATGAGTCATCTTTGACTTTTTGAGATATTTTTCCAAATTTTTTACATGTAATTACACATTACAAAATTGCATGCACTTTTACATGACAAAAGTGCATGGGAAAAGAAGAAGAGAGGGGGGAAAATGTTTCAGTTCTTGCCGCCAGACTTCTTCAGATGAACATCATACATAGTAATAGATGCCTGAATTCCTATGTTGTCTGGCACAATGGTGTTCTTGAAGATGACCCTGGCTCTGATTATAACATCCTTCAATGCTGTGATTACCTTAGCATGACTAGTTAATCTAGATCTTAGATTATCTAGAGTTAACTGAGTATCTAAAATATTGTCCACAGAAGTCATTGAGAAGGCTTTTTCTTCAAAATCTCTCTGAATCATACCCTTGAATCCTTAGATCATCTCTTCGGCTGAGAAAAATTGATTGTCCCTGGTGGTGAGGTTGCAAGGCAGTTCTTCCAATCTATTTAGCAGGCCTGTATCACTTTTCTCACTAGCATCTTTAGAAGACTCAAGATCTTCGATGAACTCCTTGAGTATTTGAACCCTGTATATCAGTGATTCCTTAATCTCAACATAGGAATCTTTGCTAGAAATGACACCAATGGATATCAAGGTGCTTTTCTTTAGGTCTTTCATCTCCCTCCACTTGTTAAGATATTTCTCTATACTATCAATGTCCTGAGAAATAAGTGAGACAAGGTCCTCCAAATCCATTCTCACTTTCTTCATCTTGTCCATCTTCACAACAACTTCTGTAGGTAAGGAAATTCCCTGAGTGTGCATCTTTTCAATGTAATCCTCGAGTACTTTCCCTTTCATATAGGTTTTCTCTTTCTTTTGAATGACAGGGTCATCTATGGAAAACGCCTCTGGGGTTGACACCTTAGGGGGAAGGGTGAATTTCCTGACAACTGCAGTTAACTGCTATGTCTTGGCCTTATAGTAGTCCTTCATCTCCTTTTCTCTATCAAACTTCTAGATCATGATGTTCGTTGCAGACTGCAGATCACTTTTCACACCTTCATGAGTAACTTTTCCAAGTTTAACATGAGAGATGGAATAGCTGGTCATGTCAAAACCCTCAAGGGTTGCGTCCTGCGGTGGTTTAGCTATTTCCAAAAATTTATGCCCCTTTTCCTCAACCAATTTTGAGAGGATGCTTGGTCTCTTAGGGGCCTTGGCTTTCACTGGCACTATCTTGCTAAAATTGAAGTCATCTGCGGAGATGGCTAGCTTCTTTCTTTTAGGCATGAAAGCTGACATCCAAGGAGGGAGAGAAGTACCTATTGTGGCAATAGTTCCTATAGCTGGTGTTACCATGGTAAATTTTGCACTGCTAGTGGTAACAGTGGTCATAGTTGGAGTAACTGGTGAAACCGTATCGGCCATTGATTGATCAAGGGCAGAACTTTCTCCTAAATTGAAGGAAGGAGATGTCAGACTAGGAATAGATCTAGAGGAATGAAGAGTATCCCTAGAAACACCTTGAGGGTCACCAAACATGAATTTAGAAGGAGAGGTGGCTCCAGAAGAAGGAACACTGATAGGAGAAAAAGGTGGTGAAGGAGAGACTTTTGTAAGTGGTTGTGCCCCTTCCTGGGATGGTAGAGACTCAGTCTTTTACTGCTCTGAGGGCCTGTTATCTGTCTCCATTTATTGAGCTCCTTGATCTTGGGAGCTTTGTTCTCCAACTCCCTTAGCTGTTGATTCTTGATCTTCAGCAACCTTTGACATCTTAGAAATGAAGATGATCCTAGGCTTGTGAGGCCTAGATGGAGAAGGAACATCACCTTTGTTCTTGGTTCTATTTTTTGCCTTCTTCCTCATTTCTACTTAGAACTCAGCATCTGATCTTGTAATAAGCTCTTTCAGTATGATCCTTTTGGATGTTAACCAATCATTGGTGTTAGCCAATATTGGCTCAAATCTCTTCCTCAAAGAAGTTAGCTCTTTTTGAGACCACTGAATTGGAGGAAGAGGGGAGTCATCAATCTTCTCAACCAGGTACCTACTGTTGATAACGTTCTTGTCATCGACCAGATTGGGGGAAATCTCTACAAGCCCCAAATATTCAATCTACTCTAGGGTCAACCTGCTATAGTCCATTTTCCTAATTTCTTTAGCTGTTCGTAGGTCTACCCAGATGTCTTTGATCATAGGCTCATGAAACTGAGTCCTTCTTCTGATCATGTCTTTGACACTCCTATAGTCAAAGTTATCCCTCCTCTTGAACTGTTTCATAGTAACCAGTTGCATCTCCATCTCCATGATCTTGGCCTTAGCTGTAGTTAGAATTGAGTATTTAGAAATTTTGATTAAAAACCTAAAACCTGATTTTTTCAGCTCCATCTGCCTAGTGTGCACAACACCCATTTGTCTACACAACTCCATCAGAACTAACTTATCAGAAGGAAACCTGGGGAGCATATAGGGATAGCCTTAGAAAAAGCTAGCCCAAAGATAACAAAAGGTGGGAAATTAAAGGAACATACAACCATAGTCGTTGACGACCATCCAAGCCTCATCGGATACTCTCTTCTACTCGAGCTGAGGGTCAAAGAGACATAAAAATACCATGAAGAAGGCATCATTTACCCTCCTAAAATGGCAGATTGATCCTTGCAATGTTAGCTGAGGGTAATATGAATAGACTGGAGTGGTCTTTCTGTCCCCTTCAGTTGTCAAACCTGAAAAGGTTTGCATCGAGGCAGTTATGTACACAAGGTACGAAGTCATATAGAACTTTGAAGTAGTTTGTGCCTTGGTTAGTTGCTCGTGAAGGGCGTTGTTGATCTGTTCACCCCAGAAGATGACCTACTTACCCTAGAGGATGATCTTGATGAACGGGTACATCCACTCGTGAAACTGTGAGGAAGACAAGAGACCTCACACTCTGCTGAGAAGGGTGATCAAGTCACCAACATCTTCAATAAAATTGCTCCTGGAGAAGTTTCGTAGCCATTTGGATAGATTGGTTCTGGGGGTCTTTAGCCACTTATTATTCATTACTTTCTTTGCCCTCTAAAGATCCTTGTCATACTCCTTCTGTACTTCTATGAAGTCAATCCTCAGCACTTTAGTAGCAGGAGGGCACATGAAGACTTTGTCAATGAATTCAGGGTCTAACTGAATTATTATGTTGCCACTAGCATCTAAGACTACTCTCATCTCTTTGTTGTAGAAATGGGTGCACTGGAGGATGAACTTTGTATGATGTGATGCCACTGGAAAAGTGGTAACCAGATGAATGTTGCTTTCGATGATTCTCTTCATTTCAGAACTCGAATTCGTTGCCTTGGTTATGGTCACAAACTTGGCCATATCCACGTGGCCAATTTTTGTGTCTCTAATGTCATCAACATTAGAGGTGACTGAAGTGATCGAAAAGATGCCCTAGTACTGATACTTCATTGCTTTTGACTTTTTTAGAGAAGTTTTAGACATCGTAACTGGCCCCGATTGAGCAAGTGTTGATGAGCAAGAATCTTTAGAAAGTACTGCAGTCATGATCATGCAATTAGGGAAGAGTGGGAAAATTAGGGAATTTGCACGTTGGGTGATCATGATTAAGGAAGGACACTTATCAGGGTTGGATCAGAAAATGAGGGAAAAAGAGGAAGAAAGGGAAAAAATCTAGAGTTGGAAAAATTTAGATGAGAAATACATGGATGGCGAAATTCACCGCTCTTGCATGAAGAATGATCAAGCATGCATGGGTGGTGAATTTCACCACTCGTGCACCTTCACCCTGTATCGACAGCGAATTTTGCTGCCGATGCAAGGTTGGAAAAAAGCTTGTATCGACGGCAAATTTCACCGCTGATGCGAGTTTGGGAAAAAGCTTGTATTAGCAGTGAATTTCACCGCTGATGCAATTTTGTAAGCAAGGGAGCGTGGGCAGTGAAATTTTCCACTCGAGCAAGGTTAGCTAATAAAAGACATGGGCGACAGATTTCGCCGCCCATGTAGGTTTAAATGGAAAAAACCCACAGGTAAGGGAGGATGGCTAAGGTCATCGCCGACGTATGCAAGGAAGTTAGGAAGGCTGATGGGGAAGGGGGGAAAAAGAAAGACAAAAATGAAAGTAAACTAAAAAGAGGAAATGAAAATAAATGCAAAAAACATGACCTACCTGGAAAGCCACATGTGCAGCAAGCTCAAATCTGCCAAAACACACTTTTACCCATTCGCTTGATCATCTAGAGGTAGAGGGTAGGAGGAGGAGAGGAGGAATGAAGAAAAAAGACGTCAAAAATAGATTAAATGGGGCAAAAATAAACCCCAACAACCCTGCATGTGCAACAATAAATGCTGTGATGAAAACTGAGACAGTGTAGAGGCAGCAAAAATCACTGCCCTTGTACTGAAAATAAGAAGGGATATGAAGGGGTGGAAAAAATTGCCACCCATGTAGCCAAGATGCAGGGGTGGAAAAAATTACCACTCGTGCAGGCAAGATGTAGGGGTGGCAAAAATTGCCGCTCTTGCAGGCAAGAAGAAAAAAATGCACTAGCGGTGAAATTCGCCGCCTGTGCACGAAAATGGAAAAAACACAAACTCTGAAAACACAGAAATTGGTCCTCTGAATGCATCAAAACCATAACAACTTCCATGTTTTGGGGAAAATGTGACAAAAATATATTATAAATTTTGAATGGTATCAGTTGAGCCAATACGAGAATGAGAAAAACCCGTCTCGAAAAGAAACTTAGAGAGACAAAGGATGAAACAGACAAGTTTTGTAGGGGGTTGTTCCCAAAAACTAGTTAAGCTAATTTTAGAAACAACAGCTGGCTCCTGTTGGGGAACTTCCATTAATAGAATCAATCAATGGGAGTATAAATCAGTCTCTTAGTGCCTTCATCCAAGCCATTGGGTTACGGAGTCAGGCTAAAAAGAAAGAGAGATACAGACAAAATGTAACAACTATACATATATACAAATGGACCCATCTAAGCTTCAAGGGTTGAACAACTTTAGATGTTGCCCACTGTGGGGTAGTGAAAATTGTGTTCCATCCTAGTATTCTAGCAAGAAGCTAGCCTCACCACAGAGTTGTCGAATGGTGAATGGGCCTCTCAATAAGGAGTCAAATTTGTCGTGCATTCCCTTCAGTTCTCGCCTCTTGTCCCACAACAAGACTTGATCTCTGACTTGAAATTCACAAACCTTAGCTTTTTTATCAAAAATTTTCTTCACCCGGTTGTGATGCATTGTAATCTGATCTACAACCATAGTTCTCTATTCATTCAGTTTGGTTAGACACATGATTCTTTTATCGACCGAACTTTCAAAAGTTGAGTCTTCGATTGCTTTGGTTAACTTGAGCGCTGACAGTTCCAGAGTGATGGGTATGTCTGCATTTAAGCCATACAGAAGTTGAAAAGGAGACATACCTATGGCCTTCTTGGGAGTAATCCTATCTACCTATAAAGCATCAAATAATGCCTTGTGCCACATTCTTTGATTGTCATCTACCAACTTCCTGATAATAGTGACCAGGTTCTTATTACTCGATTCTGCTTGGCCATTTTATTGAGGAAAATAATCTGAAGTGTGGGATAGGGTAATCCCATAATAAAAATAAAATTGTGTAATTTCATGTGATGAAAAATAGGCCACATTATCTGTTACAATTTTGAGTGGGACCCCAAACTGGGAGATGATATTTTCCTTGAAAAAATTACACACTACTTCAGACGTAGTGTGCTTGGTTGGGATGGCCTCCACGCACTTGGTAAAGTAATCTATTGCCATGAGGACATAATCATGTCCGACACTTGAAGATGGGTTAACTGCGCCAATGAAGTTAATACCCCACTGTTGGAAAAGCTCTTCGATTATTACTGGCTTGAGAGGCAATGTAGCCAATTTAGGCTTCTCAACGAACTATTGACACAATTC
Organism: Torreya grandis; assembly: GCA_037957365.1. Taxonomy (NCBI): domain Eukaryota; kingdom Viridiplantae; phylum Streptophyta; class Pinopsida; order Cupressales; family Taxaceae; genus Torreya; species Torreya grandis. Next base: position 1,483,430 of record JARHVA010000304.1, on the reverse strand, counting down.
GCACCTACGCACCCATTTGTAGGCATCTTGGAACAGCATGGGCCAATAATATCTTGCTCGCAAAATCTGGTGCACTGTCACTGGTGTAGAAAAATGCCCTCCATAAGCCAAATTATGGAGAGACTCTAAGAGTTTTTCTTGTTGCACCTTATCAACACAACAAAAAAATGCCCCGTCTAGGTTCCTTTTGTATAGACCATTGTCCCATAGAACATAACTAACCGCTTTTAACTTAACATTCCATTTCTCTTTATAGGAAAGATGAGCAAGACACTCACCATATGTCAGAAAATGGGTGATGTCAAAATACCACTCATCAGTGGTGGCAACAAAGAAGACCATAGGCATGTCTTTGATCTCTATCTCTTCAGTTTCTACTTCATCTGGAATGTTGTTGGCAATCAACTGACAAAGGCCCTTTCCTCACATGAGTTTGGTAGGTTTAATGTCTAGATCGAACTCCTAAATCTTGGTGATCCAATTACCCCTCTTCATACCAAACTCCTGTTAAGTCAAAATGGATTTTACTATTGTATCAGGTACGAGAACTTCGGTGTACGAGTTCAGGATATAAAACCTGAAATGCTTGATTGCCTTGAATACCGCGTATGCATGCTTCTCCATGTTGAAATATTTTAGCTCATAAACCTTGAGTGAACAACTCATGAAAGAGATAGGATATTCTACACTTTTTTGGTTTTATTGAATTAAAATGGCTAAGAGTGTATGTTCAGAGGTGTAACTGTATATTTTAAAGCTTTTAGTATAGTCTAGACAAACCAGAATTGGTGCGCGAGCAATCACTTCCTTGATGTTTTTAAATGCTTATTTGCCCTCAACAGTCCACTTGAAGGTAGCATTGCCTTTCATCATGTTGATGATATGGCAAGTCTTCTCAGCGAACTCAGGAATGAATCTCTGAAGAAAATTCACCTTTCTGAAGAAAGAGTGAACCGCAGTTTTGCTGGTAGGCAGAGTAAGCTCCTGGATGGACTTGACTCTTTCTGAGTCAATTTTGATACCTTCTCAGGACACAATGTGTCCAAGAAGTTTCCTTCAGTCACCCCAAAAATAGATTTCTTGGAATTTAGAGAAATACCATTCTGACAACAGTGTTTTAGTATTCTTTGCAAATGGTGGACATGGTCAGAACGATGCTTTGAAAATAATATCAAATCATCCAGGTACACTACAATGAACTTACCCATCTCATATTTGAAAGTGAGGTCCATCTCTCTTTGAAATGTGGCACTTGCATTTATCAGACCGAAAGACATTCTTCGATATGTGAATGTGCCCCAAGGTGTGGTGAAGGCCGTCTTATGTTGATCTACTTTTTTGACTTCAACCTGATTGTACCCTAAAAAATCGTCCAGCATTGATAACATTTTTGAACCTATTACCATTTGTAGAACTTGATCCATGATAGGGAGAGGGTAGTTATCTTTTAAAGATAACTAATTCAAGTTCCTAAAATCCACGTAGATTCGAATTTCACCATTTTTCTTTTTGACAGGGACTATGTTGGCAATCCATGTGGAGTGATGGATTGGGAAAATTATCCAGGCATCAAGCATTTTTTGAATCTCAGCTAAAATGGTACCTGAGATTTTTGGGTTATATTGCCTGGAATTTTATTTGTAAGGCACAAAGTTTGCCTTAAGAGAAATGTCATGGCAAATGTCATTCAACCTGAGTGATTTCAGGTCATCATAGGAATAAGCCAAGACGTCTATATATTGGCAAAGTAGATTAGCAAGCTTAAATCCCTCCTTGGGAGTGCAGTATTTCCCAATGTTTACCATCTTAGGATCTCCCTTGGTTCCCAGGTTTACCTAATCAAAATCTTGAGAGGAGTTTGAATCTGCTCGTTGTTGTTTAATAAACCTATCATGGTTATCAAACAATTTCTCCAGGGAAATCAGGCCTTTGGGAATCTTATTCCCCTTAAGCTGTAGGAAATTCTCACTTGTGTTCAAATTTGATTCGGAAGCTACTTCACATTTCTGGAGTTCACTACCTTCAAAATGCAATTGTTCGAAGCTATCCTTTTGCTCCAAGAAGGCAATGATTTGATCATCATTGTTAAATACTTGCCAATGGCCAACATTATCAGGTACACTTAGTCAAAAGATTAGTTCAATAGTGTACTTATCTCCTTTAAAATCTGGATGGGTGTAGACACCAAAATTGTGTCGACTCCCCTTGGTCCCTTACACACATTATTAATTTAAAATAAAATATTTATTTTAAATTAATGACCTCACCCTAGGACACCTCACCTAGGACACCTTGCCTTGGACACCTCACACCTAAGACCATTTCCTACTCTATGACTCACCCCAAGACTAAGTCCTTCATATCATAACTACCTAAGACCCATTCCAACCTTCTAACTAACCATCATGCTTATTAACCCCATCATTTGACCATTCCCCAACCAACAAGTGCACTTGGCGGATGAAGAACAGGCTTCTTAGCCCGTTTACTCATTCTTCAGCCACCAAAGAAGCCCATTCTTCATCCACCAAGTGCACTTGTTGGTTGGGGAATGATCAAATGATGGGGTTAATAAGCACGATGGTTAGTTAGAAGGTTGGAATGGGTCTTAGGTAGTTATGATATGAAGGACTTAGTCTTGGGATGAGTCATAGAGTAGGAAATGGTCTTAGGGGTGAGGTGTCCAAGGCGAGGTGTCCTAGGGTGAGGTCATTAATTTAAAATAAGTATTTTATTTTAAATTAATAATGTGTGTAAGGGACCAAGGGGAGTCGACATAATTTTGGTGTCTACATTTTCCCCTTTTTGTCTTGTTGGTTGTTCTTGACGAACTGCAAGACAAAAATAGGAGTAGGTTGCCCCAGATATGAGATAAAGTGTAAGTTTCCCCAAGTATGATGATGAGGTATCAAGAATTTGGGATTCATGATTAGAAGAGTCTAAGGGCCAGTAACTCGATGTTAGATGTCAGTTTATGTAACCGATGTCGGCGGTCCCGCCGGCATCGGCCGACAGTTGACCAACGTCGGCAGCTGAAGAATGAGTAAACAGGCTAAGAAGCCCGTTCTTCATCTGCTAAGTGCACTTGTTGGTTGGGAAATGGTCAAATGATGGGGTTAATAAGCATGAGGGTTAGTTAGAAGGTTGGAATGGGTCTTAGGTAGTTATGATATGAAGGACTTAGTCTTGGGTTAAGTCATAGAGTAGGAAATGGTCTTAGGGGTGAGGTGTCCAAGGTGAGGTGTCCTAGGTGAGGTGTCCTAGGGCGAGGTCATTAATTTAAAATAAGTATCTTATTTTAGATTAATAATGTGTGTAAGGGACCAAAGGGAGTCAACACAATTTTGGTGTCTACATTTGCCCCTTTTTGTCTTGTTGGTTGTTCTTGACGAACTACAAGACAAAAATAGGAGTAGGTTGCCCCAAGTATGGGATAAAGTGTAAGTTGCCCCAAGTATGATGATGAGGTATCCCCCCTCAAAGCGGGAGTCAAGGGAAGGTAACCTAATATTGGGTGCTAATTTGATAAGTAGTGGATGAGTATGGTGAAGTTTGAGTGCGAATGCTGCAATAGTTGAGATTGCGCGTATACCACTTCACGTGATAGTTAGGTCAAATTATCACGGTCAAGGTCGAGGAGTGATAAAATCAAAGTAACCAGCCCCCAACATTTAGTCGTAGCTGATTGGGTTATTCGATCCAAGCTGTAGCTCCAATTGGTCATCGTGTTTCAAGTATCTCAGGCTTAGGAAGTGCTCCTGGAAAACACAAAAATGTCACAAGTAGTGGGGATCAACTTGAGCACGATCCGATACTTGTGAGGGTCGTAATGTGAGGTGCATACAATTTTGCTAACTATTCATGAGGTAGCATACATGCAATCAAAACAACCAAGGCAGAGTTGTCTCAAAAGTGATCATAGTCATTGGTCGGGTCGGGTTGAGATATAAGTGATCTCAAGTATTGGTTGGTGTGGTCAGGGAGATGTATGTGATTTCCAATGTGCCCCATGAGAAGTCAAAGGTGAATTCCTCAGTGTTAGGGCTGATTGTTTGGTTGTCATAGATAAAGGTTAAATGGTTGGTCCATCCAGTAGACGACTGAATGAATGTGGCTGAGCTAACCTCAAAACACTGAGTGCTACCTACATAGCCCTTGTGTTAAGGGTCTCAAGCCAATGTAGTTCTCAAGAAGAGTCAAAGTGGTTAATAATTGTTTTGGTCAAGTTAGTGTTGTCAGCATTTCCCATGTGTGTGATGGTACATGCTTGAAATGATTAAAGGTATGATGATGTTACATCCTTTTTCATATTATGTGATGGTGTATTCTGTAACATTGGTTGTATGGGTTTTCATCCCTAGAAAATTTTCATATTTGTGATGGTGTATGCTAAAAATGAAATGAGTATGTTTATGCTTCAGCAAGTAATGGTTTATGCTTGACATAAATTGTGTGGTCGATAGTTTCCATGTGTATTATTTTCCATAGAAACTAGTGTGAATGGGCTATGATAATGTTAGTGGTCTGAAAAAGGTTTGGTTGGTTTGGTTGGTTTTGGTTGGTTTTAGTTGTATGTGACCAAGATGTATAAGAAGTGAAAGGCGTGTTGCTTTTTCATTGACAAGGACCATAATGATTGCATAGATAAGGTTTTTAGAAACAAAAGCCCCATTCATGCATTACGTCGTTGACCATTGGTTTGCGTTAGAGAAGTACTCGAATCACTTGACATTAAGTGAGCTCAAAATCCCTTGAGTATGTTGGGGTAATAGGTGGTGATTATGTGATATGGGAGGGTAGCGTAACCTTTTTGAGCAGGGATAACTTTGCCCCTTTTATAGGTGACCCTGAGAATGACTATAGACAAGTCCATGATTTAATAGTTTGTCAGTCTTTTTTTTTTGTAGACTGATCAATGCGAGAAGTCCACTTGGGGATGTTGTGTTGTGTTATGGTCAGGTTGTGCTATGTATGTAGCAAAATTGAGGCATAGCCATCCTTCAAGGGAGTGGTATATGTTATGCTTTGTATGTGTGATGTCTTTGAATAGCTGTCCTTCAAGGGAGCAGTCTATCAATTATAGCAATTATGCAGCTGTCCTTCGAGGGGGCAGTCTACATTTATAGTTTTATGACCTTTGAATAGGCATCCCAGTTTTATGTTTTGTTTTTGACTAAAGTTTTCATCATGAAATTGACTATAGAGGTTAAATGGTTTTCCTTTCATTAGGACAAAGCATTCATACTTGTCAAAAGGGTTGACTAATGTTTGTTGGGAAAAAGGGTTGAAAGGATTATGAATGACGATGATGGGGATTGCTCAAGGGATGAGCTCAAGTTAAACGTCAAGTGAATGAATACTTGATTAACAATATAATGGTCGAAGATGGAAGGCATTAAGGGGCTCAAGTTCTGGCCGGCCTTCGAAAGAAGATTGACGATAAGTCCCTGATCTATGCGTTATGATGTAGGGTCTAAGTCAATTAGGAGAAAACTTTCCCTATTTGCTTCTTTCCAAATTGGTCATGTGTTGGTTATTTGTAAGGATGAGATCTCTGATTTTGAGATCTCGCTCTTTCAGGTTATGGTTGTAGGCGGGTCGTGGTCGATGTTGGTCGTGAAGTTGGTTAGTATGTTGTTGGCATTGGATAAGAAGTCCGTTGAGACCTCATTTGTAAAGAAGTCCCCCTAGCATGGTGTATCGAGTACTACGTTTGATAAAATCTCATCGTGCATTGATAGAGAGATTAGGAGGCGTTATAGAATATGTCAAGTAGGCAACAAGTCATTTATATCAAACGTCATGTGGACTAGAGAAGTTAGAAGGGATTTCCCCTAGAGATCTTGGTCGAGATGAGGCCAAGCTAGAAATCTTGGGTTGTGTTGGTTGAGAGGTCTTGACGAATAATGGATATGTCAAAGGTGTAGAAGTCTGGTCTTTTCCTTTATCCTTCATAGTTTGGGGCCTGGTGGCCACATTAATTGTGTTGATTTTGAATAAAGGAGTGGAAGGTGGTAGACGGACCATAGTCTTGTATGGGGATCCCAATTTAGGTGAAGAGGTTCGAGAGGCATGTGATGATGTTAGTGATTTGTCAAAAAAGTGGTCAGAAGAAGCCTCAATGTGAGGGGTGTCCTTTTTCAAGTGTTGGTGAATGGCAACCTTAAGGGCACAATAACACTCAGTATCATGCCCTGCTGTGCGGTGATACCAACAAATTTTAGTGTCATCAAACCAAGATGGTTTTGGTCTGAGAGGTTGGTAAGGCTTGATAGGCGAAAGGATGATGCTAGATGACTACAACAATCGACATAACATCGAAGCAAAAGAACCCTTTAATGGGTCTACGCTCTTTGTTGCAGTAGGTGTTGACAACTTCTATCTAGAAGTTATAGGGGGAGTTTGTCATGTCACCTTTTTTGTGGGTGGTGTGGTCACACGTGTAGATGACACTTTGTTGTTGAGAGGTGTTGGATGTGGGAGCAATCCTGCTAAAGTAAAAGGATGTGGACCCAAAATGGAAGGTAATGATGAAGGTGGGGGAGAAGTTCTCTGACGTGGTTTAGTGGCCTTTTTTGGTTTAATGTGAAGACCACTATTGTGAGGGGCGAGGCTCAAATCTACCTTCACCGAATCTTCTTTGGCCAAAGTGGACGAGGTGGCAAGTTCCTCTCTCGGTGGAGAAGGGGCTGGAGAATGTGGCTCTTGAGTTGGATAGAGCACAGGGATGGTCATGGTTTCTACGTGTGGTCAAGTAGCAGGGAAAGTATGATCCCCCATTGATGATAAGAAGGATGAAGGCATGACAGCCAGCATTGGTGCTATCAAAGTAGACTCTCATTTGTGTGAAAGGGGGTTGGATGGAGGATTATCCTCCATCTATGGAAGATAAATAAGAGCAAAAGTCTCTTCTACCTATGGTGAACAAATAGGAGAAGAAGGCTCTTCTACCTATGGTGGGGAAATAAGTTGATTAACCTCTTCAGACTATGGGAGAGGTTGTTTAGAAACCATGTCGAACATGCGTATATTATGCTCTTGAAGGTCATCGGCTATGGTCTGAATGTTATTCTGACTAGGGGATGGTTAGGGAATGGTTTTCTAAAGACATCCATGTTTTGATTACGTGACACATTAGGGTTATCCGAAACAAGATCCCCCTTGTCCAACATGTCTTGTATGATGTTTTTGAAAGTTTTACAATTGTCTATGTCATGACCCTTGACACGATGAAAGTTGCAAAAGTCATTTTCCCTATACCAGGTAGGGATGGCTTTTGAGGGGTCAAATTGAGGTGGTCAAATTTGAGGGAGATCAAGGACCCCCTGCTTGACTAGTTTATCTAACATGAAAGCGTATGACTCTCTAATTTGAGTGTATTGACGCTGTATATACCATTATTGGAATTGTTTTGTGATGTATTCTAATGTGGAAGGTTGAGATGGGTTGGTTGTTGTTGAAGATGATGATCTAAAGACCATAGCATTTGCCGACCCCTTAGACTTGGAGTTGGAAGAAGAAGGGTCATTGGATTTTGCATTGGTATTGTTGCTATGCAATTTGACCTTGTCTTCTTCGACCACGTGGAGTTCAAGCTTTTGAGCCATGGTGAAAGCTTCGTCAAATGTGCAGAATGTTTGGACCCACAAAGTGGATGAGATGTGCTTGGCACATGCTCTTGAAAAGAGCTCAATGAGCTTAGTTTGAGGTAATGAGAAGGAGAGTTGGTTAATCAAAGCTCTCCAACGGGCGACAAAGTCAGCTATTGACTCATCATCGAATTATCGAATAGAATAGAGGTCTGTAATGGAGACCTTTTTGGTGATGTTGATTGAAAACTGGTCGAGAAATAATTGAGCAAGTTGAGTGAAGGAAAAGAGGGAATGACTGGTAATAGAACTATACTAGTCAAGGGTGGCGCCAGAAAGTGACATGGGAAATGTGCGAAGTAGTAACGCATCATCGTGTGCTATAAGGTAGCAAGCGTGTCTAAACACTCGTAGATGTTGTTGTGGGTCCTATTTACGCTAAAAGTGAGTAAATTTGGGGAGTTCCCACTGGTTAGGATATGCTCAAATGGGGACTGAAGGGTGGATGGGTTCGTTGCATATTTGTTCATATGACAAAACATTGCTTAAACTGGAAATGGATATCTCAAGATTAGACAGCTTGTCCATCAGCATCTTAATTAGATTAGCTGATGGATTGGCAAGATGGGCACCCCCTAGGTTTTAAGGTACCTAAAAGGCGTTAGGAGGGGCGTATGATGTACTTGGTTGCGTTTGTATAGGCGTAACATATTGGTTGTTCGTCATAGGGACTGATGTTGAGGTCAAGGGGGCTTGTGCCATGAAGTTGGAGGGCACAAGTTGACTAGATACCACCAAAGGTGGTTAAATGGAGACATTGGTAAAAGGATAGGTAGTCACTCCCACGTTTATAGGTGCAAAAGTGTGTGGAGTCGAGACAATCAAGTTTTGGTATGGTGTAGAACTTGGTTGAATTGTTTGTAGTTGAGGGAGTACGAAAACTCCAATGGAGGTAGGTCCAAAAATAAATGGGGAGGCCAAATCTTGAGCATTGGCCATGGTCGGGTTATTGGTCGAGGTAATAGCTTGAGTTATGATGGGTTGGGTAGTGAATGGTGTCAATGCCATTACCACTTCAGCAAGAGAAGTTGGTATCCCATAAATAGGATTACCTGTAGGGTCTCGCATTTGAATTCTTACGAGATAGTGTTGAAGAGCCTTGACGTTATGATCAAGGAGTCTCTCAAAGTTTTGATCCCCTTCGAGAACAATAGGGGGTTGAGTTGGGGTAGGCGGGATAGGAGTACATTCAGTATCTGAAGTATGCTCCATTTGGGGACTTGATATGAAAGGCAAAGGTGGAAGTGGTTGTTGCCTTGCGTGGTCAATAAGGGATTTGGTTTGACTAAGTGTCAAAACTATCCAAGGAAAAAAGGGTCTAAGTTCTAGAAACTTTGCACTTTAACTTCAAAAAACCAAGAGTTGTGTTGAACAGCAAAAAAAAGTCTGGTTTTAAACTTGTTGTTTTGGATAGAAAATCTGTTGACAATGACCGACATCGGTAGAAAGACCGATGTTGGTGAGGATAAGTTGTTGACGTCGGTGAAAAAAACCAATTTCGGTGAGGAAAAGTTGCCAACGTTGGTTGAAAAATTGATGTCGGTGTCTGTGTGTTTCCAAAAACTCAAAAAATTGAAAGTTTTTGGAAGAAAGAGAAAATTCCAAGTTGTTTCAGAATTCAAAATAATGCGTCCTTACTAACTCAAAAAACTAGATAAAAACAACAAAAAATATGATGAAGGCAAGCAACCTTTAAACATTAAATTCCTAAGAATAAATTTTAGAGTTGTGGTGGCTTATTCCTTAGAAGAATATGTTTGGGAAGTTGGGCTTTTAGAACGGGTCCTAAAAGATGCAGTCTAAGGTTGGTTTCGGGTTAAGTTTTGGTGCTCAAAATCTATATTAGGTTCCGTACGTGGCCTGGTGCTAGGAGCTTGCTCCCCTCACTTCACGAGCCTAGAGCCAAGCTGGGTCGCTTAGCCAATATATACTTCCCCTAGAGTTTATACTCTACTAGAGAATAGAGTGGGTTCTCCTCTTGGTAATGAAGTCCAAGTAGGATCACCGGGAAGGGTAAGGTATCCACTAGGTGGTGAAATCCTAGTCGAGCCTTGTCTCAGGTATGTTTAGATGTTTGATTTATGATAGTGGTCAGGATGTGTAACATATGTGCACTATGATTTATTCATGATGCGTTTTAATTACTAGATGAAATAAAAATGCATTCAAGCAGGAATGAAATGCATTTAATTTTTAACCCAAATTGAAATGTTGTTCAGATGCAAACAAGTGAGGAAAAGGTTAAGAGTATGAATTTCACTACTCTAAAATGCAGGGAAAAAGTGACAAGAAGAAAAAGAAAGATTCTTTTTAACTTGCGCTTATGATTTCTTTCCGAGATAAAGAGATAGAAGAAGGATGCAAGAAGAGAAAATTTCCTAATGCACTTATATGAAAGTTTCCTTTTTCAGAAGAAAAAAGAATAATGAACCCAAGGAAATTTCAGGGGTCCCACTAGGCGTGCTAGAATGTTTCTACTCATTTTTTGCTATTTAATATTCAAAAGAAATAAGAAACTAAAGATAAATGGTCAAGGGTTAGATGATACCCAGATGAAGCTGCGCACCATATCCAGACGTTGAAGGGACTCCTCTTTCGCTGTGGAGGATGACACTTGTAGATAAGAAAGACTTAAACAAATAAAATGTTAGATAGATATATGGTGGACTGCCAAGCAAAGCTCGGTCCCAAAAGTGCAAAGACTTCCTTGAGGGATGATAGTCCACTTATTAATGAAAATATTGTCGTATAAAGAGAAATAATGAAAGACTTAAAGAAAGAAAAATAGATAACGCGTACTTGATTCCTGCTGTTAGTCTTCCACAGTCACCGACAAGACTACCGACTTCTCTCTCTTGGATCTGGCTCTCTCATTCTCTCTTAGACTCTGAGACATCACTAGGCATCAGACTTCAACTAACACTCCCTTAAGTCTCGAATCGACTGTGGAAGACTAATAGTAGGAATCAGGTACGCGTTATCTATTTCTCTTTCTTTAAGTCTTTCATTATTTTTCTTTATACGACAATATTTTCATTAATAAGTGGACTGTCATCACTCAAAGAAGTCTTTGCGCTTCTGGGACTGAGCTTTGCTTGGCAGTCCACCATATATCTATCTAACATTTTCTTTGTTTAAGTCTTTCTTATCTACAGGTGTCGTCCTCCATAGCCAAAGAGGAGTCCCTTCAACGTCTGGATTCGGTGCGCAGCTTCATTCGGGTATCATCTAACCCCTAACCATTTATCTTTAGTTTCTTATTTCTTCTAAATATTAAATAGCAAAAAATGAGTAGAAATAGTGGGGAACCAAGAGAGTAGCAGAGATAGCCAATGCATCCGCCCGGTCATTGAATTCCCTTGGAACGATGAAGATGTTGAAAGCGTCAAAATTTTCAATTTGACCCCAGACTAGATTGAGATAGTGGCACAACCTTTCATTCTTGGTCTGATAGAGGTTTCTTACCTGGCAAACTACCAACTTGACATCCCCTTTAACATGAAGTAATTTAATTCCCTTTTCTCTAGCAGCCTGTAATCCAAGTAACACAGATTCATACTCAGCTGTGTTGTTGGTGTTGTTGAACTGCAATTTGTAAGACAAAGGAACAATATCTCCTTAAGGAGATACCAACACAACCCCAGCTCCCAAACTGGTAGAAGAGCAGCTGCCATCAAATTCTAAGGTCCATACCTCATTAGATGCCACTTTTTCTTTGAAAACTTCTTCATTTGGGGGAAAAGGTTCTTCCATGTGTTCATTTTGCTTTGTCGATTCTCCCACTGTGTCAGCTGAACACAATTCCAAGTTGTCACCTATAGGAGTTTCATTGAATGCCTCTTGGATCTCATATGTAGATAGGAAGTAGTTTCCCATGCCTGAAGACTCAAATAAAATTTGAGCTTTCGATGCTGATGATCGGGTGGCTACATACCTTGCTTTTTTTTTAGGAAGTAACTTCTTCATAACCCCTTGAATTGGGATCCTCGCTTCCGACAAGTCCATGCTTAGCTCGCCTCCAACATCTTTGTAGAAATTCTACCCAAGTAGAATGCCGTAAGAGGCTAAAACATCAGCCACTAGAACCGTCATTTTTATCCTCTTTTTTGAAAAAGCGACGAAAGCAAATTGGGCCTCTTTTATTTGACCAAGGAATGGAACTTGCTTGTTTTCCATAGAAAACACCTCCCAAAAGTTTTGGTCAAAGTTAGGCCAAGGGAATCTGCCACCTTTGTGGGCATGACATTATCTAAGGCTCCAGAGTCTATAATGCAATTACTCAATTTGTAACCATTTATAAGCAAGGAAACATAAAAAGGTTATAGTTTCTCGAAAGCAATTGGAGGAGTCACGACAAGATTATTTTGGGCAGATTTATCTTTGGGGGGATCATGAATAGCCTTTAAAGAATCTTGTCCTATGGGGACGGCTTTGTTTTTAACATATTCTGCCAACCTATCAAATTATTCTGGGTTAGCCCTCAAATATTCAATCTCTGTCATTTGGATTTTAGTCTTTCTAGCGTGATCAATTATATCAAATAATTGAAAAGAATTTGAAACAGCGGAAGAGAGTCCATCATCTAGAACTTTAGTAGGTGTGGCACTGGTCTGAGCAACAAAAGTGGAAGGTATGGGGTGGTTGGAGGTATTTATTTTTTTGTGAATTACTTGATCTTTTGATTGAGGAGGCAATGGAGTCCCTCATTTAGCGATGGAAACCGTCGGTCGGGGTTCTTCTTCTGCCTTTCCTTTATTAGTCTGTGGAGTTGACTGGTTTTAAGATCTGGTGAAAACTACATAGGATCCATCCAACCCTTCTCATTTACTTATAGCTTCATCTTGGTAATCCAGGAAACCAATATTAGAGTCACCAGCTAATTCTTCTTCCTATTCATCAAAGAGATTAGCATCATCTTGTTGGTCCAACTGAGGTTGGAGTGAATAGTCGTGTTTAGCCTCTAGGTAACTGACCACTGAATTGGTAGGTGCTACTTTAATGGCCAATTTCCCTGGAGGGGGAGGTAGGCGGTTTGATTGCCCTTGGTTCCAGGCAGCATTACCTTGATATTACTGATTCTAGAATGTTCTCCTGGGCATATCTCTATAGGTGGGAGTAGACATACCTTGGGCTATTTGTCTCTTCAAAGCTATCAGTTCATTTGTTAATTTTTGAACCATAGGATCTGTAGTGCCTGTAGAAGACCTTTCAACAGATGATGAGAATCTATTTTTACTAGGGTCTTTTTTGATCTTACTTGCTAGGATAAGATCATCCTCAATCTCAGTAGCCAAATTTTGAGCCAATGCTAGATCCATAGGGCCAGCTCACCTCAACAAAAAACTTACTTTAGGAAGCTGCAAGTTGATAAAAAAGCACTTGAGATTCTCTGGCGTGGGCTGAGCAACAGTTGGAATCCGGTTCCTTAACTTGTTGAATTTGGCTATGAAATCCCTCATGGGTTCTTGGGATTCTTTTTTCATTTGTGTTAGCTGTTTTAACAAAGTGTGTGCATCTTCAGTAGGTTTAAATCTAGCTTTGAATTTGGATTTGAGCGTGTCCCAGTTAGTCATTGACCTAGCCTACAAGTGGTAGAACCAATCTGCTTCAGCGCCTTGTAGGGTTTCTATAAAAAGTCTCACTGCTACATCCTCAAATTCCACACTGATTATGCCACATGCAATGGAGAAAGCGGGAATATGCTCGTCGGGATGAACCTTCCCATCACCAAAAAACTTGAGAATTTTTTTTTGGAACTACGAGGTAGTTCATGCAAGGGTGGGGTCAAATTAAGAAGACCAAAGGAATTGCCCCACAGACCTTGAGCCATTGTGATAGGATGATTAAATGGCGGGATGACAAACCCTGGTGGGGTATTAATAGGCAAAGCACTATTAACCGCAGGAAAAGAAGTTCTACCTTGTGTTGGTGACCTGATAAGCTCAGGAGAAAGACTCCTAGATCGTTGGAGGAAAGGTGGTAGAGGAAACAGATCGAAATTGCTTTGTTGCGCCAACTCAAACACAAGGTCAAAGACACCCTTAGATCTCTGGATTCTTGTGTAACATGGAGTTGCCAGATTTCAAATGAAAAAGGGACCAAAACTGCTTCAAGTTGAAGCTTGAAGCTTCAAAATGCACATTCGTAATCTCTAGTGGAGTCACCAAATTTTTTTGGGTGAATATTTTGTCGTCAATTAATTGATGACAAAATGGGTATATCAACCATCGCATAGGGAGATTTACACCATGAAAAGTGTCGGTTTACCATATCTGGATGAGGTAAATCTCTCCTCTCATCAAGGGGAGGTTCCCTATGAATATTTATATGCTATATGTATATATAATTAAGAAAAAAAAATACTTTGGGTGGTATAACAACATCCACCTCTCTTTTTTCAGAGGTGATGCACAAGGAACAAGAGAGAGAAATTTTGATCGTTGGCCAACAACATTCCTCTTCTTTCAAGAATGGTATCTAGCGTAGAGCAAAAATTCACATGAAGTAAGTTACAAAGGTCACAAGAAAACCCACGTAAGCACAAAGTCTTGCGTTGTCTCCTTCGCTGATTCAGAACAAGCGTAACTATAGAGTTCACCTAAAACTATAAAAAATAAAAGAATCACAAAGATAAAAGTATCTCAAAGTCTCTCTTTTATCTTTTAGAAGTGCCCTCAGATAATATCAACACACCCATTTTTCTTATTAAATCAAACAAATAAGAGATTATCAGGAAAGAGGACATAATAACTGTTTCCTAAATAACATAGATAACTTCAACACAAAGTCTAAAATAAACCTGCTTCTCATTCATTCAACAAAATATGATTTACAAGTTGAGCACAAAGTCTCAAGAAGTGTCTCAATTTCTATAGAGTTTTTTCTCTCAATTATCAAAGATCCATTTACAAAAGAGGTCTCCACTATATATAGGGAGAAACTTTCAAAAATAAAAAGATTATAATATAAAAATATCTAAGTCAAAGATGAGTCATCTTTGAATTTTTGAGATATTTTTTCCAGATTTTTTACATGTAATTACACATTACAAAATTGCATGCACTTTTACATGACAAAAGTGCATGAGAAAAGAAGAAGAGAGGGGGGAAAATGTTTTAGCTCTTGCCGCCAGACTTATTCAGATGAGCATCGTACATAGTAATAGATGCCTGAATTCCTATGTTGTCTGGCACAATGGTGTTCTTGAAAATGACCCTGGCTCTGATTATAACATCCTTCAATGCTATGATTGCCTTAGCATGACTAGTTAATCTAGATCTCAGATTATCCAGCGTTAACTGAGTATCTAAAATATTGTCCACAGAAGTCATTAAGAAGGCTTTTTCTTCAAAATCTCTCTGAATCATACCCTTGAATCCTTGGATCATCTCTTCGGCTGAGAGAAATTGATTGTCCCTAGTGGTGAGGTTGTAAGGTAGTTCTTCCAATCTATTCAGCAGGCTGATATCACTTTTCTCACTAGCATCTTTAGAAGACTCGAGATCTTCGATGAGCTCCTTGAGTATTTGAACCCTGTATATCAGTGATTCCTTAATCTTAACATAAGAATCTTTGCTAGAAATGACACCGATGGATATCAAGGTGCTTTTCTTCAGGTCTTTCATCTCCCTCCACTTGCTAAGATATTTCTCTATACTGTCAATGTCCTGAGAAATAAGTGAGACAAGGTCCTCCAAATTTGTCCTCACTTTCTTCATCTTGTCTGTCTTCACGGCAACCTCTTTAAGTAAGGAAATTCCCTGAGTGTGCATATTTTCAATGTAATCCTCTAATACTTTCCCTTTCATATAGGTTTTCTCTACCTTTTGAATGACAAGGTCGTCTATGGAAAAGGCCTCTGGGGTTGCCACCTCAAGGGGAAGGGTGAATTTCTTGACTACTATAGTTAACTGCTCTGTCTTGGCCTTATAGTAGTTCTTCATCTCCTTTTCTCTGTCAAACTTCTGGATCATGATGTCCATTGCAGACTGCAGATCACTTTTCACACCTTCGTGAGTAACTTTTCTAAGTTCAACATGAGAGATGGAATAGCTGCTCATGTCAAAACCCTTAAGGGTTGCGTCCTGCGGTGGTTTAGCTATTTCCAAAAATTTATGCCCCTTTTCCTCAACCAATTTTGAGAGGATCCTTGGTCTCTTAGGGGCCTTGGCTTTCACTGGCACTATCTTGATAAAATCAAAGTCATCTATGGAGATGGATAGCTTCTTTCTTTTAGGCATGAAAGCTGACATCCAAGGAGGGAGAGAAGAAGTACCTATTGTGGCAATAGTTACTGTAGCTGGTGTTACCATGGTAACTTCTACATTACTAGTGGTAACAGTGGTCGCAGTTGGAGTAACTGGTGAAACCGTATCAGCCATTGATTGATCAAGGGTGGAACTTTCTCCTAAATTGAAGAAAGGAGATGCTAGACTAGGAATAGATCCAAAGGAATGAAGAGTATCTCTAGAAGCATCTTGAAGGTCACCAAACATGAATTTGGAAGGAGAGGCGGCTCCAAAAGAAGGAACACTGATAGGAGAAAAAGGTGGTGAAGGAGAGACTTTTGTAAGTGGCCATGCCCCTTCCTGGGATGGTAGAGACTCAGTCTTTTACTGCTCTGTGGGCCTGTTATCTATCTCCATTCACTGAGCTGTCTGCTCTTGGGAGATTTGTTCTCCAACTCCCTTAGCCGTTGATTCTGGCTCTTCAAAAACCTTTGACTTCTTGGAAACGAAGATGATCCTAGGTTTGTGAGGCCTAGATGGAGAAGGAACATCACCTTTGTTCTTGGTCCTATTTTTTGTCTTCTTCCTCATTTTTGCTTAGAACTCAGCTTGTGATCCTGTAATAAACTCTTTCAGTATGATCCCTTTGGCTGCTAACCAATCATTGGTGTTAGCTAATATTGGCTCAAATCTCTTCCTCAGAGAAGTTAGCTCTTTCTGAGACCACTGAACTGGAGGAAGAGGGGAGTCAATAATATTCTCAGCTAGGTACCTGTTGTTGATAACATTCTTATCATCAAGTAGATTGGGGGGAATCTCTGCAAGCCCCAAATATTCAATCTGCTCCAGGGTCAACCTGTTGTAGTCCATTTTCTTGATTTATTCAGTTGTCTGCAGGTCTACCCAAATGTCTTTGATCATAGGCTCATGAAACTAAGTCCTTCTTCTGATCATGTCTTTGACACTCCTATAGTCAAAGTTATCCCTCCTCTTGAACTATTTCATAGTAACCAGTTGCATCTCCATCTCCATGATCTTGGCCTTAGCTACAGTTAGAATTGAGTATCTACCAATTTTAATTGAAAACTTGAAACCTGGCTTTTTTAGCTCCATCTGCCTAGTGTGCACAACACCCATTTGTCTACACAGCTCCATCAGAACTAACTTATCAAAAGGAACCTGGGGAGCATATAGGGATAGCCTTGGAAAAAACCAACCTAAAGATAACAGAAGGTGGGAAATTGAAAGAACATACAACCATAGTCATTGACGACCATCCAAGCCTCATCAGATACTCTCTTTTGCTCAAGTTGAGGGTCGAAGAGACACAAAAATACCATGAAGAAGGCATCATTTACCCTCCTAAAATGGCAGATTGATCCTTGTAGTGTTAGCTGAGGGTAATATGAGTAGACTGGGGTGGTCTTTCTATCCCCTTTAGTTGTCAAACTTGGAAAGGTTTGCATCGAGGCAGTTATGTACACAAGGTATGAAGTCATATAGAACTTTAAAGTAGTTTGTACCTTGGTTAGTTGCTCATGAAGGGCGTTGCTGCTTTGTTCACCCCAAAAGATGACCTGCTTACCTTGGAGGATGATCTTGATGAACGGGTACATCCACTCATGGAACTGTGAGGAAGATGGGAGACCTCGCACTCTACTGAGAAGGGTGATCAAGTCACCAACTTCTTCAATAAAATCACTCCCGGGGAAGTTTCACGGCCATCTAGATAGATTGGTTCTGGGGGTCTTTAGCCACCTATTATTCATTACTTTCTTTGCCCTCTCAGGATCCTTGTCATACTCCTTCTGTGCTTCTATGAAGTCAATCCTTAGCACTTCAGTAGTAGGAGGGCACATGAAGACTTTATCAATGAATTTGAGGTCTAGCCAAATTATTATGTTATTGCTGGCATTTGAAATTTTTCTCATCTCTTTGTTGTAGAACTGGGCACACTCGAGGATGAACTCCATATGATGTGCTGCCACTAGGAAAGCGGTAACTAGATGAATGTTGCTTTCGATGATTCTCTTCATTTCAAAACTTGGGTTCATTGCCTTGGTTCTGGTCATAAACTTAGCCATATCCATGTGGCCAATTTCTGTGTTTCTAATGTCATCAACATTAGAGGTGACCAAAGTGATCAAAAAGATGCCCTGGTACTGGTACTTCATTGCTTTTGACTTTTTTAGAGAAGTTTTAGCCATCAAAATTGGCCCCGATTGAGCAAGTGCTGATGAGCAAGAATCTTCAAAAAGTACTGCAGTCATGATCGTGTAATTAGGGAAGAGTGGGCAAATTAGGGAATTCACACATTGGGTGACCATGATTAAGGAAGGGCACTTATCAGGGTCGGGTTAAAAAATGAGGGAAAAAGAGGAAGAAAGGGAAAAAATGGAAAAAGGGGGAAAAAATCCAAAGTTGGAAAAATTTGGATGAGAAATGCATGGACGATGAAATTCGCCAGCCTTGCATGAAGAATGATCAAGCATGCATGGGTGGCAAATTTTGTCGCTCATGCATGTAAGAAAGAGAAGAAAAATGGCACAGGTGGTGAATTTTGCCGCCCGTGCACCTTCACCTTGTATTAGCGGCAAATTTTGCCACCGATGCAAGTGTGGGAAAAAGCTTATATCGGTGGCGAATTTTGCCGCCGATGCAAGTTTGGGAAAAAGCTTGCATCGACGGCGAATTTTGCTGCCGATGCAAGTTTGTAAGCAAGGGAGCGCAGGTGGAAAAATTCATCGCTTGAGCAGGTTTAGCTAATAAAAGACATGGGCGTGGATTTTTCCACCCATGCAGGTTTAAATGGAAGAAACCCGTGGGCAAGGGAGGATGGCTAAGATCGTCGCCGACGTATGCAAGGAAGTCAGGAAAGCCGACGGGGAAGGGGGAAAAAGAAAGCAAATTAAAAAGAGGAAATGAAAATAAATACAAAAAACACAACCTACCTAGAAAGCCATGCACGTAGCAAGCTCAAATCTGCCAAAATGCACTTTTACCCGTTTGCTTGATCATCTAGAGGCGGAGGGTAGGAGGAGGAGAGGAGGAATGAAGAAAAATGAGGTAAAAAATGGATTAAATGGGCCAAAAATTGACTCCAACAACCCTACACACACAACAATAAATGTTGCACATGAAAATCGAGATAGTGCAGGGCTGGCAAAAATCACCGCCCTTGCACTGAAAATAGGGAGGGATATGCAGGGGCAACAGAAATTGCCACCTATTTAGGCAAGATGCAGGGGCAAAAAAAATACCGCTCGTGCAGGCAAGATGCAGGGGTGACAAAAATTGCTGCTCCTGCAGGCAAGAAGAAAAAAATGCACTAGCGGTGAAGTTCACCACCTGTGCATGAAAATGGAAAAAACACGAACTCTGAAAAATGCAGAAATTGGTCCTTTGAACGCATCGAAACCGCAATGACTTCCATGTTTTGGGGAAAATATGACAAAAATATATTACAAATTTTGAATGATATTAGTTGAGCCAATACGAGAATGAGAAAAACCCATCTCAAAAACAAACTTAGAGAGACAAAGGACGAAACAAACAAGTTTCGTAAGGGGTTGTTCCCAAAAACTAGCTAAGCTGATTTTGGAAACAATAGTATGTTAGTTTAGTTTAATGCTTATGTGGAATTAATCTTGTGTGATTGCGTTTATGTCATGTTAATGTATTCATGACTTTTAATGACTTCAAAAATATAAATTGGTGTGAAATATTGATTATTGATAAAAAATATCATTGACCTTATATTAGTCATATTGTTATCAAGTCATGATCTTAGCCATCTACACTAAGTTAATAATAAAATTATTTTGTTATCCGGAGACTAACCTATGAACTAACCTAAACATTATCAATAATATAAATTCAAATTTAATGATTAATGAGCTATATATATATGTATATGAAAAAACCTTATACATGAAATAAAATAAATAAAGCAATTGTATTGTTTTTTATAATTAGGAAATAAAGTAATGTTTAAGAAAATTATATATTCAGAAAAAAAAAGAGAAAACACAAAAAGAATCTAATGCTTTATAAAAACGATGAGATTTTGCCTTGAATAAAAAAGAAAGAAAATCATACAAGGAAATAAAAGATAAAGGAAGGGGGAGGGAGGGTGCAATTGGAGAAGGAAGGATAAATAATAGAGCATAGAAGAATAAGAAAAGGGAGAGAGGATAGTGGAACATATAGGAGAAGGAAGAACTGAGTGAAATAAGGAGATTTATTGAAACCAAATGATTCCAAGTAGGAGCTCTTGTGAGGTAGGCACTATTGTGTTAATTTTGTGAAATCTTAAAAATCTACATGTAGACATATGAATGTTCTATGTTCATTTATAAGTATATGAGTTATTTGTATTCTTGATTGACAAACTGAGGCATCATAAAAATGTATGAACTGATCTAGATATTTAGTGAACTGATAGAGAATGTATACGTGAATCAATCTAAAATGTATATCGAACTACATGGGTAAGTACAATGATGTATAAATATATATACAAAAATATATATAACTAAAACCTATGATATACATATTTACGAACCAAGGATTATTTGGATATATATATCTATATTTTGCTATAACATAAATCATGGTTTATGTGTTTATTATAGTAAATTGAATCTATGTTATGGAATACATAGTCAAATAATCACTTGAGATTCAATACATAGATCTATTGAATAAAACAATGATATATGTATAGTAGATATATAATGATTTGGTAACAAAAATAAATCAATATTGATTTCACTAGAGACCCAAAATATTTTATGATATGGACAATTATACAATGATCTAAATTTTCTTAAAGACATTGACAATTCAGTCAATTCCTATTCGATATGCACCTTAAGCTTACTTAATACTTAATACAATGATTATAAAATGGGAATAATACTTAATATTAATATTGAAATACAATGATATGTTATTGACATACAACGATTATAATCTTTTATACCTTAATAATACTTAATATTAAGATTGAAATGCAATGATATGGAATATATATGTATACAATGAACCATGATAAAATTTATAGAATTTATATGTATAAACAATGATTCTTTGACAAATAAGAATTGAGATTGTTCATTTTGATTTGTAATATTTGTTTTCATATTAAGCAATGATTTGTGTATTATTACATGTTTTAATTGTGGGATCATGTATACCATTATTTATAAGTAATATAATTACAATGATGTTCTAAAAAAACATTGAAGACAATGAAATGTAGAGCCAATAATCAATGCATACTCAATTTATATTCAATGTCTTCAATTATTAGTGCCATTAGAGCCAATACTCAAGCTATGGTGATAATATTCCGTTAGCCATAGCTATAAAATGATATAGTTTAGCCATAATTTCATTCAATTTAGTTTAATTTAGCTTATACCACTAAACTCTGATTAGATGTCTAATTAAAATGATTATCATGAATAGAGATTAAGTTATAGTTTATATATCCGTATATATAGTTTATAATGTCTAACTAAATCACTAATTTACTTTATATCACTAAATGTATCGATTAAGTAGTTAAAACCTTAAGTATATATTCAAATCACTTAATTGAAATCATATGAAGACATTGATTAGAATTTTAAAATGACTGATGATATCTATATATAGTATTTATATATTTTTTGAGTACTTATATAAAGTACATGTTATGAATATAATTAGGATGTATAGGTGCTCATATATATGAAAAATATCAATATGAAGACTTAGGTACTTATATATAAAATATAGAGGTGTGCTTATATTTATAGTATTATTAACTATTATAAATAACCCATATAATCTTGAGGGTCAAGGAACTATAACCATATGAATACAGTCTTCTAGAAATGTAACTAGTTTTTTAAATGAAAGATTATGTTTTTGTGAGAGTTATGACTTTCTTTATTATGACTGACTTACTGTTGAAATTGAGTAGAGTGTACATGAAAATGATGGGATATGATATTATTGCTTGTCATAGAATGTACTGTATTTGAATCTACTTACATTAATTATAATATGTAGTCTAATGATGGATTATACCAGAATGGTATGAACTTTACTTATTATGATTTTTATTTATATTATAAATAATATAGTGGAGATTCATTCATAGGTTTGACAGACTAAATGTATGTATTTTGATTATTCCTGTGTTTAGCATTAATTATGCCAACTAGAAGGAAGTAATATGTATAAACCTGTTGGTTATATTTATATTAATCAAATATCACATTGCTGGTACTAAGTAAGTAGTGAGATAAACTTCACTAAATTATTAGCATCATCAATGCCAGATGAAGGTAGTCTGATCAAATGGTGTGTATGAATTTAACTGATCTTAGATATCAATAACTATTGAAAATTTTAGCCAAAGTAATGTTAGTTAGACATTGTCATTTCATATATATGATTTACATGTTTGTGTGATATCATTTTAGAATGGATTTCTTAATGTTACTCTTTATGTTCTTAGAAATCATACAACACACGAGTACTAACTTGTCTCTCTAGATTCCCACATCATCACTATATACTCATCTGTGAAGGGAGGGCTATTCCATGATGAGGGATTGTGTAGGGGATCGATTTTCCATGGTTGGCATGGAAATGTGCTTAAATAATCCTCTCCCTCTCCACAACAGTATTTATTTAGAGACTACACTTGAGATTGCCATAGATACTGGAGTTTAGGGAACTCATTCTTCATGGAGCCTTGTATCTTGTATTATATTTATTATTATTGAAACATTATCTAGTGGGGATGTTATAGTGTTTCATTTTTATTTTGACTAAGGAATTTGCCTACTCCCCAAAGTAGGTTGTAGGGTCAAAAGTGTTTATGAAGCTTTAATTATGTCACCTAGGAGATGCCCTCTCTTAAGCCCATGAAATTGGCAATAGATTCTTCATTTTTAAATGTATCAAGAATGAGATCTTGTTCTTGTTAGTCCCAATCAATAAGGTTAGGATAATGGAGAGTGAGGGGAATGGTAAGAACAAAATAAATGGTGAGGACATAATAAGTGTCAAACATGTTAGTACTGGTGAGCTCATTGTAAATACTATAAAAGGACTATGTGTTGTTATTGTGAACATCATCTTTTCATACACAAGGTGGATCTTTATGGTGATAGGTGGGTATAACCTTAGGCTTGTATCTGAGACATTGATTCTTGTTATGTTTGATAGGTATAATGGGATTTATTCTACCTTGATATCTTGCCCCCAATCCTTTGCCTTTCTAAGCATTATGGGCCATGATTTAATTAGGGACATGATATATTTTGTTTGGAAAGAAAAAAAGCTAGATCATCATTTTATAGCCTTAAATCATCTTCTATTTTCAAATCTTATTGATTAAAAGCTTTTCTTGGAAAAAATGGAAGAGGTTTGGTAAGAGAATATGTTATTCCCTTCTAGCACCAATCCATCTTGGGATGACCATATGACTTAGGTGATCTTGGTAATTTAAACATATGAAAAGTATCTTCTAGACTATATGTGCCCAAACCTTTATCATTAATATTGACATGAGAAGATTTTAAGATGGGTTTAGAAGAAAAAGCTATGAGTGTATTAGGATCCACATAATTGGGGAGAAGTTGTTCATATACCACTTGTTTATCCTTTTTAATTAGAGTGATAAAAATAAAATAATAAGTGTAATGGAAACCTTATGTTTATAAATGTTTGAAAAATTGGTAAGGTTGCAAATCCCCTGTAATAGTTACCTTCATTCCAGCATGAGGGAACTTAATGCATTGATGTAGAGTAGAAGGCACTGGGTGCATCTTGTGAATCCATGGATGACCAAGAATAAAATTATATGGTAGGTCCAAATTAATGACATGACATAATGTACTATGGATAACTAATACCACCATAATAGGCAAATAAATGGTACCAGTTGATTATTGCTCGATGTTGTCATATCCTTTGATAGTAACAATGTCATTCTTTAAATTCACTGAAGTGTATCTAAGTCATATAAATAAATTCAATGGAATAATGTTGAGACATGATCCATTATTTATCAACACTCTTTTGATCTTGTGATCAATTATTATGACATCAATATACAAAGAATTTATGTGAGAATCTCCCAAATATGATATATCATTTTGGTCAAACACCAATTATAGACCAAGAGACAATGCCCAACCATTACTTGAAATTGATCTAATGGGATATTTCTTAGTTGAGAATTACATAATAGATCTAAAATAAAAATTTGTGTTCACATTTTTGTTTAGCTGATCTATATGGTCACATGGTTCCTTTACAGGATGTACATAACTAGATTTTAAAAAGGATTTGAATGAGGATGTGAATTTTGATTAGTAGAAGGAGGAAGATGCCCTTGAATGGAAATATTGGCATGTTGAGTTGTGAAAGTATAATATTGATTAGGAATAAAAGGAATGAATTAAAGGGTTCTTGAAATAGGAGCTTGAAGATGAGAATCATAGGGCAAAGGAAATCCTAAATTAGATGGACCAACTCTTAGAATAGAAGGATTGGCTTGCTAGAAATTATGGGAAGTGACACAAGGATTGATAGTAATAGTAACAACATGATGTTACATAATTCATCCCACTATATTGTAATCATAAGGAGTGACATGATAATCAATATTATTAGTTTTTGACTCTTAATTCTGATTATGACTATTAGTCATCATTTGATCATTTTGATCACTAATATGCTAAGGGAATGGATTTTGGTATATTCCCATGTCTTGGCCATTGTTAGAATATGATGCATTATTTCATAGTTGTACACATCTGTGAATGGAATGCCCTTTGATGTAATGATATTCATAATACTCATGATCCCTATACTAATCTAGTTTAGGTTGAAACTCATCAAAATGTTTGGTGTTCATCCATTTAATCATATTTATATCCATAAGTTTATGAAACACATTTTTAATAGGCTCCCCTAATTTAGAAAATGGATGTCGATTAAACTACCCTCTTGGAGGACGCTGTCTTTTCAAACTAATTGGCTGTAACTAAGCCGCCCTATGCATTGATGGTGATTGAACTGTTTGAACATGTCGTGCCTCCATGAATCCATTACCCACCATATTATTATTACATTTGAATTACTTGGGTTTATCTACCACATTTTCTGGATTGGATGTTGAAGCTTGGTTCTGATTTTGATTTTGATTCTAACTTTGATTCTGATTGGAAGATTGATCTGGAGTCTAATTTGAAGAATATATTTTAATAAATCCTCTACCTATCAATGCTCTCTCTATTTGAACCCATTTTTTGATAACATCATCAAAAGTTTTTGGAAATTGTAATATGAGATTGAGAGCAAACTCAAAATTTAGATTCTATATGAAGATATTGGTCAACTTAATGTCTGGTAGTGTATGTGGATATCTAATAGCTATTAAATACCATATCTTTAAGTAAGCTAAAAAAATTTCCCCTAACTTTTGATTGATATCACATAAATTGATTGTAGTTAATTCATATTGTATGTTATTTAAAAAATGGTTGACAAATTTTTTAAATAAGTCATCAAAAGTTAGAAAAAAATTATGTGGCAGATATGTGAACCACTGTAATGCAAGTCTAGCTAAACTTTATGAGAAAAAATGAAGTAAGATGTTTCTATCATAACTGAGCTCACGACAAGCCACAAAGAACAAGCTTAAATGCTCTCTTGGATATCCATTTCCTTTATATTTATCAAATTTTAGAATATAAAAATGAGATGACAAAGGTATATTGAAAATACTGGAATCAAATGGGTATGAACAAATGTGATCCATATTGTATTTTATATTCTAATTTGTACATTGTAATCCTAATATGGTATCTTTGATTTCTTGTAATTCCTAAACGAGGAGAGTATTTTGGGAAGTGGGTTGAAGATTATAAGACTATGCATGGTATTTTGTATTTGAGGGAATTTATTATTGATTTATATTAGAATAAGGAATGACAACATGTTGTTGTAGTGGAGGATGTTGGAATTGATTGTGGTTAGACCATGGAATGGAAATACACTATTGTGTAGGAAGAAGTTGTGTTTGATTTTTTGTTGATTAATTGGCACATATTGTCACATATTAGATAAGACTTGATGAAAATTATAAGGACCTTTAGACATATTGTATTGGGGTAGCTTTAAATGTGATGGAATAATTTATGGCTCAATGGGAATATGTTGTAAAGGAATTTGCTTAGACGACTTTACAAGACTAGACTTGTGCAGTACTTGATGGGATTAGAAAATGTTTGAAAACTTCTTCCACTATAGGTTTTTAAGATTATTCAAATACCTTTTGCTTAGGAGACATGGGTGATGAGGAAGTGAATCAACTATGGTCTCCTTTTCTTGCTATTCAATTTGAGACTCATTAATTAGATTAAGTATCAATGTATGAAGGTTATTAAGTACTTGCTCAACTTGTTGTAATTTTGTGATAAGAATAGGGGATACTGTGGATACAAAGTGAATCAACTATGGTATCCTTTTCTTTCCCTTTTCTTGATGTTTTTGGATTTATTAAGGGTTGAACCTCTTTGGGATTATGGCTAGGTGAGTGTGCATCATCAATCTTGTTGGGTGAATATTTTGTCAATAGCTGACTGATGAGCAAAATAGGTCTCTTCAACCACATCAAGAGAGATTAGTCAGCCAAATGTGTAGGTTTACTACATCAGAGGTGGACAAATATCTCCTCTCATCAAGTAGAGGTTCCCTATAAATATGTAGGGGCTATATATTATATATATAAACATAAAATAACACTCAGGGGTAAGACTAGACCATCGATCTCTCTTTTTTAGAGATGATGTTTGTAGACAAAGGAGAAATCTTGGTGATGATACTGAAGGCAATTCTCTTCTTTTAGAAGTGGTCTTGCAGTAGGGTGCAGGAGTTCTTTCAGGTAGTGACAAGTAATTGGTAACAAAAAGGGCACAATAATCAGCAGAATGAGGTGTAGCACAAAGTCTTCACCTTAGCTGCCCAAAGAGTGAAATACTAAGGATAATGGGGGCACAAAGTCATCCCAAGATCCTTTACATAGAAGGAAACTAAAAACACACACTGAGGACAACTATGAGAGCACAAAGTCTTTCCATAATTATCTTCAGGACATCTTCCTGATTACTTCCACTAGTTCTACTCGTTAAATTCAATAAACAAGAATATATTTAGGACACATACATAAGAACAATCTCCTAAAATGATACAAGCTATAATAGCACAAAGTCTAAAAGTAATTTGCTTTCTCATTCAGACAAAGTAATATGATTAACAATCTAAGATCAAAGTCTCAGTATTTGCCTTTCAATTTGGGCAAAGTTTTTCTTCTATAATGGAAAAGATCTCCCTTTGCATAATACAAAAGATTACAATGTATATCAGCCAAGAAAGGCTTGGCATTTTTTCCTATGGGATGGCCCACACTGCATTCAATGCCCTAAATGCATTTTTAGTTTTGTCTAGGGGGCCATGCTGGGAACAGTGCATTGCCTTAACTATGGCATGCCCATTCATCTTATATGTCTCCTCCTTAGCATGAGTTGTCTGGTCCTTTTCTTGATGTCTGTGTAGCTATCCATTTTGCCTTTACTTCATGGAAGAAAAATAGGCTGTCCTTGATTTGGTGTGCTCAGATGACCACTTGATCGACTGTTTCACCTACTAAAAATAACTTCCTTGTAGATATTTTTGATCCTTTTGTATTTTTATCTCTTCCCTATAGCAATTTGAGCTCTCGAGCTCTCTTTTCAACTGGTCACTTGGTTTATTTTTCAAGTTCTACGCCATATTAAAAAATTAATAGATATTCCATTACCTTAAATTTGACGTCTGTGGGGATGTCACTAGTTGCTATTTTTTTGAACCATGTTGAACCATGAACCTTTGAACCTATGAAAGTTCATTGATTTAATAGTTCAACAATTTATATGGTCTTTTTTGGTTGTTTGGTTCCATTTCTTCCTTGGTTTAATTGCTTTTTTGCTCTTTGGTTGAACCATCCCTTTGAACTGGTCTTCTGAAATCATCTGTTTCCTTCCTTTATCTGGAGCTTCTTTTGAACCATTGAACCTGCAAACCATTGAACTTTAAAATCTTTCAGTTCAAGGTTCAATTGGTTCATTGGTTCATTCTATCTCAGTGCTTCCTTTACTTTTCTAAGTCCCTTTTTGAAGCTTTCCCTTCGTCTTTATCAAGCCTTTGGAACACCCTGAAGGGAAGGTGTCACTTCGGGCTTTGAGAAAGGTATTTTTTTTGTGGGCGCCGAGAGCCCCCCACAAGGGTACTTACCCTTCAGGGTCCTTCAGGCGGCCTTTGGGCTTCAATTATTTTGGTGGGTCTTCAGGCTCCAATTCCTTCAGCCAAAATGTCTGAAGGAATTCATTAAATCTTCCTTTTCTGTTTTTATGCCAGGCTTTTGCTTTTCCTTTCGGGTGAATTCCTTCAGACATTTTGTCTGAAGGATTTTACCTTAGTCATTTTTTCATGGAGAATCCTTCTGAAGGAATTTTTTCGATCCATTTACTTAGTAGTTTCCTCAGACAAAAAGTCTAAAGGAAATCTTCTCTTTCAACCTTCTCTTTGATTCTTTGAACCAATGTTCCCTACCCTCTGTAAGGGAACTTGCCTTTAGTTCACTAACCTTCGCAAGGGCACTTGTTCCTTCAGCTTTGGGACAATCCCCTAAACCAACCGATTGAACTGACTGATTGAACCAACTTTGGCTCAATGATTCAACGGTTCAATCTTGCGTTTGAAGCATCTTTTCTTCTAAGTCTTTTGATTTCTTTGAACCAAACACGTTGAACCAACCGCTCATTGAACCTTTGAACTAAAATGGTTCAAGGTTCAATGGTTCAATCATCCCTTTGAAGCTTGCCAATGAACAATTTTTATTAAACCAAGGCATTGAACCAATCTTGAAATTGCCTAAGTTCTAGAAACTTGCTCCTTTGTGATAACTTGCCTGTTGAAGCCATTGAACCTATTGAACCTAATAATTCCTTAACTGATAAACTTGAATAACGAAGAATTTGAAAGCTCAGAACAATTTTTTGAGAAAGGAAGGGATAATTTTGGCCTGTAGGACCAAAATAGTTCATATGTTGTCCCAAAAATGAGTGACTCATTTTTTGGGAACAACAACTGGCTCTAGTTGGGGATCTTCTTTCAGTTGAAAACTTGAAACAGCTGAGGGGAGTAGAAACTAGAATCTCTAGTGCCTTGAAGTATGCCATTGGTATATGGAGTCATGCTACCCAAAAAAAAAAGGTGCTAAAAATGAAAATGAACAACATAAAATAGAAACATAGACTATACAAATATACATATGTATAGGTGAACTTATCTGATACTTAAAGAATTGAAGTGCTTTAGATGCTGCCCATTGTGAGGCAGAGAAAAGGGCGTGCCATCTTGATATTTCAACAGGAAGCTATTTTCACCATTGAGCTAATGGATAATAAATGGGCCCCTTTAAAGGGAGTCTAATTTCCCATGCATTCCCTTTGGTTCTCTTCTCTTATCCCACAACAGGACTTGATCTCCAATCTAGAAATCATGGTTTTTTGCTTTTTGGTTGAAGAGCTTCTTCACTAGACTTTGATGCACAATAATTTGGTCCACCACCATAGTTCACTACTCATCTAGCTTAGTCAAGAACATGATCCTCTTATCAATGGAGCTTTCATATGTCTAATCTTCGACTGCCTTAGCCAATTTCAATGCTGACAATTCCAGAGTGATTGGTATCTCATCATTGAGACCATAAAGAAGCTAAAAAGGTGACATACCAATTGTTCTCTTTGGTGTAATTCTATCTGCCCATAAAGCATCAACCAATGCTTTATGCCATGTTCATTGGTTGTCATCCACCAGTTTACAGATGATGGTCACCAGGTTCTTATTTCTTGATTTAGCTTGGCCATTCCCTTGCATAAAATAATCAAAAGAGTGGGAGAGTGTAATCCCATAGTAAAAATAGAATTAGGTAGTCTCTTGGGAAGTGAAACAAGCTACGTTGTATGTGACAATTTTGGTTAGGACCTCAAACTTGGAAATGATGTTCTCCTTGAAGAATTTGCACACTACTTCTGAAGTAACTGCTTGGTTGGGATAGCCTCCACCCACTTGGTGAATATATTTGTGGCTATGAGGACATAATCATGTCCAACACTTGAAGATGAGTTTATAGCACCAATAAAATTGATTCCCCATTGCTAAAATGGCTCTTCTATTATGAATGGCTTGAGAGGTAGAGAAGATAACTTGGGTCTTCTAATGAACTATTTTCATAGTTCACATTTTCTTACCCATTTGTATGCATCCTGAATCAAGGTAGGCCAATAATACCTAGCTCACAGGATCTGATGGGTAGTTACAGGAGAAAAAAAATGTCTTCCACAGGTCAAATTATGGAAGGACTTCAAAAGTTGGTTCTGCTGGTCTTTGTCCACACAGCGAAGGAACACTCCATCAAGGCTCCTCTTATACAGGCTATTGTCCCAGAGGACAAAATTGGCAGCTTTTAATTTGATAGTCCTCCTTTCTTTATGAGATAGATGAGTAAGACACTCACCATAAGTAAGAAAATGAGAAATATTTGAATACCACTCATTTGTGGTGGAGATAAAAAGGACTATTGGTGTCTCTTCAATTTCTTTATCTCTATGCTCTGTTTCCTCTGGTTTGTTGTCAGCAATCAATTGACATAGGCCCCTTCCCCACACCAACTTCATTGGTTTGATGACTAGATCAAACTCCTAGATTTTAGCAATAAATCTAATTGCCTCTTTTTGTCCCAAACTCCTACTGAGTTAATATGGATTTGACTGTGGTATCAGGAACAAGGGCAGTAGTGTGTGAATTCAGGATGTAAAAGCGAAAATGTTTCACTGCCTTCACCACTACATAAGCATACTTCTCCATGTTTGAATACTTCAGCTCATGATCTTTGAGAGGACAACTCATGAAAGAAATGGGAGATTCTACACCTTCTTGGTTCTTTTGAACCAAAATTGTTGAAAGTGTGTGCTCAGAAGTATAACTATACATTGTGAAATCTTTGTTATAGTCTGGACAAACTAGAATTAGGGCATGGGCAATATCTATCTTAATATCTTGGAATGCCAATTTGCCTTCTTCAGTCCAGCTAAAAGTGGCCTTTTCCTTC
The DNA here is from genome assembly GCA_037957365.1 of Torreya grandis. Taxonomy (NCBI): domain Eukaryota; kingdom Viridiplantae; phylum Streptophyta; class Pinopsida; order Cupressales; family Taxaceae; genus Torreya; species Torreya grandis. The sequence continues at coordinate 1,452,330 of JARHVA010000304.1, read as the reverse complement.
ATCATGTTTATAACATGGTGAGTCTTCTCAACAAAATTGGGGATGAACTTTAGTAAGAAATTCACCTTTCCAAAGAAAGAGTTAACTACAATCTTATTTGTGGGCAAAGTAAGCTCCTGAATGGACTTGACTCTTTTTGAGTCAATCTTTATGCCTTCTCAAGATACAATGTGTCAGTTAAGTTACCCCTCTGTTACTCCAAAAATAGACTTCTTGGGATTTAAAGAAATGCCATTTTGGTGACAACACTCCAGCACTTGTTACAAATGGTGTACATGGTCAGGGCGATGCTTGGAAAAGACTATTAAATCATCCAGGTATACTATAATGAACTTACCCATTTCATCTTTGAAAGATAGGTCCATTGCTCTTTGAAAAGTGGTGCCAACATTTATCAGTTCAAAAGGCATTCTTCAGTATGCAAACATGCCCCAAGGCGTGGTGAAGGTGGTCTTATGTTGGTCTGCTTCACTAAATTAAAATTGATTGTATCCTGAGAAGCCGTCTAGCATTGATAACATCTCTAAACTAGTCACTATCTGAAGGACTTGATCCATGATGGGTAAAGGATAGTTATCCTTTAAGGATGATTGATTTAAATTTATGAAGTCCACACAGAGGCAAATTTTGCCATTCTTCTTCCTTACAGGCACTATTTTGGCAATCCATGTGGAATGATGGATTGGGAAAATTATTCTAGCATTCAACATTTTTTATATTTCAAATAGAATAGTACCTGATATCTTTGGATTGTACTGCCTAGATTTTTGCTTATAAGGTACTGAATCACTCTTGAGAGGAATCTCATGGCAAATTTCTTTAGGCCTGAGTGACTTCAAATCATCATAGGAGTATGCTAGGACATCCATATACTGGCAGAGCAGAGCAGTGAACTTGAACTTTTCTTCTTGATTGCTGCATTTTCTAATGTTCACCAATTTAGGATTTTCCTTGGTACCTAAATTTACTTGATCAAACTCCTGGGAGGAGCTTGAATCTATTTGATGTTGTTTGATGAATCTGTCATGCCTGTCAAACAAATTTTCAAGGGAAACTAATCCTTTGGGAATTTTATTCCCTTTCAGCTATAAGAATTTCTCACCTGCATTCAAAATTGATTCAGGGGCTAGTTCAAGCTTCTGAGGCTCACTGCCTTCGAAATGAAGCTGTTGAAAGCTATTTTTTTGTTTCAAGAAGGCAATTATTTGATTGTCACCATTGAACACTTGCCAATGATTGGCATTGTCAGGCACACTTGGTCAAAATACCAGTTCAATAGTGTACCTGTCTCCTTTAAAATTAGGGTGAGTTACTAAGAGAGTTGCTGAAACAGCCAGTGCATTAGCTTGGTCATTGAATTCCCTAGGTATGGTAGAGATGCTGAAAGCATCAAAGCTTTCAATTTGATTCCAAACTAGATTGTGATAGTGGTGCAATCTCTCATTTTTGGTTTGATACAGGGTTCTCACCTGATAAACCACCAGTTCAACATTTCCTTTGGCATGAAGGAGTTTGATGCCTTTGTCTTGAGTAGCCCTCAATCCAAGCAATAGAGATTTGTACTCAGTTGTATTATTAGTATTACTGAACCGTAGTTTGTATGAGAAAGAAAAAAATTCTCCTTGAGGAGATATCAACATAATCTTGGCTTTTGAACCAGTAGAGGAGCAACTACCATCAAATTTTAGACTCCTCACCTCATCAAACACTAATTTTTCTTTAGATTATTCTTCGTTTAGACAGGGAGATTCTTCTACACTTGCACTGCGCTCCACCATTCTTTCTGCTATTCCATCTAAACCAATTTTTAGGTTGACACATTCGAGAATTTCATCAGGCACCTCATGGACTTCCTCCGTGGATAAAAAGTAATTACCCATGCCTAAAGACTCAAATAGAATTTGAGCTTCAGGCACTGAAGTTTTGGTGACCACATATTTTGCTTCCTTTTCAGGGATCAATCTATGCATTATGCCTTTGACTAGGATCCTTGCCTCAGACAGGTCCATGCTCAACTTGCCACCAACATCCCTGCAAAAATTTCACCCAAGAAGGATGCCATATGATGCTGGGACGTCAACCACTAGGACAGTCATTTTGATTCTCTTGTCTGGGAATGCTACAAATGCAAATTGGGCATCCTTGATTTATCCCAGCAGTGGTACTTGCTTGTTCTCCATGGATAAACATCTCCCAAATGTCTTGGTTAGTGTGAGACTAAGAGATTCTATCTCTTTGGCAGGCATGACATTGTCTGAAGCTCTAGAATCAATGATGCAGTTGCTTAGCTTATTATTTCTAACTATTTTCGCTTTTTCACATTCAAAAGAAATAAGAAACTAAGATAATGGTCAGGGGTTTGTATGTACCCGGATAAAGTTTGTGCACCATATCCAGACGATTGAAGGAGCTCCTCTTTGGCTGTGGAGGATGACACCTATAGAAGAAAGAGACTCAAACACGGAGATTGTTAGATAGAGATAATGTGGACTACCAAGTGATACACTTGGTCCCAGAAGTGCAAAGACTACCTTGAGGGATGACAGTCCACTAGTTGATAAAAAGAGTGTAAGATAAAGAGAAATAATGAAAGACTTAAAGAAATAAAAATAGATAATGCATACCTAATTCCTTGCAATCTATCTTCCACAATTGCCGACGCCGGTTAGTCTGCCATCATCAATTGTCAATGTTGTCGATGCTGGTTAGTTTGCCATCATCAGTTGGTCAATGTGTTGACGTCAATTATGCTACTGACATTGGTAGGGGTAGTGGACTTTTGGATGGGTCTCAGGTTGTGTCTTTGGTCGACAGAGTGGTCTGTGGTAGTCAGAGGGACTGTGCAGGGTTGCAGGATAATAGATAGGGTCTTAGGAGGGACAAGGGGTAGAGGATAGGTTGTCAAAAAGGGTAAGGATATGGGGAAGGCTTTTCAGCCTTTTTGGGAAGGAGGTTAGGTCTAGTCTGGTTGATAGCTGGGTCTGGTTGATAATATTACTTATAAGTAGTAACTAAAGAACCAATTACTAATATATTCTAAATAATGAAATGAAATAGAAGAAGAAACTTAGCTCTTGATTGCTGAAGGAGTGTAGAAGACTTGTTGCTGATGTCGCTGATGTAGAAGAATTCTTGCAATGTTTCAATCAGGGGTGAAATGATTGATGCAGAGTTCTTATAGCCTGTGATGCTTGGTGTGCGTCTGGGAGAGGGAGAGAGAGAGGGAGGTCAAAGAGAATTAGCATTCGGGTCTGTGATTGATTCAAAGAGAATTCGGGGAGGGGTCGAGAATTTGCCTTCAGGCCTGTCTTAAGCAACTGACGTCAGTGATCCCGTCGGCATCGACCGATTGGTAACCGACGTCGACAGCTAGAAGAATGGAAAAAAGGCTATTTTAAGCCTTTTGACCGTTCCTTCGTCTGCCGAGTTTAGTGGTCATGGTCAAATGATCAAAGGTGGGTTTAATAGGCATGGGGATTAGTGAGAGAGTTGGAATGATTAGTCATAGGGTGATAAATGAGGGTATCCAAGGGTGAGGTGTCAAGGGTGATGTGTCATGGGTGAGGTGTCAAGGGAGGTGTTATTAATTTAAAATAAGTTATTATTTTAAATTAATAAGTGTGTGGGTTAGGAATGTGTTAGAAGTGGACCAAGGGGACCAAGGGGGAGTCGATCAAGGAGTAGACACAATTTTGGTGTCTACATTTGCCCCTTTTTGTCTTGTTGGTTGTTCTTGATGAACTGCAAGACAAAAATATGAGTAAGTTGCCCCAGGTATGGGATAAAGTTGTTTTCATCCTGTTGGTTGTTCTGATGAACTGCAAGACAAAAATAGGAGTCGATTGCCCCAGATATGGGATGAGGTATTCCCCCTCAAAGCGGGAGTTGAGGGAAGGTAAACTGATATCGGGTGCCGATTTGATAGATAGTGGATGAATATGGTGAAGTTTGAGTGTGAAAGCTGTAAAAGTTGAGATTGTGCATATACCACTTCATGTGATAAGTGGGTCAAATTGTCGCAGTCAAAGGTTGAGGAGTGATAAAATTGAAATAACTGGTCCCCAAGATTTAGTCGTAGCTGATTGGGTTATTTGATCCAAGCTATAGCTCCAATGACCATCGTGTTCCAAGTATCCCGGGCTCAGGAAGTGCTCCTAGAAAACACAAAAATGTCACAAGTAGTGGGGATCAACTTGCTCGTGATCCAATACTTGTGAGGGTCAAAATGTGGGTTGTAGACAATTTTGCTATCTATTCGTGAGGTAGTAGACATGCAATCAAAACAACTAAGGCAAAGTTGTCTCGAAAATGGTCGTGGTCTAAGGAGATAGTCGCGATCTCCAAGGACATTGGTTGAGGTGGGTTGAGATAGTTAGTCCATTAGATGGATGGATGAAGGAATGGCCGAGCTAACCTCAGACGACCCCATGTCAACTGAGTGCTACCTACATAGCCCCTATTGGAAGGGCCTCAGGCCAATGTAGTTCTCCCTAAAAAGGGAGGAAGAGGGTCGGATATGGATGGGGTCAGACTAGGTTAAGTCATGGTTAAAGGTTAAATGGTTTGTACATCAAGTAGATGAAAAAATGGATGTGGCTGAGCTAACCCCAGAAGACGTCATGTCATCTGAGTGCTGCCTACATAGCCCCTGTTTGAAGGGCCTCAGGCTAATGTAGTTCTCCCTAAAAGGGAGGAAGAGGGTCAGTTATGGATGGGTTGGACGAGGTTAAGTCATGGTCAAAGGGTGAAATAGTTTGTCCATCAAGTAGATGAACAAATGGATGTGGCCGAGCTAACCCCAGAAGATGTCATGTCATCTGAGTGCTGCCTACATAGACCCTATTTGAAGGTTCTCAGGCCAATGTAGTTCTCCCTAAAAGGGAGGAAGAGGGTCGATTATGGATGGGTTGGACGAGGTTAAGTCATGGTTGAAGGGTGAAATGGTTTGTCCATCAAGTAGACGAACAAATGAATATGGCCGAGCTAACCCCAAAAGAAGCCATGTCATCTGAGTGCTACCTACATAGCCCCTGTTTGAAGGGCCTCATACCAATGTAGTTTAGGTTGGTTGATAGGTTGGTTTGGTCAAGTTATAAATGATGAGGGTATGATGATGTTATAGCCTTTTCCATAGTACGTGATGGTGTATTCTGTAACATTGGTTGAGTGGTCTTTTCATCCCCTAGCAATTTTCCATATTCGTGATGGATGTATGCTAAAAATGAAATGAGTCGATTTATACTTCAACAAGTAATGGTTTATGCTTAACATAAATTGTGTGTGGTTGATAGTTTCCATGTGTATTGTTGTCCATATAAACTATATGAAATGGACTATGATAATGGACTATGAGAATGTTAATGGTCTGAAAAGGGTTGGGTTGGTTTGGATTGGTTGTATGTGACCAAAGTGGATAAGAAGTGAAAGGTGCATTGCTCTTTCATTAACAAGGACCAGAATGATAGCATAGGTAGGGGGTTTTTAGAAACAAACGCCCCATTCATGCATTACGTTGTTGACCATTGGTTGTGTTAGAGAAGTAGTTGAATCACTTGACATTAAAATGAGCTCGAAATCCCTTGAGTATGTGATGTGATATGTTAGGATAGGGTAACCCTTTTTTAGTAGGGATAACTTTGCCCCTTTTTATAGGAGACCTTGAAAATGACTATAAGTCAAGTCCATGACACATTTTTTTTTTGGTAGACTGATCAATGCAGGAAGTCTACATAGGGATGTCATTTTGTGGTCATTTGTGAAGCTGATCGATGCCGACAGCTTCTGAGAGAGTGTTGTTTGTAGCAAGATTTTAGGCATAGCCATCCTTCAAGGGAGTGGTCTATATTTTTACTTTATATATTTTTGAGGGCTTGTGAATAGCTGCCCTTCAAGGGAGTAGTCTATTAGCTACATCAATGATGATACAACTGTCCTTCAAGGGAGCAGTCTGCATTTAGAGTTTATGACCTTTTGATATTTAAACATCCCAATTTTATATTTGACAGAATTTGTAGTTATGGACAAGACCATAGAAGTTTTAGGGCTCCCTTTTATTAGGACAAAGCATTCATACTTTATAAAAAGGTTACATAGGGTTTGCTTTAGGGAAACAGGGTTGAAAGGAATGAGGATGAAGATGATGGGGATTGCTCAAGGGACGAGCTCAAGTTAAATGTCGAGTGAACGAGTACTCGACTAACATAAGAATGGTCATAGATGCAAGGCATTAAGGGGCTCAAGTTCTAGTTGGCCTTCAAGAGAAGATAGATGATAAGTCCTTGATCCATACTTGTGTGTTATGATGTAAGGTTCGAGCCAATTAGGAGCAAACTTGCCTCATTTACTTCGTTCCATATTGGTCATGTGTTAAAGATGATTAAGAAGTTGGTTGATGTTTGGTTGATGCTTGGTTGGGGTTGTGATAGCCAGTATAAAGTCGAATTCCCCCAGTCACTTGTGACAGGGACAATGTTTTACACCCATTGCGAATACTCAATGGGTTGGATAAATGAGACGAAGAGAAGATGATGAAGCTCCTCTTAGACAAGGATTGCGATGCAAGGATGCATCTTGCAAAGCTTTTGCCTGATATGCTTAGTTTAAGAGAGCGAGATCATGATCTTCCAAGTTGGAGGCTAGTATCTCAGAATTAGGGACGGTGATGGAGGCAATGATTGGTAATGATTGGACTAAGGTAACCAGTGGTTGGGGGTCTTCAGATTAGACCTCCACTACCTATAAGGCTTTGATTAAGGCTTGTTGATGTTGTAGAGAGCTTTAAATGAGGTCATACAAAGATGTCTTCACAGGGGTTTGGTGAAGTTGTTTCACTATGGGGTCATGAATTGGTTTCAAAAAAGTTGGTCGAGATGTGCCCAAGATTAAAACCTTAGGTTTTGATGGTTGAGGGGGGTTGATGAAAGGATATGTTTAAGGGAGAGAAACCTTCTCTTTCCCTTTATCCTTCATGGTTTGTGACATGGTGGCCACATTGATGGTGTTGATTTCAAATAATGGGGTTGAAGGGGGTAGAGAAACCACAGTCTTGCATTGAGATCCTGATTTAGGTGATGAGGTTTGAGAGGTATATGATGGTGTCGATGGTTTGTTGAAAAAGTGGTAGAGAGGATCCTTAGTGAAAAGGGTGTCCTTTTTCAAGTGTTGATGAATGACAGCTTTAAGAGCGCAGCAACGCTCAGTGTCATGTCTAGGTGTGTGATGATAGGCACAAAATTTAGTGTCATTGAACCAATATGGTTTTGATCCGAGGGTTGATGAGTGTGAAGGTGATGAGGTTTGGGAGGCACGAGATGATGTTGGAGATGTGTTGACAATCTGCTCAATGAGAAGGGTGTCTTTTTCCATGAATTGGTGGATGACAACATTGAGGGCACAACAATTTTTAGTGTCATGCCCAGGTGTGCGATGATATTGGCAAATTTGGGTGTCATCAAACCATAATGGTTTTGGTCCGAGAGGTTGAAATGGTTTGATCAGTGGGAGAGTGATGCTAGAAGTTTGTAAAAGTCAGTGTAACAGCAAGGTATAAGAACCTGCTAATGGGTCTGCATGTTGTGTTGCAGTAAAAATTGACAACTTCTGTTTAGATGTTGTTGAGGGAGTGTTTCATACCATCTTTTTGTTTGGTGGTGTAGCCAGATGCGTAGATGACACTTTCGTGGTAGGAGGCGTTGGATGTTTTGAAGGAGGTATGTTTTTGTTAGGTGTTGGTAGTAATGGAGGTGATTTGTTTTTGTTATGTATTGGAGTAGGGAGCACTCCTATTAAGGTAGAGGGATGTGGGCCCAAAATGGAGGGCAATGATGATGGTGGAGGAAGAGTTCTCTGACGGGGTTTAGTAGCCTTCTTTTGTTGGGTGCGAGGACTACTATTGTGGGGGGTAAGGTTCAAGTCTACCCTCACCAGATCTTCTTCGACCGAAGTGGGTGAGGTGGTGAGTTCCTCTCTCGACAGAGAAGGGATTGGAGATTGTGGCTCTTTGAGAGGGCAGAGCGTAGGGATGGTGATGGCTTCAGTGTGTGGTTGAGTAGCGGGGAAGGTATGATCCCCCATTGATGATGAGAAGGATGAAGGCAAGGCTACCGGCATCGGAGTCACCAAAACATCCTCCAATATGGGAGAGTTCACAGTTGACTCTCCTTCATGTGAAAGAGGGCTGGACAGAGGAATATCCTCTATTGGTGGAGGACAAATAGGAGAAGAAGGTTCTTCTACCCGTGGTGGACTAATAGGTTGACTAACCTCTTCAGACTGTGGGAGAGGTTGGTTAGGCATAAGAGGAGAGACCGTGTTGACCGTGCGTATATTACGCTCTTGAGAGTCATCGGCCATGGTCTGAATGTTATTTTGGCTAGGGGGATGGTTAGGAAAAGGTTGTCTAAAGATGTCTAAGTTTTGGTTTTCTAGAGCATTTAGGTTATCCAAAACAAGATCCCCCTTGTCTAACATGTCATGGACAATGTTTTTGAAAGTTTTGCAGTTGTTTATGTCATGGCATTTGACACGGTGATAATGACAAAAGTCATTTTCCCTATACCATGTAGGGATGGCTTTTGAGGGGTCAAATTGAGGTGGTCAAATTTGAGGGAGATTAAGGACCCCCTGCTTGACCAATTTATCCAACACTGAAGTGTATGATTCTCTTATTGGAGTATACTGATGCTGTATGTATCGTTGTTGGAATTGTTTGGTGATGCTTTGTGATGTGAAAGGTTGAGATTGGTTGTTTGTTGTCGAAGATGATGGCCTAAAGACCACAACATTTGCCAATCCCTTGGAATTGGGATTGGAAGAAGAAGATGGTTTGGATGAAGAGTCATTTGGTTTGGCATTAGTGTTTTTACTATGCAGTTTGACTTTGTCCTCTTCGACCGCATGGAATTCAAGCTTCCTAGCCATGGTGAAAGCTTTGTCAAATGTGCAGAATGTTTGGACCCGCAAAGTAGATGAGATATGTTTGGCACACGCTTGTGAAAAGAGCGCAATGAGCTCAGGTTGAGGTAAAGAAAAAGAGAGTTGGTTGATTAAACTTCTCCATCAAGCAACGAAATCAGCTATGGATTCATCATCAAATTGTCTGATAGAATATAGGTCTATGATGGAGACCTTTTTAGTTATGTTAATTGAAAAGTGGTCAAGAAATAATTGGGAAAGTTGATTGAAAGAAAAGATAGAGTGACTGGTAATAGAACTATACCAATCGAGGGCAACACCAAAAAGTGACATGGGAAATGTGCATAGTAACAATGCATCATCATGTGCTATAAGGTAACAAGCGTGTCTAAACACTCGTAGATGTTGCTGTGGGTCTTCCTTACTCTAGAAATGAGTAAACTTGGGAAGTTCCCACTGGCTAGGATATGGTTAGATTGGGATTGAAGGATGAATGGGTTCATTACAGATTTGTTCATATGAGAGAGCATTTCTTGAACCAGAAATGGATGCCTCAAGATTAGACATCTTATCCATCAATATCTTGATTAGATCGGATGACAGATTTACAAGTGGGGCACCCCCTAGGTTGTAAGGTACCTAGAAGGTGTTAGGAGGGGCATATGACGTAGTTGGTTGCACCTATATAGGCGCAAAATATTGGTAACTAGTCATAGGGGCTGATGTTGAAGTCAGGGGTAGTTGTGTCATAAAGCTAGAGGGCACAACTTGACTTGATGTTGCCAGAGGTGGTTGGATGGTGGCAACATTAGGCAAAGGATGAGTAGCCACCCTGGTGTTGATGGGGGCAAGAGTAGGTGGGATGGAGACAATTAAGTTTTAGAATGGTGTAGAACTTTGTTGAACGGTTTGTGGTTGAGGGGGTACCAAAACCCAACTGGAGGTAGGCCCAGAAACAGAAGGAGAGGCCACACTTTGAAGATTGGTCCTAATCGGGTTGTTAGTTGAGGCAATGGCCTGGGTGTCTATGGGTTGAATTACGGAGGCAGTTGATACGACTGCCATCTCAACTAATGAAGTTGGCATCCCATAAACTGGGTTGCCTGAAGAGTCTCACGTTTGACTTCTTGTGAGATAGTGCTAAAAGGCCTTGACATTGAGGTCAAGGAACCTTTTAAAGTCTTGGTCCCCTTCAGGAACAATATGGGGTTGAGTCGGGGTTGGTTGGGTAGGAGTTCGTTTAGTCTCTGAATGATACTCCATTAGAGGACTTGATATAGAAGGTGAATGCGGGAGTGGTTGTTGCCTTGCATGGTCAACAAGAGTTTTGGTTTGACTATGTGTCAAAACCATCCAAGGCAAAAGGGGGGTTTAGGTTCTGAAAACTGGATTGTTCAGCCTCAGAATACTAGAGTGTGGTGTTTTTGACAGCAAAAAGGTCAAGTTTTTAGCTTGCTATTTTGAGAAGAAAGATTTTGACAGTGACCGACGTCAGTATTAAAACTGATGCCAGTGAGAAAGTTACCGATGTCAATCAGATAACCGATGTTGGTGAAGATAAGTTGCCGACGTCAGTGGAAAAACTGATGTCAGCTACTGTGTATTTCTAGAAACTAAAATTTTTTGGAAGAAAGAAGAAAGTCTGAGTTGTTCTTGGAGCTTAGAATGCGACCTCACTAGCTCAAAAAACCATATAGAGACAGAAAAATAGATGAAGACAAGCAAACCCTAAATGTTAATTCCTAAGAATAAATTTTAGAGTCTTGTTGGATTATGCCTTAGAAGAGTGTGTTTGGGAAGTTGGATTTTAGAACGGGTCTTAGAAGAAGCAGTCTAAGGTTGGTTTCGGGTCAGTTTTGGTGCTCAAGATCTGTATTAGGTTTCGTATGTGGCCTGGTGCTAAGGTGCGAGCTCCCATCACTTCATGAGCCCAGAGATAAGCTGGGTCACTTAGCTAGTATATACTTCCCCTAGAGTTTATACTCTGCCAGAGAACAGAGTGGGCTCTCCCCTTGGTAGTAAAGTCTAAGTAGGATTACCAGGAAGGGTAAGGTATCTGCTAGGTGATGAAATCCTAGTCGGACCTTGTCTCAGGTATGTTTAGATGTTTGATTGTGAAAGTGGTCTGGATGTGTAACATAAGTGCACTACGATTTATTCATAATGTGTTTTTAATTACTAGATGTGAGAGCTAAGTATGCATTCAAGTAGAAATGAAATGCAATAGATTTTAAGCCCAAATTGAAATGTGTGTTTGGATGCAGACAAGTGAGAAGAGGTTTAAGAGTATGAACTTCACTACTCTAAGATGTAGGAAAGAAAGAAAAAAGAAGCATTCTTTTTGACTTGCTAATGGTTTCATTTCAAAATAAAGAGATAAAAGGAAAGGAAGGATGCAAGAAGAGAAATTTTCCTAATGCACCTACATGAAAGTTTATTTTAGAAGAAAATGAACCCAAGGAAAACCTTAGGGTCCCACCGGGCGTGCCAAAATGTTTCTAACTATTTTCGCTTTTTCACATTCAAAAGAAATAAGAAACTAAGATAATGGTCAGGGGTTTGTACGTACTTGGATGAATTTTGCGCACCGTATCCAGATGATTGAAGGAGATCCTTTTTGGATGTGGAGGATAACACCTGTAGAAGAAAGAGACTCAAACATGGAGATTGTTAGATAGAGATAAGGTGGACTGCCAAGCGATACACTCGATCCCAAAAGTGCAAAGACTTCCTTGAGGGATGACAGTCCACTAGTTGATAAAAAGAGTGTAAGATAAAAGAGAAATAATGAAAGACTTAAAGAAATAGAAATAGATAATGCATACATGATTCCTTACAATCTGTCTTCCACAGTCGCTGATGCCAGTTAGTCTACCGTTGTCGGTTGTCAATGTTGCCGATGCTGGTTAGTTTGCCGTCGTTGGTTGGTCAATGTACCAATGTCGGTTATGCTGCCGATGTCAGTAGGGTCAGTGGACTTTTGGATGGGTCTCAGGTTGTGTCTTTGGTTAACAGAGTGGTCTGTGGTAGTCAGAGGGTCTGTGCAGGGTTGCAGGACAATAGACAGGGTCTTAGGAGGGACAAGGGGTAGAGGATAGGTTGTCAAAAAGGGTAAAGATATGGGGAAGGCTTTTTAGCCTTTCTGGGTAGGAGTTGGGTCTGGTCTAGTTGATAGCCGAGTCTGGTTGATAATATTACTTAGAAGTAGTAACTAGAGAACCAATTACTAATATATTCTAAATAATGAAATGAAATAGAAGAAGAAACTTAGCTCTTGCTTGCTGAAGGAGTGTAGAAGACTTGTTGCTAATGCCGCTGATGTAGAAGACTTCCTACAATGTTTCAGTCAGGGGTGGAATGACTGATGCAGAGTTCCTGTAGCCTGTGATGCTTGGTGTGCGTCTGGGAGAGGGAGAGAGAGAGGGAGGTTGAAGAGAATTAGCATTTGGGTCTATGATTGATTTGGTGAGAATTTAGGGAGGGGTCAAGAATTTGCCTTCAGGCCTATCTTAAGCAACTGACGTCGGCGATCCCGCCGGCATCAGCTGACTGGTAACCAATGTCGGCAGCTAAAAGAGTGGAAAAAAGGCTATTTTAAGCCTTTTGCCTATTCCTTCATCTACTGAGTTTAGTGGTCATGGTCAAATGGTCAAAGGTGGGTTTAATAGGCATGGGGATTAGTGAGAGAGTTGGAATGATTAGTCATAGGGTGATAAATGAGGGTATCCAAAGGTGAGGAATCCAAGGGTGAGGTGTCAAGGGTGATGTGTCATGGGTGAGGTGTCAAGGGAGGTGTTATTAATTTAAAATAAGTTATTATTTTAAATTAATAAGTGTGTGGGTTAGGAATGTGTTAGAAGTGGACCAAGGGGACCAAGGGGGAGTCGACGAAGGAGTAGACACAATTTTGGTGTCTACACTTATGACCATTTATTAACAGGGAAACACATAAAGGCTCTATTTTCCCAGGGGCAATAGTAGGAGTAATGACAAGATTGTTTGGGATGGACATATTCCTTGGGGGATCATGAGTTACCTTCTTAACATATTGTCTTAAAGGGGTGGTTTGATTCCTCACACATTGAACCAACTTATCTAACTGCTCAGGGTTGGACTGTAGGAATTTAAATTCAGACATTTGAATTTTAGTTTTCTTTATATGGTCAATTATATCAAATATTTGAAATAAACTAGGTATAGAGGATGGGAGTTCATCCTTTTAGTTTTTGTGAGGGAGAGGATTGGTCTGTGAATTTGAAATAGAAGGCACAGGGATGTTTGATGTACTTACCTTTCTTGCAATCACTGGGTCCTTTGGCTGGAAAGGTAGAGTGGTTCCCTGCTTAGCAATTAAAACTGTTGGTTGAGGTCACTCCTCTATTTGTTCTTTATTAGCTTGCTGGGCTGACTGATTCTTGGATTGGGTGAACACAACGTATGATCCCTCAGCTACCTTACCTTCACTTTTGGGTTCATCTTGGTAATTTAGGAAACTAATGTTAGAGTCGCTAGCTAATTCTTCTTCTACCTCTTTGAAGAGATTAACATCATCTTCTAGATTCAACTCAGGCTAGAAGGAGAAATTTGATTTAGCTTCAAGATATCCCACTACTGAATTAGTTGGAGGTGCTTCAATAGCAAGGTTCCCCCATGGGGGAGGAAGACAATTCATTTGACCTTGATTCATGGCAGCATTTCCTTGGTATGACTGATTGGGGAATGTCTTTCCTGGTACATATCTATATGAAGGGGAAGATGACATTCCTTGTGCCATTTGCTTTTTGAGAGCCAACAACTCATTAGCTAGCTTTTACACCATTGGATCAGTGGTGGCTATAGGTGAGTATTCAGATGATGAAGAGGATTTACCTCTATTTGGATCTCTCCTTATCTTTCCTACCAAGATAAGGTCATCTTCTACCTCAGTTTCCAAATATTGAGTAGCGATAAGGTCTATGTGGCCGACACATCTCAATAAAGAACTCACTTCAAGTAGTTGTGAGTTGATGAAGAAGCATTTGAGATTCTTAGGTGTTGGCTGAGAAATGGTAGGGATCCAGTTCCTGAGCTTGTCAAACTTAGCAATGAAATCCCTCATAGGTTCATGAGGTTCCTTCTTCATCTACGTGAGCTAAGTCAGCAAGGCATGTGCATCTTCTGTAGGATTGAACTTGGCTTCAAATTTAGCTTTAAGAGTGTCCTAGTTAGTCACTAACCGAGACTGCACATGGTAGAACCAATTTGTAGCATATCCACTTAGTTGTATTTGTCTTTTAGTTGTTTTTGAAGTTTTTTACAACTAAAAATAAGGCCAAGGGGCCAAAATTTCAATCACACTTCGATTTAGTGCTATTAAATGGAACACTCATTTTAGTTAGATCTCTTAAGAGCCTTTTCACTTTATGTTTATTTTTTATTAGCTAAATTTCAAAGTTTGTTAGACTAGTTTCTTTATTTGTGGCAAATTAAAAACTATTGTGTATGCTCTTCTCCTGTTCCCTTTAAGGAACTTGGGTGACCAAAATCACTTAGATTATTGATGTTATTTGAAAACTTGTGTCAAAAATAATATCGCATATGCCTTCCCTAAGCTTTGAGTGACTTGGGTGACCCAAAAATGACCTCTAAAGTCTTTCCATTTTTCATTTTTTTTTTTTTTTTTTTAATGAATTTGCCTTGTGGGTGGAATTTCATCACCTCCCCATAAGTTCTTTAGGGGTGCATTGACCTAGAGTTTTATCTCCTAGAATCATACCAACCCCACTCCATGGTGGGGTATATAAATTTGGCAAACTGTTGGATGGGATAGTGGTGAGTGGTTAGCTTGACCATCCCAATGGGCACCTAGGCCATGTGGTGGCTAGACATCTGACTTCACTAAGTAATACATGACTAGAGTTACTATGAAAAGGAATAGACCCTTACATAGTAATCTAGGTGGTTTAGATTCAATTGACAAGATTTCACCCTTGTGTTAGCCACACTTGGGACCATTTCGTACATTCGATATTTATAAATTTTAGTCAAAAGCCCACTTTCCATATAATTTATTATCAAATATTGAGTGCTCCTCACTCTAAGTTTATGCCATGTATCAATGCTTTAGAGAAAGGGTGTAAAAACTCTACCTGTACCTATACTTTCATTTTTTGATTAACACTTAATTCCTCACAAGCATTGGTATATCGATAGAAACTTGGTAGAAGTTTTGCACACCCATGTTAGTTTTTAGATATAAGATGTGCCATTAATGCTGATAGGACCTAAGTTCCCCAAAGCTCTGACACAACTTGTCAGAATTAAGAGCACACATGATTACCATTGTATAAGCAACTTACACATGCGGAATTACACAGAAGAACAAATAACTATCAATGAGAAATAACACAGATAATGAGAGGCAACACACAATTGTATTCAACTCATTACAAAGGAAATTACAATAAAGAGATCACACTCTTCTTCCACCTCTGTGAGGCTTCCTCCTCAAGGGTTCCCAGTAATCTTCCCTCCTGAGTAATCTTCTCTTAATAAGTCACAACACACAGCTAACACAAACTGTTGTTCACCTCATTGTACATCTAGTACAACTGAGTACGAACTGGTACTCCAAGTAGATCTCACCATGATCTTGCTCCTTGATGTATTGCTGTCACCTTGGATCTTGCTCCCCCACCGATCTCCTTTTGACCCTTGCATACACACACCCCTGCAGACCAACGTGATCTTACTTATCACATGTAGATCTCCACCATGATCCTGCAACACCTTGCATATCAAACCTGATCTTACATACATGAAGAATCCTACTTGATTCCACCATGGGAAGAACTCTCCAAGTTCCACACTTGAGTTAGACACTTAACAATACAGCCCATGAGTCTATTATATAGATCTCATGCATACAATGATTAGACTTGCGGCTCAAGACTCGAACTAGTCTTCATCATGCAAATGACCTATTCAATTAACTAACTATTCATCAACAACAGTTCTGGAACCACCACAGGCAACTGACGTCAGTCCCTCTCTGCCTAGAGGTGACTGACGTCAGCTGATATCTTGTCGATGCCAGTTTTTGTACACTGATCCCTGACCGACGTCAGTTGTGGCCTGCCGACACCGGTGACTACATACTCAGCATCCTCCTTCTATTTGCATCAAGGTGAAGCTTTTAGCTCCACACCCTAACAATCTCCCACTTGGAGATAAATAGATGCACCTATACCTATACCAGTACTTTGTCTAATCTGCATCCTGGCTTGTATTCCTCTTCAAGATGAATCTTGAAGACTACCCACCGCACTCCTTGTGGTGTTAATCCTGTGCCTAAATTTCTTCATTCTCAGCTTACCTTCTTTTGCCATTGCTAACTCCCACTCAAATAGAAACCCCTGTGAGTAACCTGTAATCAACACACACTAAACAGATCTGGGCCATCTGTTAGTCAAACTCGCTCTGAGAACGTCCAACCTCACTCTGATACCATTTGATAGGACCTAAGTTCCCTAAAGCTCTGACACAAATTGTCAGAATTAAGAGCACACATGATTACCATTGTATAAGCAACTTACACATGCGGAATTACATAGAAGAACAAATAACTATCAATGAAAAATAACACAGAATATGAGAGGCAACACACAATTGTATTCAACTCATCACAAAGGAAATTACAATAAAGAGATCACACTCTTCTTCCACCTCTATGAGGCTTCCTCCTAAAGGGCTCCCAGTAATCTTCCTCCTGAGTAATCTTCTCTTAATAGGTCACAACACACAGCTAACACAAGCTGTTGTTCACCTCATTGTACGTCCAGTACAACCAAGTACGAACTGGTACTCCAAGTAGATCTCACCATGATCTTGCTCCTTGATGTATTGCTGTCACCTTGGATCTTGCTCCCTCACCGATATCCTTTTGACTCTCACATACACACACCCCTGCAGACCAACCTGATCTTACTTATCACATGTAGATCTCCACCATGATCCTGCAACACCTAGCATATCAAACCTGATCTTACATACATGAAGAATCCTACTTGATTCCACCATGGGAAGAACTCTCCAAGTTCCACACTTGAGTTCTACACTTAACAATATAACCCATGAGTCTATTATATAGATCTCATGCATACAATGATTAGACTTGCGGCTCAAGACTCGAACTAGTCTTCATCGTGCAAACGACCCATTCACTTAACTGACTGTTTGTCAACAGTAGTTCTAGAACCGCCATAGGCGATCGACGTCAGTCCCTCTCTGCTTGGAGGTGACTGACATCGCTGATATCCTACCGATGCCAGTTTCTATACACTGATCCCTGACTGACGTCGATTGTGGCCTGTCGATGCCGGTGACTGCATACTCAGCATCCTCCTTCTATTTGCATCAAGGTGAAGCTTTTAGCTCCACACCCTAACAAATGCTACATCTATTTTTCTTTGATTTACATGTGTGTTTTTACACTAAAACTATTCGATTATGTCATTAAATCAAAATAAGTCCAAAACTATCACATTGTCTTCACACCCCTTTAGCCTAAGAGGTGTTACTCTGTATGTTTCTATTGCACTTTTTGCTTTGGAGTGTTGTTCATAAACCATTTGTGTATCACTTTTTAAAATAGGGTATCATTACACTACCCATTTTGTCCCAAAAATTTACCTTGGATATTCTAGTCGAAAACCATCTGCCATGACATTTATTTGAAGGAGTGTTGTTACACTACCTAAATTGTTCCAATCTCTTTTCAAAATTTAAACTAAGTTTCAAGATATCATTATATTTCCCTTATTTTAAAACACATGATTATGTTGCCTATCTTGGTCTAACTCTTCTGCCTTAAAGCATTTGAGGCTTTTCACATTAAATATGAAATTCAACCTTTCAAAGTGGAAATCCTAAAGCAATCAGGTTCATGTCGAAGCCTCATTTAATTTGGGCTTTTGTTGTCTACCTTTTGTGTTTGCATTGTGTTACTTCGGTTGATTTCCCATTTGATCTAAAAGACCCATTACCTAGACTTAGTAGTTATTTTTTATTTTGTACCTTGTTTAGAGCATCTTTTGATCCAAGTTATTGCCATGCATTTTTTTTGAAGTTTATTGTGCCAAATTTTGAGTGTCCTAGTTCTATTGTTCCAAATAGTCTCTCTAGAATCAAAATTTGGAGTCTTAGTGAACCAATTATCGAGTGTCATCTGAGCCAATTATCTTAGTTTAGTTTGTTTTTGAGTCCTTGTTTAGGTTCTTTATTTCTAAGTCTAGGATTATTTTGTGCTAATGATTATAATCACCTTTGGGCAAATTTTTATTATCTTTTGATCCTAGTTCACAATTGTTCTACTTTGTCTAGACACTTTTGTCACTGATTATAACTGCCTTTGGGAAAATCAATACTTTAGCCATAGACAAGTTTGAGATTTTGTGTTACTTTTGCCATTGATTATAACCACCTTTTTGAAAATTAGTATCATTTTGTTAGATTGATCTCATATTTGTTTAGTCTTATCTTTGTCTAGTTTATTTATTTATCCCTTTGTCTTCTTTTACAGAGCTAAAGATCCTTTATTTTTAGACCTCAGTTGTTTGTTACCTTTAGACCTTTTTTTTTTCATGTGACCTATCCATGGATCTAAACATGCCTCATTACACACATAAATGCAACCATATATAATCGTGGCTATGGGAATTTTGTGACCATTAACCCTTTTATTCGTATGATGATGTAACTTATGAGACAGATCCTTATCTATATTATAACATCTCATATGTTGAATAAAGGCATGACCGTTTAGTGAAATATTTGGTAATTATGCTTCCTTATCTAGGCCAAAAGTTAGAGTAAATGATGTAATACCTTGCTCTAATGATTCTTAACATTGAACATATCCAATAACAAGAGCCCTACTATGTTACGATGCCAACACAAACCAACTATGACCCAAACTTGTTTGAACGCCATTTGTTAGAAAAAAAAGATGAAGTGCTTATTAGAGATATTAATGTAGGAGATAAGTTTCTACTATATTTCCCACATGAAAGTCTAAGTAATTTGATTAGAACTCCTAGTAATTCACTACAAATTTAACCATTTGAATAGGCATTGACTAATTATAGTTAAGATTTATTCCAAATGCCACAAAAAGACCAAAATGTACTTGCAAAGTGGAAAGGTATTATGGATGAACAAATAGAATAGGTGTAGCAAACATACCAAACCTATCTCAACCTAGATCATAACCTGAATGCAAGGGTTGTTTCTAGCATGTTTCTTATTAAGATAACTCCATCAATAGGCCAAAAAATAGATACCCAAGCTACAGAAGCCAAAACATAGACCCTTTTTATCCAAAGTATGTTGGTTGCTGATATGTATAATGTCTATATTTTGAAAAAAGATAATGTTGCTCAAATAGAAGACCACACCCAAAATGTTGTGAATAGCATGCAATTGCATTCTAATTAAAATCAAAGTGGGTTTAATTTACTACCAAATAATACACAAAAGATGACTTTGAATAATTCCATGAGTGGATTGCAATAGTAGGGAATAGGTATGCCTATTTCCAAAAATCAACAAACAAACTCCACTCCTCAATCAACTACTTCTTCAAATGTGATATAGGAGGCAATAAGCCAATAACATACCAACTTACCACTATAATAAATGTAGAATACTACACCACTTCCATAGATGATAATGAATGTTATACCATAACAAACACAAACCGATATACCTTGTTAAACACAAATGTTGCCTAACTAATAATATGTTCCTATTAGTTAAAAGTGCCAATTGGTCAAAAATAATAGTTTCCAAACCAACAACAAGTGTTGCTTCAACAATAAGTGCCTATTTAAAAAGTACCACTTCAATAACAAGTGCCTATTAAAAAATAAGTGTTCTCCAACATAAATTACCAATCCAACAATAGGTGTTTATCTAATAAGGAGGTTATTACACATAATAAATACCAAGTTCTAGGTAACAATTGAATTCCACCCAATGGGTATTACATGTGCAATATGGACCTAACTACCAACATCTTCAATAGTAGGGATCTAGTCAGCAACATGTTCCCTATATATAAAAAGGTTAAACAAGTAAGCACCAACTTCCTTCCCAAGCCCAAAAATACCAACATATTACATAGAGCCAAATACCATTACCACAACCAAAATTCACTAGCCAAGGTTATGTAGTCAACTTGATCAAAATATGTTTTAAAAATAGTGTACTCCATACCCATAGTATAACCCTAATACATAGATACACATACCTAGTCATCCAGATAATTCAACTAGCATCCCACAATATACCTATCCCGATTAGGGTAATCCATCTTTGACCACACAACTTTCACAATAGCAAGACACTCCTAATTTCCTTGCCCTAGAATTAAAATAGATGAAAGATGTAATTCAAGTGATACAAGTTGGAAAAAAAATGAAGAAATTCAAATTGGAGGAGATATGATCTTACCAATTAAACACAGAGTATCTATAAATGCCATTTTTACCTAGTTATGAATCACTTAAGTTTGACAAATACAAAGGCAAATGTGACCCTAGAGAGGTTTTGAATGAATTATTTATTTCCTGCCAATCAGTGGCCTATAGTGATATATACCTGATTCTACTCTTCTTGAGGAGTTTAGCTAGACAAGCTTTAGAATGGTTATGGAAATTACCAAATAACTTTGTACCCAACTTTCATTATCTCTCATATAAGTTTGTACAACACTTTTCATATAATATCAAGCATGAGATTATTGTTTTGCATCTATGCCAAGCTAAATAAAAGACTAGTGAGAGATTCAATGCATACTTACAATGTTGGAGAGCCCTAGCAAGCTAGTTCACTCATAATCTTCTAGATAAATAGTTGGTTGTTATATTTATTAGGAGCTTACATAGTGAGATATCCCATCATCTCACGCTGTAATATGCTCATACATTCAAAGAGGTTATAGTGAAAGGAATACAGATTGAGAAATCCCTTATCAACAAAGGCATAATAAAATTATCTTCTTCCAATTAGAACCAAAACCAAAATAAGGGCCAAAACCATAATCAAAACTAAACTCAACTACTAGCTCAATGCCACTTAAAGCCAACAACAATGAAATACCTAAACCCTATAACCACAATAAGAATGCTGTTGTCATTGGGGTTATTAAATATTGCCATGTTTAGATGGTGAAAACAACCACCCTCCAATAACGAAAACAACAACTATCTATTTATTTCTACCCATTCAACAACCACCCTCCATACATTTAATCAAAACCTACATAAAACCATCTACCACCAAAACCAAAACTAATTTCAAGCCCCTCTTTCAAGGAGGGGACCACCCATTTCTTGATAATTTAGTGACCTTGGTGAGCCTATTGAATTTGTGTTTGAAATATTGGTTTAATAAAATATGATCAATTGGATAATACTAATGTCATTTCCTATGGATTTCCTTTCTTTATTGGTATAAGGAACATGAATTTTATGAGTACCATCATGTTAGAGGACATTCTATAAGAAGGTGTATCCAAATCCAACCTCTGATTGAGAACATGCTAGAGAATAGATAGATAAAAAGAGATACCCATGCTCCTAAAAACAATTGTAACTTAGGTATCTACCATAATCCATTTCACAAACATAATAATAACAACAACCAACAATAGTACCAATAATAACAATAACAACAACAAAGAACTCCACCAACACAACAATGATAGAATGGTCAGAACTAAGGGCATAATGATCAAGCCAACCAAGGAGGTCATCATGCCATTACGTATACCTATAATAATATTGTAGGACATGTTTTAGGTGGTCATGTTTCCACCATCACTATCAACCCTAGACCAATTACAAATAGACCTAGAACTTCCCCCAATGATGCCTATTTTCCAAAAAAACACATACCAACCCCCTTATGATGGTGATTTTTATATGGGCCATGTTGACAATCAAGAACCATACCATCCTAGGATCATCATACCAAGCCTCACTACCTACCCAAGTAACTACTAAAATGAAGTTCTAGATTGATATTGCATAATAATAACTCGACGAGTTAGGGTTACTATCAAAGGACCATAACTAAATACTATAAATGAGTCAAATCAACCTTCTATGCCTATCATAAATAAACCAACTAAAAAAATTGAGGGGAAGGCCTATGATATTATGGAATTATTAAATAAGATACATGAACACATCTCCATCATGGATTTGTTGTGCACATCTACTATACATAAAGACATTTTGAATGAGTATTTGAACCAATAAATTGTGTTAGATTATATCACTTTAGACAAATTCCAAGCCATGGCAGGACACTTGGCCCTTGGCCAACATCTCACCTTTGACCAAAGTGATATGTCTTCTTTGGGCCCTATGCATAATGACCCATTGTAGATTAAACTTGGTATAACAAACCATAGAGTTAAATGTATCCTTATAAATAATGGTTCAAGTCTCAACAATATGTATCTGAAGTTGGTCAATTATCTCAGATATACAATAGTCGACTTACAGCTGGATATCATCATTATCAAGGCATATGATAATGAAAAGTGGGAATCCCAAGGTACCATTAGCCTACTAATGGTAATTGGGCCATTGACTCATGATACCTTATACCATGTTTTAGACCTAGAACTATCTTATAATCTATTATTGGGCTGACCCTAGATCCATGAAATTAGGGCTAT
This sequence comes from Torreya grandis, assembly GCA_037957365.1. Taxonomy (NCBI): domain Eukaryota; kingdom Viridiplantae; phylum Streptophyta; class Pinopsida; order Cupressales; family Taxaceae; genus Torreya; species Torreya grandis. The sequence goes on along the minus strand of JARHVA010000304.1, from coordinate 1,429,691 downwards.
GCCTTTGACATTGCATCAGTGTATAAAATTTCCATATTCAAGAATGGAAGTGACTATACCTGTTGACTTTAGCCATATCAGTATTGTAAATATGTTGAGGCTGAGTATAAAAGTTACAACTATCAGTTTGGTATGAATCCTATGCCAAAATCATATGTAGAAAAAGATGAAAAGGGAAAAACCATTGAATTAGGTTCATAAGCTAATTACATTGACGTATAAAACTTAGCCTCCACCTCAAAAATGACTCCACAAGATATTTCCAATCATTTCTATATTAATGACAAAGGTCTTGGAGAATACAACACCCATAATGCATTTCATATTACCAAATTGCCTAAAAATCTTAAAGATTATGGGAGACCTAAGGATAATAATACTTGTATGGCATGGGAAACCAAATGAAAATATTAGTTCAACAAGTCCATTGTTTTGAAATTGACCTCTAGCCTAGAGCAGGACCCCTTAATAAAAAATGATTCATGGCTCTACACTGATGAGTTAGCTAATTATTACCAAAGCACAAAGTATTCTATTCCCATCCAGATTATGGATCACCTAGCTTATGAAGGTAAAGGCCTTAGGTTACATTAAAAAGGCATGATCAAACCAGTCTTAATTATGAAGTATAAAGGAACCCATGTTATCATATTTAAACTACTTGGAGGTGACCCCACATACCTTATTCACATCCTAACACCAATGACTAGTGATGATAATGTTGATAATGATGTAGGGCCTGATTATATCATCTATGATGACCTTACCACTATAAATTTGTTTAAATCCCATGACATTTGCATTGTTATCCCTTTTTGTCAACCTTCACATTTAACCCTTTACCATCCACAATTGATAGACTAGGACCAAAAAGAGTCAATAATGCCATTGTATGAGTTTGAAAATGATGAGGTCATATATGAATTTTTGGGATTGAGGAGTCACATACCTCTTGGATACCACAAGTAGGGATTTACTATTAGATTGGATCATGCTACCTACTTTAGAGAATAGGGAACTTACCTAGCTAAAAACAAAAACAAAATCAAACATTGAGGTCTTAAAGTGAAAACCTCTTTGGAGCATTTTTTGACCAGGGAAACAATAAAAAGAAATGTAAGTCTTTTGGTGAGAACTAGTTTTTAGTGCCACTAGATGAGGATGTTCACTCCTCTTCCTATGAAGCATAGGAGATCTCAACCCATAGTCTATTTATGGATAAGATATCAATATTGAGGAGTGAAAAGATTTTGCATAAATTATTCAAGAGTGCCTTGAGGTATTTGTATCATGGTCGATGCCAACATTAGGAGATTATGATTCATCTTGTTTAGGAGAATTAGATGAGCTAGTCCATTTAGAAGGCTTTACCAATGCCAATCAGTTCAATTCCTTGTCGACTATTCTAGATGATGCTTATACACTTATTGTGGAGGACACTTCAAAGGTAAATATTTAGACTCTAGAGGACCTAAAGTGGATTAAACTAGGCACATCCCTCATTGAGGAGGAACATGAAGATTTTATGGCCCTTTTGAGGGAATTTGTTGACATATTTGCATGGTCCTATCTAGACATGCAATGTTTGGATCCCACCTTAGTTATACATCATCTCATTGTACATCCTGATGCTAAGCCTATTAAATAAAAGTTGTGTAAGATGCATCCTCACATTGATGTGTTAGTAAAGAAAGAGTTAGAAAAAAATTTAGATGTGAAATGCATCAGGGTAATCAATTATTTTGAGTGGATTTCAAACATTGTGCTAGTGAGTAAAAAACCATAAGGTATTAGGATCTACACTAATTTTAGAGATATCAATAAAGCTTTCCTGAAAGATGATTTTCCTCTACCTAATATTGACATGATATTCGACTCAATAGTTAGATATGAAATTCTCTCTCTAATTGATGGCTTTTATGGTTATAATCAGATCAGGATAGCACTAGAGAACTAACACAAGACAATGTTCACCACTATATAGGGAACATTTTGTTATCAAGTAATACCATTTAGACTTAAGCATGTTGAATCCACTTACCAAAGAGCTATGACAGTGATTTTTCATGACATGATAGATGAATTTGTTCAGGATTATGTTGATGATATCTTGGGTAAATTATAGACTCGATTCAATCACCCAATCGTGCTATGATGAATCTTTGAGAGACTTAGTGAGTATAATGTTAGGCTTAACATGAAAAAATGTGTATTTAGCATTACTTATGGAAAAATTTCAGGTTTCTTTGTCTCTTATAGGGACATTGGAGTTGACCCAGCTAATGTTCACATAATCAATGATATAGCACCATTGTCTACTTTGAAATAGCTCTGTAGTTTGCAGGGCAAGATTTAATCTAATAGATGCTTCATCTCACAATTAGCCAATAAATGCCATCCATTTATGCACTTTATGAAGAAATGTGTTACATTTTTCTAGAATGAAGAGTGTCAAAAATCATTTAATCAACTTAAATAATATCTTTTCAACCCACCTATTTTATTACCACCAATGCCAAATAAGCCATTACTTCTTTACCTATCAGTAACTGAGAATGCCTTAGGGGCACTTTTATCATAACATGATGAATAGGGAAAAGAGCATGCCATGTATTATCTGATCTAAAAATTGGTTTCATATGATCATAACAATATGCCAATTGAAAAATACTATTTATCAATGGTGTTTGTATCCAAAAATTTGTGTCAATATATTCTAAACAATAAAACCATTATTATCGCCAAAGTAGATCCACTCAAGTATCTACTTTCCAAATTTGTTTTACAAAGCCATATGGCAAAATGGATCATGCTATTGAGTGATTTAAAATTTAATATGACAACCATAAATCCATTAAGGGGCAAGTACTCATAGATCAATTTGTTAAAGCTCTTATTAAAGATACTCAACCTCTTACATTTAGATTTCTAGATGAGGTAGTTAAGATCATTGAATAAGCAGATGCACCTCCTTAAGATGAATAGTGAAAGATTTACTTTGATAAATCATTTATGACTTGTAGATCAAGGGCTATAATATTATTTGTTATGCCACAAGGGGATCTCATTCCCAAGTCCTTTCATATTGGATTTCCCTATACTAATAATATAGCTAAGTATGAAGTGCTCATTATAGGGCTTCGTCAAGTAGTAGAATGAAACATTCAACATTTAATGATGTATGGTGATTCTTAGTTAATCATTAATCAGGCCGCATATCAATACCAAACCAAGGATGACAAGTTGGTACTCTATAAAGAGACAGTCAATACTCTCAAGTAAAAAATTTCCAACATCCAATTTGAGATAATTCCTTGGGCCAATAATAAGATAATTGATACTAAGGCCACTATTGGTTCCATGATCTAGATCACCGATAGGGCTAGAGATTATCAATTTCTTATTGAACATCTCTTAATGTTGACACATGAATAATCAGTCATAAAGATGGTTTTTGACATTGTTGGTCCCATGTCTCCTTGGTACTTAGATATATATGCCTATATTCAAAACCAAACCATGCCTCCCGCTTTATCACATAAAAATAAAAATCCTATGCCCAAAAAGCCTCTAGCTATACCCTAATTGGACCAACCTTGTATCATAGAAGCTATGATGGAACTCTACTTCATTATTTACATTTTGTAGACTTTAAACTAACATTGAGGGACATCCATGAAAGGGTGTGTGGAGCCCACACGATTGGGGAAATCTTAGACAAAAAATTACTATGTATTGGTTATTACTAGCCAACAATGGAAGTAGACGTATTTTCATATGTAAAGAGGTGTGTTGAGTGTCAAAAGCATGCCAATATAATTCATTATCCCACTAAGACACTTAAACCATTGTCAACACCATGGTTGTTCTCAATGTGGGGAATTGACCTTGTCAGGAAGATTAACCCAACATCTTTAGATGACCATAAACATGTCCTGAATGCTATCGAATAGTTCACTAAGTGGGTGGAAGCCATTCCCCTAACTTACATCACTGGTAAGGAGATATCCAAGTTCATATTCAACCATCTCATTTGACATTATGTCATCCCCTCTGATATTATATTTGATAATGATAGATCATTCAAGAATAAATATGTGAAACTAATTTATTCTCAATACCACTCAAATAACATTTCTCTATCACCTACTATCCATAAGGCAACGAAAAATATGAGGATTCTAATAAAACCATTGTCAACATTCTGAAGAAGATTCTCAATAATGCTAATCGTAATTGGCACTTACAACTATTTAATGCCCTCTAGGTATACCGTACCATATTCTATACTCTAATAGGAGCTATGCCCTATTCACTTGTTTATGGAATTGAAGCCATTATTCCCATTGAGGTCTAGTTTCCTTCTCTCTAAATTTCATTTCAATACATCATTGATGACATAGAATACAAAGTGGTTCACTTACAAGAGCTAGATCTACTTGATGGTAAATTCTTGGCCACCTTGAATAATCTCCAAGATTATCAAAACTGATTAAAATGCCAATATAATAGGAGCATTAAACATCATGAATTCAAGATTGGTAACCTGGTGCTAAAAAAAATTTAAAAAATGCAAATGTTGAACCAAGAAAAAGGGAAAGTTCCAACCAAATTAGTTAGGGCCCTATGTAATTATTTCTAATTATGGTTTTAGAGCATACAGGCTCGATACACCATAGGGAGATGAAATTGATGAACATAATGCACCTCAAATGTTTCTACACTTGAGAGATTCAAATTATTGTCTACAAGGATCATCTAAGTTATGCCACATTATACCTATTCTTTGTACTATACCCCTTACCATTCTACCATACCCTTAAACCTTTGCCATCCAGTTACTTTTTACCTAACCCCACCTATCATGTTTGGCCTTGGTTCTATATCATTTATACTTCAAACAATTTCAGTGGTTGATTTTATATTCGATTTCAATAGTGGTTTTAGAATTAATTATTCAAATGGAAGTATATGAAATTAGTATGACAATGGTCATGGTAATTGCATCCTTCATTTGATGTTATGTTCCCACCTTGTGCTAATAATTATAACTGCTTATGGGCAAATTAATACCAGTAACCCTTTTCCATTATTTCCTCATTATAACTACCTATGGGAAAATTAGGGACAACACCTTTACCATGCATTGCTATATCACATTCCATTACTATTACCATTTTCCTTGCCATTTGCCTTTACCAACTTGCTCGTACTTAATTAGATGCCTTTTTTGTAGGTGAAACTATAGTGACTTGAGGTTCTACATGACCATGTAGGCAACACTCAATTCATGTTGAGGTCAACTTGGTCACCCCATTAACCATGCTCTCACTATTTTTTGAGCAACTTAAGCCATGCTCTCATCATTTTATGAGTAATATAAGTCACACTCTTACCATTTTACAAACAAATTAAACCACACTCTAACCATTTTGTGAGTTGGACTATTTTGTGTCATAATTCTTGATTGAGTTGAGATGCCTAGAAGATTCCAAAAATATTTTTAATAGTTTCAAAACCCCTAAACATTTGTAAAATTTCAAAATATCCTAAAAATCACAAAATCATGAAAATTGGTTGAGAATTTCTACACGATATATAAAACCATCAAAATTTTATGGGATGTGATATTTTATCTATTTAATTTATTTCTAGACCACCTTAGTCTTTTTCTTCCCATTTCTAGGAGCACTACATTGGCCTAAGGTCCGCATGGACTATGTAGGTAGCACCTAGATACATGAGGTATCTTAGGTTATCTCAGCCTTATTTTATTTTCTTTTTCAACCACTTATTTTCCTTAAGGATCCTAGGACTCCTAACTATCTCATGAGTAACAACTTGTCATTTAGTTTCCCCATCCTTATTGGACTTAAGCCATATGCTCTCATCATTTTGTGAACATTATGTATTCAAATTTGATAACTAATGTCCACTTAGATTTTCTTACACTCTCACCAATTTATGAGCTCATTCTCATTCCAAGACTTATATATAGTAGACACTATGAATTACCAATTCAAATAATTAATGGATACTCATCTCTTAACTTTTCGTATGGTTTTAACCTAAAATATACTATCGTACTTCCATGATTTGTTTGTGTTGATGATTTCATGATTATGGAATGCCATCCCCTCTTTTATCACACACTCACCATTTTATGAGACCATTCCTATTTTTCTCTACATGTCAATCATATTTTATTATCATCTATTTCATTTTATCATATATCTTGAGAGAACTACATTTGGCTTGAAGCTCACGTTAGATGTTATGTCCATAGAATTATGTTCACTTGCTTAGTGCATCTAGAGTCAAGTCAACTACCCCTTCTTTTTCTTCTATTCCCCCCTTTTTTATTTGTATTGTTTTGTTGTTGTATTCTCTAACCTAGGGGCAATGTTTGTCATCTCATTTGTGTTGTTTTCCTATAGCCTAGGGGCAACCATTAGTCTATTGTCCCTATGTTGTTTTATCTGTGTCATTGATACCTAGCTTAGGGGTCACCCTATCTCTAAGAGTAACACATCTATTACACATGCATGAACAAATTGTGATTAACCATTGTTTGTGTATTGTTATTTGTTTAGCTTCGTTTATTTATTTTTGTGTGCTTAGAGTAGTTTATTTACTATATTTTTCTATTGCTTTAGATTTTTTTTTATTTTGATTATTTTGTTCACTCTATTTGTTCGCATGTTTTGTTTGTTTATGTTTATTGGTGTTTTTTTGTGTTTTTGTTTGTTTACCTTTTGTTTGTTTTATCTGTTTGCTTGTTTTGTCTTTTTGTTTATTTTATTTATTTATTTTGGCCTTTATTTTTCCTTTCTATTTCTCGATTGCCATAATACTATTGTATTTTATTTACACTTAAGTCTTGGTTATCCATATCATGTATTTCAATTGTGAATTTTTGTATTTAGTCTTACACTTAATTTATTTGTTATATTTACACTTAGGATATGATTATCCATATCTTATTCCTAAATTGTTTATATTTACATTTAAATTAAAATTTTCCTGCTTAGGATATGAATTTCCATTTTAGTTAGACATAAATATTATGCATAATATTATAATCTACAACAAAACCATGTTCACATGAGTTTATTTTATTAATGCAATGGTCATATCTCTCTGATTTATCAAAAGCTCATTCAACTACCCAAACACACGTCTAAATCCATGAGTAGTGAACAAGAGCAAAACATTATTTATTATCTATTTATATATAAATGAACATAATTAATTAATCATCCATATGAGTCATACAACATAATTTGATGATAACCAACAAAACATCTCATAAACTAGACCATCTTTTTGGGCCTCCCTTGAGGACAATTTAACAACATAATTTTTTCAATCTATATTCCATGTTGGTTCGAACGTGCATATTTAAACTCACATTTAGGCTCAAAATGTGTTTTTATCCTTTTCTAGCTCATCATAGATCCATTTTATAAAATTTTCACATAAGCTACCTTTACCAATTTGCCCCATTGTGGCAAATTCTATTTTTTGACCAATTTAATGATTATAACTACATGTGGGCAAATAATTATTTTTGCATCCCATGCTAATGATTATAATTGCCTATGGGTAAATCATTATTTTTTACCACTCCACCTACCCTTCTAGGGCAAATGTATGTGTTCTTGATTATAACTGCCTTTGGGCAAATTAGTGTTTTTATTTTCTGTTCTTAATTATAACTACCTTTGGGTAAATCCATCTTTTTATATTTTGTTATTGATTATAACTACCTTTGTGAAAATTAGTATTTATCCCACCACCCTATTAGGGCATTTATCTATGTCACTTCTTACAATTACCTTTGGGAAAACCAGTGTCACGCCCTTCATTATTGATTATAACTACCTTTGGACAAATTAGTGACTCTGCCACTATTACTATTTATAATTGCCTTTGGAAAATTTAGTCATTCCACCCCCATTACCATCTAGATCATGTCATTTTATTCATTTCGATAGAACATTCAACAATTCTATTTTACCACCCGCTCCCTTGAGGGGGCATTAAGGGATTATAGACCACCCTTTGGGGCTTTAACCATTCGACTTAACAACTTTTTCATTCTTTGAAAATATGCTACTACGCTTGTGTCTAGTAATGCCTTATCAAACAAGGGAAAATTGTAGACACTTAGTTTTGTCCAATTTTGTGCCTAAACTGACATTCAATTTAATTTCTAGCAAATGACACATTTGAGCCTATAAATCACCTAAATTGTCCAAATTTGTTTGCATAAGGGATTTAATTTCCCAAAAACATGATGAGACTAAATTATTTGATGTATTACCTTGTATGCATCACTAACCTAGTTCAATTATAACTTTAGTCAAATTGTGACCTAGTAATTTGACACTTTTAGCCTGTCAAGCTATTAATTCATAACATTTAAAATAATTACCAAAATACAAAAAGCATTAAGCAAGACTAATTACTTTGTAAATCATAATTAACTTGCTTAAACAATAATTCCAAATTAAATTAGTGAATTTCATTTACCAAAAAAAGATTTTTTAGCCAATATGAAGTCAATGATCAAAGGAGCTAATAAAGTGATTTATTAACTTCTAAATATTAAAAAATAAGTCATACTTCAAAAATATATAAAGTGAGCTATCATACCTCAAAAATATATAAAGTGAGCTATCATACCTCAAAAATATATAAAACTAAGGTGTCAAGATTTCATGAGTGCCTTAATCTAACCTGGAGTTAGAATGACTCAACCTAGGTTAATTTAGACTCAACCCAAGTTAGAATTTAACCTAACCTTCCTAGGGTTAGAGTTAGTTATTTGAGCTATAAATACAAGTGTCCACACCATATAAAATTAAGTTTTTATGTGTAAGGTTATTCTACCGAAATAAATTTTTGAATCTATCAAGAGTAGTGTTATAATTCCCTATTTATGCTAAGCTTCACACCAATCCACAAGTGACTATTGGAGAGATGCTACCACCATGGAAGCTCATTACTAAAAGACTCAAATTATTATAGGCCAAACACGAACTTCCTTATGCCAACAAGTAAGCATAAAATTCAACAGAAGATGTAATAAATTTGTATTGTGTTTATATCTATTTTGTGATCTTGCTTATTATGTTATGTTCTCCATAGTTCTTAGGAAATTTAGTCCTAGTGTATTGTTATGCTTGATGTTTTCTCATTTGTACTAATAAGGGACTAATTTACATATTGTTCACTCTTTGAAAACCTAAGGTATGATAAGAGGTAATATAGTAAAGTTTTTTCAAATCATTTCTCTTAGAATCGCCTTTTTTATACTTTTTAAAGCATCGATTTTAGATGTATATTGCTTGTGAGGCATATGATAACTAGATGAAAATACATGATTGACACTAGTAGGCTTTGGATTATTTATATATTTGTTATTATTTTAAAGCGATATAATATTTACATTGAAATATTGATTTTGATTTTACAAATCTTCTATTATTTTTTTCATAGTGATTATTTTATTTTGAAGGGATTCACAAGCACAAACCCTTGACATATCTGATTAGATGTGCATATAACCACCATCAAGAAGAGGTGTGAGAGGTGGTGGGATATGTTCTTCATTTGGTTTGGGATATTATTTGTATATATATGAGTTATTTAATTCTTGTTGATAAATAATATGGAAATAATTATCATTATTAAGAGATGCATTGTCATCATGTGGTAACTCTATGGTAAGATTATGACATTGGGGTGAAAGAGTAACATCATGTGAAGATAAGAATGAGGTAGAGGCATGGGAAACATCATATTATGTGTTATAAGTAATTATATGGATTTAAATTCTATCTTGTTATGTGCTAAGGAAAAATTAAGGAAGTTTATCCTCATTAGTTAGCAAGGGGGAAGAGGTATGGCATGTAGGATCAATATCCACTATTTGTAAAGGATAAGAAATAACATCATTATTATTAGTAATAACTTGCACTTAAAAAGAATGAGTAATATAATTTTATTCATGATTAATATCTTCTTTAATCTTAGTTTATGTGTATATTTTATAGGAATGAAGGTGATAAAGTTCATTAACAAGGTGGAAGGAGAAGTTAGGTGTGAAAGGATGAAGTTACATATTTTTGATGGTAGGATATAATTTTAAAAGGGATTAGATATTCATTTTTGGAATGCTCTTTGAGATATAAATTCGCATTCAAGGAAGAAGGTGAAGGAGGATCCCAAGTTTAATCTAAAGGTAAATCCATAGTGGAAGCTAAAAACAAATCCAAAGAGGAATCTAGAGGTGAATTTAAAGAAGAATCTAGAGGTGAATTTAAAGAGGAATATGTATGAAATGGGAAATGAAATAGATCTATAAATAAATCTTAGCTTAGAGAACATAAATACTACTTACACTTTTGATTGTGGACACATTAGATATTTGAGGTCATGACCAAGATGGATCCACTAGACCTAGTCAAGGGATCTCTTATCATAATAAATTCACTACGATGGGTTACAAAGCATCTAGTTAAGTAAAACTATGCAATAACCCTCACTAGATCATATGTTTTCATATTCAATAGAATAATAACAAGTAAATCAAAATTTAATCTAGTGCTCACCAAAGCTTGTGGCACAAAGTGTGTTAGGTGACCCCTTATCCAATGGAAGCACAATTGATTACTTTCTTATAAGCAATTAAACACAGAATTATACCAGAATGATTAAGTAACTAGAAACTTGAGACAACAAAGAATTTGAGAGACAATACACACTCTTGTATTAAATATTACTAGAAGAAAATACAATAAGGAAGATGCCACTTCTTCCTCCACCTCAAAGGCTTGCCACACCTCAAGACCTTCTTCCCTCTCTCTCTTGCTCAACACAACAACTCTATAGCCTGAGTTATTATCCCTCCTTGAATGCTTCAGCTGATCTCCTTGACCTTACACCTGTAGATCTCCTTGACCTTGCTTGCTTTAATGCTTTTACTTGCCTGCTTGATTTACAATACATGCCTTATGGGTCTTTAAATAGGATCCCATGCTTACAAAAATAGAACTCTAGTTACAATAATTAGACACGCAGCTCGTGACTTAAATTAGTCATTTAACATACAAACACTCGCTTCACTTAATTGACTGTTCATCAACAACAGTTCTGGAACTGCTACAGGTGACCGACGTCGATCCCTGTCTATCTAGTGCTGCTAACATCAGCTGACTCCCTGCCATTACCGGTTGCCTTCTGCACTGCATCTGACCGACGTCGATCATGCTACCGATGCTGGTGCTTTTAGATCTTCAACAACCTTCCTTCTTCATGTCTACAAACAGTTGAAGCTTTTAGCTCCACACCCTAACAATCTCCCACTTAGAGATAAACAGCTGCTACTATACCTGTACTTATACACCATCTATTTTGTTCCCTTGGCTCTATATCCCTCTTCAACGTCACTCTTGAAGACCAACCACCACAAGACCTGTGATGTAATACCTGTCACTTATGCCAAAAGAATTTTGCTGCTCCCAAATTCTTCATGACATACTTCTGAACCAACTCTACCCTTAGCTCAGAAAACTCCCTGTATATGAAACCCTGCAACAAGTAACACAATACAGTAACAGGATAATGTAGCTAATATTATCCAACCTGGTAAAGATAAAATACAATGGTCAAACCTCCATTATTTTGCAGCCTAATCAAGACCATATATCATAGCCTTCTGTCTCATGTGTGCATCCACTCTCTTCTCTAATATGGGAATCCATACCTCTATCCAGTGCTTCCTTCCAGCTGACAACTCTACCAACAAATACCTATTTGGTTCTTCTCCAAGGACTCACACTCCTCATCCATGCCAAGCTCCCACTGTTTCTGGATTCTACCTGCATTGCTTCTTCCATCTTCCTAGTTCTTGACTATCAGTAAGCAATATAAAGAAGGTGAACAATGAATATGAGGTTCACATACCTTTTTTGACCTCCATATGGGTGTTTGAGACTCATTGACAGCTAGCTGTCCACCCAACATCTGTTCCAGTGACCGATCTTGGCCATCTCCCAATCTACTCCCGACCGATGTTAGTTCCTTGCACTGACCCTGACTATCGACGTCGTTTCCCTGGCTGACGCCGGTGTCCCCCCTACTGACGTCGGTTCCTACATAATTGACGTCAGTCTTCTCCTACCAACCTATCGACCCTGTTGGTCTGCAAATGACCGATGTTAGTTTTTGTCTGGCCGATGTCGGTGCCTGGGAGCACCGACGTCGGTACCTGTGTTTTCCTGTAAGTGATGAAATTTTCATCTGCGAGCTCATCTTGGATCAAACCTCTATCCATGCTGCCTTGCTCAGATTTATTCAGCCCCTGTGTCTGATCTCTGTCCTTCATCTCCTCCATAAACACCAAGGCTTCTTTGTTCCTATCAAAAGCATTAAATTTCCTTTTTTTGCAATGAACTCTATCTATGCTTTCTGAATCTGAACACATACTTTTTGAATCAAGAACATCCATTCCCTTCCTATTCATGTGACCAAGCCTATTAAGCCACATCTTCAAATCTACAGCTGAAGTAGATAAACCAGAAGTAGAATCAGCAATACAAGTAGATAAATAAAGAGTATCTACTTTCTTACCTCTTGCTAGAACAAGTGCTCCCCTGGTAACCTTCCAAGAATCCGCTGTGAAGGTTATTGTGGACCCCTCATCACCCAACCTTCCAATAGAAATCAAAATCTGCTTCAGAACCAGGCATGCATGACCTCTTTCAACACCCATGTGTTGTCAATCTGCAATCTCAGCTGCACTTTTCCTTTGCCAACTATCTGACAAGGCGTACCATCCCCTAAATAAAGCACTCCAAAGTCTTCCTGTTCATACTCATGGAACAAATCTCTGTTTGGGGATGCATGAAAAGATGAACCAAAATCTAAAATCCATGATCCTACCTGACTATCCAAAGAAAGTATGAGAGCATCCTGTACCATAATATTTGCATCCTTTGCTTCTTCAATACCTACATGTTGATTCTCTTTATCTCTCAACCAACACTCCTTCTTTGTATGTCCTTTCTTTCCACAAAACCAGCAGGTAATACCTTTGGACTCAAATCTCCTTCCCGACCTTGATTTTCCTTGCTCAACCTTCTCCCTTTGCCTTCCCCTACTTTTTTCACTTAGAGCATTACCTGATGATTCACCTGTGCTTCTCCTGCATATTTCTGCATTCAAGATCACACTCACAACATCATCAACTTTTAAGATTTTAGAAGCAGATGCAGAATTACTTACTGCCATAACCAAACTGTCCCAACTTTCAGGCAAAGAACATAAAATCAAGAGAGCCTTTACCTCATCATCAAAAACAATATTGACTAAAGCTAATTGGTTTACCAAACCATGGAAATCACTGAGATGAGTATGTACTGATCCACCTTCCTACATTTACAAAGTAAATAGCTGCTTCATAAGATATACCTTATTAGAAGCCGAGGGCTTTTCATATAAATTTGCCAAGGATTTTATCAACTCTTCCATTGTCTTGCACTGTGATAAGTTGGAAATCACAGATGATGCAAGGCTCAACCTTATGGAACCTAGAGCCTTCTGATCAAGAACGTTCCATTCTTCATCCTTCATATTTGTGGGCTTGCATGCAACCCCACCCAACGGTAAGTACAAATCCTTCTGATACAGATAATCCTCTATTTGCATCCTCCAATGTTGATAATTCTTGCCGTTAAACTTCTCCATTTGTAGCTTACTTTCTTTTGCCATTGCTAAACTCTCACTCAATCAGAAAACCCTGTGAATGACCTGTAATCAAAAACAATAACCTACTTCCTACAAATCGTAGCTTTGATACCAACTGTTAGGTGACCCCTTATCCAACGGAAGCACAATTGATTACTTTCTTATAAGCAATTAAACATGAAATTATACCAGAATGATTAAGTAACTAGAAACTTGAGACAACAAAGAATTTGAGAGACAATACACACTCTTGTATTAAATATTACTAGAAGAAAATACAATAAGGAAGATGCCACTTCTTCCTCCACCTCAAAGGCTTGCCACACCTCAAGACCTTCTTCCCTCTCTCTCTTGCTCAACACAACAACTCTATAGCCTGAGTTATTATCCTTCCTTGAATGCTTCAGCTGATCTCCTTGACCTTACACTTGTAGATCTCCTTGACCTTGTTTGCTTTAATGCTTTTACTTGCCTGCTTGATTTACAATACATGCCTTATGGGTCTTTAAATAGGATCCCATGCTTACAAAAATAGAACTCTAGTTACAATAATTAGACACGTAGCTCGTGACTTAAATTAGTCATTTAACATTCAAACACTCGCTTCACTTAACTGACTATTCATCAACATCAGTTCTGGAATCGCCACAGGCAACTGACATCGGTCCCTGTCTGTCTGGTGCTGCCGACGTCGGCCAACTCCCTACCGTCACCGGTTGCCTTCTGCACTGCATCTGATCGACGTCGGTCATGATGCCGATGCCAGTGCTTCTGGATCTTTAGCACCGTTCCTTCTTCATGTCTACAAATAGTTGAAGCTTTTAGCTCCACACCCTAACAAAGTGGGGGTAACAAATATAAAAGTAAACATACATGATAGAATCATAATTAAGATATGTATAGGTAAAACCCTAATACATGGAGAGATCAATATATTAAAAATTTATTACTTATGCTACTTCTATCTACTAAAGAGAGAAGCAAAGTTAGAGATACTTACCTTGAAGATGAAACCATCGAGACTCAATCTCTCCCTTGGCCAAAGGTGCTTCACAAGAGGTTATTATGGTTTGTAAGGATAACTAAGAAAGGCCAAATCATCTAAGACTTTTACACAAGAAAATATTCTTCTTCAAGTAAGAACCCTAAGCTAAGACTCCTTAATAAGAATGGTGGAAGAGTATATTTCAAAGAAGCATGAATGAATAATTAACTCTTGATATCTCTTTAAGAATGATGAAATAGATGTGTTTATCTAGGTGGATCTAACCCTAGTCCTTTCTAAAAGTTTAGGACAACAAGGTCGACCCAATTGACCTTGTATTGTTATTGATAAAAATAAATTATGTCTTCGTCTAAGTTAGCTAGGGTGAACCTAGACCCTAAATAATTTTCATCAATTAGAGTACAAGGTCGATGGGGATGACAATGTAACCTAAATTGTAAAAAAGGATTTTAGGCTAGGGAATGGATAATGAAGGCAAAAAATGACTAGAAGAGGGTACAAAAGAGGAGTCAAAGGTTAAGGTAATATTTTTGGTATATAGTTGTGTAGATATCAAGTGGTAGTAAGTGACACCAATCTTTCAAAGTGCTAATGGTCTGCCCACCCCTTTCTTGGTGCACCCTTTAAGACATGCACTCAGAGAAATTGGGACTCAACAAGTTCTTGTAAGATAAAAAATATTGGTAATGGATAAATTTTGAAAATATTTATGTATACATATGCCCCACTCGAAGATAATCATGTGTCATGTAGGTGGAATAGGGGATGGTGCTTTGAGAAAAGAAAATAACAATACCCAATGTTGAAGTGAAAAAAAGTTATAGTATTTTAAAGCAAAAATAAATAAAATTTAAATGATTGAAATGGAAATAACTAAAAATTAAATGTATGCGTACCTTGACTTACCTTTATCACTAGATGGTTGTCTACTGAGTTTGTATTTTTGATCATGGAAGGTGCAAAGACTAATTTTTGAAAAACCCAAGGCTACAAAACTAAAGAGCAAAAATAAATAAATGTAGGAAACCCAAGATAACTAGTGTTATGTGGATGAAACATACTTGGAAATTTGGCAAGTTGGGGTGACAAGTGATATGTTGGACCAAATGATCAAGTCAAAAAAAATTTAGAGTAAATTGGGTAACCAAAAAACTAAGGCTACTAAAGCTTGAAAAACTCAAACAAGTAAACAATAAGTAAGAAAGACAAACTCACCAAGTCAAACCAAGGATACATGTAAAAAAGGATGGTAATAAAATATCAATATGAAAGCAGTAACAATATTTAATTAAATATAGGTAAGAGAAATGGTAAAACAACATTGATGAATAAGCGGTAACAATCCTTACTTAATCGTCAATGGAAAAAGTGCATAAAAGGGTTAAAACCATTGGTGAGTGATAAGTAACAAACCAACCTCACTCAATAATGTACAAAGTACATGAAAGTAAAAATGGACTTAGGTATCTTTAAAAAGGGTAATAAAATAAGAATAAGTGGTAAAATAAATTAAAGTGATGATGGGATGCATAATCATGGTGTAAAAATAATCCATGGTTACTTAAACATATTATTTTGTTCTAAAGATAGATAAAATTGAAACAAAGTAGTGCTAGCATGTTTTTGAGATGTGAAGAAGAGGGAAGTATAGAAGAAGGGAAAAAAATTAGAATCACACTTTTATATCAAGGGGGAAAAGAAATGAGTGGATGGGAGAATGAAGGAAAAACCAAGGTAGAGGAGATCTTTATAAAATTCAAGACACTCAAATTAGGTTTGTCAAAACAAGAGGATTCTCAACCTTAAGGACACTAAAGAACTTAGATTAGCCACACATGTCTTAGATTGATAAATGTAGTAGGTATATCATCCCATGAAGGCTATATATATATATATATATAAAAATTAAAATGGACCTACCTTCTCACAATGTGTTCCCCATTCCCCAAGATCCCTTATAGAGCCATTGGTCTATTATGAAGATTGGGTACTTGCACGAGAAAGTAAGTAACACCATAGATTTTGTTAAATTCTCCTATTCTAATCTACTGGCCTACCACACCCCAATGGACCTTGGCTCTATTGTGAGGCTAACTGTGGAGTTTGAGATTTGATAGGAGATAGGAGATGAGATTGTAATCATGTCTTTTGGTGTGATTTTTATTTTTTCAAATTTGTATGTTGCCCTTTGTATATCATTGAATTTTATTTTAAATGATTTGGATTTTAACTTTATTGATGGATTTTTCTATTCCTCCTCCATACAGATTTGGAAAAACCAAACATGGGTGTTAAAGATGAATTTAATTTGAATACTTGGGGCTTGGTTTCTAAGAGAGAAAACTTATAAAGAATGGAGTTTAAGAGTCTCATTAATGCAAGTAAAATAAAAGTGTTATTTTGACTTCAAGCTTGGTTTAGCCAATGTGGAATAAAAGGAAAGGAATTCAAGAGGAATGAAACATGAAATGATTTAAATTACTTCATTTTAAAAAAATGTGATAAAGGGTGAAAAAGGGATACAATGGAAGTGAAAGTGTGATTCCTTATCATAAGAATGAGGGAAGTTTGGGAAAACATGCTAACATAGTTTGTTGTGCAAATTTTATCTACAAAAGAAGCAAAAGCCTAAGTTAAGAACAAGGGATAAAAAACTCATAACCATTATTGAACATAAGCTAGAAAAGGAACACTTGAATGAAAGATGGTAATTTCATGAGGAAGGCCATGTCTTATCAATAGGCTTACACTACAACTCATAAAATAAAAACCCATGAGGTTACACAAAGCATGTAAAAAGTAAATGAAAAATAAGATATTTATGAGGAAGGCCAGGTCCTATTCATTGTCTTACAATGCAACTCATGAAATTAAAAACCTAAGCAGTGTTAAAAAGTATTAGAAAGTAAGAAAAAAATAGGACAAAAGTGGAAACCATAAGGACTATTGGATCTTATCCATAATTTTACAATGCAACTCATGAGAAAAGTGGAAACCAAAGGACCAAAAGGAAGGAATAAGGTTTGTAGAAAAAGAGAATTGATGCAGAGGGTGACACCCATGTAAGTATCTTGAAAAAAGTGTTAGAAGCATAAAATATAGAAATCATGGCAAGAAGGGAAGGAATTAGGCAAAATACTTATTTAAGAATTGCACATTGGTGGGTTCTTTAAAAATATAGCCCTCATTAGTTTGAAGGTGACAGGTGCTTGGACTAAGAATGTCTTTGACTAAATAAGGTTCCCACCATTTTTGGGATGTATTTACCTTCTTTGTCATGAGTGTAGTCTAATTTAAGAATAATATCACTAATATTAAAAGTGCAAAATTTAACTCATTTGTTATGTTGTTTGGAAATATGGGTCTTGTATTGGCGATTATGTTACAAAGCAACAAGATGGTGTTCATCAAAGAGATCAAGAGCATGAAGGTGAGCTTTGCATAAATAAGAGACATAATTATGTCAATCGACTATGTACTATAGTAAGGAAGGTTGAATGGTCTATAAGATACTTATCAAATAAGACGATAATATTTTAAAATAAGGGAAAATTTGGGCAAGATAGTTTGAATCAAGAAATGAAAGTAAACACACAAATAATTGGATCAATGTGATAAATCCAATTGGGGAAAACAAGACAAAACATTGCACTAAATCTGACCAATGCAAGTTTTTACAATACAACACATAGTGATCTGAGAGAAAATAATCAACTAAAAAGTAAATGCTGATTAAGTGGTCATCCTAAGTGTTTTTATATTATTAGAAAGTGTGGATTTAAATGTGATAGGAGAGTTGTCTGAAATAGGGAACTACTATTTTTTAAAAGCAAGGTCCCTAAGAACAAAGTTGAACATGTCAACTATGTCTATCAGATAAAAGGCAAACTACATAACTAAATCAACTAGATTGACCTAGTTAGTTCTAGGGTTGTAGTTTTAAAGACTGCTAACTTGTGAAAAATATAATTAAAGAAAGTATTAAAATGACAAATAGGGTAAAGAGAGGAACCTTGGTGTGCTTGAAGATGGTTAAGATTTCAAATTTTATGTTGAAATTCCTTAATTGATGCTTTCAAATTTTATAAACTAGGTCGACTGGTTTGACCAAGTTCTGCAAAACCCTATATGCTGAAGAAGAACAAAGAATAGGATTGACCTGTTCGACAATGTTTGTTGACTTATATGCTAGAAAAAATAATTAGAGGGCAAAGTTGACCTATTTAATAATGTATGTTAATTTAGAATTGAAGAATAATACTATGTCAACCAGTTATATCTAGTAACTTGTATGTGATAAATACATGCATAGACTAAACAAAGTCATTTTAAAATGACTATGCTAAACCTACACATAGAAAGTTAGAACTATATTAACTAGTTTGATACAATACTGCAAATATGGAAGAATATAATAAAATGATAAAAATGATGGCATGAAAGAAAAACTAAAAGGGCTAGATTCACATCAGATTCACCATAATGTATGCAATGGGAAATGCAATAGATCTATAAATCAATCATAGCTCAGAGAAGATAAATCTTACTTACACTTCTAATTTGTGGATACATTAGATATTCAGGGCCATGACCAAGATGGATTCACTAGACCTAGTCAAGGGATCTCTTACCATAATAAATTCACTAAGGAGGGTTCCAAAGCCTCTAGTCAAGCAAAACTATGCAATAACCTAACTAGGTCCTATGTTTTCATATTCACTAAAATAATAAAAAGTAAAGCAAAATCTAATATAGTGCTCAACAAAGCTTGTGGCACAAAGTGGGGGTAATAAATATAAAAGTAAACATGGATGAGAGAATCCTAATTAAGCTATTTATAGGTAAAACCCTAGTGCATGAAGAGAGCAATATATTTAAAAGCCATTATTTATGCTACTTCTATCTACTAAAGAGGAGAAAATTTGGAGATACTTACCTTGAAGATGAACCCATCGAGAATCAATGTCTCCCTTGGCCAAAGGTGCTTCACAAGAGGTTGTTGTGGTTTGTAAGGATCACTACGAAAGGCCAAAGCATCCAAGCCTTTTCCATAAGACAATATTCTTATCCAAGTAGAAACCCTAATAGAAGACTACTCAATTAGAATGGCAGAAGAGTAGATTGTAAATAAGTTAAAATGAATAATTAACTCTTGATATCTCTCTAAGAATGGTGAAATGGATGTGTTTATATAAGCGGATCTAACCCTAGTCCTTTTTAAAATTTTAGGTTGACAAGGTTGACCCAATAAACCTTGTATCATTATTGAAAAAAATAAATTAGGTCTCAGTCTTGGTAATCCAGGGGATGACCTAGATCCTAAATAAGTTTTATCAATTAGAGTAGAAGTTCAATGGGGGTGACAATGTAACATAAATCATCAAAAAGGATTTTAGGCTAGGGAAGGGCTAATGAAGGTGTAAAATGACTAGAGGAAGGTGCAAAAGAGGAGGCAAAGATTAGGGGAATGTTTTTGGGAGATGGTTGTGTAGATAACAAGTGGTAGTAAGGGACAACAATCCTAAGAAGCACCAATGATTTGACCACCCCTTTTCTGGTGCACCCCTTAAGACATGTACTCAGAGAGATTGAGACTTGATGGGTTCCTACATGATAGAAAGCATTAGTAATTGATAAAGATTGAAAATATTATGTGTATACATAATCTAGAGGTGACTCTAAAGATGAATCTAAAGATTAATTCACTTCTATGGATTCATGTTCCATAGTTTCATCAAAATCAAATTGTTTATGCATTGCTATATCATCAAAATCATAATCATCCAAATAAGATTCTTCCATAAGTTTTTTCTTATTGTGATTTTTCCATTCATTATCATAAGTAAAAGGCATAACATGAGTAGAAAACAACTTATATAGAGGATGACCATCAATTGTATATTTAATTTAAATATACAAAAAATATATAATGAATTTAAATATATAAATGCAATAAGGAAAATGTTTATTGATATCAAGTAATCTTGCATGTACAAAAGAGTTAATGACTATGAATACAATATAAGCAAAAGAAAAAGTATAAAGGCAAGGTTTGAATGATTCTATGGAATTTCAATTATACTTACTCATTTTTATACTAGTGTTGTCCCAATAATTTAGAGGACTAACTATAGATGTTAAAACATGGTTGTAGCCCACTATCTTATCTTTGAGGGTATGGTGATAATAAATTACCTAGGTGATACACTCCTCTTAGGTACACTAAAAATAAAATGGCTAAAAAGGCTTCTTATGGTATAAACAAGAAACCCTAAGCATTTACAATATACTATGAATTATGAGGAAAATAAATTATGTGTTTAATGATATAAAATAGCTTGAGTATTGAAGCATTACCCCTCACAACATGGTGTCTATAAAACATATCACCACTTAGCTCATACCCATAATCACTAACTAGTTTTTACAACTACTAGAACACAACTGATAAAAATAAGCAATAAGCAAATATAAAATAAAATTCAAAATATTTTTGTTCATAGAGATCAAAAATTTTCAACCCAAGGTTGAAGAGAAATGCTTTAGTGTTATATGTTAGCCAAGGTTACAAGATAATTTCTTCAATGTTGGATTAAATCTAAGGTCTAAGAATATTGACTAGTGGTGTTTGATTTATACCCAAGGTCAAATTTTATTTGTTTCAGTGTAAGAATTTACAAAAAAATGTATGAAATCCTAAGACAAGAATCAAGAAAACAAAAAGCAATGTTCAAATAAAATTACATGTTCACCAAAATGTTTATATGTTTTTATTTTAATTTGCCAATAAAATGAAATAAAATACTAAACTATTGAAAAAATGATTTATATTATAGAATATATGGAACCTAAATGTAAAATACAAAACTTGAAATGAGATTGAGATATAAATAGTAATAAAAAATGAAACATGCAAACCTAGCTTGGATCTAATTTATGCTAATTGTGTCGGTAGATGTCTAATTAAAAATTGGATAAAAATAGATGTGAACCGTGTCATAATACAAAACATGATTCTATGATGTATTTAGATAGGGCTGCACTATATGGATATGGGCACACTGTAGCCCTATCTATTGAATATGACCATGTCTTAGTTAACTGTGAAACTAATTTTTCTGTGTGATAACTTGTAGGTGTTTGAGAGGATATGTTGATAACCCATAGGTTTAAATTTTACAAATGAAAATACCTCATATAAAACCCTAGTTTCTACACAATAAACTAAATAAAAAAAATATATAAAAGGGGAAATTAGGCAAGGGAAATATCTGAGCTATCCTCATAAAATCTTGCATAATTTGAGTGCTACTTAAAAATCCCAAAAGGGCCTCAGGCCGATGGAGTTCTCCCTCCTAGACTTGAGTGTGTAAATCTTGATATTTTATATATGAATGCAACTAGTTAATTGATTTGAATGCTTGAAAATGAGTTCCCTTGACCCATAATAAAATAACTTTATACTTAACCTATGACTACTAGAATAAATCAAAATTTAAATTGAAAGCATTAGTGCTCTTTTGCTCAATGGGCATTACTTTTTGTATGGTCTTTCAGGCTGTGTATTGAGTGAATTTGTTGTGATTATATTTCTATGAAACTAAAATATTTCTAGTATTTTAATTTTATAAAAATGTAGGAGGGATGTAATGGAGGGTCTCAAATTTTAAAAGTGACTATTAGAGTACTTGGGAAAAGGGTGCACTACTAGACAATGTCAAGCTGCGGGCTTATTTGCCTAGTGTGGTCTTGTTTAGAAGGACAAAAATTGTTGAATTTTTTTGGGTAGAATATATAAGTAGAATAAGGATATCTGAATGATGTTCATTATTATTTTCAATATAGGGAATAGAATAGTAAAGGATTCCTTGGATATTTTAGGTTAATGTAATGGTGAATAGGTTAAACAAGGTAAGGATGTTAGGATTAAACATTGTCAAACACTTAATGATTAAATTTGAGTGTCTACACTTACCAATTTAAATTGATTTTTCTTTATATAATTTTTATGTCCTCTAATTCTCTACATGACTCTATCACCTTATGGATAAGGTAAATATAGAGGGCAACCCAAAGGGAAAACATTAAAAATTGACTTTATTACACCATATATTTTTTATCCTATTAATATATTTTCGTGTGAAGTCATAAAGTGAAAAAACAATATAAATATGTGCTAAATCTATCAGTAGTGTGGTGGGTCCATCTAAATCACCAAATGGATTTGTAAGGTGCACTTAATTAATTATTATTTTTCATTTTCAAAGTCATAAACTAAGTGCAAAGTTATAAAAACACTTATTAGTTCTTTTATATAAAATTACCCATGAATGTAAGAATAATAAAGTCATTAAAATATAGTGGAGTCAAGTTAAATAAAGGCCAATTATGAGTTACAAGTAGTTATGTAACTACTTGTGCAAGTGTAAGAGTACAAAAAGAATATTTTTTCATTATAACATGGTTTCGTTTTGGCTATAATTTATGTTTTCTTTATATCATATTTATATGCCTTAAATATATGAATGAAATTTATTTCAAATTTAAAATAAATCCTTCATTTATATGTGCTTTTATTTCTTAGTAATATACTTGAGATGCGTTCTTTATTTTAACACTAAGTAGATCTTATTTTTTTACTTTATTGTATATGTTTAGATATATCTTCTAGCTCATTTGTTTATCCTTATTTTGTAAAAATTTAAAACTAGGATAAACATAAATTGTGAACGCTAACTCTTGTGTGTACATAACTTAGGGTTTCCTAAACCTTCAACTTCTAGGGTTTTATTTATTGATTTCATCATACATTTTCAAATTCTGAACTGTAGGTTTATTATACCTTTGTGAGTTGATTTTATTGACAATAATCATGGTGCACAATATTGAAATTGATGAGAGTAAATAGTTATGAACTTGGATTCTAAATTAAAAAAATTTAAGTTTTAAAATGATGAAAGGATTAATAAATTCATTAAGAAAACTTTTAAAGAGCATGTTCTTGAAAATATTAATTTTTTTTCATGAAAAAATAGATAAGGTTAAAAAGTTGAAAAGTATGAATGCTATTTATTTAGACACCATAGGTATTATGCTTGTGATCCTAAATCATTAATGCTTTGTGATTCATATTTTAATCTTATTCTATGTAAATTAGTGTGCATACATCCATCATCAGTGGTAAGAATCAACCTGTAAATGTTCCAATTAGAGTACCACCATTCCTACCCATGAATTACTCACTATGATGTATATTATAAGGGACATACAAAGATAAGTGTGTAGCTTTAAATCCTATTTTAAAATACATTCTTGACATAATCATTCCATATGATTTGATTATTCCAAAATTAATTTATTTAATGCTTGTGGAGATCCCCAAACATAACTTAATGAGTTATTCATGGCCATAAAAACATGTGATCATTGTCCCTAGGTTAATTAAATTAATTCCTAAAACATTGGTAGGTGAAGCCTTAGTGGATCATTATACTCAATGAATTGTTTATAATATCTCTTATTAAATCGATATATTACCATTAATAGACTTGGAGCCAGAAACAAGGTCCCATGAAGGATACATGTGACTACATCTTTCAATTATGTTATCATATGCACTCTTTGATTTATACACAATGTGATTTTCAAATGCAGCATATCTTTATCAATAGCATCATATAACTTATCAATAAAAAATTATTGTAAAACTTGGGAGACATTTACTCATATTAGACATAGGGATATTGATCCAAAATAAGAATAATTATTCAAACTTAAGGTCCAAAATTCACCAACTAAGGAATAAAATAGATCTAGTATGCATGAACCAAGTATGCGTACATCTAATATGGTTTAAAAAGTAAATAAAAAACCTAATGCAAATCAACATACATAAATTTTAGAGAATCAATACAACACACTGAAAGAATTAGTGAACTAAAACATGATTAGGTTGCTGCCTATTCAAAAAATCAATATGTGATATAATCAACAATCCTACATGTCCAAATAATTTTTTGCATATCATATCATTAAGGGTAACTCAAATAAGAGGTGCATAACCTTAAGGAATAATATCCAAGAGTTTTTTGACAAAGATAAAATCAAACTTCCCCATCATATATCCCTAGGTAAGGGTACTATTTACAAGGTAAAACAACCTCCCAAGGGTGATTCAAAAATAAATAAAATGAAAGCAATGATAAATAATAATACAACCAAGACTTTGATGATGATGATGATGATCTATTAAATTATGAGACATATAGGGGTAATAATAACCACCCTCATAACATAAACTAATGCCTCACATGACATAACATAGGATTCAATATATACATATTATGACATTTCCATTTTTAGCTACTTAGCTTAGTTTCATTATTTTCCTTCAAAATGGGTTAAATACACCTAATCATTTACTTGATATTTTTATTACATATTTAGAGTTCCAATACATGATATATCTATGCTCTAACACACACTTCTTTGAAGTGCATCAAAATTTATGTGTTATATTATATGGTAAATCTCTCATTGGATGACTTAGGGTCTCTTTTCTTACTATAGTCCACTTTCAATACTTAATCTATCATATGTGCTTACTCATGAATATGATTCTATACCTATAACATACATACATGCATATACACTAGTCATCTTGAGACCTAGAGTTTCATCGATACATTTTTAAGGTACCATAAATCCTCATGTCATAAAATTACTTAAGAGACTTAAATAAAAAGTACAAAAACATTTGTAAATTAGAAAAACCACCAAAAAATCATAAAATGCAAAAGATTAAAAATTAATATCTTTATCTTAGTCATAATATCATGCTTATTTTCCTATACTAGAGGATTACTATGTTTATGTTTTAACATGTACTTTTCATGGTATAATTTGAGTGGCTAAGATGAAGGATATACATGTTACATATAATTATGGATATATTTATGTCTAACCTAAGTGGTAATCAACAACACAAGTAGTTATTACATGGTGACACTTTTTTGGTTTATTTTATTTTATTATATAGAGCCGTTTTAGATAAGTCACACATATGTTGTTATTTCTTACATAGATTATAATTTTTTTAATGACCACATGGATATCATAATGATTTTATTTCATATTTATTTTTACATGGATTATACCACATGCCTTGACTGACACATGAATATAATTTGGTACTACACCATATATTATACTATGACTATGATTTAGACATCATTACTACACTAGCCTATAGAAGATATATTTTTCACATCTTTCCTTGTTACCATGGGTAATATTTTGACACATATACTAGAGATTATCATATACATCCTTCACATTAGGAGTTTATATGGAGCCACACTATTTGAACCTATTAATTTTAGCATTATATACATATTTTACCACTTTGGGGGTAATGTGATACTATTATTTATGACATTATAATGAGATGGAACATCACGTGATTGTATAATATAAACATCTCTCCTACACCCATAATGGGAATATCATATCATATTAATATTCTTGGGACTATGTTCATAATATCTCCTTTATTAAAACCATATTCCATATATATGCCTTTTATTACTACACTAGTATGGCCCTTATGGTCTACATACCATCTACATCTTACCATACCTTTTTTTATATTTAATATTAATAAGACTATATATTACACATTATTGTACAAGACGTATATATTTGTTTATGGGGTCATGGTACCCACATGAGCTTTATTGACCACATCATATATATAGATTTTTAAATGGGGGACATTGTATGCACTTGAGCTTTATCAATGACATCTTATATACATTTGCTGATGTAGGAATTGTACTTCAGATTTATTGACCACATCCTATATACTTTTGTCGACGGGGAAATTATACCCACCTGA
The DNA here is from genome assembly GCA_037957365.1 of Torreya grandis. Classification (NCBI taxonomy): domain Eukaryota; kingdom Viridiplantae; phylum Streptophyta; class Pinopsida; order Cupressales; family Taxaceae; genus Torreya; species Torreya grandis. The sequence goes on along the minus strand of JARHVA010000304.1, from coordinate 1,403,034 downwards.
GATTTATTGATCATATTTATGCCTAAATATACCTAAGTGGGCATTGTACCCATCCATGTGCTTTATTGACCACATATTACATAAATTTTTCTATAGGGTCACCACACCCACACTTTCTCACATATGGGACTTATTGACATATCCTACATATGGAGTCTATCAAACCCTTGTGTTCTATGAACTTACTTTGACTATGCATATATCAATCTTACATACATTTTTACACTTGATTGGTTTTTACACTAGATATACTTGTTACCATATATTTCTACCTTATAACAATTACATATATTAAAGGTAGGCCGTTGTTCCATGTACATGATTTTTATAGAAGGATATGATACATATATTGACTATTGATATTAACATGAACATATCATTATACTATGATACATTGATCCTTGAATGATTACCATATTCCCTACACACTTCTATATGACATGACATGATTATCACTAGATTCATACATTGAGAGATACCTTAGGGCATCCTCATTGTACATATCTACCTATCATATTATACAAGAAAATATAATAACTTGATTTGAATAATGATAAAAATAGGTCATATCATTATAATTAATTTAGGTAGGGCATAACATATGTTTCCACATGAAACCTACAAGGAGTCATATCATTTATCATTTACAAACATATGTTTCCATTATATTGACATTTTGGATATATTATTTTCCTAACATATGATGTAGTTAACTTTTTATTTTGAGATGAGTGATTGTAGGAACAAGTTCACATCCCTCACCTCAAAATAGTGGCATACATAGAATATAATAGTTTAGTACACGAGCATTTTTGTAGGATCACTAAAGTATCAAAGGTTGTTAAGCAACAAATATTAATAGTATATTTATCTACTTCTTCGATCAATAAGTGTATTGAACACTATAAAATCCCATAGACGTGTTGGATATATTTTAACACTTGTCAAAAATTTAGTATTTAAGTTGTGGGATACTAGAGACTCACAAATAAGTGTTGATTATGATTCAATGCTTGTCAAAATTCTAGTACAAAAAAATATTTTGTTGCATTTTTGGAAAATAACACATGGATATCCATTCCTATAATCTAAAAATTTAAAATTTTAGAGTTTAAAATTTTACAAATTTTTATTGTGAGTAGTGGCTACCTATAAACAATTGTCTATTATTGATATGTTCACTAGATTTTAAAAACAACAATGTAGATGGACACATGGAAAAAATATTCCTCTACTTATTCTTGTGGTAAGTCAAGGCACATGCTTAAATTTATATATCATTTCACTTTAACATGTGTATGCACCACCTCATATGCACCTCAAAGTGGGTGCATTATGTAGACACCTAATTTTTTTACGAGCATTGTTATTAAATTTTTTTCAATACATATTTGTGCACATAGGTCATCGCCTTGATTTATGGGTTAATTGAACTTATCTATGTGTAAATATTTTCCTCATTGTGTGATTGAGTGGTCTTCTTTATTCTTCTATTTTTGTAGTATCATTTTGTGCCCTTTTGTCTTCAACTTGAAAACCAACATATAATAAAAACATCTAAAATTTAAAAATTAAATTGAATAATATTGTAAATGAAATTAAATCTTAAAAATGAAAGATTTGTCATATGAAGATAATCATAAAAATCATGACCTAGAATATATAAAATATCAATAAGAACAAGTGAAATCAATAAATTTGTGCATATCCAAAAATTATTACAGTCTACGATTAATTCAAATAATTTAATGTGTTGTAGAATTTTTGATACGTAAAACATTTTTAGGTAACATTTTGACATGATAATAATATGTTTAGGGCACTTGTTGAAGTATTGATAATTTTCACCCTTGCTATAGTTATGCTTTGCATATCCTATAATCATTATATTCAATGCATTGATTTATGAATGCTATAATTTATTAAAAATAATTATGCTTCTCTATATTTCCATATTTTGTAGCTAAGATTGCGTTACAAGGTTTTTACCTTACATCTTGATAGGCATGTTTGAAAAATGTGGAAGCATAGGAAGGCACATGAACTTTTCAACAAAATGACTCAATTAAATATGGTGACATGGACTGAAATGATTACCCTAATGAACTAATATTCATTTTTTTCACTATAATATATTTAGGATTAAAAACAAATCTAAAGTTGTGTTTAAGTCACTATAAAGTTTGAATCTCTTTATAAAACTTTTTGGTCCAAACTCTAAGTAGATCCACCAAAGTTAGTATTAAATTTAAATATTCAACTTTAGTCTAATTTTAAGCCTTAATTTAATGTACACCCTATACAATGTTGGCCTAATGTCAAACTTAATTAAACCTCACATCACTAATGTGAAGGAAATTTTAGGTTAACTTTAGTGTATAATTTAAGGTGAATTTGTATAAAAATATTAAGTTAAATTTAATTTGACTTTGCATGATGATGTTAATTTAACATTAGGTCAAATTTAAGTAGAGTTTTGGAAAATTATGTAAAATTTAACTTCATATTTACATTTGACACTAGTGGGAAAAATTAATTCGGCATTTATTCAAATTTAATTGTCACCAAATATTCTTGTATTCCTAAATTCCTTCCCCTCAATTCCACATGATCTCACAACTTGAAAGTGGCCAAAATTTTAGATAAGATTAGGCATATCTAACACATATAACTATGAAACCTCCATAGGGTTCTATTTAGTTGTTAATCAATGTTACTTTTGTATGCATGGGCTAGGATGACCTATAACTATCCTCTTTCATTTAATAGATGGGGATTTAAATAAGGTCAATTAAATAGAACCTGTGATACTTGTATGATCAGGTAAGGACCAAATGAATTATGTAGATATAGAAGAGGGTAACCTATAATGAGAATGTTAATAATAAAGGGTTACAAATCCTAAGCCTATGACCCAAGGATATAGCTCTCACTAGACCTCAACAAAGATAGACTATGGCTATACAAAGTATAAACTAAACTAAAAGATGGACTATAATTATTCTAAGGGTGTAAAGTGTCATGGTCAACCAAATGGGGGTTTATGCAACCAAAATTTACTTATATAAATTCTAAGCAACGCCATGGCTACACGACCTTATCCAATATTAAAAAATCTTAAACAAGGATAAACATACATTCATCCACAAAAAAATCAAGCAATATTTAGTGTAGTAAGTAAATAAAAGAAAGAGTATAGGGATAAAAATACTTACCCTAGGGTAGATCTTTGATGCTTCAATATACTCTTTTAATTAATTGGATATTTTAAAGAGAATATTATAGGTTCAAGAACTCAAATGGTTAAATGAATACATCAAATGGTTGGATGAAGACTTAGTAGCTAATAACTCTTAATGACTCCTCCTATTGAGCTTCAATGACACCACAAGACATGCTACTCAATATAAGGTTCTAATACACTAACTCTCCCAAATGATACTTAGGGTAGATGTGAGAGTGAAAGTAGAGTGAATAAATCATATATGATATAAATGAAATATGACCCCTATATATACTGATCCAATACCCAAAACCAACCCTAAACTCTAAGTCAATGGTATCAGTTAAGCTGATATAGTTGGCAGATTTCCACTGACACATAACAATATCAATTGGGATAATATAGTAAAAATGTTAGAAAACACACTTGAACTGCATTAGGTTGGCTGATACAACTTAAGAAGGGTGAAAGCACAAAAATTATAATATTGACCTTGTCAATATTGTATAATATAGGAAAGCTAAAAGAAATGTATACGAGATAAACATGAGAGACACATGGATAAACACCTAGAGGAAGTCAAAATTATGATAGTAATTATGTAATTAGGATATAATAGCAACATCTTTAGTAAATCACCATTAGCTTTTCCCACCCCATTCTTGATGCACCATATAATGTGGGCACTCAGGGAGATTGATATGTTGACAATATAATGAAAGAGAACGTGTCAATAAATGATAAAGTAAAAAATATCACGTGTTTACATAGATCCAACTGAATCTCATCACATGTCAAAATAGTTTAATGTAGGATGGTGATTTGGGAAAGAAACATAATAACAACAAAAAGTACAATTGAAAATAAATACTAATAATTGGATAACTAGAAGTACCATGTACATACCTTGACTTAACTTTTTGTTGAATGGATACATGTAAATACCATAGAATTAATTGTAGATGGAATAAAAACTACATTTGTGAAACCCTAGGGATACAAGGCTAAAAATGGATAAAATCAAAATGATAAAAAATAGGATGAGTAAATAATGGATGTAAGTGGAAAAAAATCATAATTGATTAAAGCAATTGGAATATTGGAAATCTTAGATTGTTAAATCTAGGTTAGAACCAAAAATCAAAGAAAGAAAATAAAAAATTAAAATCATCAAGCTGAAAATCCAAGGATACTTATGACCAAAGAACCCAAAAATGCATACACAGTAAGATAAGAGATGCAAGAGCATTAGGGCAAGAAAACCTCATTTGTGTGTGTTAGTCTATAAGTGGTCAAATCTAGTAAAAAATATAGTGTTCAAGGTTGTATTACATGTTAAGAGGACTAATGAAGGTCCTAGAGATCTTAAGAAGACATAAGATGGCTTAGAATTGGAATTGGAGATTTTCCCTCCAAAATAGTAATTTGAAAATTTAAAAGTTGTAAAGAGGCTAAATACATGTGTAGGGGTTTTTAGGTGAATAAGTTGGTTTAAGGAGTCTTATGAAGTATAATAAGGTCATATATGGGGTAATTATAGTCATGTATGTATACTCATAAGATAAAAAAGGTCATGTTTTATAAAGAACCATCCTTGCCCATACATGGGGTGATGAGTAAATAATTAGTTTTGTAACTACCTTGGAAAATCAACATAGAAGTTGGTATAAAATGAAATATGGAATGTAAAAATTGGAGTGGTAGAGAGGAGAGACCTCCAAGAAAGGAGTGAAAGGGTTTGAGAAGGTGATTGAATAGGATACCCTCAAAAAACAAATTGATTAAGTCCTATATTGACTATTTTGTATAAAGGAATGAATCAATGAAAAAGAGAAGACTATTGTGAATCTTTCTTATTCAAGTTCTTGATTTGATTTTTGTAGATTTATCTCAGGTGAATTTGAAGGTATGTAGGTATATATGCATAAGATGGTGTGTAAATCATCAATTTTTGAATGATGATAAATTATAGATAAGAGAATAGGTTTGCATCAATGTTCTAAAAAGTGTGAATAAGAACTTCATGTTTGGAGAGCCATTGAATATGAATAACTCTTTATATAGACCCCAAAAGGTTTAGAAACATTTCAAGGTAATGGTCATTGATAGAAAAGGGGATTTTCTAAATACCCTATTTTTGTCTCAATTACATATGTGAACACATAGTTGTTACTTCGTTCCCATACCACTAGCATGTTATGTGAATTACTATCAATTAACTTGGATGAATTTTATAGTTGTTTCCAATTACCTAAAGCTCATTTGGGTAGGAAAAAACTACTATTAAGGAATAATTCTTTTTGAGTGAACTATAATCTATTCTTGGCAAAGGAGAAACCTTAAATACTTAGTGTGTGACATGTTTGAGTTGTTGAGAAGGATTCATGCATTGGACCAATGGAATGGGTAGGATATAAATGTCTTTGACTTGTATGTAAGAGATAAATCAAGGTTTTTATATGGAAACTATTTAAGAGACTTCTAATTTGTAGATATTTATATCATATTACCTATTTCATGAGTATTATGAGATTGGTAATAACAAATATATAGCATAATCAACCTTGTTTATTAAGGAAGTAAATACACCTAGACTTGAGAAGAGAATTAGTAGGTTGGAAAGGTTCTCCAAAACCTTGATGAAGATTGAAAATGATCCTTAACTTGCGTGAATATTGTAAAACCCTGAGTCCCTAATGATAGTCAAATGGACCCTATTGAGTGACTAAGTTGAAAGAGTTATGAAAAATCTTAGCCAAGATCTTTCCAATGGCTCATTCCTACAGTCATTAATGCTTCAACATTGCACAAGATGAAATCAATTGAACACAAGATCAATTATTTACATAAATGATATCTACAAATAATTACATAAAAGCATAAAGAAGCATAATATTATAATGAATTCACTTAATTATATAGGCAAGGTAAGACAATGTGAAGGCTAAATTAGGCAATGTGGGACTAAAGACCACATAAGATAAACCTAGAAAGCATGAGTAAAAGATACTCTAACATAAGTCTAGTAAGCAGAGTGAGAATTCAAAAGCATAAATGATGGTATTGGGTTTAGAGGGTACTGAAATTTTAATAGGTGTGGAGACATCATAGGATAAATCTAGATACAATCTATGAATTGACTGATTACAAATAGTGACTAAATACTTACTCAGTCCTGTATAAGTAGGCACAATCCTATAGTTTATGATGAACATTGATACGTAAATGAGGAAGAGTGGAATTTTGAGATGTTTTATAAGGTGTGGGAGATTAATACATAACTATTCAAGGTCTTATAACTTTGTGAGGCAAGTCAAAAATACATACATTGCATTATTGATACTTATTCTATCTTGCACAGTCATTTATTGAACCTAATACTCTGTATTTTGGTGTGTTTTGAATAAATAAGGTTGAGTTAAAGATTAATATTTTTTGGTAAATGTGTATAAAGGTGAAATAATGTATTTTGAAGTTTTATCTAACTCAAGATATTCAATTTGTAAGGCTCTCGGCCTATATAGGGTTGTAGAAACCCTAAAACTAGGGTTTGATGAATATAAATAGATGAAGCCATCCAAATTGGACCAAATTTTAGAATATTTCATAATTTTAGATTCTATAACTTATGAAATTTATTTTGACTTGATATGGTATGGAGAAGTATGGTTTTAACAAGTAGGGCTATTGGCATAGGCCTAATTAGGCCTAAAGGAGGGCATTTTTACAAAGGAAGTCCTATCAAGAAGGGGTTACAGTTGGTGGAAATTTAAAAAAATTTAAGGGGGTATAAATTAATCTAAAAAATTTAATTAAATATTTTTAAATGTGCTTATATTGATGAAAAAAAGATCATTTACTTAAGAATAGGCTATAAGCAATGGAGGAGCAATGTGACCTGTGATACAAAAGGGAGATGAACAAAGTGGTTAAGACCTTAAATTAGACTGAGGAAAGCATGATATGATTATTAAATATTATATAAAACCAAATATTTATTATTTTAAGCTTTAACCAAGATTTGACCTTTGCAAGCTACAAGGTGCTCACCTAGTGAAATACTAGTGAAGGTATAAGACCAAGTTTGCTGAGAAAATGAATATTATGAACTATAGATTGCAGGTTTGGATCATGTGATAGGAATATTAATTTAAATAAGGTCTAAATCATCCCAAGAATCATAAATTAAGGAATTAGACCATCAATAATAGTGCAAAAAGGGGAAGAACTAGTGTGATGCAAAAATAGTCAAGGGCAAGTTAGAGTTGATGATTGTGATCAGTCAAGGATAGAGAACCATATTATGATGCTAATGAGGAATTTTACCTAATGCCTCTAAATTATTTAGGTATCATAGCTAGTAAGCTATGATTAGGTAAGAATTGTGTTTTTATTGCTTTATACTTTTTTGATTTGAGAAGCATGCATAATGCTATGAATTATGTATGAGAAGTAACTTGCAGGGTGTTGAGGGAGAAGATAAAGTGAAATTTTTATCCATTGAGGTCATCATAGAAGATAATAATATTTATAGAGTGAAGAGAGATAACCCCAAAGTCCTTTGAGAAGGACAAGAAACTAGTCAAGGAAAGGCTAGAAGAGATACATAAGAGAGCATTAAAGCTCCAAGAGAGAAGAGGCAGATAAGAGACTCCAAAAGAAAGTCAAGAAGGTTGAGAAGAGATTATAGATAGAGGACTCAAGAAGAGGAAAGGTACAAAATAGGTCTAAGAGGCAAGGTCAATAGACTTGCTACGAGAAAGATCTAAATAGGCCAAGAAAGCGAAGATAAATGGGGAATATAGATATATGCAAGGAATTAGTAGAGATAAGAAAAGAGTTGGGGTAGATATTTGAGAAGATAGAGCTCATGAGAGAACAAGAAATCCAATGGTGTGGTTGGAGTATGAAGAGAAAGGTGAAGTGGCCAATAGAGTCACTAATGAGAAGAAGAAGACACAAGAAGAGTGTCTTGAAGAAAAATAAGAAGATAGAAAAGGCAACCCATAGAGGCAAGTGGCAAGAGGCAAGAGATGTTTCCAAGTGAGAAACAAGATAGAGAAGTTGTGAAGAGAGTTCTCATTGAAGAGAAAAAGAAGGTGAAAGAAGTTCTAAGGAGAGCACAAAAGAATGGAGATGAATAAGAGAAGATAAGGTCGACAATACCTATGGCAAAGACATTTAAAAAGACTATGTGGTCCCTAGTTTTATATCCTAACTTTGCTTTTGAGTTTATGTTTACAGGTATGAAAAAGAAGTTGGTGAAGGCAAAGTATGAGACCTCCAAGATGATGAAGCATGGTTCAAGAATAGTACCCATAAATTGGCAAGAAGATGATAAATAAAAGGAACTTCATGAAGAAGACAAAGTGTTAGGGATTGAAGACATTTCACATACTGAAAATGATGAGAAAGAGGAATACTATGATGTATTGCCATGCATATCAGTTGAAACAAAGGAGATGATATACCAAGAATATATGGAGGTCACCCAAGATGACATCAAAGAAGAGATAAAATTCAATAGTTTCTATTAAAGGTAAATGAGTATTTGAGTGTTGAATTTGATTGCATGAGTGAAGAGGAAAATAATGATATGCAGGTTGAGAGAAAACATGATGAGTTTCAGCCTTCAAAAAAAGAGAAAGTGCATGGATATGTGTGGCCTAAGTGGATGAAAAAAACATGTGAAAAGAATAAATAGGAGAACATCAAGAAAGAGGTCAAAGCAAGAAAAAGCATGAATGGAAAAAAAGCACAAGTGTGGAGATAAAGGACCAATGTCAAAGTACACCAAGATGGCATAGTAGATGATCAATGCAAGAAGCATGCAGGTGATGTAAATAAAGGCAAGTGGCAGCCCAAAAAGATACAAGGAAGAAAGTGGGTTGAGAAAATCAAGGTAAGAGCTCAAGAAGATCAAGTTGCAAGTGTGCTCCAAAAAAAGTATGAAGGTTGACAAGCCTAAAAAGCAACCAAAGGAGATAATGCATGAAAACCAAACAAGTGAAATGAAGGAACAACCATTTGAACAAGTAAAACAATTCAGAAGAGAAGATAAGTATTTTCAAGATGTGTTTTCAAGTGTGAAATATGATGGTATGTTTGACTTTGACTCCAATAGTGAAGATTTATTGTACATAGAAACCATGGCATTGATGGATGAAAGTACAACAAAGAAAGATAAGGAAGAAGCACCTCAAAGAGTGATTTAGAAGCAATATGTACAGAAAGAGGAGGATGATATGACTCTTAAAAATTAGGGAGTCTAAAGATAAGGAAAAAAATAAGTTGCCCAAACAAGAAAAAAATAAAGTGAACTAAATTTTGATGAAGCAAATGAAGAGATTGATGCATTCAAGTTTCAAGAGGAGTTGAAGATGTTGGAGGAAATGTTTATTCCATAAAAGTATATGAAAATAGGTGAGGTAAAATAGGTAAAATTCAAGCAAGAACTCCAAAAAAACTCAAGAGAGGAGCAGTAAAGAGATGCAGAAGTTGTGCCAATAGGTAGGCAAGCAAGCAAACAAATGGAATGTGAAGAAGCACATAAGGTGAGTTACATAGTGGATCAATATAATTATGAGTTTTTAATTAAAAAAAATGCATATGGGGGGCCAAATATTGGTCACATAACAATGTATTGTGAATAGGATGAGTGGAACAAGAAATTGCTCTTATAAAGTGAGCAAGATGATGGGCAAAGGCACCAAAAAGAGAAGGAAAGTGAAGAAGATGTAGTAAGACAAAGTCAAATGGGAAAAATGATAAAGGTTTACATTCATTAAATGCCAATAAAGGCTCATCACAAAGATGAAATCATGAACAATAAGCAAGATACTCTAGACAAGCAAGCCACAAGTGAGATTGAGGAGAAAAGAAGCCATGAAGCAAGCATGAGAAAGATAAATGCATAGAAATTGATTGAGGCTGAGAATGAGGATGTTAAAAATGATTTGGAAAAGGTAAAACATGTAGCAAATAAAGAGATACAATAGTTTGATTACTTCATGGAAGTGGAAGATGAATTGACAAGGAAGCTAGACAAAGCCACAAGGAAGAAATGCAAGCATTTGGCAAAGATAAGGAAACAATAAAGGATAATAAATAATCAAGAATTATTAAGGAACATCAAAGGCCAAATTTTACAGCAAGAAATAAGGTGGCTCAACTTTTCTCCCTCCTGGGGAGTATGATATAGGAGCATTAAGGCAAGGAAACCTCATTTGTGTGTTTTAGTCTATAATTGGTCAAATCTAGTCAAAAAGATAGTGTTCAAGGTTGTAGTACATGTTAAGAGGATTAATGAAGGTCCTAGAGGTCTTAAGAAGCCATGAGATGGCTTATAATTGGAATTGGAAGTTTTCCCTCCAAAATAGTAATTTGAAAATTCAAAAGTTGTAAAGAGGATAAATACACATGTAGGGGTTTTAAGGTGAATAATTTGGTTTAAGGAGTCTTATGAAGTCTAATAAGGTCATATATGGGTAATTATAGTCTTGTATGTGAACTCATAAGATAAAAAAGGTCATGTTTTAGAAATAACCATCCTTGCCCATACATGGGGTCATGAGTAAACAAGTAGTTTTGTAACTACCTTGGAAAACCAACATAGAAGTTGGTGCAAAATTAAAGATGAAGCATAAGACTTGGAGTGGTAGAGAGGAGAGACCTCCAAGAGAGGAGTGAAAGGGTTTGAGAATTTGAATGAATATGATACCCTCAAAAAATAGATTAAAATAAGTCCCATATGGACTATTTTGTATAAAATAATGAATCAATGAAAAAGAGAAGACTGTTGTGAATCTTTCTTATTCAAGTTCTTGATTTGATTTTTGTAGATTTATCTCAGGTGAATATGAAAGTATGCAGGTATATATTCATAAGATGGTGTGTAAACTATAAAGTTTGGAAGGATTATAAATTACAAACAAGAAAATAGGTTTGTATCAATGTTCTAAAGAGTGTGAATAAGAACTTCACAGTTGGAGAGGCATTGAATATGACTAAATCTTTATATATACCCCCAAAGTTTTAAAACCATTTCAAGGTAATGTTCATTCATGGAAAGTTTGATTTGCCAAATACCCTATTTTTATCTCAGTTAAATATGTGAACACATATTCGTTACTTTATTCCCAGACCAATAACATGTTGTGTGAATTAATTTTAAATAACTTTTGAGAAACTTGGTTGTGAGAGAAACCTCATTTCTACATCTCATCCATAATAAGTTACATAAAATCATCCTATTAATTATTAGAGGATTCATCCTTGCATGTGTAGGAGCTGATGATTCATCTCTATCCCTCATAGTTCTCATGCTAGATATGACCAAAGTTTGGATGAATTTTATAATTTTTTCCAATTACTTGAAGCTCATTTGGGTAGGAAAAATCTACTAGGATTGAATAATTCTTGTTGAGTGAACTATACTCTATTCTTGGCAAAGGAGAAACCCTGAATACTAAGTGTGTAACTTGTTTGAGTTGTTGAGAAGGATTAATGCATTGGACCAAGGGAATGGGTAGGATATAAATGTATTTGAATTATATGTAAGAGAGAAATCAAGATTTTTATATGGAAACTATTCAAGATACTTATAATTTGTAGATAGTTACATCACAATACCTGTTTTATGAGGATTATGAGATTGGTCACAATCAATATATAACATAATCAACATAGTTTATTGAGGAATTAAATACAAATATAATTGAGAGGAGAATTAATATGTTGGAAAGGTTCTCCAAAACCTTGATAAAGATTGAAAATTATCCTTAACTTGTGTGAATCTTGTAAAACCTTGAGTCCCTACTAACAGTCAAATAGACCCTATTGAGAGAACAAGTCTAGCAATCAAAGTGAGAATTTGAAAGCATAAAATTTAAAATTTAATAGGTGTGGAGACATCATAGGAAAACTCTAGATACAATCAATGAATTGATTGAATACAAGTAATGACTAAATACTTACTCAGTCGTGTATAACTAGGCAAAATCCTATAGTTTATGATGAACATTAATAAGTAAATGAGGAAGAGTGGAATTTTGAGGTGTTTTACAAGGTTTAGGATAATCATATAGACATATTAAAGGTCCTATAACTTTGTGAGGCAAGTCAAAACTACATACATTTCATTTTTGATACTTATTCTATCCAGCACAGTCATTTATTGAACCCAATACTCTATATTTTTGTGTGTTTTGAATAAATAAGGGTGATTTAAAGATTGGAAATTTTTGTTAATTGTGTATAAATATAAAAAATAACTTTTTAGCATGATTAGGTCTTTTTATTTTTTCTCTAACTCAAGACATTCAATTTGTAAGTTTCTTAGCCTATACAGGGTTGTAAAAACCCTAGAACTAGGATTTGATGAATATAAATAGATGCCACCATCAAAATTGGACAATTTTTTTGAATATTTCATAATTTTAGGTTATATAACTTATGCAATTTATTTTGACCTTATATGGTACTTAGAAGTATGGTTTTGACAGGTAGGGCTATTGGCATAGGCCTAAAGGAGGGTATTTTTAGAAAGGAAGTCCTATCAAGAAGTGGTCACAGTTGTTGGAAATTTAGCCACACCTAAGGGGGTGTAAATTAATATAAAAATTTAATGACATCTTTAGAAATTTTCTTATATTGATGAATCCAAGAATCATTTACTTAAGAATAGGCTACAAGCAATGAGGGAATAATGTGACATGTGATACAAAAGGGAGATGAACATAGTGATTAAGACCTTAAATGGGACTGAGGAAAGTGTGATATGATTATTAAAGACTGTCTAAAACCAAATATTGATTATTTTAAGCCTTAACCAAGATTTGACCCTTGCAAGCTACAAGGTTGTCACCTAGTGAAATACTAGTGAAGGTGTAAGACTGATTTTGTTAAGAAAATGAATATTATGAACTATGATTGGGAGGTTTGGGTCATGTGATAGGAAAATTAATTTAAATAAGGTCTAAATAATCCCAAGGATCAGTAATTAAAGAATTATACCATCAAGAATAGTGCAAAAATGGGAAGAACTAGTGTGATGCAAAATAGTCAAGGGCAAGTCAGAGTTGATGATTGTGATCAATCAAGGACAGACAGCCAGATTATGATGATAATGAGGACTTCTACCTAATTCCTCTACATCAATAATTAATAATCCAAATCAAACAAATGACATAGAGAATATATTTATGATAAAATTAACATCAAATGTAAGAGGAGTAATAAACCATACTCAAACAAAGATGTAAACATAAAAGGGAAAAATGGGATTGAATGGACCGTAAAAAGGGTGAATAAAAATTTCAAGTTCCCAAATATAACTAATAGAAATCCTAAAGATTTAAGGCAATGACCAAGAGATCATCTCATAAAAACTCAATGATACAACTTATATTCTAAAGATGGACAAACTAAAACTGCCATATTGCTTCCATTTATGAAAAAGATGGATAATATGAAGTTAAAAGATAGAAATATTTAGAAACAATCCTGTTAAAGGGAAAATATGGAAGGAATGAAAATAGTGCATCACTAAGGTGAAAACATGGTCTTTACCTAAAAAACACTCAAATCAAGTTGGAAAGACCAAACATTTTTAACATCAATGGTCAAAGAGAACCCTACCTAACAACATATGCTTGGGTTAACTAGTTTTGTATATAGATATCATCCCATGAAGAATAATGTGCAAGAAAAATAAAAAGGATCCTACATTCCCATAATATGTTCCTCACTCTTTTTACAAAGTCATCAGCTTACTATGAATATTGGGTACTTGTGTGAGAAGTTAGATGCAACTAGAATGTAGAAAGATATAATGATGAAATGATACCTCTTACCCTAGTCTACTAGCCTACAACACCCCAATGGACCTCGACTCTACCATGAGTTGAAATGTGGAGTTTGATATTATACTAGAATATGATATGTGCCAAACAAATATTACATATTTTGGTGTGATCAAAATTTTAAGTTTTAATTTGACTTTTAACATTACCTTTTCTTATGATATGGGTTTTAACTGATTTGGACATTTCTATTTTCTTCTCCATACAAATTTAGAAACACCAAACATGGGTACTAAAGATTATTATCACAAGAGAGCTTACACTTAGTTTATAAAGAGGAGAATCTAAATACCATTGTGCCTAAAGACTCTTAGACTTGTACTTTAAAAAAGAGTGCAATATTGAGACTAATCTTTGTGATCTTAAAGAGAAATGAAATATAGGGAATGATGGAAATGATCATTGAATTATTAGGTTTCCCCAAACACAAAAAATGTGTAAAATAATATGGTAAAATGAAAGGTAGATATGAGTCATGATAATAATAAATTATGAAATGTGTATGAAAGACATGAAGATAGAGTGCTATAGTTTTACTAGAAAATAATATGATTGATTCTGAGGAAAACACTACTCTCAACCATTGCTTAATATTTTAAATAAGACACCTAACTAAGGTTGGGAACACAATTAATATATGTAATAAGATGATGTGCATTTTTGAGGAGGGCCTAGTTGATTACCTAGGTCTTACCATGTAAATTAGAAAATTAAAATCCAAGTGGTACAAATATGGATATGATAGTAATCATCCCAAAAGAGGGAAAAGCAAAAAGGTACTAAAGCATCACAAAGAAATCGAGGCCAATTGTAATGATAAAAATGAAACCTAAAGGTGATACCTGGGATTTTAAAGCTAAACAAAGGCCAATTTTAGAGATATTATTAAAAGATAAAAAGAAGACATACAATACAAGAAAGATAAATAAACATGAGATAAAATAACAAACAATATCTATGTTAATGACTAGATCAAAGAAGAGAATGTGAAATGTGATCATATTTATCTCAAAAAGTTTCTTGAAGTTGAATTTATTTGCATGTAAGATGTGAAAGGTTCTATATTTATACCTTGTAGTAAGGATGAGGGATAAAAAATCCAAGAGAATGAATATAAGCATCAAAAGATGCCTCCAAAGCATGCATAAGATTAAGGATGGGCATCACAATGTGCTATAGAGGCTGAAAAAATAAAAGAGTGGGAAACATAAGGTGCCTCAATATGTGTAGTAATAAAAGGATGGGATTAAAAATATGCCCCAAAATGTACAATAAAAAGAGAATAGGCAACTCAATATGCCAAAACATGTGGGATATAAGTGAATGGTAGTTAACCTCAAGATTGACAAGCCTATTTAATGATGTCAAAATATATGTAAACTATTTTACAACAAAAGATGTGGAATCTAGGCCAATATCATGATCTTTGGGAGGTGGTATAAAATATTGATGTATGGTATCATCCAGTTTGATATGGCTAGGAGAAATATGAATAAAATGAAATATTTCAACTAGGCCAATATAACTTAGTGAAATATGACTGAAATGAAAAGTGTCGGCCAGGTTGATATAGTCAGGTGAGGTAAAACTAAAATGAACTATATTAGCCAAGTCAATATAGTTAGGTGATGAAAATGGAACTATATTAGAATTCTATAGTGGTTTATAGCTGGTGTAGTTAGGTGAAAGAGGAATAGATGTATTGGAACAATATGTGTCATGGCTGATACAATTGGATGAGATATAAATAACTTTATCAACACATTCTGGGTCATGGATAATGTAATTGGATGAAAGTAGTTAAAAATAAATGGTATCAGGTTGGCCATTATAATTAGAAAGAAGTGATTGCAATGGTGATTTGGGTAGGTTGGAAGAGGTTTAAACTAAATTAGGATAGGTATGAATGTTCATATAAGCTCAAGGATTAGAATCAACTATAATGTGTAGTGTGGTAGGCATTTGAATTATGTGTTCTTTATAAGCTAATGAGTTGAAAAAATTAGATGAATGTGAGCATAAGTTTAATGACCCATCCTTCTAAAGGCATCCAAGGGTAAGGTATAGAGTGGGTAAGTATAAATTAAAAAATGTTCATAATTACTTGATTTGTAGTGAGGATCGCTAAATATGGGAAAATCATATGAGAGATTTTCATCCATATCATAAATGTCATCAATGGGAACATTCACTATCATGCCATGGTCTTCAGCTTGATCATAATAGATAGGAAGATCATGTTATTGATATTCAATTGTATGGGAAGTGGTGAAGATGAGATCATCAAACATTAAAATACTCTACTAGTAATCTTCTATCCCATTATAAAAGTCATCATTAAGAATTTCATAGGGAACTTCATAAATGGAGGGACCATTATGGTAATTGTTGATCCTACTATAAGTGTCATCATTAGGGTTTTCACCCCATTAATAAGGATTACCAAGGTCATAAATGGGAAGATCATCATGGGGATCTTCATAATGTTATAAGTGTCAAAGGTAATGTCATTATAATCCTCATAGGGATGACCATAAATGGGAGGACCATATCCATAATCTTTGGTTTTACTATAGGTATCATCATAAGTGGGAATATCATCATTTGGGTCCTTGGCCATGAGAAAATCTGTAGTAAATTTGAACCATGAGGAGTTTCCTTCAATGGTGGTCATAGATAGAAGAAAAGAGATACCCATGCAAAAGTGGAATGGGTTGAGGCTTGTAAGAAATATTCTAAGAGGATACATCATGATGAATAAAACTAAAAAAATAGATGTGAAGGTGATATAAAAAAAGGGGTGAAAAGAAACATATTATATTGGGTTGGATAATATAGTTAACAACATACTATATTAGGTTGGCTGATCCAGTTGAGTATAAAGGTGAAACTATTGGCAACTAGATAAAAATAATATATCAGGCTGGTCGATGTCATATGATTATTAAAAAAATTATATCAAGTTGGCTAATGCAGTTATAAGGAAAAATTATAAATGTATCAAGTTGGCCAATGTCATTGGTAAAAGACATAATACTATATTGAGTTGGCCGGTGTAGTTGGGAGAAGACACAAAATTATATCAGGGTGGCTGGTGCAGTTGGTAGACTACATAAAAATGGACCGTCTTGGCTGATATAATTTATAAAACTAAGAAAACTAAATCAGGTTGGATGATACAGTTGGAATAAAAATATATGATAGTTTTAAATATGCATCTAAGAATCTATAAGGAAAACATGAAATTGATTGAACTAAAGGAGGGATAAGATTAATGCCAGATTCACCAAAATGTATAATGATGATGAAGCCAAAGTTAAGATAAAATTAAGAAGCAAAGACAAAAAATGTAAAAATGATCCAACTAGAGGTGGGATAAGATTCCTTTTGGTTTCACCACAATGTATGCATGGGATAGGATGACCTACAACTATCCTATTTTTCTCAATAGATGAATACATAAATAAAGTCAATTAAATAGAGCTTGTGATACTTGGACGATCGAGTAAGGAACAAATAAATTTTTTAGGTATAGTAGAAGGTAAATTATAACATAAATTCCAATACGAAATGGTTTCAAGGCCTAATACTATGACACAAGGATGTATCTCTCACTAGAACTCAATAAAGTTATACTATGGTTGTAAAAGTATAAACTAAACTAAAGGACGTGTTAGAGGTATTTAAAGGGGTAAGGTACAATGATACATCAAATGGGGGTCTATTTAACCTAAATTGATTTATGGAAATTATAATAAATACTATGTATACACCAAATTATTAAATGTAGAGTAATATTAAATAGGGATACACATACATTCATCCACAAAGTAATAAGAAATATCTAATCTACTAAGTAAATGAAAGAAAGAGTATAGGGATATAAATACTTAGCTTGGGGTGGACCCATAAATGCTTCAATATCTCCCTTGGATCAAGTGGATAATTAAAAGAGAATGTTTTAGGTTTAATACCTCAAATTTTTGGATGAAGACCCATATATCCTTAGTTAGGAACTCCCATTGACTCCTCCTATTGAGATTTAATGACACTACAAGACAAGACTCCTCAAGATAAGGCTATAAGTTACCAACTCTCCCAAATGATACTTATTGAAAATGTATGAGAAAAAGTAGAGAAAATAAATGATATATTATATTATATGAATGAAATATAACCCCTATATACTAATCCAATACCAAAACCAACCCTAAACTATAAGCTAATGGTATCGGCCTGACCAACATAGTCAGAAGATGCCAACTCACATATAATGGTATCGATAAGGCCAATATAATACAATGTCAAAAAACACACTTATAATTATATTGGGTTGGTATATATAATTTAATATGGGTGAAGGCACAAAACATATGGTATCAACCAAATTGATACTATAAGATATGTAGAATCTAGCAAAATTAGATAAGAGGTAAACAAGAGAGATAGATGGACAAACACTTAAAGGATGTCAAACCGATGATAGAAATGGTGTAATCAAGATAGAATAAAAACATCTCTCACAAATCACCATGATCCTTTCCCACCCCATTCATGTTGCACCCTTTAATATGTGTGCTAAAGGAGATTGAAGCATCGACAAGTCACTTCAAGAAAAGCATCAGTAAATGATAAAAAGTCAAAAATATTATTTAAATGCAATTTTTGTTCACCAAATATGAGACATGTCCAAGCCATTTCATACCTAATGGATGTAGCACATACCATCTAAGGGAAATATCTTCAACTATTGTATACTTGCATTTTCAAGAAAGCATATTTTTTCCAGATGTTGTAAGTGAATCCATCAAATCACAATGGAAAGGGATTTTGTTTTCATAAGTTACAAATTACCTATAACATAATATAAAAGGTATTTAATGATGATGATTTTACTATGTAATTACATTCAAAATGTGTCTAATGAAATAATACATACATAATGCATTCCTCAAAATAATGAATGAAAAAATCCCTCCTTTTGCTCATTTTGATTTTCCCTCTATAAAATAAATTGATGAAGTTTGGGTTTTTTCGATCTAGTAAGGTTTTCATGCTTTTTTCCATTATATATATTTTTTTTCTTCCTTAGGTTTAAAACCGCATTTTTGTGGAAAATTATGGGATTTATTTTTGTCAGTGAATTTAATTATTTCTTTTTAATTTGTTATGTATTTGATCAACCCTTAGCCTATATAATGGCATCTTGCATCAATGATAGATTTTTTAAAATTGTGACTATGGATAGTGAAAATATTGGACATGTTTCCTCTACTAAAGAGCATTGAAAGTTCATCTTGGAGGTATTCCATGAGGTACTAAATCTTTACCTGATATTGTTTTGATTATTTATAAATTTGATAATGCTTGTATATGGATAGAAACATATACTTTGATATGGTATTTAGTTGAGAGAATTCCATCTAAAAATATGCTTAAAATATGGGTGAAAACCACGTTAAACCCTTATGGTATTAAATTTAAAACCATCCAAAATATGACCAATGGGTTTTTATTGTTTTGCTTTACTAATCCTCAACATGTCTCTAAAATTTTAAAAAATGGGTAATGGTATGTCCATACCTCTTTTATTGTCTTATCCCCATAAGCACATGATTTTTTTATTTGAACAATTAACCTTTAAGTTCTTGGTATGGCTAGAATTCCTAGGTGTATCCTTACCTAATTGGTAGTCTATAGAACAATCAATAATAACCATATTTTTTGGTATTTTCCATGAGCCAATTATATTCTATTCAAACTAAACTCAAAAATAGGTACATGTCGAGCTAGACATATCACATGACCTTAAGGATACCATTCAAATTCAGACAATAAACACATAAAATATCTAAAGGGTATTAAAATCAAATTTTCAAACACTTTTTTTCATTGCCAATCCATTGACAACAAGATTAGAGATTGTCCTTTATTTGCCTCGTAGAAAAAATAGGTTTCAAATCTTGTAATTAAAAATTCCCAATATAATAATGAAGGTGGCTTGACCACCATTGGAGGTTATAAGACCAAACATAAAAAGGTTGTGAAAAAAAACCCTAATATAGGGGTGTCCAATGCCAATTTTTTTAAATTTCAAACTATATTTTAGGTGATTCCATAAAAGATACATTTATATTATGGTGATAGCTCAAGCCTATCGAGAGCATTTGAAAAATTAGGTTGAATAGTCTAATGAGGTATAAAACCAAAGGTTCTATAGTATACCTTTATCCACTAATGTTATCTCAGTTTATAAAGTAAGTACTCAAGAGGTTACTCAAGATTCATAGCTGATTCTCTAATGTGTTATTTATGCAAAGCTTCTATTATAAATGATTGCAATCTACCTAGATGTTAGCTGGAGGATGGAGAATATATGCCAGAAAAATGATGTTAATTTCAACTTAGTGATTTCCTGAAAACAAAATAAAAATAGGTTTTTTAGAATAGGTATAGAGGTATTCAAGGCTTATGCTATGAGGACATAGCCATGATCCCTATGAATTATGAATTGTTTTTCATGGAATGTAGGGGGTGTCATAGACCCACATTATGTTAGGAAAATTTGTAATAACTATTTTATTTGTAATTTTTTTCTTTAAATGATGATATATATGGATATTATTTTTAAGACATCCCTAGATCCCATTGTAATAATCCCACATTTATGAGAAGTAGTAGTTAACTAGTATGGAATTAGTATAAATATGAGCCTAGACTAGTGAGAAAACATTCATGAATTGTATTGTGTCGAGATTGCTCAAGGATATTTCCCCCTCAAAGAGGAAAATGATATTTTCATGCAATTTTTATCTTTTAATACAAATATTCTATTTCCATTTCATTTATAATATTATTTTTGTGTATTTAAAATATTGTTCTAATTTGTTGTAAGAAGGATCTTAACAATTGGCATCAAAGCTCTTTCTAGGAGATTTTTTTTGTAGAATTTTTAAAGGTTTATGCTTAATAATATTATATACTATATGATCTCACCTCACCCAATCAGGATATTGGTGATCAAAAAGTCATCACAGGGTGGCTACATTAATATTTCTTCACCCAAAATCTACCCCATTTTTTCATCTTGTTTATGTTTCTTTAGGATATAAATTTTATTATGGTAGTTATAAATTGCACCCCTAAGAAGGTTGTTCAATACTTATTAATTAGATGATAGCATAGAGACACCTCTAGGCTATGGGTGGCCTAATTATTGAGGTCCATCTCTAGATTAGGGCTAGATGCCTTGATGTATTCCTTAAAACTACTACTAAACCTATTACTTACAAGGAAAAGAGAGAGATAACTAAAAAAAAGTAAATGGGAAGTGATGCACCAAATTTCATGACCATTACCACTCATTTTCATGTGCACTATGAACTATATGACTAAATGAACATACACTACTCCTAAACTGAACCTATTGCATCATTGATTTGTAGAGAGGTAAGGCATTATAAGACTAGGGGGAAGATTGGTTCCACTTCTAATCCATAGATGACCCCTAATGACACTTGCTATAACTTATAATAGTGAATCAAACTACATGAAGTTAATAAGAATGAGAAAACAAACCAAGGTAAACTCAATCTGCACTTGATCAAATTAACCATTCAAAGGTTTACACTACATGCAACCATAAGAGGAGGTAAAACTAGTCATCTATTGATCAAAAGAATATAAAATGAGTAGAGCTTCACCATACTCAGGTGTAAGGATCCATTATAATGCCATCCTAGGTAATACATATAGAAGAAATGAGAGAGGAGAGAGAGAGAAAGGACATTTAGAGAGTCCATGATAAGTGTCATTGATAAAAAAATAGTTATAATGCTAAGTGAAAGATGAGAGAATAGTCCTATCACTCTCTTCAACATGTGTTTATTGATACGATGATGATCTTCAAAGGTGGCATAGAAGTTCTTGGTTGAGGAGTTACAATTCATCTCTTGAAGGGACAATTATAATTTGTATACTTATTGACACTTGTCCATGCCTAGGAATCTTTCACGCTAACATTTCATACATGAAAGGTGATTTAAAAACCTCTAAGATCATGTTCATCTTATATTAGACTTGAAAATCTCAATGGAAACCTATAATTTTCATTAGTAAACTCTCAACACCATAGACTCAATAGGCTACCTATACCTTAGCCTCCCAAGACTACATTTAGTCATTAGAATGACTTATTCACAATTTTCAGAGGCTTCTAGGGATTATATGATATGTTTAAAAGGATATCTTGAAAATTTTCATGCCTCAAATCACCTTGAAAAGGTTTGTACCTCAATCCTTTATGAAAGTAAGAAGGCACAATCTTTATTAGGTTTAGTTTCTCACTTGATAAAGTTTTATAACTCTATGGGAGTCCTTTTAAATGGATGTTTGAGGGAAACCATACCTTTGCCTAGGATTATAAGTCCTCTTCCACTGATTAGGGAACTTAGACATACTCAAACCTCTACAAATAGGGTTGAAAAAGTAGTTTCTGAGGCCATTTTATTACCTCTTCCACTCCACATGCCACCAAATGGATTCAAAAGGTGCTCTTGGGACCTATAGATGTCCTATAAGTGTTTGAAAGACCTTTTTATATGCTTTAGAAGTGTTTCTTGCACATATAAATCATCATATTTGACCTTGAATTAACTTAGTAAGCCTTGTGGTACATTGGCAAGGTGTGGGATGACCTTCGGAGAGATTTTACATTTGAATTTAATAACTATAAGACCTAAGACTAAATTTAATGAATTGAAGCATGACCACTCCATCCTATCCAACTAAAATTGGATTAACTTAGAACTTCATGACTCTTGATAATGAAGACTGATGATAGAGACTATTTTGTTGTACTTATTTATTCTTGAAGGCTACTATCTCATTTTAAAGGCTTTTGATGAGGTTTTTATCTTCCTACAACTCACTAGGAGTGGTTATAAATGGGTTTGCTTGGCTGGCCATTACAAAAATAGAGAATGAAATGGGCTGATTAGATAGAGGCTTGGGTAATTAGGGTATTAGATTATTGGGTTTGATTTTACTAGCATGAATGAGAAACTATTATACTACAATAGAAATATCATTAACATTAGGCAAAGAAACTCTACCTAATGATTGGATGATGAATGCAATTTCACAGTCTAGAGCTCTCAAATAGTATAAGAACAATACATGGGTTGAGGGATTTACTAAGGTTAAGATTTGATCTTAGGTTCATTATAACCTCAATTTAAAGTTAGTGAAGATCTTATAGGGTGCCCTTATACTAGGATGTCTTTGGTAAATGTAGTTATGATGCTGAAGTCTAGCCCAATGAGTTAGTACATTGGCCCTTTCACACAAGATTTAGTTCTTGCATGCTCACCTGAAACGTGTAACGAAGGATCATTTATCATAGTTTTTGTTTCATAGTGTTAATTACTTGATCATATTATTTTCTTTATGCAAATTAAACTGATAATATATAAATTCATAGATAGACTACCTTGATCTTTGGAGTTTTAAGTTTGATTAATATAACTATGCAAAATATTGTCATCGAGTATTATCATTAGTTACTTAGAAAATAAAAGATAAGGCAAAATTCATATGAAGTCTAATCACTATGATTAACTTACACAACACCATTCATCATGAAAAAAATAAGTTTTACAAAACCAACTACTTCATATATTTTGCTTTAGCATTAAAGAGGTCAAAATCCATCATTACAATACTTTTCAATAGTTTATCCCTATAACACTTTACAACAGGGGTATTTATACTTGTTTTTCCCTAACCAAGTGTTTATAAACATTAATGGAAAGAATAATTCACCAAAAAACTCTCTATCTACTGAGAGTCATAGTACTTAATCAAGTAGTTCTTCCTAAAGACCCAAGCCTCTGTGCCCCCTATATCCTTGCTCTATGTTAGATCTTTGCTGCCATGTATTCCCCTCCTTATGGGCTGGTGCAAAAATTCGTATCAATAAGGTTAAGGTGACCCATATGAATTATTCTTTTAAATACTCCCACTTACCACATACTCCTTTGGTCTTCTACTTTTGTTTTGAGTCCTATGTCCTTGGGTTCCTTGTGACTCATTCTCTGTTGACTGCATCCTCTCACGTTGGTCCTTCCATGCCGTTGTCATTTTTTTCCTTGTAGACTCCACACCATGGTAATTACACATCATGGTCCTTACACATAATGTTATTACCCCACTAAAATTGTATAACACAACCAAAATTTGGGGCCAATATTACCCCACATTAAGCTCTTAGTCCAACCTGGACTAAGTTACACTAGCAGCTTCTGTCAAAAACTTGAGTCTTGAATATTTGATATCCTTATTCATATTATCCCAATGTGATAATTCCTTAATAACCTTTTAAATTATTTATTTTATGGCCCCCTTTTATTCCTTTATCTCCTCAAGTTGACTAGAGGTCTCATTAGCCTTCTTGACCAGCTCATCTAGGGATGTAGTGGCATCTTTCTAGACATATTCAAGTGTGGAGATATCCTTGACAACCTATCCTTAGAGGGATATAAAACTAACATTTAGTTATTGAAAATGTTTATTTATTTTCTCCTCCATCATCTCTACATCCCTAAATGATTTGGTGCACTCGGTGCGGTCTTTTAATATGAGTGCAGCATCAGCCAGTTGCTACCTCTAGGATTCCTCAGCTTAGAGCTGAGCCTCCAAGAATTTATTTGGGTGTGTAATATATGTAAAAATTATATCCAAAATTAGGATAAGCTCCCTAACCCTCTTTATGGCATGCTAGAAGACTTTGACTATTGTGGTGAACTACTCTGCTAACTCCAATCCCTTATCATTTGGTGCAGGTTGCTCCTTGCATCATTTGAGAAGAAGGTCCACTAAGGTCTCTAGATTTCCTATGGCTTCTATATATTTCATAAATTATGTAAGTCTCTATCAAGAGGTACATTATTTACTATCACTAGTTCTTCTTTCCAAATTATCTTACAAAGGTTCAAGGCCCTTACTTTTACCTCTATGGCCTCTTAGATCTGCTACTTTAACATGGCCACTTCCTCGATAAGCACTTGTTTCTATGTAATCTATTTATTATACATGCCCATAATCTTGGCATGTTTCCTCTCAAAATTATATGCATAATAATTTAAAAAAATATTTTGGCACGTGATTTGCATGGCTAGATTCAAAAAGGTTGTGCTTGCTAGAAAAGGGGAGATCATTTGAGGATCCACCCACAGTGGTTTTGGTAGTGCTGGAGCATCTATTCCCAAAGAAAGGCTGCCTTGGGGGAGTTTAAAATCATGCTCTTCATTATACATATCTAGTAAGAAGGACACTTGTTTCCTTGTTTCCAAGGTTACCTTATTGGAAATGAAGTATGGCCAAAGATATAACATCCTATCAAGGATGCTAAATTGATATCACTCACGTGAATTTCCAATTGCATCATCACTTGGCTCTTATGTGGTCTCGACTGGTCTCTTCCCTTTACTAGGGTCACACTCTAATTTGGCCTCCTCATGGCTACCAATGGTTATCTCACTTATTTATTCTTCTTCACCATCCCCCTTTTCACCATAGAGTGGTTCAACATCAAAAAATGAATCATTAGAGTTGAATTTCTCCTCCCACATTAGGGAGGGAGTTTTATTAGAGTCAAAATCTAATCTATAAACCTATACCTCAGGAATATCTTATTAGGGCACTTACCTTGGGGCCTAATACTGGGCATCTCTTGAAGTAGAAGCCCTTGGGGGAGATGGTGGTGGATTTACTTTAAGGGGAGAGGGCAGAGGTGGAGGAGAAAGTGGAGGAGTAGGCTTTTGAGAAGAAGGTTATGGTGGAGATTGGTGTAGTGGAGATGGAGAAGGGTGGGGTGATGGAGAAGAACAAGGTGGAGATGGATAAGGGCAAGGTGGAGATGGCATATATGGATGGGATGGCATAGGTCTAGCTGGTGGAGGGGTAGGTCATGGTGCCTCTATAGTCTTCTACCATTTTTGTGGTGCCTAATTCCCACTTTTGATGGCACCAAGTTTTGACTAATTCTTCTTCTTTAGTGGTGGTGTTGATAAAAGATTTTCCTTAGGGTCCCCACCCAATGGATCCTTTTAGGGGTGAAACATGTATAACAAGTTGTGAATTTTCTCCCTCACCATTATCTACTTGACCTTGATATTGGTCAAGTTCATCTCTCCATTTTTTGTATAGACCTTTTTGCCTAGATAAACAAACATTTTATGAAGAGTGTGTATCTCCAAATATATTCTCTCAGCCTCTACGATAATGGGCTACAAATTGTAAATATGATTGATAGAGTCTATGAATTACCATATCGATAAGGTGTATAATAACTTGAGTCCTCCAGAGAATTCTCCTTAAGGGTTCATTCTAATGCATGCTAAGGAAAAGTGTTGCTTCACAACAAACTATGCTTACTCTGCAACCAAAGGGGGCAAGTCCTTTTGGATACACCACTCATTCTTGAACATCACCTTAATTCCATCTAACTAGTACCTCATCTAGATATTGTATGAGGGGGTGATGTGTTGGAGGCATGTGAATGCCTTGTAGTGTTCATCAGGGGACTTGTGCATGGGAGGGTATACCCACTTCATCACTTCTGAGCTATAGTTTGGCATGTTAATCTCATAAAAAACCATTAAGAGGAGGAATACCCCCATGCTTAGGCATCTAATGGGTCCTCTTTATATCTTCAATAATCTTCTATATGAAGTACATAGCCTGATTGTAATCTATCCCCTATGTGACTTGGTGGGAAATATGGAGGTGTGTCATGTCAACTTTTTTCCATTGATTGATCTCACTGATCTTGGTCACAATGATCCATGTTGCAACCCAAAAGGTTAGATTCTATAGGTTTTTGATGTGCATGGTGTGGCCTTGATTTTGGTACATGAGCACCATCGTGGTATTTTAGACCTCCTCAATGTCTACCAACTCATCAATCATGCTCAACCCTGAGCACTATAGTCCCATGACCTTGTTGATCCTTTTGGGCATGATATTCATACTATGACTGAAAAAGTAAATGTAGTCCTCAAGGATGCACAAGAGAAGGAAATGAACCACCTATATGGGTTTACCAAAGTATGGTAAATTAAAGAGCTATAACAACCTTGGAGAGTCCAAATAGTTAAAGATTAAAAGATCAAACACCACTTGGTTCTTGGTGTTCTTGGTCTTGACTCGATAGTCATTTTGAATCTCAAACTTGTTCCCAAGTTGATGATGGTTATAGTCAAATATGGTGCAAGTGAAAACCTTGGAGACCCACTTCTTTATGTGTAACACTAATTCTAGATATTGCATTTCTTTAATCAAAAGAGATGGGGGTGGGGACGTTTGAGATTTTTGTATTGATGATGATTGAGCCTTCTTTGTTTTACACATCATCCTTTCCTCTTCTTCCTCTATGCCTTGAATTTTTTCTTTTGGTGTTTCTTCCTTAATAGAACCCAATCTCCTCCAATTACCTCCTCTTCATCTTGTATTTTTAGCAAGGGCTCACTCCTTTTGGCCTTTTTCCTAGGACACATCACCCTTCAAGGAGCCCAAAGGTTAATGCGTAGTCTTCTAATGTTCTAAAATAATACATGGTTATGGATGATCACTTTACCTTTTTGAGCTTGAGCACCCTCTAATGGAAAACTTGTAACCTAAAACTTTTAGTACTACCTTGTTCCTCTCATGAACCAAACTTATACTACCTATTCTTAATTTTATAATGCCCTATGTAGGTTTATGTGGAAATGAATTCACTTTGATCAAATCTAGATTCACTTGAATCAGATCTGGTAATTACTTGTTCTTCAACTCTTTTAATCTCCATGTAATTAAGAGGTAAAGTGTAAACTAAGTTTACCTTTCCTATTTATAGGATCTAGGAGGGGTTCACCATCATTAATTCTTTCCCTTCACCCATCACTTCATGTCATTAATGTAGATCCTTAATGGCCTCCACATTTGGATCTTTACTTTTTGAAATTAATGCCTTTAACAGTATTATCCCATCACAGCATTGGCACACTTTTTTCCATACCCATTCTTTCTACATTGATGGCACGTCCCATATCATGATTTTCCCTCAAAGTGGATGAAATTTATGTCCCACACTTTTTATGAGGTAGAAGATAACTATCTCTTTTGAATTTCTAAACTCATGGTAGGAACCTCACCCCTTTATGCCTTAAATGACTAGTGTACCTTTAGTAACTTGCACACCCTAAATACCTTATGCACCCATGAATATCTCATGATTTTAGACCCTTGAATAACTTTGTAACTTATGAGCCTTGGAAACTTGTAAATTTTTATAGATGAATCATGACTTGACTTCTTACCCCACACTAAAATGAATTGTGGTCCTCCACGAAAAGATAACTAAAACTGGGAAAGAAAATTGCAAAAAGAAAATTTGTGCACAACAAGGTAGCAATTTTATTGAAAGAAATAAATATTAAAATAATGGAATAATCCTTATTAATTAAAATCCTTAAGCTATTTATAAGTGAAATGATTGAAGTTGGCTTCCATTATAGTGCCCAAGAAGGAACTGGTCATCCATCCTTTGTAACCAACATGCTCCGATAGGTCAAATGCTATGAATTATAAAAGGACCATCCTAGTGGATGCAAAAATTTCTAGGGTGGTGAAAAAACTTAGATTTGTATAATAATACATTCATTCTTGGAGAAAATGTTTTTTATTTATATGGCAATCATGCCATGCCTTTTGCTTGCACTTTTCCACATCTTGGCTCCATTGTGCTAGGAATCCGGTTTTATTAAGTTGTAACAATGCATCTAACCATACTTTTAAGGATGAATCTTCATCAAATTTCCCTACTTTTACTATATGTAGAGATTGTACCAATAACTCAACTGGTAAGCCTGACTCCTTACCATACACCAAGTTGAATGGTGTGTTTTTGTTTAGGTGCTTATAGGTTATTTGATAAGCCCATAGTACTGTAGACACCTTATCATCCCAATAAATTAGTCCAATGTTATAGATGTTTTTTAGTGTGGTACCTAATATTTTATTTAAATCCTCAATAGTTCCATTGGCTTGTAGATGATATGGTGTTGTTTTGTGGTATACGATCATAAACTCAGCCAATAAGATATAAATTGTTTCACTCAAAAAATGGGTTCCATGATCATTAGTGAAACTCAAGGGACATATAAATTGAGTTATGATATTCTCAAAAATGAAATACATAATAGTAATAATGGTACAATCCTTTGTTTTTATAACTTCATACTAGTGCGTAAGGTAGTCAGTTGCTATAATGATGTACCGAGAACCTATTCATCATCCTATTAGAGTAATGGGGCTAATAAAATAAATATCCCTCTTCTCAAAGGGTTATTTATAAGGAATGGGTCATATGGTAATGACAGCCCTTTATTTAGGATTGTCTATGCATTCACATATGTCACATTATCTAACATATACTTTAGCATCTTGGAAAAGAGTTGGCTACCATAATCCAACTAGTAAAACCTTTTATGTGGAGCCTCTCCAACATAGTTTCCACCTGTAATACCCTCATGAACTTCATGGAGTACCTCAGGGTGTTATTATTTCATTACATTATGTTGAATAACTTCATCATGGCCCATTTTGTAAATATCACCTCCTATAAGCTGAAATGGTGCAATGTGGACCACGAGTTGCTTTTTGGCTTTCAAGGTGAGACAGTAAGGCATGGAGCCAATGGTAAAGAATGCTGAAATATATTCAAAATATTTAGGTAACTAAGTAACATCAAATATTTATACATTAGGAAGATCATATTTTATGGTGCATGGTGGTTCTTCATTCTTGATTTAGGATAGGTCGCCAGGTTCACAATTGGCTTTCCCAAGTTTCACCATAACTAAAAATTGAAACTCTTAGAACAAGACAATATAGAAATAGATATATCCATGTAGTATGGGTTTATTAAAATGATAATTCAAAGCCTCATGATATGTATAAAAAATAAAATGAGTGGCTAATAGGTATTGTCTAAACTTTTATAAAGTGTAGACCATCGACAATGCTTCGTGTTCTATAGTGGTATAGTTTCTTTCAGCTAGTATAAGGTTCCTTATGGTAAAGTAGATTAGATGATCTAGGTGACCTTCACCTAGTTGTGCAAGGATTTCACTAATGGCCATTCTAGACACATCAACATGGGCATGGAATGATTTTATCTAATAGAGGAATTGGAGGATAGGAGCAGTGACTAGCTTTTCTTTTAGTGTTTCAAAAGCCTCTTTACAAGAGCAAGTCCATATGAAATTCTCATCATGATTTATAAGTTCCTTCAAGAGCATGATAATATTTGAATATATGTGGATGAACTTGATATAGTAACTCATATGGCCCAAAAAGGTACAAACCTCACACTGAGTCTTGGGTGTTGGGAGGCAAAGAATAAAAAATACCTTCACTGGGTTTACCAAATATCCTTCCTTATAAATAATATGTCCTAGAAGCACACCAAAAAGTGTAGCAAATAAGCACTTATTTAAGTGCAATGAGATTTTTAAGACCTGGCAATGCTCAAGCATAAGCCTCAGGTTAGAACAATGGTCCTTAACCAAACCATAAACTATCCAATCATCCAAATAGACTTGAAGGAACTTATGGATGAATTCTTTACAGGCTTAAACTGTTATTCATGAAAACATTGTTGGGGAATTTTTTAACCTAAAGGCCATGACATTATATGCAAAATATCCCCATTTGGTGGTGAATGTTATCTTGGGTTGGTATTCTTCAGCTATTTGGACCTAATGGTACCTTGAGAAGCCATTTATGAAGGTATACACCTCACATCTAGAAACACCTTCAAGGATCATCTCCATGAATGGTGTTGGAAAGGGACTAGTTACAAAATATGCTATAATCACTCGGTAGTCCATGTAAATATAGATGCATCCATCCTTCTTGATACTAATCATTATAGGATCGAGCCATTCAGATTCATTAATGGGGGTGATTGCTCCAACATGCAGAATGTTATCAATTTCCTATTTGATGCACATCCAAATATTAGGATTCATTATATATGGTAATTTTCTAATTGGTTGAGTGTCGTTAACCCACTTGATATGCATATTCCCTAAGGGTGGGTGGAATCCCTTTATTTCACTATAGTTTCTTGGGAAGACATCTTGATATTCTTTTAGCAACTCAAATATATTTCAAATATCTATGTCAGTCCAATAGTTTCCCACTGTAGCCATCTTTGGTTATTGTTTTGTGATGATGTTGCATTTAATAGTCTTAATAGGTGCATTATAAGGGTTGTCCATATTAGAAACTATAAATTGAATAGTTCTTGTGCCAATATTTGTGAAAACATATAAATGGTTAGACAATAGGTCGAGTGGAGTGGATCCTTTATCTTCTTCCACTTGTAACACAAGATTTTGCTTCCCCAAATAAATTTCTTCATGTCAGTCCTGATCAAGTACTGGTATGGGCATAAGAACTAGGTATGTCAATGGTTTATTGAATAGGTGTAGGGGATCCTCAAGGTCCTAATGGATACTCCTCAAGTGATCTTCCATGGGACTTGGGTCACTGATAACCACTTCATACATGTCTTAGAGAGTGAGGTGCAAGTCCATCCTTTGTGAAGAATAGGATAGTGTTGAATTCATGTTCTCCTTCAGTAGATGCTAGAACCTAGTACCCATGTGTCTCTCTTTACAAACATACCATGCTCGTGCCTAAGTGCATAAAATTCCATATAATGCATGGACCCATAAATATTCTAGTAAGACTCATCATCCCACCACATTGCTTCACAAGCTTCTATGTGGGGCTCAAGTACTCATACTCCACTATAACATACTATTCCCTTTATTTTGTTATCATGATGGAACCAATGGTGTAAGGCTGGGTGAACTTGATCCCACTAGAGGATTTGTTCACAATGGGTTCAACACCTTCATGCATTTGTGACATCAAAGAGATGGACCAAAGATTGAAGATGATCTTCATTAGTGTGGTAAAAATCTTCAAGGTGTTGAATGAAGTCTCAAACTTCCATCTGCCCATGGAACTTTGGAGCCTCATCAAGTCTTTCAAGTGATGTCTCTATGATAGGTCCCCTCATGACTTGTATAGTGATAAGGTGAATGAACCTATGTCATTTATGGAACTAGCATGACACATTCTCTTAGTATTGATGGTACTACACACTCTGCCAGTGAGGTCATAGTCAACATGAGCCCAACAATTATAAGCATTATTTGTAGTGTCAGAAAGGGACTGAATATTCAACCACCAAAGAGTGCCATTTAGAGTGGGATATTTGTGTTTATCATTCCTTGTATTCATGTTATATATATGGTTTATATCTTCATCAACATTTATAGGCTCTATGTAAGGGGGTCCTTGGACGTGATCTAATGGTATAACAACATGTTGATCAGTGTTCTAAAAACTGATGTAACATTTCTAAAAACTTAGGTCTACATTATTATCATAGCAAAAATGTCTTCCTAATATATTTGGATAATCATCAACTTTATCTAGTTCTAAAACCTCAAAATCTACCTTGAAATTTATGCCAAGTATGCCAACTATTGCATTCTTGAGGACCCTGATAGGTAATGCACGAGTCTTATTTGTCATAAAAAAACATGTGGTGAAGGTTGTAGTGATTGAATGACCATATTTCACCAACAATCCTTGGTGAGGACATTCACTTCTACACTAGTGTCTACTAGTATGTCTCAAATCACCCATCCATTGATGGCATAATCAACTAGTATTTCTTTATCTTCTGAAGCAACAAAGGAACCAGGAGTGTCTTGTCATTGAGCATGATTCATATATCGATCCTTAGCTTTCCTAGTGAATTGAGGTTGATCTTCAATTATGACTCATGCTTTTTTATTAATCCAAGAACTTAGCTATGGGACAA
Source organism: Torreya grandis (assembly GCA_037957365.1). Lineage (NCBI taxonomy): Eukaryota > Viridiplantae > Streptophyta > Pinopsida > Cupressales > Taxaceae > Torreya > Torreya grandis. Next base: position 1,370,000 of record JARHVA010000304.1, on the reverse strand, counting down.
TATCCTCATCTAACATACACTTGCACAACTCTTGGAAGTCATCACATGCCACATTTTGAGGCTCAACTTCCATTTACACAATAACACATTATGTCACTTCTTTGTCTTTAAGGAATTGAATCTCTCCTTGAAGTTATCATGCCAATTCCATCATATCTTAGATGACATACTTTTGATATTGGACATTAAGATACTTCCTTGATTGTGGTTCTTCATGTTGCACTTTATTTATGGGGTTAAAGGTAGACTGGGTCTGTCCCCCACTGTGAGTGGTAATGTTTACTTGTTAAACTATAGGGATGATGGAGTTTGCACACAAATTTGGTTTATCAATTCGAATCATATTGACACCCTTTTCATTTTGATCCTTGGTGATAGCCACATATAATTTAAGACACTCTTCCAGCTAGTGGTCTTTTTTATAGAAAGTGCACGTAGGGTATTCTAGAGAATGTCATTGGTAGTGGTCTAGGGATCCACATTTGTAACATATCCTGGGTGGGAAATGACCATCTCCTCATCCCCATTCTCTTCCTCATCCATGGTATCTACCATCATCTTGATTTTTTTCTACTAAGGTTTGGTGCATACCACACACTCAAGATTTATGAATGCCACTGATCAAACAATAATCATTAGTGTTATGAGTATAGGCATCACAAATGCTACAATAGTTAGACACCTTAGTGTGAATATCCCACTATAGAAGAGGAAAAGAGAGTGCATCATGTTCCTCATGATAGATTTCACATGTCTATTTAAGTACCACATGAATGTTCTTGTGTGGGTAATTAATCCATGTATGCCCTTTAGATTTGTAGTTTGTGCACCAAACACCACTACATGTATCATGTGCATTATTAGCTATTAATTTCTCAAGATGCAATCCTATTGAATATATCTAGGCCTCCATGAATATACTCATCCTATTATCAATGTTTCCAACTACCTTAGTATGTAGAGTAGCCTCCAAAGCCCCACATGGGTTAGTGAAGGTCTATTGAGATAATGTTCATCGAAAGTGTTTTAATAATCCTCCCAAAATGATTAGGCATGCTGAGTAGCGTTAATAACAAATGATAGTTTATAAAATAAGGTTTTAAACCTTGTATCATACTAATGCACACTCTCAATAAGTCTCTGCTTTATGTCCTTCAATGTGGCTATGCTTTATTGCTCAAATTCAGGAATGTCAAACTCTTGAAAGAAGTTGTTTTAAGTTGATCATAGTCGACCACCACTTATTGAGGGTCAAAATTTTGATACCATTTGTGTGCATGCTCCAAAATCATAGTTGAAAACTATGAGGAATTATGCTCAGAGTAGGTGATGCCTCACACCCTCCAAATCAGTTTACATTTGTGGATGTGCTCAGTTGCGTTCTCCATACCTTGATATTCTAGTAAGTGTAGTGTTATTTCATAATACATTATTATTGGATGATGTGCTTGGGCTGGTGGTTGATAGAAACCTCCAACCCCTATCCCTTGAGGTGGAAGTCAAATACTACCTCTTGTACCACCATTCAGTCCACCTCTAGTGCCTTCAATAGTAGTGTTCATGATATGGGGCATGACAACCAGTTGGTTAACCAAGTTTGGGCTTGTATTCTATCCTTGAGGGCCAGGTCCTCTAGGTATCCCAAGTTGTGCCATAGAATTCCCTTAAAGAGGGAAGGAAAGTGTTAATATTATAGGTGCATCAATTATCTTAGTTCCAATATCCCTTACTAGTTTAGTCTTTGATTCCTCACTATTTGTATCCCAATAATGTGTGTACTTTACTTGACTCAAAATCATGAGCACACACTATGATGAGGGAGCCTGGTTGGTTTAGACTTGGTTCATCAATTCCTTCCATCTATCTTATTTCTCCTTCATATGATAGAAGTGGCATAAAATATAGCTTAAAAGTGATGGGGTCCTCATGTGTTTATGCTTCCTTATAGCTCCTAACAACACTCCTTGAGTTCTCTCAGTCTCTTCTTGCACCACTAATTCTTATAATCCTCTATCAAGATTTATCATACTTATGTTTCCATAATACATGCTAACTAGCTACCATTCTAAACCCATAATCTTCTACCAACTCCTCTTTTACCCTTCCAAATGTATGACTCATGCATAGGAGGATTTATCTCTCCATTGGTATAGTTTCAAGCCCAAGATCAATAAATAGCTTCTTCATTTCTAAATAAAAATGTTTAATGTAATGGCCATGCAGTTCTTAGAGGAACTAGAAATTGGATTCTTTAGGACATGAATAGGTAGTTACAGTATACTCCATAATGTAACTTTGTTTAATGTAATGGACATGCATTTCTTAGAAGAACTGGAACTTGGAATCTTTTGGACATGAATGGGTAGTTACAGTATACTCCATAATGTAGCTTTTTATAACTCATTTCCACCAAAAGTTGAATTCTCACATCTACAGAGCTCCAAGTTTTATAACTCATTTCCACCAAAAGTTGAATTCTCACATCTACAGAGCTCCAAGTTATGTTAAAGCTCTTTGCCATTTTAGCATCCAAGACTATCTCCTTCCAATATTCCTTGATTGTCCTTGAGCATATGCCGAAAACCAAGTATGTAAATGAATTGGGACCTCCAAAAACAAGGTTTCATATAATACACTATATAGGTTCAACTCTACCCACTACCATGTGGAGATTCCTGGTTCAAGGCAGGGAATTGCAAAGTTATCTTCAACACTAGTAATCCATTCTTCTATACTCTCAAGAGTAATATGCTCAAACATATTCCATGATTGTGCTTCAAGTGCCTCAATTCTTGATAAAGGAACCAAAATATTGGGATTTATTTGGTAAATATAGCTCTGACACTAAAGTCTAGTCCAATGAACTACCACGTTGGCCCTTTCACATAAGATTTAGGTCTTGCATGCTCACCTGAAGTGTGCAATGAAGGACCGGTTCCCATAGGTTTTGTTGCACAATGTTAATTACTTGATCACATTATTTTATTTATACAAATTAAACTAAGAATATATAAATACATAGATAGACTACCTTGATCCTTAGAATTTTAAGTTATGAAGTCTAATCACTATGATTAACTTACACAACACCATTCATCGTGAACACAATAAGTTTGACAAAACTAACTACTTCATATATTTTGCTTTAGCATCAAAGAGATCAAAATCCATCATTATAGTACTTTTAAATAGTCTATCCCTATATCACTTTATAACAGGGGTATTTATACTTTTTTAACCTGATCAAGTGTTTACAAACATTAATGGTAAGAATAATTCATCAAAAAAATCTCTATAGACTAAGAGTCATGTGCTTAATCAACTAGTTCTTCCTAAATACTCAGGCCTCTACACCCCTTATATCCTTTCTCTATGCTAGATATTTGTTTCCATGTATTTCCCTCCTTACGGGCTGGTGCAAAATTTCCTATCAATAAGGTTGAGATGAACCATGTGAATCATTATTTTAACTAATCCCAATTCCCACGTGCTCTCTAGTCTTCTATTTTTATTCTAAGTCCTATGTCAATGGGTTTTTTATGACTCTTTCTCTTTTGACTGGGTCCTCTCATGTTGGTCCTTCCACACCATTATCTTTTTGTGCCTTATAGGCTCCATGCCACAGTGTTTTTACGCCTATGAAGCTATGCACCATGGTCCTTATGTGCCATGGTCCTTCTGCACTATGCTAGTCCTGCACCAAAATTGGATAACACTTAGCCAAAATTTGGGGCCAACACCTTATGGTGGTGAGATGCTCAATGAGGGATAGGTGGTCGATCCTCTCTTCAAACTATCTACACAATCACTCATCGAGCTCATACTAGATATAAATAGAGCCTTGTCTTAGACTTATACAACACTATAGAGCTTTCCCTTTGAATGACGAAGCAAGGAGGTGGATAACCATGTTGTCTTCAACTAGATGGTAGATTATGCACAATGGGATATGCCCTTGATGTGTTTAATGGCGGTGGTCACATCCTCACCCTTGAATGATGGAAGACTCTTGAGATATTTAATGGGTATAACATCATAATGGACTAATGCAAGAGGGTTGCCTCGATTAAATGGCACAAATGGGTGGATCCTTTTCTAGATAGCCATGATATATATGGGAATTAAACCCCTCTTAATTAAAACACATAAATTTGGTCTACTATAACCTAGATTTGGAGTCAGAGTGCAGTCACTAGGTGCTCAAAATGTTGTAAATGATTGAGAATGCATCGATCTCTCAGCTAAATTCTTGAATGTGTCCCACTGGGCATGATATAAACTATTATGACTCAAATTATGCACCCATTGAATTAGAAGATGGTTTGGTGAGACAATGGGATAATCCCCTAAGGTTTGGGACTCTTACACGCGTTGGGATAAACATTTGGAGAAGGTTGAATTCCTTCTAGTCTAAATGCATTTAATTTAGGACTAGCATGCAGACTACAAAGTGCATAAAGGAAATTTGCTACTAATGTTAAACCTAATATCTTGAGGGAAAAGAGGGAGGGTTGCTAAAATTAAAAATGGTAATGCACTAAGACTAGATAGAGCACCTCTACATGCCTTGAAGAACACACTACAAATTTTAGAGGACAATAAAATATCACATAAACTCCAAAATGGACACTTTAATTGCATAATTATTTTACATGGAGGTGTAGGAACATGATGTGACACTAGGAGGGATGACAGATGGTCCAAAAATAGCACTAATATAGACTTATGTGTGCACAACATATGACCTACAAGAGAGATCTAAGTTCTACACAAAGGTGATGGGGGATGGACAACAATGAGAGGGACACAAATTATCCACATGTAAAGATAAACAAACCATAGAATGCACATAGAATACAAGAAAAATGGAGAGAGGTGAACTCATTTCTCATTAAAAAATAAGGCTCAGATGGTAAAGGGGCTCATGGACGGCAAATTTTGGTAGCATTACTATGCCTAGAAATGTCAACCATTTTACAATGTAAGACCTAAGCTTTTATAGGAAATGAGAAGCCCATGGGTATAGTCTTAGTTTGCATATTATAAAGAAGACAAGCTATGAAAGGTCTATTATAGAAGCCCCTAAGGTCATAGAGGACCAAGGCACATGTTGTATAGTCTTAGTTTGCATATCATAAAGAAGAAAAGTTATGACATGTTTGTTATAGTGAAGAATATTACTGCAAACCTAGTTGACATAATGATTCAAGGAAGACATCATGATGAGGTATGTGTCATGGTGGTTTTAGAAACTTGAAGGAGATATATTAATGTAAGAAGAACATTTGAGATACCATATGGAAATGACATGAGTGATATTTGCTCCAGCATAAAGGACTAGATTGTTTCCTTGGAACAATATCTTTAATTATAGACAAACCTAATAGGCATGGTTGATAAACTAATTATAGAGATGTTTTGATTTCTCTAAGTGTTTGAAGATGACCTTTGGTTCATATGTCATAAATATATATTCTTAGTATGCCTTGGTTGTGTGAGGTGAAGGTGATCAAGTAAGAAATAAGTCTGGTAGATAGTAACTAGGTGTACAGACCTAATGAGCAATGAACTAATACAAGAAGGGTTATCATGGTATAGATGGATCAGATATGGCTTAAGGAGTTAAAAGGATGATAAAAAGAGTATATATGGTGTAAACAAAGGTTTAAGGTCTAATCAATCATAGAGGAAGCTCCAAGAAGAGATAGCATCAGCTCAGGGAGAGCCAATCAGATAATTCATGTACTTCATAACCTGTGTTGCAAGAAGGTATGGTTCCATATGGCAGTTTATGTAGGACCCTTTGTCATTAATTTCAAATTGGGAGAAAGTTGATGAAGAATGACTAGTTTGGGGGAGAAGAGATTGATTAGACTTTAATGTGTTTTTCCATCAATGACAAAGGGGGATTTTGTTGGCATAATGTTGTCATTGATGTAAATTTGATGTCATTAATGTCAAAGTATGTTTTCATTGATGTCTAAGATGCATTTGGTAAAAATACATGATGAGTGGTCTTTGAGGTATGCATGAGTGAAGGTTGATGTCTAGGTAAGCAAGGACATTTTGAGGCATCAACATGAGGTTGTCAAAGATGATTAATGGTCAAGGTTGTTTCTCAATGTTATCTTTGTTGTTGGAAGGCTTATGTCAAGATTTGTGTTGCTCTAGTGAAGGATAATCAAGGTAAGTTGTCAAGTGTTTGAGCCTTGTATTATATTAAGAAGGTATGAGCATAGGATGCCTAACATTGTGCATAAAGAGACATAAAACACAATGAGCTATGAAAATCCTTAGTCAAGCTCTAAATATCTATGTAAGAAACTCAAAAGATACTCTATCAAGATACAAATATCGTTAGTCATGCTCTGAATATATGTGTAAGTAGCTCTAAAGATGCTTTATTGAGCTATGAATATGTTCTATTAAAGCTCCAAAGACCTATCCAACCATGCTCCAAAGATGCCTAGCTAAACTCTAAATATGCCCATATATACTCTAAATATTAATATAGTAACTCCAAATATATCTATAGTTTAGGTAAACATGTTTTGAAGTACTAGTCTTTGAATACAAGGAGCTTTAGGAGTCTAGTCATGACATTGGTCATTGCATGAAGAAACCTTGTGAGAAGGTATGAGCTTGGTGGCTTGGTGAGATGAATGCACAGAGGTATAATGGGATGTATGAGGTTGTTTGAGTTCTTACATGAGGTGTTGAGATCTTTGACAATGGTTATAAGGTCAGCTTCAAGACCTATTGTGACTTATAGGTCAAAGGCCTAGAGAGCAAAGAGAGAGATGGTGCCAGATGGGGTATCAGGATCATTTTCCAAGTTAAGTGTGAGTAGGTGTGAATTTATAGAGGTATGTCATGTTTTTTCAAGTATTTTTTCCAATTTTGAGGTCAAAGTTTGCAAGAAAAGGCATGAAAATAAGTTTTAAGGTCTCTCAAGTGCACATAATGAAGAATTCACAACTTGATAAGACCATTTAAGTGTTCATTGGAACATGTAACCTATACATGAGAAATTGAGTTGTTCATGGTAGATGGGTAAGGGTCTTATCTCAAAGTTCCAAGCATTGGTTTCTAGAATAAGGGGCTAATCTTTATGAATGATTGTTAAGACTGTAAGATGGTTTAAACCCTCAAAGAACCCTAATAGTGACTTGATGTGAAATAACTTGTTCTAAAGTGCTCATAATGGATTGGTTTGGCTAGTTTATCTATTGGATCATGAATTCAACTCTCTCAATAATGTCCAAGTGTGTTTTATTTGTTAGGAGAATGACTGGACCTTATAAGAAAGGCCTTGTTTCTCAGATATTTATTGTAGTAGTCAAATTTGAACAAGTTAGAGTTGTTAAATGATGAAGTTTGAAGCTTGAGAATTGTATCTTATGTCCATGGTGGTTTTTGAGTAGTTTCTATCCCTCATGATTTCTAAACTAGTCATACAAATGACCTATTACTAAAAGGCCTAATGGTACAAGTAGTGAGAAAACCAGGTAGAAGTGAGAAGATGATTAGGGATGTGTTATCATGGATTAGGGATGAATCCAAGTGCGTGAATATTTTTTTAAATATATGTAATAAATGTTCATGTTGGATATAATTTTTTAAGTTAGTGGATATGATGAAAATGTTGCTCATAAGTTGACCTATCTAGTGTAGATAACACAATGAAGGTGTGAGGTTGTGAGATTGGTTTACAAGACCAATATTTCCATATGCCCATGTTATCTATATACTTTAGATTTATCTAATTATATTACAAGATCATATACATGCATTGGAAGTATAATAAAGTGTCTACATAGGTGTTTAAGGTCATTATCACCATGACTATATTTGAATGTAAATTGATAGTTTTGGGTAAGCAGGTTGCACCGATGGGTTTGAGACTCTATGCCATGAGTCAATTTATATAACGAAAATTATGATGTTTTTTTGGAATTTAATGACATATACATCCTTTTCATAAGATTATAATTTATTTTAAGAGGTTAGAACATTGAAGCCAAAATGGCTTGACTAGTTGGGTGAAGTCTATGAGAGAGAAAGTCAACAGATTGGTTTGCAAGACCAATAGTTTCAATTAGATATTATGATATTTTTGTTTGAGGTTATTATAAAGATGTTATAATATCATTTTAATGTATTTAAATCCTTTAATTATGTTCAATTAAGTGTCATAAGTTCATGTTTACTTGACTGCATTTTGAATTCAGTTGGCAGTTCAGAGTAAGCATCTTGCAAAGATAAGTTTGATCCTATATTCCTTGAGTTGAAGCATATAATGAAGTTATTGATGACCTTGAGGTCATGAGGCTTCTGTATATGTGATTTTTTGCCATGGTTATTAGGAAAAAATGAGTTTATGCTTCAATAATTTAAAATAGAAGCATAAAATACACTATGATTTTCAATGAGATAATTCATAAAATTATTACCACAATGACGAGCACATTCTCCTCTTTCCAAATATACAATTTTTTAAAAAATTGGACTATTTTATGGTTTAGATAGATATGTTGATTTTTAACTCTAGATTTTTTAGGCCACTACATTCTACAAATATATATGCCTATATATGTTTGTGTATTATTTTTTATGTTGATCCAAATGTAAAATAAATTATATGGTTAAAAATTAGGCCTAATTCTATATGAATTAAAAATTAAAAAAAAAAAAAAAAAAAAACTAGTTTTTTTTTTTGAGTTAGTTAGAGGGGGTTGCATGCCCAGCTATCCTTTTTTGTTAGTTTTTAGGATCTATTTAGTTGTAAAATTAATATAAAAAATTATTGAAAAATTATAAAATCAACATAAAGAGCTCTTAAAGCCTCAAAATAGCCAATCACAAACACCAATTCCACCTTCATTCACAAAATTATCACTCTCGATGAGCTACCATGTGTTATTTTCTTTTTTTAGATTTAGAAATTGCCTTAAATTTTGAGTACTTAGTTCTAATTGGAGGGTTTTTTTTAGAATATATTCTAGAAATTTCACAAAATCAACATAAAGAGCCCTTAAAGCCTCAAACTGGCCAATCACAAACACCAATTCCACCTTCATTCACAAAATTATCACTCTCGATGAGCTACCATGTGTTATTTTCTTTTTTTAGATTTAGAAATTGCCTTAACTTTTGAGTACTTAGTTCTAATTGGAGGGTGTTTTTTAAAATCTATTCTAGAAATTTCTCATCCACCACCATCTCTACAACATTATTCATGGATTATACTTCAATCAATTCTCTTGATCTATTTTTTCCCATGTCACTGATAGCATGGGATTTTAACACAAACTTCACCACCATGCCAAGGTAATCTCGTCCTCAAATTTAAATATATATTTTAGATGTTGATCTAAAATAACTCCTTTGAGTGGGATATCCCCTCATTTAGCTATCCAAATCCCATATAACCATAATGAAATCAATTACAAACCAACATAATTAATAGCAAGATAAATAGATTGAATAATGAATTAAAGTGGTTATACTAATTCATAGCAACTAGAAATTTATGCCTATATAAATCATTATGAACACTTATTGGGGATCATATCTCTATTGTATCACCTTGTTGAATTTGATTTCACCCTTCACAATACTCAAATTGGCTCTTCCTTATAGCCATTAGTTTGAGTATATCATCTTTGAGTGATGTTATAATCAATACCTTTTCCTTTTAGTCATTTATCAGTAGTTGAGATGTTGTGAAGGACTGCCTTTATCTAAAAGGTTCTTTAAGCCTTATTAATCCTCACAAAGAGATCTATCTAAAAATTAAGCTAAATGGATCTTGAATCAACCCCTAATTAACCAAGATATCTACCAGGGTATCAGCCTCCATGTAACAATGTTGAAAAGTGATTACCTCAAATTTTGGTATTAGATCTTGGGCCTCTTTTAGGATTCCTTTTAAATTCTAGCTTGGGGTACATCCTTTCTTCATAACATTGTTTATTTATAATTTGATACTCCTCTTATAAAAAGAGGCGAACACATCTTAAATAAAGTGCCATCTTGAGGCCTTCAACCTATCTAATTGCTTCTATGTCATTTTTTGTGTCTTTCACAATAAAAACTAATGATACCCCAACAATCTTCCCTCAAAATTCCATTTGTTTATACACTATACATATTTCAAATTTTTTTTCCATACCTAACATTTTTCCTAGAAAACATGTTTTTATTTGTCTACTTATTATGTTTTTAATTGTCTTTTTATATATGATTATCATATTTAACTTACTTAGAGTGTTATTTTGTTAATTATTTTTATTTACAATAAAATTTTCAAACTGGTTGACTTCATTCAATTTTAAAACCAACATTATAATTGAAAAAATATGTGGTCATACCAATATATAATATTATGCATGTTAGAAGGAAGTGTGATTCATTTTTTATTTATTTTGAGTCACCGAACTTACATTTTTTTTCCAAATATATTTATATGGATTTCTATAATTTTTTGTACAAGCTTACCATCTTATAAGCATAGCATAAATTTTCATATTTAAATTTTTATGATTTTTTTATTAAAATAATATATTTCTCTATTGTTCACATTATTAAATCTCAACTATATGCTTTTTTTCATGCTCTGCCTGATTATTGTGGTCATTCTTAAGATGAATAAATAATTACTCATAAACTTGTTACACCTAGTAGTAGGTAATAAAGCCACTTCATAACACTTGTTACTTATTAATAATAAAGAAAATATTCATTTGCAGATGATATCGTCCTCTATATAAATCACTTCAATGATTTTTAAAAATGATAAAATGAAAAAATTATAATGAATACTTATTATTAAATATTGACACGACTTATTACTTACTAGTAATAAATAAGGTATTTGTTTATGTGGATGATATTGTCTTTTATATAAAATAATTTGATGATCTTAGAAAATAGTAAAATGTATTTCAAAAAAATTATAATAAATACTTATCTTTAAATGTTGACATTACTTATTATTTTATTTTATTTTTGATAGATGTGAAGCTTTTGACTAGATTTACAATCAGTTCTAGGTCACAAACTAGGGGCCTAATCCTCGAGAGAACTATAGAACCATGATACTTAAATCACTAACCACCACCATGGGCTAACCTAAATCACCAACAACCACCACCAACCTATCATGCCACAATGGGATTTGAACTTGGGTGGGGTTGGACACAGCCAAACCACTTAACCAATGTACCCACATCCTATTGGTAGACATTGCTTATTATTTACTAACAATAAAGTGTTTGTTTATGTGAATGATATTGTCCTCTTGATTTAAATTTTTTGGGAATAATGGAGTTTTATTCCTATTTTAGCTAAAGGTCTAGATTAATAAATTAGTAAAGAATATTTCAATAATTACAGTCCTAATTTGTATAATTTATTTGGCTTTTTTACCTTTCTAAAAATAGAAATAAATAAGGAGAAAATATAACTTATCTGGAAACAGGCTAATATGGATGATACAGGGTCTGAAACTGGTTGTGTAGGACTGAGATAGTGTCGCAAATCATAATCTAGTTTTTATTTGATGAAAGGATAAGATCACCCAATATAGGAAACTTTGGGGTCTGGCATTATTATCTACTTCTACCATTATTATCCACTTCTATCACTATTGTCAAAACTAGTCACAGAGACCTAAAACTTTTTGTGTTTTTGCATTATGTCAGTATGAGATTGTTTGTGAAATCTTGAGTACTGAATGTTGATTGAGCTCACTACAGAGTTGATTTAATCTTTAAACCCTAACCCTCCATCATGCTTGATAAAATGGGATTTAAATCACTTAGATAAATGGGGGGGTTAATGTGTAATATGCACTGAATGTGTGATCCACACCCCTTATGTGGGCATATTGCCTACATACCAATGCTCTGAAGAGGGATCAAGCCATATGTAGTTCTATCACCTAATGCGCTTTGTGTAATAGTGTAATGTGGATGCAAAAATGCCAAATTGAGAGTGCTTGAGGTGGATAGGGATTGGTATAAGGGTTTGAGTCTGCTTGTAGCTGTGTTGGGTGACTATATGCAGAGAATAGGGAAGTTTACCTTAATGCTTTGTTTGTATTCTTATTTGCTTTATAAGATTTATCACCTCTCTTTATAAATGAACTTTAGATGGGATTTTATAGGGAATAATTGATCATGGGTTAGATGTATTCATGTTAGGCTAACGTAATAAAGGATAGGAATCAGATGAAAATGATTGTTGAGGCTCAAATTACAAAGGGATAAGAGTGTCAAAAATAAGACACCCTAGCGTCCGATGCTATAGTCCAAGTATGGTGCTCTTGTCTTATAGGCTCAAGACCTAGGGGAATAGGATTAACCTAGGAAATATAGTCTAGTTGAGTTAGAATTAGGGTTCAAAAGGTTTTGGATGACTGGAAATGAGCAAAAAGGTGTCTAGAAAGGTCATAAGAGCATGCTAAAAGGACCTAGGGATAGGTTGTCACAAGCCACACTCAAACTATCAATTTGAACATTTTATATGATTACCTTTGCCCCACCTTTTATTCTAGTGATGCAACTAAGTGAAATACTAGGATAAAGGAAAGTAGAAAGCGTACTTGAACTTACCTATAAGGGTGAATCCCATGAAGATGTGTGATGCCGAGTGATGTTGAGTGATGCTAAGTTGTGTTGAGTGATGTTGGGTATGTGCCATACCAAAATTAATATAGTGAATGGAGTGAAGTGATCATTTCCCTAAAAGTGGTTCAAGAATACAAAGGTTGGCCCTTTGGCTCCATCACTACCCACTAAGTGAAGCTATATGATCATGCATGTGTTAATCAATGTTTGGACTGTATGTCCAATCCCTATGAGTAGGTGGCTTAAGAATACAAAGGATAGCTAGACCTTTGGCTCCATCGTTGCCCACTATGTAGTAAATTATGAACTAATACTAGTATGAATATGTGTTGTAGAAGATGGCTCATGAAGCCCATGAATGCTCTATAATCTGACAATGTAGTGTGGATAGTCAAATGTGTACTGAGAACTAGGCCAATCTTGGCCACTCTAAAAGGTGGAGATTAGGCTTTTATGAAAGCCACTCCAAAATTGAGAACTAGGCTTGTATGAAAGCCAATCCAAAATGATGCCAACCACCTACATATGGAATAAGGAATGCAATTACTAAGAATACCTAGGTAATACAATGAATTAGAAAGAAAAGAAGTCAAATGTGCTGCACACATTTCCCTAATCACTGGTGTCTGTAACATGGATTTTGATCTAGAAGTTGTACCAATTGTCCAATCTAAAAATGGAAGTGAGAGCCATCATGCCATGCATGATGCTCCCTATATCTGGATACTCTGAGTAAATATGTACTAAAACTTCCAAATCTAAACTAAATTGTAACTAACAAAACTATAACTAATCTTACCTTTTTATCTATTTTTGGAAATTTTGGGTTTTTGGATGTTTGAATAGGAGTGCCAAAAATCGGACACTTTGTTATCTAGTGTTGTTGTCCAAATATGGTACTCTTATTCTTTACTATTTTTATGACTTTTCTATATTCATCACTATTTTTCTAGTCTATTTTGCCTGTTTTGGGTTTTGGTTGCTATTTAAAGTGTTTTGAAAACCAATTTTTTAATTGGTAGAAGGCTTTGATCTCTGTGACAAAAACCGTATTTGTTTCCCCCTCATCTAAGGGTAGGAATGAAGACCATGCAATGATTTCTCTTAGAATAAAGAGCCCTGCAAGTATGTTATGTTGAGAAATACATGATATAGAAATGATAATCCAAAAGATGTCTCAAGATATAGCATAGTTTGTATTGGAGATTGTTAGATCAACAGGGGTATGCCTAGATAGATGTAATAATGTAATAACATGTGTAGTATACTGAACTGAAAGTGGAAATGTTAGTTGTTAGTTGTCAAGAAGGGATGGAGCATGATGTCCATCATAAAATTCAAGAATGAGAGATAATGTATGATGTAGATCATGGCATTGCAAACATCTAAAAAGCAAAAAATCAAATAATCGCACAAGGAAAGAAGCAAGAAGCATACAAAAGTGGCCAAGGGGCCAAACAAATAAGGGATATGGGCACATGTCACTCAAATTGAAAATCAAGCATACAAGGCATGTTTAAATGCCACATACACATATAATTGAAAACAAGCAAGGTTGGCATGAGGGCCACAAGCACATAGAAGAGTACAAGCAAAGGACATTGAAAAATGTCCTAAGGCACATAAGAGACAAAACAGGAACTGAGAAAATGTAATCACATCTAGCTATGCAAAGCAAGAAAGGAAGGCATGTAAATGCTAGAAATACTATCTCATCTAAATAATCAGAGAAAGAAGTGAAAGTATGCAAAACATGGAGTACAAGACTAGGTAAATGCTAAGAAATACACAAGTGCTATATACTAGTGAGTTTCAAGATAATAATCTATGTAAGCTATGAAGTAATGTACATCATCATGATAACTAGAATGTGTGGTGTAGGAATGACATAGCCTGGATGGTGTAGTCATGTATAAGATGTCCCCAGTAGGTAGATATATTGATGTATATCTCAAATGTAAAAGTAGGATGCCCCCTCAATGGGTAGAGATAAGTAATCAAGGATATGGGTGCCACTACACACACTCAAATAAGATCAAGTGAAGCATGGTAATGTAGTAAATCAACAAATAATAACATAGAATAACAAAATGTAAGTCTAGCATGGTAGTAGAAATGTAAAACATGGATGATGCATATGGTTGAAATGTTTTTAGTGTTTTTGTTTTATTTGAATGTTTTATTTGGATTTTGACATATTTCAATGTTTTTGTATTTTGACATATTTAAATTTTTTGTATTTTGACATATTTGAGTGTTTTTGTATTTTGACATGTTTTTTATTTTTGGTATTTTGGAATAAGCTATGTACAAGCAATCAAAAGGAAACTATGTGTAAAAAATTGAAAAGAAGCTATGTACAAGAAATACTGAGAAGGAATGATACTAACTGATGAGTCTCATGAGAGACTCCCTATCATGGTGTCATGTGTCAAAGAGAGGGATTGTGTGTGATCATGAAGCATTATGGAAGGGCTAAAACTATGATTCTGAAAGCTGTGTATGTTGTAAATGCTCTAAAATTTTGTAGTGGAAACTGAATTTGGGGTCTCATTATAACTCTGAGAAGTGGATGCAATTATGGGGCTCTAAGTGACCCATCTGGTAAGGGAAGAATATCTCTAAAAATATGCTCTATGTGTAGAGGCATGAGACCTCAATGATACTACCCTATGTGTGAATACTATAGCTAAAAATTATCTAGGGACCTGAAACTATCATTGATGTAGTGGTCTCTCTAAAAGAGGCCTCTGTGGAAGTGCATGAACTATCTATGATGGCAAAGGAGGCCTTGGCTATGTCTGAATCTCAATTGGAGGAAGAACTGTAACTGGTGGAGGATCTAAAACTATATAATAATGTTTAGTTATTAGTAGAAGGGGATGTAAGATATCACTCTATGTATATCATCCTCATGGTTGTTGTATCACTATCTGAACCCTAATTGCCAACCAAAAAAGTGGCTATACTACTCATGCTATGTAGGAACATGCCCTATATCTGATGTTGTCTATGTTGTACTAATTATAGCTATACGTGGAGACTCTGTAAGATGTAATCTCAATGGATGCAAAAATAAAATTATGTGTTGTGAAGAAGGCTCATCTATCCAAAATCATAGTGGATTGCTACATGAAATAACACGATGTGGCCTCTGCTATGATGTGTATGACTAAGCAATAGATCAAGATGTAACTGTAACCTATGATAGGGGCTCATCTAATGTCAATCATAATGGGTTGTTATGTGAAATAGGTCCTTGAAAACTTGGCTATAGTGAATATCTATCTGGATTAGTACTTTGTGATGTGGGTTCATCTAATCTTAATTTTAGTGGGTTGATACATGAAATAGGTCCTTGAAAACATGGTTGTAATGAATATCTATCTGGAGTAGTACTATGTGATGTGGATTCATCTAATCTTAACTGTAGCAGGTTTCTACATGAGATAGGACCCTGGAAACTATGTTACGGTGCTTGTGATTGTGTTGGATATGTATATGGAACTAAACTATATAATCCACAGACTACACTGCTATATGTAGTTTTATCTCACTGTACTAGTCTCTAAACCATCTAAGTATGTGGGATAGGCTATCTCCTATGAGGCTCTGTCCTAGAAACTGCATTATTCTCATGATGAGTAACTAATGATTCCTATGAAGGAATGTCCTGGGATGACTTAGTCATGGAGGAATGAGGTATATGGATCAATGATGGAGGAGATCTTGGTGTCCCATGTGTGAATGCTATGATGTCATTATCAACACATCTATTAATACAGTCCCTGAGTACATAACAATCATTGTCTTTGTGTCTATAGATATGATGATAGTTACAAAAGGGGTAATGTGGCTATCTATGTAAGAGATGTGGATCTCGATGATGAGTAGAAGGTAATTTGATTAACCTCTTATCTAGTAGTGCTAATAATATGACATATGGGTTATCCCATTCTGAATCAAACTGTAGTGGTGCCCTACTACTATTATCTATAGTGCATATTTTAGGTGGTGCTTTGGAAACTAGCTCTCTAATCTTAACTAGTTACTTTTCTAGATGTGGTCTCCTGTCTTGTTTAGGACATGGTGGATGTTGTGTGTTAGGATTTTTAGATGGAGGTAATGTTTTGAAATATAGAGTAAGCCGATCAAATAGATCTGACTCAATCAATACCAATTTCTTTTCCAAGACTAAAACTGCATAACATAAGTGCTTAAAAGAGGACTCTATTTGATATAATATATGCTCTAGGAGGGTTTGGAAAATCCCCTTAATAAATATATGTTGAACCTCTAAATCTGTTGGTTTATAGATCAAGCATAACATGCAAGTCTTAAATCATAAGATATAATCACTAACTGACTCTAAAAGATTCTAATGCAATGCAACAAGTGTCTCATATGTAACATGAGGGCCCAAGTTTACTATGTAATATCTAAGAAATACCTCCTCTAAGTCATCATATATATGCAAAGAACCAACAGGGAGTAGATGAAATAACCAATTCTATGCATTACCCACTAATGTCTGTTGGAACAACTTAAGTAGAATCAAAGGACTTGTATGATATGACAAAGCCTTCTAAGAGGTTTTAAGGTATACAAATGGATTTCTAGTTCCATAAAATTGAGGCAATGATGGTATATGGAAGGGATTAGGTAATGAAGCTTTGACAAATTTCTTTGAAAGAGGGTTACCATGCAAGTCATTGACATCAATCCAAGACTTATAAGCCTTGTTTTCTAAAGTAAGGAGATGTTCTTGGTGTTGTAATTGACCAACTACATACATCAAAGAAATAATATCTTGGGATGGTATATCATTATCTTAAAGTGGTTCATTTAAACGTTGAGTTTGATTATTTATTTTAGTCATGGGAATGCTACATTTAGAAATTGGATCATAGAGAGGGGGTGTGGTCACTTGAACCTTTGGAAGAATGGTAACTTGGACCTTAGTAGAGGGATGTGGGCTACCACTCTCTTTGGGTGGAGAGTGAGAAATAGGTGTTACTCTAGTAGGGGTGGCTTGGGAGATTCATTTTTATCTTTACTATTTAGTGAATCACATTCTAAATGAATAGAAGATGTGATGCTATCATTAACATGTGCATCATTTGAAATAGAATCAAGCATAGAAGTAGAAACAACATTTTTTAATGCATTATTTTTGAGAGGAGTGAGAGAAGAGTTAGAAGCATGGGATGCATTTTCTTCTTCACTATATGCATAATAGTCATCGTTATTCCATGCATTATCACAATCATAATTTTGTTCATTTGAAATAAGAGAAATAAAAGTATTACTTTCATATTCACTCTCATTGTCATATTCATTTGCATGTTCACTATCATACTCATTATCACTAGGGAGAGGGGTAAGAGAAGATGTTAATTCTTTTCTAATATGCAATAAATTGTCATGTGAAATTGGAATATTATGTGCATCTATGTTATTTATGAATGGAGTGCATGCATTATTTTTATTTTCAATATGAGAAGTAAGAGTAAGAGAGTTATCATTTAGACATTCTTTTATCATTTTTTGAGACGACAAAGTAGATTTAAGAACATGAGATTGATCATTTGAACTATGCATTGGAAATTTGATTCTATTTCATTTATATTATTGTAATTTGAACATAGAAGTAGCAAAAGAGAGGGAGAAACGAGGTTCAAATGAAAGAAAATTATCACCAACGAGAGGTTCACTTGGAATTGCACGACTAATTTGTACATTTGATGTATTGTGCATAGGAGAACGAGGTGAAAAGTAACTTTTCCATTTATCAAAATTATTTTCTTTAGAATAGGGAGGAAAAGAGATAGGTTTGAGAGAAGAAGATGCATCTACTTTTTCTTCACTATTACTTTCATATGCATCATCATATTCCTCTTTACAATAGTAGTAATTGTCTTCATTATAAATAAAGTCATTTTCCTCATTTTTGGCTAATGTGCAATTTTGCAAATTTGTCCATTCATTGTCATAATTATGATAAAAATTTAGAAATTTATCTATAGGATGAGAGGAAAGAAGTGCCTTAGTGGCCATTGTATTGCTTTCACCAAAGAGAGTATGTAAAATTACTATTAAGCAAATAAATGCAATAATGACTACTAACATAGGGATTTTGAAAATATTTTTGACATTCCAAACAATTTGTAAAAATTCCAAAAATTATAAGGGAGGAAGGTTTGGGGTTTGAGGACCTAGTTTAGAAATCTAGGGTTTTGGGTTGGAGTTTTAGAAATTTTAAATTATTGTAATAATTTGAATTCTAAACTAAATTTGAATAAAACAAATGTACAAAAATTTATACAAAAATCAAAATTTTGAAATTGAATTTTTTCACAAAAATGTGAAGGAAAACCCTAGGGTTTGAGATTTGTTCGAAGTTGGGTTCACCAAATGATTTAATTTTTTTGGGAATTATAGAGTTTTATTTCTATTTTAGTTAAAGGTCTAGATTAATAAATTAGACAAAAATTTATACAAAAATCAAAATTTTGAAATTGAATTTTTTCACAAAAATGTGAAGGAAAACCCTAGGGTTTGAGATTTGTTCAAAGTTAGGTTCACCAAATGATTTAATTTTTTTGGGAATAATAGAGTTTTATTTCTATTTTAGTTAAAGGTCTAGATTAATAAATTAGTAAAGAATATTATAATAATTACAGTCCTGATTTATATAATTTATCTTTTTTACTTTTTTAAAAATAGAAATAAATAAGGAGAAAATATAACTTATCTAGAAACAAACTAAGATGGCTAACATAGGGTCTGAAACTGGCTGTGTAGGACTAGGATAGTGTCACAAATCAGAATCTAGATTTCATTCAATGAAAGGATATGACCACTAAAAAGAGGACACTTTGGGGTCTAGCACTATTGTCTACTTATGTCGTTGTTATCCAAACTGGTCATAGAGACCTAAAACTTTTTGGGTTTTTATGTTGTGTTGGTATGAGCCTACCTATTAAATCTTGAGTTCTGAATGTTGATGGATCTCATTATAGATATGATTTAATATTCAAACCCTAACCCTCCATCATGCTTGATAAAAAAATATTTGAATCACTTAGAGAAATGGGGTTTTAGTGTGTAATATGCACTGAATGTGTGATCCACACCTCTTGTGTAGGTACGTTGCCTACATACCAATACTCTGAAGAGGGATCAAGCCATATGTAGTTCTCACACCTAATGTTCTTTATGCAATAGTGTAATGTGGATGCAAAAATGCCAAATTGAGAGTGATTGAGTTGGATAGGGATTGGTATGAGGGTTTGAGTGTGTTTGCAACTATATTGAGTAACTGTATGTAGAGAATAGAGAAGTTTGCATTAATGCTTTATTTGTATTCTTGCTTGCTTTGTAAGATTCATCACCTCTCTTTGTAAATAAACTTTGGATGGGATTTTATAGGAAACAATTGATCATGGGTTAGATATATTCATGCTAGGTCAACCTAATGAAAGATAGGAATCAGATGAAAATGACCGTTGAGGCTCAAATTGTAAAGGTACAGGAGCGTCAAAAATGGCACACCCTAAGGTCTGGCACTATAGTCCAAGTATGGCACTCCTGTCTTATAGGGTCGAGACATGGGGAAATAGGATTGGCCTGGGAAATATAGTATGGCTAAACTAGAATCAGGGTTCAAAAGGTTCTAGATGACTGGCAATGAGCAAAAAAGTGTCTAGAAGGGTCACGAGAGCATACAAAAAGGTCCTAGGGATAGGGTGTCACAAGCCATACTCAAACTACCGATTTGGACATTTTATATGACTACACCTCTATATAAAGCACTTTAATGATCTTAAAAAACAATAAAATGTATTTCTATTTTTTTAAATAATAAGCACTTATATTTAAATATTGATAAAGTTAAAATTATGATGATTAAATTTAAAAATTCAAATTATCTTTTAATTTTATAATTATTTTTTAAAGACTTCATAATTATAAATAATTTTATATTGATATTAATTATAAAATAAATTGAAATCTTAGTATTGGATTATTTTTTTACATGCCAAATCTAGAGATGCTAAACTTTGGTATTGGGATATAAGGAAAGCAAATTATCTCACCTTTTTCTCTTAAAATATTCTACAATTATAAATTTTGGGATGGTAACATATTTTAAGAAACTTGGTTTAAAAAGAAAGCATAACATCTCTTGCATTTCACTCTCATAATAATCCATGATTGTAAATTTTGTGGTAGTAACATATTTCAAAAAACTTAGAACAAAATTGAACATATCTAAAAATAGTTTCCTATTTATAATTTTGAAATTAAAAGTAACGCACATTATCATCCTCTCTATAGAAGGTGGTAGGTTGCACTTTGAAATTAAAGCCTTTAAATAATATATGTTATTTAAGCAAAATCTAGAAAAACTAGAATAAGATAAACATCCTATTATTGTTTAAGAATCATGTAAATTACATATTTTCATCTAGTAATAGATTCAAAACAAGATTAATAAATGGTTAAAATTTTAGAGCATTAATGATGAAATTATCCTCTTATGCAAGTTGAACCTAAAATATAAAATTAAAAACCTTTGACAAGATGAAAATATCAAAGATAGAAGATAAATATTATCAATCCCAATTTTAAACATCCATCATACCCATATAAGGTTGTCATCTTGAAGAATAAAATTAGAAAAAATTGCAAAACTTACATGTAGGAGCACTAAAATTATGGGTTGAGGTATTGAGTGCATGCATTTTTGTTTGTGCCACTTGTAAGCTATGCCGATAGCATTGCATGTGTGGAAGAAGATTGACAATAATCAAGGAATAATTGTCAAAAGTCTAACATGCTATAAAAGCAAGAAAATATGTTTTCGTTCACCTCCTTGAAGTCAAATGGCCCATTTTTAGGACATTGATGAAACTACCTCTTAATACAATAGTGATTTTGAACCATTGGTATAAATTAATTGACAATTATGAAATTTGTTAGGAATAAATCAAAAATCAATGTAGAACCATTTCATAGAATTGCAATAATATATATGATTAAAGATGCATAAAAAATAGAAATAAACATGCACAAATAGAAGACCAGATTTAACATGGTTCACCCAATATAGGCTACATCCACCAAAAAACACTTGCTTAGATTTTATTACAAGCCACAAGCGTACAACCCACTCTCAGATCTATCTTTTCACAATTACAATGCATAAATATTGTTTGGAACTATGCTCTACAAACCCTCTTGAATTCGCACCTGAATTCACACACTCTATCCTTCCTTCTCAAACCCCTGTTCTCATAATATATTACCCATGAAATATCCATCTATACATAATACATCAACAAAACGGTATTAAAAAATAATGGGTACCAAAACCATGGGCAAAGTCAACCCAAAATGGTTTCCCATTAAAGGGGGTCCAGAAAATTTAGAAATAGGCTCCATAACATAAAGACTATACATTACATTTTAAATGTATAGTATTTGTAATACATTATAATTTAGAAATAGGCTCCACAACACAACATAATTATCGATCTATAATAACTAAAAGTTTTACTTACATTAAGGCATGTGTAGAGTAACTGCACAAAACTAAAAAACATGACACGTAGACTGCTTCAAACATAGAGGAAGCTTAGAGAGGCTGTCAAGATGTTAGTTTTAGGAAATCAAGATTCATATCAGTTTTTAAATAATAGTTGCAAGTAAAGTACAGAGGTAGGTGGTTAGATGGAAGATAGTTCCAACTCCAAGTAGAGCAACACCAAGAGAGAAGTGAGTTTAGCTTAAAGAGAGGGAGATAAGAAGAGCCAAGTGCCTACAAGTGTGATATATGCTCATAAAATCCAATCCACGTCATTGAGTGTAATGCCATATTCATAGTCAATAGATGGAATGAGGTGTGTGTGTAAATCATTGTAATATTGTATGCACTTCATCAATAAAGAGAGTGTTTTAGTTTCCATTATGAGTTATTATGTCTATGTGAGTTCATTTGAGAATGATTTTAAGTCTCAACTAAGGAGTAAGGTAGCCTTTCACTTGGCCCCTTCATTCTCATAATTAAATTTAATTTATAAGTTTTGTAACTCCAATGAAATAGAAGACGAGATTCATTTTATTCTAACATGTTCGCTATATAATGATAAATACATTCAAATGTTGATATTTGAAATATATATCCCAGTTTAAGAAATCCTAATCAAGATGACCAAATAGTGTTTAGTGATTTTATTTTGATTCTAAACATCCTTGAATCAATAGGCTGAATAGGGAAACATGTTTTGTCGATTGTCCAAATTTTATTTCAACCAATTTCATCTGAAAACTAGTATAAGTCATCATTGTCCTTATCATCATCATGAATAAACTTTATAAGATGTTATGAAAACTCCAATAAAATTTATCATTTAATGATTTTTAGATTATGAAGGGTAAATTTTTATATTCATATTTGAAAGTTTATAAATTTTAAAAATAATTTTATCAAAAATAAATTTTAAATGTATATAATTTTGTCTGTAAAACTCATTTAAATGCCAACAAATACTATTTAGAAGTTTACCATGATTTTTTTTTTAAATATTACTTGCATGCAAAAAAGATTGTCCTTCTCAAATCATGCACTAAAAAGCATACAAAATATGCTATATAATTCCTAATTAATTACACCATTAAACATAAAAGGTTATAAAAATATTTTAGCTTTAAGAAACATTATTTCTCTAGTGAACTAGTTTTTTGAGTCATTTAAGAGCTTGTCATCATAATTTGAAATTATATATGTGAATCTACAACTTCTTGAATTTGTCCTCAACTATATCATGACCAAAAATGGGGCGTAGCCAAGACTAAATGGATGGCCATGGCCAATGTCAAAAATGACATCAACGCCTTCAATTTATGAAGCAAATCTCTAGTCTTGTCCGCTTACTTTTGATTTGTTGTCTTCTATCTAGAATTTATGTGCTTGATTTGTGAATCTCTTAAATGAGAGTTGCTTTGAGTATGTCTTCCAAAACTAAAATTGGAGAGGGTTTGATTTGGGGGTTTGTTTAAATAGGGTTAGTATTTTCCCTTTTATTTTATCAAACCCCTTAAAGTATATAAAGATAAGCCAAAAAATCATAAAATAGAATATGCATAATTGAAACAATGCCATTGAAGTGCTCCATGTGTGCTTGAAACGAAATGAGCTTAATCACTTGTAGATGTATAGATGAACAAATTTGCACTTTGGTGAAAATTTGTGTGCATGGCTTGTTTTCAATGACTAGAAACAAGAGAGGTAGAAAAGGAGAAAGGGCCAACTTAGTTTTAAAAGTGTCTAGGCAACTCTGTCAAAACTAGTATTGACAACTGTCAACACTATATAGACAATCCTAAAAAATGTCAAAATTGTACTGATGGTTCTGGGCACAAACCATATAGGGGTTGTACAGAGATGTATGAAGGTTGTTTCAAGCCTCACTTGTTGTCATAACAGTTTAATGAAGCCAAATTTGGACCATTCACCTATAAATGCCAAGTGACTATTTTTTAATGTCTACATTTCCACCCTTTTTGAGGAATGTGTTTGACCACAAAGTATATGGTATGGGCACACATTCAAAAATAGAACATATAAAAATAATACAAGTGTTGTTGCAAATGTGAGTCTCTAGTCTTGGGACTTGCAAAACCACACTTATCTTCTTTACACAAACATGGGTGAGTGGAAAATATAAATGTTAAACATAAAGTTAGTTGTTAGTGAGATACTTCCATTGGCCTGATATACAACAAAATTCCTATCTAGGTTCATCATATTGTCGAAGGAAGTAAAAAGTAGAGTGGAGTTGAAACCCATGTTTTGTTAGGGACGAACTCCAAATCCAAAAATAAAATTGAGTCACTGTGTCACTGAGTATGATGAGTCAAAATAATAATAATGATGATAATATGCGACATGCATGTATGAAATTTGATGGCCACCATTCCCTACAAATTTTAAGTTGGATAAATCATTGAAGTGCCTTCCATTTTACGTTCTCGGTTTGAAATGAAAAATAGTTTCCCCATCATCTTTACACCTTTAAATTAATTAAAATCAATAACATAAAATAATCACTTAATGATATAAGTATCCTCAAAAATAATAATATATAAATTAATAATAATAAATTAAAAATAAAATATTTTTTAAATAATGAATAAAATTTTGGTAAATTTATATAATTTACAAATTGAAATAAAAATATATAATTTTGATCTAAATTTAATCGAAAAAATATGAAAAAAAAATAATGAGATTTTTATTTCTTAAATCAATTTATACATTTTGCACTAAAATAATGTAATTTGTAAAATATAATCTTGATCTAAATCTAATCGAAAAAACATGAAAAAAAAAATCATGAGATTTTCATTTCCTGAATCAACTTATACATTTTACACTGAAATAATGTGATTTGTAATTTTGAAGATGCCCCTTGAGAGAATTCAGAACCCTTTTTCCTTGTAACATTATCACCTTAAGCTTCTTTTATTTGGAGATTACCATTTCAAAAAGGTTCTCTAGGCCCCTCCCTCCATATGTCCCCTGCCGTAAAGGATTTGGAGGGTCTGGCACCAGTCAGGGCTGGAACTTCAAAGTGCCTTGGGCCTTTTTTTAAAGAAATTTATGTCAAATGGCAGCTACACAGTTTTGAAAGGTTTTGATAACTTTATTCAGAAGTATTTACTTGCAGATTTCTATCATGGCTCTGAAAATGCTGTAGCAGAGTGGGACAAATAAAATAGCATGGTTCTGTTTATCAGGGAGATGATTTTGAATTTTGCCGAGAAGATTCTTGAATTCTTAAGGTGTGTTATCTTTTAGGCAAGGGTTTTATGGAGGGTATTGTTGTTCTTATTTTTAAAGAGAACGTATAAGATGGGAAAAAAAAAGATAAGTTAGAATTTTTCTATGCTCATTTTTTTTATAAAAAGATATTTTACCAAATGTAAATCTATAAATAAATAAATTTAAATTAAATTTTTATTGTAAATAAAAATATAACAATTTCAAATATTATTTTCTTAAAAATTATATTTAAAAATTCTATACTATAAAACCGCTTTTACTATAAATAATCTTAAAATTACTATGTAACACTTCCTAATAAAATTTAGGAGGTGTTCTACCCAAAATACTCTCATTAAGGACCCAAAGATGAACCAAAAAGGCTTTATTGCTTCAGGAAATAATATATTGTTGATATAGGTGATTGCAATACATTTAGGCCAGTGATATTTATTAGAAAAAAATCTGGTAATATCATCTGACAACATGGACACTATTGTTGCTGTAGGAGATGAAGTTTGTCGGATGCCGAGCTGTGGTTATTCACCCACTGTTCTGTGAGAGTTATGATCTCAATCCCTTTAAACACCTTAACAAGAAGTTTACCTATCTGTAATAATTATGGAGGTAGCCAAAGTTAATCTTATAGGTTTTGTCACTTGTCGACGCTTGAATAATCAAAGAAACCAGTCTCTTTTACCATAGCTAAATTTACATTAAATCTCTGAGCAATAGACGAGAGCTGAAATAAAAGAGGAATCTACTCTGTCAAAAATAATAGTTTGGAACAGATAGAAATACATGAGTGTTAACTCCACAACTTGAAACGATATATCACACAGTAGGAATTAAGCAGACATGTATTGCTTTCACCTTCAGCTAGCCACAAATATGAACTACTGTAAAGAGAATATATGTATGCCATAAACATGCATTACTACATAGAGAATTTGTGTACTAGATTTTTTGTTCTTTGTGGAGTTGAAAATATGAGAATAGTGTCTGCAAGAAAGCCAGCACGAGCAGAGCGCATGCTCCCACGACTGATGCGGCTCGCCATGGCTTTGAGAAATGTTCCTGTAAAAACTCACCCAATAAAACTCCATACCTGCTTCTGTAATAATCATTGACATCCTTGATAGTCTGGTCGATAGGATCATATGCGCTCCTCCATATTGATGTGCTGATGCCATTCCACAGATTACTTACCTCTTTATCACTTCCTAAACTACTGTAGATGATGCCATGTGTCTTCAGCACTGCAACATCGTTAGGGGTGTCGATCAGTCTGTCCATCAGATCAACATAGCAGGTGAACACTCTGGTTTTCCACTTCATGAAAGCTTCAACTGCCACCATATTCCTCAGAAAAACATTTGTTCTGTAATCCATCTCTATACAAGGGAGGAACAATGTAGAGGTGGCTTTATCAAACCTTATTTCTTCCGATGCCCATGTGAAAGGAATGAATTTCACCCCTTTCCTGTGTAATTCTGCGGCTGAAGGGAGATTTTTGTCAGCTTTCTGATATGATTTTGGAGACAAAAACACCCTAAGTCCTGATGCTATCTGACGAAGAAACTGAATTTTGGTAAGCCTAAGCACAATCCCATTATTATCATTCTCAACAGGGACACTAATATGAGCAGCATTTTTCTTTGGGACAACAAAATTGTAAAGACATTCCAATAAATGCCTTTCATTCAGGGAATTATCGAATTTCGCTGGTGTATTGGAACTGTTTGAATCACTCACGTTTATGAAAGGAGAGAACTTTGTACAGGCACTTGAAATTGTCATTTTAAGCCTGTCCAATGCTTGGCTTTCTGAGCCAGTCTGCCATGCCAAAACTTTTTTTAATATGAAAAGTGGGACCTGGTTCTCCAGCTTAAATATGTCAGCCTGAATTGGGAAGAACAAAGGGCTCTTCCTTTCTGGATGAAAAACAGCTTCTATCTTCTGCAAATAAGGATTTGAGTGGTGAAGCCTAGGGCTTTCACGTTGATCATAAGAGCCAATAAACTCCAGAATAAACACAGCATCTCGAGCCATCATCCACCCCAATACTTCATCACCACAGTGAATATGATCATTGTAGCTGTATTTAATCGCCCCTGCCATATTAGTTATCTCCTTAACTAAAGCCTCAAAAGGCCCCTGATTCGCTCTTTTTTCAAATTGGATAGTAAGCCTAGATTTATATCTTTCAGATTCGTACAGTTCAAGTTTGAAATGATGGTAAGGTCCAAGAGAGACTACCTGTGGCAAGTATGCTTCTGGCCTTTCGGTACGCAGGGGCTCGGGTATGGTGAAGATGTATGGATGCACATGAGATTCTATCCCTTCTTCTTCTCCACGCTTTTGTGTGTTTTTAACTTGTTCCAGCCATTGAGAAGCGCCTACCTTTGGAACAGCCATTTTTTTTCAGTTTTCAAATTCCAGAAGTTGGAAATGGGAAGGGGATTAACAACCTTGGTAAGGTCTCCACAGCCTTTTACAGTCCTATATCTTGTGGATAGGCATATGGTTGTCCAAGGAATATTTTTATAACTTGGCCAGCATAACAAATAAAAGTTTGATGTAAATACACCATTTTTGTCTATTGACTGACTGACAAAAATGGTGGCTTCATGCACGTAACTTTGTTGTCGGCACCGACCTTTGTTAGAATGTTATTTCGTGGTCACCACCGGCCACGCCTGCCTTCAGGTTTCGGGGTCCCATATTTTTTATTTTATGTTATGTCGTGTTTAAATAATTTAATGTTTTTGAATATAAAAAGATAGTTTGGGAGGAATAATTTATTCTAAACAGTGTACGATAATGTTTTTATATATATTTTTGGTTCGTTGAGATTGAAGGGACTAATAATTGAGAACAAATATATTATTAACTCGTTGGCTTGTAATTTTGACACATAAATTTTGAACTGCAATATATATATATATATATATATATATATATATATATATATATATATATATATATATAATGTTTTTGAATATAAAAAGATAGTTTGGGAGGAATAATCTATTCTAAAAAGTGTACGATAATGTTTTTATATATATTTTTGGTTCATTGAGATTGAAGGGACCAATAATTGAGAACAAATATATTATTAAATTGTTGGCTTGCAATTTTGACACATAAATTTTGAACTGCAATATATATATATATATATATATATATATATATATATATATATGAAATAGTGTGTCATGTTGGAAGATACTTAACTCATTAATGTGGAAGCCAACCCCAATTCCAAATAATTAAGTAGAGTTTTTACCAATAATGTCGTAAGTTAATGTGTTTGTGACAAGTATGTGCTGTCAAATTATATGCACGATGTTCCACATGTTGCAGGGAGAAGTACCAAAAACAAGGATACATTGTCAAATTCTATGTTCGGTCTTAGAAGAGTAATTATTACTTCAGAGGCATATTCATTGTGAAGTATTGAACAAAGATTCTTCTAACATCTGCTTTAATTTCCATCACATGTAGGGCTATTGTATATATTCTTTAGTTGTTTAATTTTTTTTTGAATGTTTAAACAATGACACGTAGTATTAGGTATTATAAAAAAATGTTGAATCAATAAATATAAATTTATATATTTTATCGTACAAATATTTAGTGTTTGAATTGCCCGTGTCTTCAATTGTACACTTTCCTCATTAAAGTTGACAAGGAGGATTAGAAAAAAGAATAATGGGTATGCACAAGTGAAATGAAAGTATATGAAAAATCTGCCATATTAAAACTAATGAACAAGAACACGCTCGATGCTTAAGGGTTCGAGTATGACATTTCTATATGTTCTTATCCCTGATGTAATTGCTCTTTATGTTAATATATTGGTAGTGTGGATGAACAAAAGCTACAAGATAGACACCAGGTCCTCAATGTCTTGTTCCCACGTCAATAACATTACAATGTTGATTCGAGCTGGATATTAGACGTGGAACCCTATCGCAATCAAATCAGCTCTCATGACATCCTCATTCGTTCTTGACAATAGAAAATAATCAATCAAAGATGCCACCACCCTACAAGTTGTAGACCCCTTTGCAATGGGTGCAATGCATATAAATTTAACAACTGTGCTAAATCCAGGGCTAGTGGATGATATGAGCCCTTTGGTGTACAATATTATCTAAGCCTCTATCTTTGCCCCTCACCATCACCACCTAGTGCACTTTAAATTCTTTCACCAGATGTGTGTTTTGTATGGTCTTGAGATTTTCCACCATCACTAAATTACTCAAATTCATTGTGAAATGAAATGTATCCTCCCCACACAATTTATTGTCATGCCTTATAGAAGAGAAAATAACCTCATTTTATACCGTCATCTCTATAAAAAAATTAAAATTATTGTTACTTAATACTTCATGTATAAAATATCAAACGAAATAAATGATTATGAGTTTCAAACGAGGTTCAACTATCGATTTACAAAACCCACTTTACTAATATAGAAAATTACATCCTTCCAGCATAACTTGCACGTTTAGGACAACTACTTGTTTATGTGAGGGTCATCGAAGGTTTCAAATTTACTATAGAATTTTTTAATAAGAGTTTAAGAAAAGTAAGATGGGCCCTAAACTTTTATAGGTAGGTTCCTTTGCACACACAAAAAGTAGGTGGTGGAGAGCTATCAACTCTGTAATGGTTGTAGACTAGTAGGAATTAACCCCCATGAGTTACACATGACAATGAAATAAATCATTTACCTCACCTTTCCTGATTGTTCCCGTGACAGGAAGGAGGCTATACTTGGGCATTCCTCCTAAACTAATGTTCACGTCGACTTGAATTAGGGTTCACACTACAATAAAATGTAATGCTAGTATTTACTGTGTTTATTACTACACTGATGTTTTGCATTTAAAAACCATATGAATCCAACCTTCAATTTGATCTTATCAGAGCCAATTCATTAATGATTTGTACTTCACTGCTCTAAAGGCATGACAATTCGATTAATTTTATGGATTTTAATCAAATAATAAATAAATATCAAGAAAATATGTTGTCTCTAATGTTTCATTATCTGATAATTAGTAGTTACCCTAAAGGTGTAAGTTATGTTGGAAGGGATGTAATGTTGGAAGGTTTTGTAAAGTGAGGGAGTGTAAAATAGTATAACTATTGACCCTATTTCAACTTTCATATACGAAAGGTTAAACAACAATACTCTTATATTTCTATGGAAGTGATGGTGGAAAATGAAGTTGTAATATGTAAGAACAAAAAATAAAGTTGTAATATATACGAGTATTAACAATTATTTATGAATTCATGGTCACTTACTTTATATCACCTTTCGTGAATAAAGTGTCAAACAACAATAATCTAATTATAATATATATATATATATATATATATATATATATATATAAAATTTATAGTATTAAATAATATTAATTATGCCGAAAGGTGTTCCTATAGTGATCTTTGAAGGTATTGAAATGTTGTAATGACACACGAGTGTGTTCACTTTTAATTTAGTAATCGATATAATTTTAAAAAATAGAGCCAACACAATATTGTATAAAAACCAAAGTGAAGCATACATATAATGAAAATAAATACAAATGAAGCAGAGAAACATATAGGATTGAAAATAGAAAGCATGTCACACTAGAATGAAGGGTTCACCGAATTATTCAAAAACAAGGGGCACAAAGTGCCAAGCCCTTGCGAGGCAATATCAATTTTAATATTGTAAAGTATTTTCATTTTCCTTGCTTTGTACTAATAAGAGAAAAAATATTCAAAGTAACACAGCTGATTATTTAGTATAAATTTTACTATTACGAACTATTTTGGCTTTCTATTAAGCTTTCATTTGCCTACGTTTTAGTATTGCAAAGTATTTATATTTTGCCTGCTTTATACTAATAAAATCAAAAGTATTCAAAGTAACACCCCTGATCATTCTATATCAATTTTACTATTGCAGAGTATTTTGAGTACACAATTTTTACTAAAGATTCAAGCAAACAAGTCATTCATTTTGCCTACTTAATCTAGTACATCCCAATTGACATTGGCATCACTTGGCTCTATTGCCTATAGTTAGTGATTTCAGATCAAGTTCAGTTGAGGAATAAAATGTTTGTTCCATATTGAGTAAACATATGATACAATTTTTATAAAATATGAACATTGATCTTCAAGAAGCTTAGAAGGGGGATCATCTTCAACATTTTGCACTCAATAAAAGTAATACTTTGTACATTCAACATTTTTTCGTAAACACATAAAAATTTGAAAGATTTTAAGACTAAATGCAATCAATAAAAGTAATGTCTACAAATTTTATAATTCTATTAGTAGTGACCAATGTGCATGCTTTAACAAGGCACGGTCTCCCAGCTGACATTTATACATAGTCTGAAATCAAAAATAAGATTAATCATAATATTGAAGGTAAATGCATTGGAAGGGATTTGCCTATTAGTCATTTAAACTTTAATAAGGCATTAAGAAGGCAATTACATGCACTGATATGAGGTACCACAAGATTCCTAGACCTTCAGTATAGTTATATTCTAACATCTACTGCATATAGTGATTTCGTGTGTCTCTTAGTGTTGCCTTTTTTCAACACGATGTACATTGTTTGGCAACATTTACTCAGTTCAAGAAGCAATATTGGATTTTTTTTGAAAGATGATGAACTTGTGATAGGCACTAGATTGATTTCTTTTTTTCAAGAGACATCCAATCTTGCTTCTTAAATTGACTATGTTGCAAAACCAAGGATGCGTTTGAATTCCTTCCATCACTACAATTATAAAGAACAATTATACCATAATTCTTGGTTATACTTGGTCTTTTATCATTAACAAAGTTCAAAATGTAATAATAGAAAGTAAGAATGACTCTTCAATAACTCAATTATAACAAATAGCTTTCTAATACTTATAAGTAATGAATAATATTTATTATCAAGAAAGGATTGCCGTCTAGATTACAAGATTATTTACTAATAACTTGAAAAAGGATGTCATTAGCCATAGTTACATTATAACATGAAGCAAAGTTAAAATATAATGAGACTCAAATTTGACACTCGATTGGTTCAATGCAAAAGAGTGGATAAAAATCACGGGATGCCTTTGAAATAGAGGTCAAGCCTTAAACTAAGGAGAAAACTTACATGAATAAAATTATCATATTTTTTGTCATTTTTACCTAGAAATGACCATTGTTGCATCCAAATGCATCATTTATTGTCTAGGAACATTTGAGGCATGTCTGACAGGAAGCAATAATAGCTAATGAATACCCACTTGGGAAGATGATGTTTGGATTAGTGAACAGGGCCCACAGGCAGAGGCCCAAACAAAATTAACATTTACCCACAAATAGGCAATAATTGGAAAATAGTCACACAAATGTAAAGATGAAAACACAACTCAATTGAGCCCCAATGGTGAAGGCATTCAAATAAGAAAATATTGTTAGTTATGAATAGTTCCCCGAGACAACAAGGTTCTTACACAAGGGTAAAAGTGGAATGTGTTGGTCATTTACTTTTATTGAGACATAGGTTTGATAAGGCTTCTCTTTTTATAGGTGAATTACTACTAAGCTAAAATTAAGAACATTACAAACAATAATGTGGTGCTTTGGGCTAAAAATCTAATTAATGTTGTGTGATGATTTCATGTACAAGAACAAATAATTTGTCTGTATTTAGGCTAAGGTTAAGTCTGAATTTCTTGTATGATTTATTCTTATAGATTATTTCTAGGTAATCTATGTCAGATTTATGTTACATCTTTTACAAGTTTTCTGATCTGGGCATGTTTTTGGGCAAGCCTTATAACTCAATGTTAATCTTGAGCTTGGTGTTTGTGTAGGCTATAGTGATTGTGTTGAATTACCAATGGTACATACACATAGATATCCTTGGCTAGACTCTAGGGTGGGCATGGGATAAGAAAGGTCATATGGTCTACGGTGGGGACTCAGGCTATAGACCAAGGTGATTGCTCTCATTTTAAGAGCAATATTCTCACTACTGTAGGAAGGATCCCTCTATTGTGGACTTGCTTGCAGGGGTTCCATACAACCAATAGGTTGCAAATTTCTGCAATGGAGTGGTGATAACATCATATTGATAGGACCCTACATGATCACTTGCTTCATTTTAGCTTAAAAACCAAGTCCAAACTACTTTCATTTAAAGGAAAATGATGGGTTTTCAATGTTTACAATGTACATTAATTTTCCATCTAATCCTAGCTAATGTATACAAATAGAATTTAAAAAAACTAAAAATAGAGATAGAACTAACTAACAATGCCATAAATTGATAAAGAGGGAAATAATGTTTCAGTTCTTTCCATTTCTATAACAATGCATAAAATCAATTTGTAATCTATATGCACAACAAATAATTCACTAAACATTAGCAGATCAACAAAAAATTATTTAAGATTATGCTTTTCCTTGTATATATTGCTATTGCAACATTCTATAGAGAAAGTTTGTATCAGTTGTAAGAATAGATGCTAAGTTAGATGATGTATTATGTAATATGGATGAATTTCATGAGAGCAACATACCCAAACTATCTATATGGTGCACTGAGTGTGGTAAAGAGGGACATCATAAGAATGAATGTCTAAAAAGTAAGGCAGAGTTCTAAAAAATATGTCAGATTATGAGACATCCCACTACTAAGTGTTACCTATTACATGAATATATATAGTAGCCACACACCAAGTATTAAAAAAAAAACTTAAATCACATAATCATGATGATAAATTACCGATCTCTTTAGGAGTTGAAATAATACATCACCAAGAATGTCTTCACAAAGTCAAGCAGGATGGACACTACAGTCACCCTAGTATTATATTGGGTGGACACCTCTATCACCACACTATCAATAGCCATTAGGATGAGATTTACCCTCATCCTAGAGATAGTGTGGGGATTATGATGACCAATGACAATATTTGGGTTCACAATAAAGACAAGAAGGTTATCAAGGAGTGTACCAAGGTCAATATCAAGAAAGAAACTAGAATTGGAGGCAAGATAATAGACTAACCCAATAGACTATTATTTTTTATATGTGTGGTGAATACAATCTTATTTCATGAAGTTTTCCCTACAATCTATAGAGATAAACATATTATGTTTAATATTAAGTCTCAGAGAAACATAATATATAATATTATCATATTCTAGAAAAACCAAAAAAAGGAAAATCTTGTGCAAAATGTTAATATGGTGAACTCTCATCCTAAATATATTATGTTTCTAAATTTTTTTACTAGGAATCAAGGATTACCACTTCTAGAGATAAAGCAAGAATGAGTACATAAATGGTCATATATTTGTAGTAGTGGATACATAAATGAATGGTCATTTTTTTGCATCCTCAAGCAAGAATGAGTATTCATAGATTTGACAGTTGTTTTTAAGCTATTAATTACTCTTTGAAATGAGGACATCTCATAGAATATTACAAATTTGTTACATAACTTGTTGGATTGTGTAAAAAGGGGACAACAATGCACTAAAAAAAAAGGTATGGCATGTTAAGACCAAAAATTTATAGGATGTTGATTATAGAATATACATATAACTAATAGGTATGAATTTCCTAACATAGTATTTGAATTTGGAAGCACAATAAATAATTCCTAGGTTTACATGGGAGCCCTTTGGAATACTAGCTCTTAGCTATAGCCCTATCACATTGAGCCTCATAGACTATGATCGAGTTGAACCCATTTGAATATAAAAGGATGTTGAGATCAAAGTATTTGATCTACGTCTTAGAGAAGGTTTTGAAGTTATTGATATGAAAACAAATGAAACACATTACCTAGCATTGATTGGGAAAAGGTGGGCCCATGATGGTAATATTACCATCAATACAATAGACAATCAATTGGAGGTGCATCAAGGGAACAATATTATTATAATTCAATTTAAAAATTATGAAAGTAAGTCTTATATGATTCCCAAGGAGCCTACCTCACCATATGCATATAGAGGAGATGACAGGTTTAAAGTGAGCATATAATCCAAGTCACAGGTTTTACAAAGCAAAGAGTTCACTAATTTCACACAACAAAATCATCAATTTCCTTTGATGTAGTAAATAAAATAATTTTCATAACTGCATGTGAAGATAATGGAGCAAGTCCCATAATTCAAAATGGAAGAATGTAAGTCTCCATCGTTACGACCTTAAACTAGGTCAGAAACATATATGTTTTATCAGGTAATGCATATAAATATGTATTACATAGAACCCACTCATGAGAACACTTTTATGTGGGAAGTTACAACTTATGAAAGTGGTGACTCAAATTTGCATATGTTAAATTGGTCATGAGGACACCATGAGGTAAGGCCTATGAGAATGGTCTTTGTTACTAACATAAAATTTTTGTAGTATTTTACAAATGGCTATTTAACATAGTTTATCTTTAGAATGGAATAGAATGCCCCAATGTGGATCAAAGAGTCAGTACATTGAAATATGCTCTAAAGGGTATTGTTGTGACATGGTGGGTAGTTCATCAATCAATAGATTGCATTTGGAAGAGGCTTGTGAAATTATATGAGCATAGTTCTAGGTAGCCTCTATAAACTCAGAATAATTGTCATTTTTTCAATAAGGACAGTGCCCTAAGTTATATATCTCAAAACATACAAGTACCTCTACCAAGTGCATGATACATGGACCAAGAGCACAAATGTGAAACCAAACATTGGAGATAATTTCAACAAGATTTCATACAAAACTTTGTGTCAAGGATGAGAACCCAATGGTGCACAAAGCTCTAAAAAATGAACATATTTTTGTGTCATGGATGCAAATAAGACATATTGGTTGTGTAAAATCAAACTTCATAGAAATAATCAATGCTAAACCTGAACAAGGCCATCAAAACTTACCAAGCATAGAAGGAGAAAAAAATTTTAAGTTAAAATATTACAACTGAATTATGGATTACGTAAAATAGGCATAATCCAATGACAATGAAGAGGATTTATATTTGAAAGGATTCTTTGAACCAGAGAAGGAGATAGAGGAGCCTATAACTAAAATTGTAGAGAAAACAAAAGATACACATTTGTGCAATATGAATATTTAAGAGTTAAAATGAGATAGGAAACTATGATATTTCATTCGAAAGGGTCCCAAAAAGTATCAGAAACAAGTTAAGAAGGCAATGGAAAATATTTTTACAGAGCCTATACCTAGACATGTGATAATATGATATTATTAGATGCAAAATCATATATCAAAGGCCATACACTTATTGTGAGACTATCAATATGTATTTCCTAAAAAATTATAAGTTAATGGGGTATGTCATTCCTTATGGGAGATTCATACCAAATTGAAGGAATTCCCAAGGACGATAAAAAATTGCCCATATAGACTGAACCTAAATATGAAATTGAAATTTAAGGCAGATGTCGATCAGATACAATAATTAAGAGTCATCCAATTGAAAAAATTGATTTGGTAAGTCCCACAGTATTACAACCCAATAATTCAAGAGAAATTAGAGTTTGTGATGACTATAAGGCATTGACTGATGTGTGTGTAAATGATTCATTTCCAATTCCCTTTATGGATGAAGTTTTGGATTCGGTCACAAGACATAAAGTATACTCATTCACAGATGGGTTTAGTGGTTATCATCAAATTCCAATCATAGTAGAAGATCAAATGAATACCACATTTTCAATAGAGTTGGGATTGTTTGCATATAAGGTAATGTCATTTGGTTTAATAAATGGTCTTGTATTTTATATAGTTGTGGTTACTATATTTAAGGACTTCATACATGATTTTTTGGATGTTTATCTAGATTTCTAGATTATGTTCTCTTTATTCAAATATCAACTTTCAGAGTTACAACTTATGCTGGAAAGATGTAGATCTTTGTGCATTGTACTAAATTTGAAGAAGTGTTTGTTCTTCACACCCTTTGGGTTAACTATAAAGACATGTAGCCTACAACAATGGAATACTTGTGGATCAATAAAAAATCATAGTAATTGTGGGATTGAAACCTCTTATAAATTATTTTGAGGTGAGATCATTTTTGGTCATACTGGATACTATTACAAGTTTATACGAGGATATGATGCAATATTAGTACCATTTAAAATATTATTGCACAAAGATACAAAGTTTAAATGGAGTATAAAATGTTAGTCAATTTCATTGATTTGAATCACAAATTAGTCATAATTCCAACCTTGGTCTTCCCTGATTAGAAGAAGTCATTTTATGTCCATGTAGATGTATTTTGTATCATAATAGGCATAGTAATAGCTCAATTGGGATATGGGGAACTAGACCACCCTATCCACTTGTTAAGCCATAATCTATCAGTGGTAGATAAAAAATACACCACCATATAATTACAATATTTGGATATGGTATTCATACTATAAAATATCATGCATTACCTATTGGTTTCACCATTTGAAATCTTCATTGATCACCAAACTCTATGATATTTGGTAAACAAACCAATATTAAGAGGATAAATATCCAAGTTGTTGATGTTATTCCAATAATTTTAGTATAATATCAATGTGAAACTAGGGAGAGAAAAATGTGGATCTAGATCATCTCAGTCACATATGGATTAGGGAATATCTAGATGAGTCACCAAACACTCATTTATTTAGATTCACTATAATTTTATAAAATCTAGAGGACATAACAAACTTTATGGAGAACATTATTTTCCCTATGCACTATGGAGAAAAGGATAAAAATAGCTAATTACATGATCTCTATTATTCAACATTATAAATGGGTTCCTCTATAAGATGGATAAGGATGATGTTCTGCAAAGAGTAGATTTGGATCATAAGATGCCACAATTGTTAGAGTAATTAGACCAAGGAGTTGTAAGAGGGAACTTCATAAGTGATTCTACTATGAGGAGAATACTAAAATGTAGTTTGTGATGGCTTAATCTATTTTAGGATGTGCACAAATTTGTAAAACACTATGATGTCTACCATCAAGTGAGAAGATCGAGCCAACAAGATTAAATGC
Source organism: Torreya grandis (assembly GCA_037957365.1). Lineage (NCBI taxonomy): Eukaryota > Viridiplantae > Streptophyta > Pinopsida > Cupressales > Taxaceae > Torreya > Torreya grandis. The sequence goes on along the minus strand of JARHVA010000304.1, from coordinate 1,331,458 downwards.
CTTTAAATCAAATTCTAAGTGCGTAACCATTTGAGTAATGGGGAATTATTTTTTAGGGACCATTAATCCCCCCCAGAAAATGTTGTAATGTGAGATATATAATAAATACTACATATTAATTTACAAAATGGGTGGAAGTTGTTGCAACACCAAGTTGTAGTGTTAAAGGCAGAGCTAAATTCTTGAATAAAAACATCATAACTAGATTTGGTGTCCTATAAATCTAGTTAGTGATAAAGGAATACATTTCCTAAATAATACCATCAAAACTTTGACTAAGGAATTAATTGTATTTCACCATAAAATCATAACTTATCATCCTCAAGTAAATGAGCAATCTAAAGCATCAAATAATATTTTTGAAAAGATGTTGATAAAAAAAATGCAATGTTTACAAGATTAACTAGGAGGTTCAAATACATGTGATCATATGGGCCTACAGAACCAACTATAAATGTGATGGGATTTACTCCATTTTAATTGGTCTATGATATGGAGATAGTCATGCCTATGGAATACATATTTCTATCTATGATTCGCACTCATAATATGACTAATTGATCAAGAGTCACTTTGGGCATGATTTATAGATTTAACTTGTAATAAAATAGACAAATGAAAACTTAGACACAAGAGATTCATAAAAGATACAAAAATATTTGTATGATTTCAACCTATAATCAAAGGAATTTCAATAGAATTAAAAAGTCTTGTTATATGACAATATGTTCAGAATGCACCCTAGGAAATTATGTATCAGATGGAAGGGTCATATATTATTCATGAAGTGTCACAATAAGGAATTATTACACTTAGATACCTTTAAGGAACCACTCATACAATGAAATTAAATTATTTTAGGCTTAAGCTGTACTAGTAATGATCTCTCATAAAACATACAAAATAAGAGTGAGTGTTGAATAACATTGTGTAGTTAAGAAATTTGTTTATTTTATAGTTTTCTTTGTATTTTTTAGGTTTTAGTGTAAATGTGTATAATTAAATATCTATATCACATACATTTGACACATGCACCAAAGTCAAACTCATAGAATATGAAAAAAGATACAATCTAGCATGAAAAACACATAAATAGGTCAAAACAATTGTCAAAGAAATAATTTTGAGAATGAGGCAATGAAGAAAACATATGGAAAAGTCATATGAAAATGGTAATACCAAGGTAGTTAAAGGAAAATCACTTCAAATAATATGTCATTTCCAAAACATATGTGTGTGTCAGAATAATTTAATGCATAATAAAATAAATTTCTTAAAAGAGAAAAGGTGGCATGTCACATCGTCAGTGGTCGTTAAAAGAAACATTGAATCTATGCCATGAAAAGGCAAGGTCGCATCACAATAACCAATGGAATTCAAGGAAAAGAGAATAAAAATGTGAAAACCTCTCAAAAAATTTAATTTTAAGTGTCATACAAGATTGGGGGAGGAAAATCTATTTAAGGTAGGTTAAACAGGGGGAAATGCACTTGTAATTCATAGTGAACAACAAATTTTTATGACTTGAACTTTAGATGTCCAATTGAGCAGATATTTTTTGACTCTAACATCACAACACATCAAAATGGATAGGTCTCAAATCCTCATGCCATTTTTGGGTTCACAAAATAAAGAGATGGGTAGTGGGTTAGTGTTAAGACAAATGTGATATCATAATCAAGAGCCATTTGAATTCATTGATGCTGATAATGCCAAATGGTTCCCCCAAGACCAATGATAAGTTCATAAAAAGGAGCCCTATCCATACTAGATAGACTATGAGGATCTAATGCATATTATCTAGTAAGGTTACCTACCTTTAGCTAATTAGATTAAGTGGTGATGACTCTTTTGAGTTGCTATAATGAAGGAGCCATACATTTGTCAAAGGATGTCATGATCTAAATCAATGTCACCACCATGGCATATGTGAATAGTCTACCAATAAGAGGAAAATACTTGGTGTCATACACAACCAAGACCCTTTTGATCCACTTAGACATAAAGGAAGCATATGCACAAGCATCTTGAGGAATCCCCATCAACTCAGTGAATGACACCCTTGTGAAAGTTCTCACAAAATGTATCACAAAGAGGTATTGGTAGACCATAAAAAGTGTGTGACAAATAACTAAGGGAATCATTGGCATCACACATTATAGGATTAAACTCAAAGAATATTTTAAATGGTTGGATTTCTTAGTAACTAAGTTGATCACCATTGAGAATGCCATTTTGAACACATCACAAACTTTTCAATACCAATTTTTTGTATTGTTGATTTAATTCATATAGTGGAAATCACCTGATGGCTGAATTACACTAGATGTCAACTATTAGCTCTCTAATGTTGGACAAGAATTAGATAACATTATGTGTAACTTAGATGTATTAACCAATTATGGATTGAAATTCAAGGGTTGATTACCTCACATCTATGAATACCTCTAAAGGTCTATAAATATTTAGGGTTAATCACCACAATGATGTAGGTGTATAAAGGGGTCGAACTATAGATTCAAGAACTCACCAAGCCATTGGTCACACCTTTTTCATTCTAGATCAACATCATGTAGCCAATGGTGTAGGTAATAAGATAGAAGGACCTACTTATAAGGTCAGTGCAACCATTGATATTCATGCCACCTAGAATAGAGCAACCTCTACCATAAGCATAAGTTGAAGCGTAGCCCAACCAAAAACACAACCAAAACCATTTGCATCTTCTTCACAATAATTTATAGGTAAACTAAAATCACCAAATCACAAAGCATCACCTCCACCGAAGAAGACTCATTGCATGAATTTGTGGCTAAGTGATAATATATAACTTTGAAATATAATTAAGATCAATATATATGGAATTCAAACATATATATGAATGTAAAACACTTACATTTATCCTTCTTATTTATGTGATAAATATGGAAATTACTAAAGATATCACGATACTAATATTAGTATTAGAAACCCATATACAACTAAAAAAAATCCAGCTAAAAAAAGTATAATAGTAATATTATAAGATATAACTTTGAAATATAATTTAAATCAATAAATATGGCATTCGAGCATATATATGAATGTAAAATAATTATATTTATACTTTTGATTTATTTGATAAATATGAAAATTACTAAAGATATCACAATAGCAATATTTTTTCATTAACTATCTAACCATGACTATATTTTGGAAGTGAAAATCAAGGATAAGTAGGCATGTGGTTCATTTAGTTCCAACTAATTCACTGATTGTGTTGGGTTTATTATGTAGGATCAGATTGGTATCACTGGTCAATACTTACCTATTGGTCATTGTTAAACTACATGAAATTAGGACACAATGTATGGTCACCTACGACTACCTTTACTTCCTTTGTGTTTACAATTATAAATCTTGATGATGTGTGCAAATACATAAATCATCCTCATTTGCCTTGAAACCTTAGATGTGCTTGTGAGAGATATAACCCTAAAAAAATATAGTTAAGTATAATGGGTTGAGTTGGCCCCAACCACCTTCATCTAACGATTAATCATTTCCTACTTTTTCAATAATCCAAGTATGGAAATCAATCCACACATAGTTCCCCCATCTAGTGTGATTATAAAATTGTGATCCTTTGTTATATGTATGCAATTAATTATGAGCTTTGATACTTTGAAATGTTTTTTTTGACATGGATTTAGAGTGCTTCAAACTTATATTGTGACTTCTCCTAGTGATAGGTATGTAAATTCAAAAGAATGTGGTAGATTTAATCTATGTGCAATAGTGTAAGGATGTATATTAGGTAAGTGTCAAGTCCCTTTTGAATGAGACCTTGATTTCTTTATATAGATATCTAATTGATAAATTCATCATGCTACCAATATTATACATTAATGGGTCAACATTAAGGATAGGTTTGATTTTAGAAAATAGTTTTTGTTGGGAACATGTCAGAACTAACAAAATTAAGTCATTATCAAATTGAGATAAAAACTAAAATTGGTATAACTGACATTAGTACAAGTAGATGGAAGTGAGATTCTATAAATGTTTGTACTAGATATTTAACTTATTTGAAATAGATAGTGAGATTCTTCTACATGTATAACAACTGAATGGAAGGGTTGAGTCATAATATAACATGCAAGTATGAGAGAATGGTGTATTAGGACCTTATTTGAGTGCTAAAGTCATGCATGATAAATATGTGTCAATATTTTCATTGTCAAGTACCAAAGACCATATTTTAGTATATACACCTACTAGTTACAAAATTAAAACAATTACAAATCTTAAAATAGAATAAGGATTAATATTACTTTAGTTAATAAATAGCTAGACAATTTATAATAGCTTACTACACACATAGTAAATTTCTTCCCTAGTCTATGCTCAGATAAAGGGCACAACTGATGCTTTTAGCCCTTTCTAGGTGAGCTAAGGCTTATCCTGGTCTTCTCCTTTTATGTTTGGGGTTTTTAGAACTAGATTTAATGTCTGTTCCACCAGCTGTAGTGAAGAGTTTTTGTGGATCGATAACTAGGACTCGGTCTACCAAAAATGAGCTTATGGATTCAGCGGCTGAGTGCCAAGGTTTACAAATGCAGAGTCCTCAAGATGCCAAGATATTCTCTTTAGAGTGTTAGGGTGTGGAGCTAAAAGCTTCAACTATTTGCAGACACAAGCAGAGGATGCTGAAGAACCAGAGGAACCGGCATCGGTAGTATAACTGACGTCGGTCACAGACAGTGGAGAAGGAAATCGGTGACGGCAGGTAGTCGGCCGACGTCGGCAGCACCAGGCAAGCAGGGACCGATGTCGGTCGCCTGTGTATTTCTAGAACTGCTGTTGACGAACAGTCAGTTAAGTGAAGCGAGTGTTTGCATGTTAAATGACTAATTATAGTCACGAGCTGCGTGTCTAATTATTGTAACTAGAGTTCTATTTTTGTAAGCATGGGATCTTATTTAAAGACCCATAAGGCATGTATTGTAATTATTCTAAGAAGGCAAGTAAAAGCATTGAAGTAAGCAAGGTTAAGGAGATCTACAGGTGTAAGGTCAAGGAGATCAACTGAAGCATTCAAGGAGGGATAGCAACTCAGGTTGTGGAGTTGGTTTTTGTGTTGAGCAAGAGAGAGAGGGGAGAAGGTCTTGAGGTGTGGCAAGCCTTTGAGGTGGAGGAAGAAGTGGCATCTTCCTTATTGTATTTTCTTCTAGTAATATTTAATACAAGAGTGTGTATTATCTCTCAAATTCTTTGCTGTCTCAAGTTTCTAGTTACTTTATCATTCTGGTATAATTTCGTGTTTAATTGCTTATAATAAAGTAATCAATTGTGCTTCTGTTGGATAAGGGGTCACCTAACAGTTAGTATCAGAGCATATTGATTGTTGTAGGTAATTCTCCCCTGACAAGTGGTATCAGAGCTACGGTTTGCAGGAAGCAGGTTAATTTTTTGATTACAAGTCATTCACAGGGTTTTCTGATTGAGTGGGAGTTCAGCAATGGCAGAAGAAAGTAAGCTACAAATGGAGAAGTTTAATGGCAAGAATTATCAACACTGGAGGATGCAGATTGAGGATTATTTGTATCAGAAGGATCTGTACTTACCATTGGGTGGGGTTGCATGCAAGCCCACAGATATGAAGGATGAAGAATGGAGTGTTCTTGATCAAAAGGCTCTCAGTTCCATAAGGTTGAGCCTTGCATCATCTGTGATTTCTAGCTTATCACAGTGCAAGACAACGAAAGAGTTGATAAAGTCCTTGGCGAATTTATATGAAAAGCCCTCGGCTTTTAATAAGGTATATCTTATGAAGCAGCTATTTACTTTGCAAATGCAGGAAGGTGGATCGGTACATACTCATCTCAGTGATTTCCATGGTTTGGTAAACCAACTAGCCTCAATCAATATTGTTTTTGATGATGAGGTAAAGGCTCTCTTGATTTTATGTTCTTTGCCTGAAAGTTGGGATGGTTTGGTTATGGCAGTAAGTAATTCTGCATCTGCTTCTAAAATCTTAAAATTTGATGATGTTGTGAGTGTGATCTTAAATGAGGAAATACGCAGGAGAAGCAAAGGTGAATCATCAGGGAATGCTCTAAGTGCAGAAAGTAGGGGAAGGCAAAGGGAGAAGGTTGAGCAAGGGAAATCAAGGTCGGGAAGGAGACCCGAGTCCAAAGGTATTACCTGCTGGTTTTGTGGAAAGAAAGGACATACAAAGGAGTGTTGGTTGAGAGATAAAGAGAACCAACATGCAGGTATGGAAGAAGTAAAGGATGCAAATATTGTGATGCAGGATGCTCTCATACTTTCTTCGGATAGTTAGGTAGGATCATGGATTTTAGATTCTGGTTCATCTTTTCATGCATCCTCAAACAAAGATTTGTTCTATGAGTATGAACAGGGAGACTTTGGAGTGCTCTATTTAGGGGATGGTACGCCTTGTTAGATAGTTGGCAAAGGGAAAGTGCAGCTGAGATTGCAGATTGACAACACATGGGTGTTGAAAGAGGTCATGCATGTTCCAATTCTGAAGCAGAGTCTGATTTTTGTAGGAAGGTTGGGAGATGAGGGATGCACAATAACCCTCATAGTGGACTCTTGGAAGGTTACCAAGGGAGGACTTGTTCTAGCAAGAGGTAAGAAAGTAGGTACTCTTTATCTACCTACTTGTATTACTAATTCTACTTCTAGTGTAGATTCAAAGATGTGGTCTAATAGGCTTGGTCACATGAATAAGAAGGGAATGGACGTTCTTGATTCAAAAGGTATGTGTTCAAATTCAGAAAGCATAGATAGAGTTCATTGCGGAAAGAGGAAATTTGATGCTTTTGACAGGAACAAAGAAGCCTTGGTGTTTATGGAGGAGATGAAGGATAGAGATCAGTCACAGGGGCTAAATAAATCTGAGCAGGGCAGCATGGACAGAGGTTTGATCCAAGAAAAGCTCATGGATGAAAATTTCATCACTTACAGGAACACACATACACCGATGTCGGTCACATGGGACCGACGTCGGTCTGCCAGATATCGACATCGGTCATGTGCAGACCAGCAGGGTTGGTAGGTTGGGTAGGGGAAGTCCGACGTTGGTCATAAGGACTGACATCGATAGGGGGGACACCGACATCGGCTAGGGAAATGACGTTGGCAGTCAGGGTCAGTGCAGGGAACTGACATCGATCGGGAGCAGACTGGGAGATGGCCGAGATCGGTCACTGGAACAGATGTTGGGTGGATAGCAAGCTGTCAAGGAGTCTCAAACACCCATATGGAGGTCAGAAATGGTAAGTGAACCTCATATTCATTGTTCACCTTTTTTATATTGCTTACTGATAGTCATGAACTAGGAAGATGGAAGAAGCAATGCAGGTAGAATCTAGAAACACTGGGAGCTTGGCATGGATGAGGAGTGTGAGTCCTTGAGTAGAACCAAACAAGTATTTATTGGTAGAGTTGTCAGCTGGAAGAAAGCACTGGATAAAGGGATGGATTCCCGTTTTAGAGAAGAGAGTGGATGGACACATGAGACAGAAGGCTATGGTATATGGTCTTGAGTAAGCTGCATAACATTGGAGGTTTGACCATTGTATTTTATCTTTACCAGGTTGGATAATACTAGCTACATTATCCTGTTACTGTATTGTGTTACTTGTTGCAGGGTTTCATATATAGGGTGTTTTTTGAGCTAAGGGTAGAGTTGGTTCAGAAGTATGTCATGAAGAATTTGGGAGCAGCAAAATTCTTGTGGCATAAGTGACAGGTTTAGCATCACAGGTTTCAGTGGTGGTTGGTCTTCAAGAGTGACTTCAAAGAGGGATATAGAGCCTAAGGAACAAAATAGATGGTGTACAGGTACAGGTATAGTAACAAATATTTATCTCCAAGTGGGAGATTATTAGGGTGTGGAGCTAAAAGCTTCAACTATTTGCAGACACAAGAAGAGGATGTTAAAGAACTAGAGGAATCGGCATCAGCAGTATAACCGACGTTAGTCACAGATAGTAGAGAAGGAAACCGGTGATGGCAGGTAGTCAGCCGATGTCGATAGCACCAGGAAAGCAGGGACCGACATCGGTCACCTGTGTATTTCTAGAACTGCTGTTGACGAACAATCAGTTAAGTGAAGCGAGTGTTTGCATGTTAAATGACTAATTATAGTCACAAGCTGCATGTCTAATTATTGTAACTAGAGTTCTATTTTTGTAAGCATGGGATCTTATTTAAAGACCCATAAGGCATGTATTGTAATTATTCTAAGAAGGCAAGTAAAAGCATTGAAGTAAGCAAGGTCAAGGAGATCTACAGGTGTAAGGTCAAGGAGATCAGCTGAAGCATTCAAGGAGGGATAGCAACTTAGGTTGTGGAGTTGGTTTTTGTGTTTAGCAAGAGAGAGAGGGGAGAAGGTCTTGAGGTGTGGCAAGCATTTGAGGTGGAGGAAGAAGTGGCATCTTCCTTATTGTATTTTCTTCTAGTAATATTTAATACAAGAGTGTGTATTGTCTCTCAAATTCTTTGTTGTCTCAAGTTTCTAGTTACTTTATCATTCTGGTATAATTCCGTGTTTAATTGCTTATAAGAAAGTAATCAATTGTGCTTCCGTTGGATAAGGGGTCACCTAACAGTTAGTATCAGAGCATATTGATTGTTGTAGGTAATTCTCCCCTGACATAGAGTCACTGAGAGCTCTGTCATCCCTAGGAAAGGATTTAGAGGCTATGGTTTTTTTGGATGGTGAAAATATTCAATTGTAGGCTTTGAATCATATAGTGGTTAACTTTGAAGGCAAATCTCTATCACAGATTCTAGAGCATGAAACATGGTATTCATAAAGAGGTTTGATTTTCCATTTTGACAGGTTTTATCCATCCATTTATTCTCTACACAAGTGGATTTTGCTTTCTTGGAAGCTATTATTGGTTGATGATATGAAAATTTATCCATGTGATAAGGGTTTTTTTTTATAGTGGCATTTGATTATTTGATTGATAAGATTAAAATTCTACAAGCTAAATCTTGTATTTTTTATAACAATTTATTGTTGATGAAACCTTCATTCCTAGAGTTCAATCTTTTAACAAAAAATATTTTCATTCATGTAGTTTGGGTTAGGCTACCTTATCGACCTCTGCAGTTCTAGAAAAAAGTTGGGCTTTCAATGATTGGTAAAGTTTTGGGAGATTTATTGGAAATTGATGCTACTTCACTTAAATTTTCATGAACAACTTTTTGTAGATTTTTGGTATGTTTAGATATCTCTAAATATTTACCTGAGAAGATTGACTTGAAAGTGCAAGAGAGGAGTTAGTCTCAATAGCTATATTATGAAGTAATTTATTTCAGATGTAGAAATTTATTTCAAATGGGTCATGTTTCTTATTCTTGTCCCAAATCTAAGAGGAAACTAGTTTCTTCCAGGGGAAGGAGAATAATGAGGAATTGTTGATAGTAAGTCTAGTTAGTAACCCTAGCTTGTCTTCAGGGAATGTAGTAGTGTCTTCTATGGACAGGAATTTAGTTATTGGTAAAACCCCAATGGTGTCCTCTTCACCGATTGTTGGAAATGGTCAAAAGAGAGAAAGGGATTTGAACCCTTAGATTCAAGTAGATAAAGTTGGAAAAGTGGTAGATTTAAATAGCTTGGTCTCAGTAAATTCAAATATGAAGAAGAATAGAAAATTGTGAGTAGTAGAAGAAAAGGCTGCATCATTCCTAAGTCTTATGAAAGGGCTTTAAGTTCACATGGTGGATAAATGATGGCGGAGTGGTGAATGTAAGTTTTTTTTTTGCTATTGTGACTAGAAAGTTTTTAAAAAAAAAATTTCAGATGTTTATCACTTTTGTATTTAGTTAATCTAGGAGGTCATATGCCTTAACATAGATAAACATTAAATGATACCATATATGTTCTTTTTGGTTCTTTTTTTTGATTGGGTTAGGGACCCATTAACTCCTTAGTATCAAACCAAAAAAAAGAAAGAAAGAATAAGAAATAATAAATGGAGGTGTCATTCATAAAGTATAGTTACATTTGTGTGAAATATTAGAAAAAATAGACCATGGTGCAATAAAATGGAGATGATGTGATAGGAACTATAAAAAATTCCAATTAAAAAAAATTTATTCTCCTATGATGAATAATAATGAACCATCATGTTTATTTTAGAATGGTATAAGTTATAACCAGTTGAATTTATATTAATTTCTTGTAACTAGGGAATAATCACCTATAGTTATTACTACATGTGTATGCAATCAATTTTTGCAATTGAGCAAAGTCAGTTGATATAGGTGAACATAGTAAATTGCCACATGCTGAAATAACTAGTGGTTATAAAATATCAACAAATTCAATGGATTGTTTCACCTTTATAATTGTTGGTATAAAACATCTTGCAAGAAAGACATTTTTCATTCTTTGTTCACCATTAGTAATAACAAAACCATTAAATCATACTCTTTTATCTAGGAATCATAATAATGAATATATATAATGTGTTAATATGTACAAGTATGGATAAAAGGATATAATGGGTCTGTGGAATGGTAAAGTAGAAATGAGGTTAAAATGCAAATAGATATTAATATTAGGTATATTTTAGGCCTCATCATCATGCATTGTATGGAACCCTACCTTTTTGTTTGTGATAAGATCGATTGTGGAATCTAATATGAGCCTAGGGTGAATAATAGAATCAGGATGCTATCTAGCATGACCTTGAAGTATAGGAGGAGGATGAATGATAGGATCCATACATGCCATTTGATGTATAATAGGTACCATAAGCAAATCAAATTTTATATTTAAACAATTGTAGTTACTAATAATATCTAAGTATTCTTCATCCTTAATTTCAGCCTAGTATTATTGCACTGAGTTTGACCCATTTCATTACATGGTTGTGAAATATGTTATATATTTTAGGAAAACAACATATAATTAGAAAATAAAAACTATGTATATCCATTTTAGCCATGATGCAATTACATTAGTAAGGGGAAAACATATCTAAACTCCTACTACCAAAATCTAAAACTTAAAAAATGTAGAATGAACCCCTAAGGGAAATATGAATTAGAGACTAATTTAGATTTTATAATATATGTCTAAATTAATAAAATATGAATCTAATTAGCTAAATAAATAATTATTTATTAATTTAAATTACCAAGAGGATAAGTCACTTATCTTATTTCGTTTATGTTCTATTTTGTGATAGTGTACACTTGTTAGCAATGATTTATAATGGGTTTATGGTATCTCCAAATTAGAATTTGACTATTTGAGCCTATTGGCACAAATATGATAATGATTTGATGCCTATGGTAATGGGATCCATTTGAGTTATACTAGATTTGTATTTGTGATAAATGGCAGACTATATCATCACAAATCACTATACCTGCCCATAAATAGGTATTATGTGTGATATCAATGGTTAGGATTGTGTACATGTTCATATTCATCTTCCTTCACCTTAAAATCCTAGATCCAATTTTAACACTTTATTAACCTATAAAAAATTATTAGAGAAGTTTGAGACAGATAACCTCAACAACTCCTCATTGATGTCTAATTAATTTCTATGTTTCAATACTCTAAAGATGGCCCAGCTCAACACTTTGTTCTCCCACATAACTATGTGTGTTTTCAATTAATGTAATACTGTCATGTAGTGAAATCCTATGTGTGTCCTTTGAAACTTGAAAACCTATAATTTTGACCCTAAAATAATATTTATAATTAACATGATGATTTTTCCTTTGAGGGTTTGCATATTTATGTGATTGAGTTTAGTTCCTCAAGGATGTTCAGAGATTTTCTAGTGATAGATAGATGCTTTCCAAGGAATTTATAGATAGAAATAGGCTCAAACTTGATATTATTATGTAGTTTAATATTTGGGTAATTTCCCTCTGAACTGACATGCAAAAGGTGTGGGCCAACCTAATGGAATGGTTTTCTTTTAAAAATATAGTTGTTAAAAAGTGCATAGTTAGGTCTAACCAAGGTTCCATTAACTAGATTTATCTGATTATGGTGAGAGGTGTCTAGAAATAGGAAATAGTAATGTAAAATAAGGTGATTGTCTATCTAATATAATTTTCTCAGGTAGGTACTATGGAAATCTTATGTATGAATAAAAAAATTAGGAAGGCTAAACCCATAGGCAAGTGAATGGCTATGAGAGAATGAGAATGAGTAAACTATGTACGCATAACTAAGGCTAGATCAAAATGACATTTTCATGTATTTAATAGAAAATTTGAATTTATACACTCACTACCTTAGTTCATGAATCTATAATGCTTCCTTTATGTCCACTTTCTCTAGAGATGTCTTTCTCTCTTCCACTATTTCCATTACAAAATGATATTTCACATCAACATGATTCATCTAAGAATGACATTAAGGGTTATTTTCCAAATATATTTCAATTTATCTATCTCAATTTATCCTTACATCATTATGTGTTAACCTAATCATATAACACAACATTTGAAGCCACACTACTTTCTTACTTGCATGAGTAGCTATAATATATTCAACTTTGGTGGTAAATATTACAACATTATCCTCTCATTTTCTAATGCAACTAATATATCCACCGATAAATTTAAACACATACACATTATTAGACCTATTAAAATCATTATATCCAACCCAATCAAAATCCACAAACCCCTATAAATTCAAAGTCTCACTTTCAATGGGTGTGCTCTGATACCAAATGACATAGTCAAAAGTTTCACATAAATAATTGAATATCCTCTTCACTACCTTCCAATGTTCCTTGACAATATTATCCATGAATCTACCAAATACCCCTACTATTTATTCAATGTCAAGTCTTTTACTAACCATTACATACATTAGGCTTCCCACTGCACTCACATATTTAACATGGCTCATGTCCTCCAACTCCTCTTATTTCTTTGGACATTGTGCAATTAATAACCTATAATTAATTATAAAATGTGTGTGCAAATGGTTGTAGTATTATACTTGAAACCCTTCCAACACTATTTCAACATATTTTTATGTTTTACCTAGATCTTTGCATTTGTACAATCCTGATTGATTTCTATGCCCAAAATGAATCTTGCAACACCAAGATCTTTCAATTCAAACTACATAAATAGTTGAGACTTTATCTACTTGATCATGTACTTAGAATTTTAGATAAACAACATGTCATCCACATAGATGAATATGATGACAAATTTATCACCCTCCCCCTTGTAGTAAATTCAAGAATCAACATTGTTGTGAATAAAACCAAGTCCAACCACTTAATTATCAAACTTATAAATCCACATTCTAGGTGATTTATTTAAGCCATAAAATGAATTCTTTAGCTTGTAGACAAATACACTTTTTATTTTACCTTGAAACTTTATGGATGTGACATAAATATTTCTTCTTCAAACTCTCCATGTAGAAAAACTATCTTAACATTTGATCTATCTCAAGATCAAACGTAATAACAATAGCCATAAGAAACCTAATTGAAGTCAATTTTGAAACAAGAAAGGAGGTCTCACCAAATTAAATTCCCTCTACTTGTGAGAATCTCTCTACTACTAGGCAAGCCTTATACTTCTCTAGTTTCCATTGAGAATTTTACTTCTTCTAGAAAACCCACTCGTAGCCCATAGGTTTTTATCTAGGAAGTAACTTTACCAAATCCCAAGTGTCATTCTTGTCTACAGAATCCATTTCATCCTTTATGGTCTTCTTCTAAGACTTACTCACCACATAATCAAGATATTCCTTCACCTTATTTGGGTCTTCACCATCATTCACTAATAATTGGAATATAAAACAAAAATTTGGTGTCTTGTACATTTGAGGTATTATATGCACACATCCAAATATCCTCAAAGTAGGAGTCACATGTTTATCCTATGCTTGTGACTCTTGAAACTCTTCATTTTTCTCACCATACTCTAATACAAACTCTTCAACATCTAATCAACACGTATATTTTATGTTTATACATTTTGTTTCTTCTTTGGTTCTTCTTGTGCATAAACCTTGTGCACCTCCTTGAAGATTCATTCTAGCTATTTATTGACTTCATTATATTAGGATTCCATAGCTTTTACCATTTGAAACCACTTCCATAATAATTAATATGCACTAATAAAACATAAAGTTAAGCTACAATAAGTTATCCTTTATAATGTGAGATTGTTCTTTAAAAACTAAAAATTTGTAAATTTCATAAGTATGGTTTCTTACCAACCCATGATTCTTGTGTGGTCTTGTCAACCAATACTGATTTGGGTGATTTTATGATGAGGTAAAAATGATATCCATTGCTTAAACCTCAAATTCGCACCACTTAATAGAATTTAGGCCTTTTCCATTAGTGTCATGTTCATTTGCTCTACAACTCAAGTTTGTTGTTGTGTGTATGGATTTATCTTTTGCCTTTTAATATAACTCTACCTATATAATTTTTTGAACTCTTTTGTTTATTTATGAAATACTTTGATCCTCTTTTCTGTTTGGTTCTCCATAATACCCTTGAACTCCTTGAATTCATGAGAACTTAAATTTATTTAGGATGAATTATAACCAAGTCTTGCGATAGTAGTCTTCTAAAAAAGACACATAAAATATAGACATGTTTAATTGTGGGACATCCACCCATACAAACATATCACTATGGATCACTTAGAATATTCTACTTCTATGTGCAACATTTATAGGTAATTTCACCCAGCTCTACTTGTCATAGATGAAATGTTTATGTAATTCAAATTCCAAGGGATAATTATACATCCCTTTCATTATATCTCTAATCTATAGCATTGTCTTCTCCATTGGAATCAATGCATAAGTTATTTTTTCAACCTTAGCCTTAGGAAAAACATTTTTATTATATGATTTTATTATCAAAATCATATAAAGCCTAAATAAATTACCCATGTACATACCTTTTATAATCACTATGGATCCACACACCATTTTTCACCCATATCTATTGAATGAGACATAAGCACCAATATAATTCATTTTTATCATAGGGATAAAATTACTCGCAACACCAAGAATGTGTAAAACCTTGAGGAGAATATTAATCCCCCCATATCTAAAATTTAACTTCACTCTTACTCTACCCATAACCCAATATATTAAGTTATCACCCAAAAATGCATGACTACCATCATATTATTCATATTTTAAAATCCACCCCTCATAAGATTCATATGATATGGGGATCTATATTCAATAAACCATACATCATTTCATTAATGTGAGCTTTAGGTTGTGAGATATACATCTCCATATCCATCTCCATCACTAGAGACCTTCTTAATTGGGGATTATGTAGCATTTAGTGGTAATTTATACCCTTCTTGTTTTACAATCCTTTTTGAAATTCCATGTCTTGATATAGTTCTAATAATTATTAAAAGATCTATCTAGATTCTTGAATCTACATGTAGACCTCAAGCGCTTATCCCTAGTTTAGCAACATAGGAACATGATACACCTTTCTTCATCATCTATTTTGACATCCATATATGAAATTTGATTTAAAATAGTGTTGAATTAGTTAAAGTACTCTATAATTGAGTCACCATTCCAATGAATACAACTTATTTTTAGAAAATTTTATTTACTAGTGACTTGTCCTAGTACAAAGTACATAACTTATCCCAAAGAATATTCATAGTATTTTTAGTTGAAACATTCAATAACACTAAATTTGATAGAGATTCTAGATTTCTTGTCAACTTTATCACATTATTATGGTTTCATTCCCATGGGTTTTGGTCTTCTACAATAATTCATTGATCTCTTTCTACCAAGTTATCTTCCATCTTAAGTTTCCATATATCAAAATGTCGACCATTGAATTTCTCAATTTATATCATAGTGTTTTTATTTTGTAAAGCTCCCACTTCAAGTAAACCATTTATTAAAAGTTACTTTAACTTATACAAAGCTTACAAATGAGTTCTAATACAAAATATTGGGAATAACTTACACACCATAAATGAATACAAAGGATATATAAGATATGCAAACCTTACACCTACAAAGATAAATATAAACCGTAGATACTCATGATTTTACCTAAGAAAACCCTTTCAAGTAGAAACCCAGGATAGTAACCTTTTGTATTACAATATAAACTAAACTGTCTTAAAATTTTAAATTAAGTCACTAGGTTCTATATTATTCATACAATTATTTACTATATATTACATTGCACATAATTGACCATGTGTATTTAAAATTTAACAACAACCCACTTGTACACTTGTTGTAACTCTTCTCGAGAAGAGCCATACCTTTATCCAAAACTCACTTGTAACATCCATGTAATAGAGGAATCTACATTCATTAACTATTGATCCAAGTGATCAATGTGTAACGCTCTTGAATAGGTCAATATCAGAGTACCACCAAAACATTTATAACACTTATTTAGTCTGATAGATATAATCAAACAAATGTATAAAACACCTTCATATTTAACCTTTCATTACTTTACATGTTTCACAACACCTTAGTGTGACTCAACCACTATGCTCAACTTCATAACCTTCTATAATGAAATATGCAGAGTGTCTAGTAACACTCTACCATCACTCATGCATGATAAAAACCTTGCACAACTATCATAGATAGTATTGATGAAAGTATATGAAACCATCCCTGATTATATAATCAATATTTCACAACATCCCACATAACCAATGTTTTCATAAAACACTTTGTGCAAAACCTACCTTGTGTACAATTACCATTACACAAATACAGGAAAAGTTGAGACATTTCACATCATTGTGTATTGCATAAAAAGAATGAAATTCCATTTAGTGCAGTGATTAGAATATTTCTATAATTCCATTTCAATTAATAGTGTTTATTGATCAGACCAGCAAACCCATTCTAGCCTTCCCATACTGTAATAATTTTATCTTATAATATATATTCTAGTGATAAACCCTATTTTCTTGGCTCTAATAATTAAATTAATGAGATTAAGGTTGTGTGAATGTATGGCATTAGAAACAATCTTATATGACACATTAAACAATGTGATAGGTTTGTTATTGTAAATTTCTTCTATATTACCCAAATTTGACCTATAAACTTATTATTCCCATAGTTAATGATTTAGAGAAGGCTTTTTTTGTGATGAGATTCAACGTAAACTTGAAACATTTCCTTTCCAATGGTATATTTTTAAAATTGATAAGGAAAACCATCATATCCAATATATTTTTCATTAGCCATGTGCATGACAACTTTGTGAAATTCTTTAATAGTGAGTAACCTATTACATGTTACTTGTTGGGAATGAGAAAATTATGCAAAGAATCATTGATATACACTATTGAAGAATGTTTTGTCATTTTGGAGAGGATTATGATATTTAAAAACTTATTGATAATGGAAAAAAAAAGTTTGAACCATAACCAAAAGATCCATAATCCACTGGTCAACTTCCCTAATGGCTTTGATTTTCTTAGCAAAGTGCTTGGCCATAAGCATTTGGGTGAATTATTTACAAACTTTGTCACCAATATTAAGTCAATACAACCTAGGTTTAATTTATGTGCTTGAACATTGTATACATATGCAATATGTATGTGTTTCTTAAGCATCATCACTTGAAATTGAAGGGGTTCATGGAAATTTTTATGCTCCAAGGATACCATTGCAAGACTCAAATCATAGGTGGTGGTGAATTAGGTCTTATGATGGATGAATACCAAATGGTGAACATAAACGTGAAAGAATTGATATTTTTGAATGATGGTGTTTAACCATCAATTAATATGTTTATAAGTTATTTTTGGACATGTCACAAGGTTCCAAAACCTTTAGATATGAGATTGATTAGGGCCATGGTTTAATAAAGATTTATTACTTTAAGAACTTCAAATCTTTTAAATTTTGGGTCTTAAAAAATCCCATTCAATACAAAATTATATTTATAGGTGGTCAGAAAGGAAAATATATTGTATAGCCTCAAATAAAAATGAAAAAAATTTACTAAAATAGAAGTTTGGTTGAGTTGAGATCATAGCCTTATCAAATCACTTAAGGAATTTTTAAACTCCATAACAAAGATTTCACCATATGTACCAAACTAAAGACATGGAATGATGTGAGTAATTAGGGTCATAAAATTCAAATTTATAATGCATAAAACACCACACCTCTCTATTTACAACTATCTAACACATCATATTAAAATCACCATACCTAATATAATGTTCATATGCAACTTTAACAATCCAACACCAAAGGATGTACTTTTTCACTGCATCATTAGGTGATAAAATATTAGTTATGACAAAAGAATAGATTTTTAATATTTAATAAAATATTAAGCACTCGGTTTGAAGGATCACACCTATGATCCACATAAAGAGGCTACCACTTTTTATAAATAAAGGTAATTACTCCCCTATACCTCAGGTCATGGTTACTAGTATAAAAATACTAGTATACTAATTAAATCTACCAAAAACTATCAGCAAAAAACATGTGACGATGGTTTATTTTAGGAAAATCACATCCAAATATAGAAATTGTTACCAAAAATCATGCACAACATACTTAAAATGTGTTAAGATCCTTCCTACAAAAAATTAAAATACTATTGAAAATGGATGGAAATAACACTAAATGAAATAGAAGCAGAATATTTGTATTAATTGAGTAGAATTGCATTAAAATATAATTGGCCTCTTCGATGGGGAAACCTCCTTGAACAAGTTCAACATAATTAAATTTTGAATGTTTTCCCACTAGCCTAGGCTCATTTTTATACTAATTCCATACTAGCTGACAACTTCCTATGAATGTGGGATTTTTACAATGGGCTAGAGGGATGGCTTGAAAATAATGTGCATCTATAGCCTTTTATTAAAGACAAAAATTATAAATAAAATATTTATACTGAAGGGTCATAACATGTATTTCCCCTTAAAATATTTTCCCTCAAAGATGAAGGTGAGGAAACTACTACTAGAGCTAAAGAAGAGGTTCCCAAATCATATCTTTTGGTTGCATCCTATGTTGTTGGACTAGAACCTCCATGATGACCCAATGGTGTAATAGAAACAGAGCCTGTGCATAATTATTTTAGGTTCCAAAATGAGAGATCATTCTTTATCTATTTTAAGAAACACTATCTAAATTATGACACTTTATCTGAGTACTATCTTCAAAAAGGAGACATGAAAAATTGGATGTACAAGTGAAGGTGGAAGTTCTAACTTATAGACAATTAGGCCAATTTGTTGGAGAACCTTATAAGGCCCATATAATTTGGGAGTTAATTATTTGTGACATTTCAATTTTAGGGAGGGTTATTTATAGGGTTGTAGGCAAAGGAAAAACATTTCTCAAAGTTGGAAGGCATATTTTGAATAGTGTTGATCCGCCTATTGCTTCATGTGATTTTGTGCCATGTGGATATTTTCCTTGAGGAGATGAAGATTATTATATCAAGTGTTAAGGGTAGTATCTACTAATGATACCTAATAATAGCATAGTATATATGAGAGAAGATATGGTCATTTTTTACTATAGACAACATCATAAGAAGTCATCTTGATGGCTATGTGAGAGGAAGTGTTGTACCACCATTCTAAATTTGGTAACTAATTGAACCATTGATGTTTTTTTATCAGTAGTGAAATAGTAGAAATATTTATACACCCTTATTAATAATTTATATCTAACCATTTATCTATGGGTGGTAGCTAGAACTCATTTTCATATGGGTAACCATGCACTTGAAGAGTTCCTACCAAAAATGACTTGTGAAATTTGAGTCTCGATCGAATACAACAGAGGCTAGAATTTTATGAAGTCAAAATATTTGGTCAATAAATGTTTGGGATATGATAGAATTAGTGTAGGGGTGGGCCACATCATAGAAACAAAAATATTTATAGAAGAAATCTACCACCACTAAAATGAGTGATTTATCACCCAATTTTGGTAAGATCTCAATCAAATCCATAGAGTTGTTTGTCCAAAGACATTTCAAAATGGGTAATGGTCAGAGAAAACCAATCAATACCAATGTCTCCATTTTATGATATTTACATGTGTCATAATCCTCAGAACTCATATTAATGTCCAACTTAATTCCTAGAAAAATAAGCTACAACAGACTCATTCATATATTTTTAGGAAACTAAAATTACTTGCAAAATGTGAGGCATGTAACTTGTGAAAAATATTGTTATTTGAACCTGGAGCTAAAAATCAAGATAATTAAGCCTTTATATTGTAAGGATTGGACCTCTCAAGTATAATTAGGTTTGGCATCAAGATCGGGATCAATAGATAATTAATGAATGATTTGTTGTGTATGGTTGTCTTGATGCCAGTCATATTGGATGTCATGTATCCATTCTGAAATGGGGACAATTACCACACATAGTTGTGTTTTTATTCATATTTATGGGATAGTATATCAACAACTATATGTTCCTTACCTTTTTTATATGTGATCTAATAGCCATACCCCATGATTTTAAATACCCATTTTTGTTGACCAAGGGAAGAGACCCATTGTTCCAAAAAATATTTTAGGTTTTTGTGATCAATTTTAATACAAATCTGGCAACCTACTAGTAGGGACGTAATTCATTGACTACATGGAGGATAGCCATCATGCCCTTGTATTATGTGGACCATGCAAATATATTCTTAGTGAGGCATTAATAGTATAGGTAATGGGGAATCCTTCTTACACGAAAATAACAAGTCATTTGCCATAGGCATCACTTCAATTAAAAATGTCTTTTAGAAATTGGGCATGTCCAACATAGGTGTAGGGAACATAGCTTGATTGATTAGATCAAAGGATTATTTTGATGTCATATATCATAAAAACATATTCCTTCTTGAGCATATCCATCATTGGGGCAATAATTTTCCCATAATATTTGACAAATTTTTTGTATTACTCAGAAAGGCCAAGAAATCCATGCAAGCTTTTGAGTGTCTTAGATTAAGGTCAATTTTTCATAGACTTAATTTTTATGGGGTTGACTTGAATGCCTATTTTTAAGACAATAGACTTAGTTACTTGACCTATTATTGTCCAAAATATAATTTAGATTATTTTTCACATGGTTTTTTAAAGATTTTTTAAGGTAGTGTCGAGGTGTCTTAGATGATCTTCCCAAGGTTTGTTGTAAATGAAGATATTATCAAGAAGACCAAAATGATTTTTTTACAAAAAAGGTATCAATATTTTATTCATTAAGCCTTAGAATGTGGAAGGGTAATTAGTAAGCTTGAATGGCATGACCAGGAACTTGTAGTGACCATCATGCATGTGAAAGGTAGTTTATGGGATATGTTTATCCCAAATGTATATCTAAAAATAACCAAAGTGTAGATCTAACTTAGAGAAGAACTTGGCACCATAAATTTCATCTAGAATCTCATCAATCACTAGAATGGGAAACTTATCATTAATTTTGAGCTATTTGAGATCACATAAATTAATGTAAAGCTACCATGATCTATATTTTTTATGGATGAGTAAAATCAGGGAAGAGTATGAGCTTGTGTTTGGCTGAATTAATCCTACTTACAATAGTTATTGAACCATTTTTTTAAATTTATACATTTTGGTGAAATGGGTAGTATTAGGGTAGAATGTTGGGGGTGTACTACATGGTAGGAGTTTAATTTGATATTATTTTGGTTGATGGGGAAATAATCCCATTGGTTCCTCAAGTATTGATGTGTGTTTGATGAGAACATTTTATAAGTTAGCTAGTTGGTTGGAATTTTTTGATGAACTGATCTAAAGAGAGTGGAGTTGGGAAATTATATCATGTGTCCATTTATTAATAATTTTATCAATGTGATGGGAGATAATGATGTTGGTGGAGTTGTAAAAAATCCTTTAAATGTATATTGTTGGCCATACTTAGATAACTATGTCCAAAACTCTGATGAATCCTACATAATAGGTCTAAGAGTACATAACCATTATTCCCCATGAACTACATCACATAAACCCAAGGTATAAATAAACATGTTTGTCTTAAGTTTATAGTCTTCTATATAAATACAAACATTGAGATATTTACCTTTTTAGGGTATTGTTATGATTAGAAACCACTACTTCAATTTTTGGAAAAGGGTGCACAAAACAATCCATCTATTTGGCTAGCCAAGGATCAATGAAGTCTTGTGTGCTACCATAATCAATGATAATGTTGAGGGGATGTTTCTTAAAATACCCCCTTTACTCACATATTTTAATGAGTAGTTACCCCTGCTAAGGCTTACATTGAAATCTTTGGGCGAAATTTTGTTATGTCTAGTTCTTCAACTTTTGGTTCTAGTTCTACCAAGTGTGAATTTTTAACATCCACCCATTACTTTGTATCAATAATAGAATCAATATCTAGAAAATATAATTGTTTGTTTATTGCATTTTTGGTCCCAGGTCCATTTGTCATCATACTTTTAACATAACCCCTTGTTGCGACATGCATGCATTTATGGTTCTGTGAGCCATTTAATGGGAGTTTATTTTAGAGGATAGTTTGTGATAGGAAATTTTGATGTATATGGATTGGAGGATCCAAAATTGGAAAATCAACATTGTGATGTGATCTTATCTTTTGTAATCTTAGTTAATCCCAAGGATTCCATCATGTTATGAGGTTTAAACATTTTTACCTTAGCTCAAATCAAATCATTAAGTCCATAAATGAATCAAGTTTTGAATAAATCATAAGATAGCCCTTCATTTTGGTTTTCTAATTTCTAAAATTGAGTTTAATCCTCTCACATTGTACCAATTTTTGAAGCTTAGTCAAATCTCTCATGAAATTTTCATAGGCATTGGTTTGAAAATGTACCAACAAGAGTTTGATAAAGTCATTCCAAGTTGGTTCTTGATTTGATTTTTGATACCATTGGTACCATTACATGAATTCCATCTCTAATTGGAATGTATTAATGGGTAACTTGTCTACTCCTAATGTGTTATGTAGAATGAAATGCCATTTGACATGATAAATTTAGTTAGTAGGTTTTGTACTAACAAATTTTGGAAAATCAATTTAGGGCCACACAACATTGTTTTAGAGGGAAAGTTGCCTTCAAAATGTATGTCCCCATTATTTCTAAGTGTGGCATTTTTTCATGGAGGTTGAATATTTGATCATTTAACTAAAAAATTCATGAGTCAAATTCAAGTCATAGTTCATCAATATTTTATGCCATAATTTTGGTCATGCACAAGTGAGAACTATTGGCTAGAGGGGTCAGGGGTACCATAAAATGTTGACTGAAGTTATATTTTAAAATTATTGGCTCAATGAGAAAATTGCAATGATATAATTCTCTTAAAAAAAATATAGAATTTTTATTAATTTAACATTTTGAAGCTACCCCTTGGGTCAAAATTCCCTTAAAAAATTTGTCTCTATCACCATTTAGAAGATAAGTAACCTAGAGGAATATGGCAATCAGCTCTAATAGGATAGTTCTATAGAACTATCACCTTATTCTACCATTGATGCACTTAGGTTGATGTAGATTGATCCTCGATAGAATATTATACTATGGTTTTTATGTTGTAGTCTATAGTAACTATTTTAAGTCTGTAATTGGTCTTAGAAGAATCAATTAGGATTATTGTTAACTCGACATTGTATATATCTAACATAATTTGGAAAATTTTGAGGGAGGCTTATATAGGGTGTGTCTAAGTTATGGGATTTCATTCAGACTTATCTCATTCATAAATAGTGTCATCCCAATTTTTCATATCACTAAATATGGTGTTTAACTATATCATATCCCATCTCTAAGGTCATTTACAACTAACTTTCTAGGGCTAACTGCTTACCTATGCACCACAGAGACAAATGATAAAAAAATTCTTATGATTAAGTTGTGAAAATAATTAGGGGTCTCCTGATATACTTGAAGATACATGGAAGCACGATTATGTGTACAATGTTATATAATGGCTTGCATATTGGGGTATAACCCATCACACCATGAAATCAAATAAAACTAATAACCACTTAGACTAGAATGACAACTCTCTATTAGTTTTAAAACTACTATTAGCCAAATTGGCTGCCATAGGCCACTGCATTTCAAAACTTGCTAACTAGGATTATTTAAATTTGTTGATATCCATCTGAAGGGTTTTGTATTGGTCATGGTTAGTCTCATAGTGGTAAGTAGTGTGTTGTTCCTAATAGTGGTCAAGGTCTTCTAGGGTGGTCTACCTAGAAGTGTGAGTCAAAACACCTAGTATTTTCATCAAATCACTTAACATGGTCATTGATGAAGTCTTTCCAAGTTTTTGGAGAAGTTAAGGTAAATTTTGAGAAATTAAGGTAAAGATGGTTTATGGTCCTATGCTTGTTTCTATCCTTTATATAGAGGTTATCGATCTCATAGGCAACCTATACAATGGACTGCATAAATCCAAGCTCAACTCTCATATCCTAGGGCATCTAATGTGCAAAATTCTATTGTTACAATCACTCTTAAAGCTCTCATGGTTCAAGATGTATCAAAAATTTGGGGGAAATGAGTTGGACTAGCTCTATAAGTAGAAAAGGGGCAAAAATAAACAAAGTTTGAGGTTATTCTCTTGAATTGGGAAGAAAGTGATTTTAGGAGCATAAATATTAATGAGGGAATAGCCTTAAAAACTTAATGCTTTCATGAGGAGGAAAACTCCATTATGCCAAATATGGGGTCACAAGCCACAAAAAAAGATGTTGTTAATTGTAAGGTTGCTACTCTTATTGAGAAGGTTATTGATTACCCATTTTATGATTGGGCAAATGGTTATTATGAGTTTGATTCCTATGATTCTATAAAGAATGTAGGTTTAGGCTCTTATGGTATGTATGAGGAAGACATATTTTGGATGAGCTAGAGAACTTTTGTTTAAACTTTGACATCAAACCAAAATCCCATAAAGAAGGAACTCATGAGCAACATGAGCATTAGGTGGATGTGGTTATGTTTCCAAGTGAGCCACTAAAACAAAAGCATCCCAATTGGTAGGATGGTAAAGTGATAGAACATAAGCATGAATAATTGAGTGTCAATGAGATTTCGAATGGTCTATTCAATCTTGGGGACATATTTTACCCAATCAAGCTCTTTAGTATTAATGGAGTGAAATCCCTTGTCATGAATGTGTGACCATTACTGAGTATGTGTTCCAAGAGTTTAGTGAAATGAATTTGAATCTAATCTCAACTTTCATAAAGCTTTATCAATCATTCAACAATAGGTTTGTGAGGGGTAGGATAGACCTTAGAGGTTTTTGTTTTGATCTAGGTGGATCGGGGGCCCATAGTTTCATTTTGTACATATTAGATTAGTCATTTATTTTTTTCCTCTAAGTGTTGTGGCACATTATTTTAGTCATTTTATTTCCCTAAGTTTTTTTATAGGTTTTTTATTATTCATGACTTTCTCTTTTGTTGAAAGGTGAATCTCAGTTTAGTTATTTAGTAATAGGCCGAGCAGGTTGCCTCTAGGTTTTAATTTCAAATTATGAGAAGTTTTTGATGCTTCTATGACTCCATGTCCAATGGATTGCTTAAAAGGCTACTTGATTCCTACTTATTAGGAAATTAATTGGTAGAGGTCACTAGAATGTTGACCATTTTTAGTGACCACAAAGGAACAGTGTCCAAATTTAGTTTAGGCTTCAGGATCACTTGCAGTCTTCTCAAGGTCTAATCAAAGTTAAAAAAAGGCTAAATACTTAGTATGTTTTGAAAGTTTTCCTTCACACTTTTTGGAAAGGGATTGGTCTTTGTAAAATATGAGTTAGATATTTTTTGTGAAGGAGAGTCTACACAAATCCTAAAGACTTTGCAAGATTTGTCTAAGTGTTTTACTCTTTAGAAAAAGTGAGTCATGACTAGGCAAAACTTTTGCAATGATAGTTTTCATGAAGGCTTTAAGTCTTTAAAATAATTGTTGTAATGATAATTTTTGTGAAGGATTAGGTATTTGAAATAATTATTCTAATAAAATCTATGACAAAACATGTAACAAAAAAGTCATGAAGAATAATAAGCTCACTTTTGTGAAGATTACATCAAAAATTTTGTGTAAAAGTTGTAAGTAAAAGTTATGAAGACCAGGAAGAAATAGAAGTCATGAAGAAGAAACGAAAATCTCACACTTTCATGAGAATTATGTCATGATTTTTATGTGAAGTCTCAAAAATAAAATTTCTAAATAAAATTCGTGAACAAAAGTTTTGAAGACTTCACAAGAAGTTTCCTAAGTTTTTAGGTCTTTGAGAAATCAATGATTAGTCGAAAAAAGATTTTCAATAGTAAAAGTTGTGAAGAAGAGGAAATCCCAAAGATTTCACTATAATTATCTAAGTATTTTACCTCTCAAGAAAATCTTACAAAGAAAATTTAAAATTTTTACATGAAGGCTCAAAGGTGAAACTTGTGAAGGATTAAGTTCAGAACAAGGTTTTGACAACAAATATTTTGAAGACTTAGACCTTTAGAATAAAAGTTTCAAAAGTAATTCTCATGAAGACTAAGGCAATAAAAAAATCATGACAATGAAAAATTTGAATACTTGGGTCTTTGAAACTT
The DNA here is from genome assembly GCA_037957365.1 of Torreya grandis. NCBI lineage: Eukaryota > Viridiplantae > Streptophyta > Pinopsida > Cupressales > Taxaceae > Torreya > Torreya grandis. The sequence continues at coordinate 1,304,824 of JARHVA010000304.1, read as the reverse complement.
TTGTGTGCGTGAAGATTCATAGCAAAAGTGGAAAAGAAGGAAGAATACTCAGGCCTTCACGAGAATTATCATGATAACTTTTGCAAAACCATTTAAAAATAAAATTCACAAAGGTCTAAATATGAGTGAGATGCACCGATGCAAAAATCCTAAATGACTGCCACATGCCATAGGAAGACATCAACAAAGGTTGATGGGAATTTTTTGGTCATGTGGGTGTCATGAACAATTAGTTCAATACTATCCAAGGAAATATAGAGCTCATAATGAATGAGCTCGACGTAGAAGGGATGATCTTGAACATGAACTAATTGATAAAATAATACAAATAGATGGAAACCAAGTCAACTTTATACAATAGATGACACTTGTCTAAAGATAAACAAGAATCAATAAAGAAGACGTGTCAAGATTTAAATAAAGTAGATGGTGTGATCTAAATTACCCAAATCATTCATTAATAAATATGGTTGGGCTGTGACTAAAAGAAGTGACTTAAGTGGCAGAATTAGGTCCAAATATTCTAAGGAATTAATTTAATGAAAACTAAAGTCACATTCCTGCACACAAAAGTATGGTTGGTAAATGATTAAATATTACTTGTTGCACAACCAAAGAGAGAAGATGTCATGCTAACATATTTAGGGTCAAAGAAATTATCACAATTCTTTGAAGATGTAGTATAGATTCCAAGTATCTTCAACTATCTCTACTTAATTTACATAAATATTATGCATCTCAAAATCTAATATCAATTTAATTATCTCAACTATATTCCTTATTGTAATTAATTACTCATGGGCTTCCCATTGCCTACAAAAGCCTGGGTCTTACATTGTAAAATGGTCAAAATTTCTAGGTATAATAACTCTACCAAAATTTACCCTTCACGAGTCCCTTGATTGTCTGAGCCTTACATTTTAATGAGAACTGAGTTCACCTCTATCCATTTTTCTTGAATTTTGTGTGCATTTTATGGTTTTTTGATCTTTGCCTATGGATAATCTTTGTCCCTCTCATTTTTTTCCATCCCTCAACACCTCTATGAAAAAATTGGTTCTCTCTTGCAGGTCATATGTTGTGTGCACCTAGGTCTATGTTGGCATTATCTATGGACCATTTTTCATCCTTCCTAGTGTCACACCATGTTCCCACACCTCCATGTGAAATACTTATGTAATTGAAGTGTTCATTTTGGAGTCTATGCAATATTTTCTTGTCCTCTAAAATTTGTAATGTGTTATTTAATGGATGTAAAGATGCTTTATCTAGTTTTGGTGCATCCCCATTTTTCCTTTCAACAACCCTATTACCCCTTCTCCCTTTTCCCTCAAGAGATTAGGTTTGGCATTAGTAGTATATTTCCTCTTTGCTCTTTTTAGGTTTTCATGTTGGTCCTAAACCAAATGCATTTAGATTATAAGGAAGCTAACCTTCTCTAGAGGTTCATCTCAAGGAGTACAAGAGTCCCACAACTTAGGGGATGATCCCATTGTCTCATCAAACCATTTTCCAATTTAGTGGGTACAAGGTTAGAGTGATAACAGAAGGGAAGGGAAGGGAAAGAAGGTTCAACCTAGGCCATCTACCCAGAGAAACACTACTTCACCTACACCAATTCAACCTTGAGAAGATGTTTAAGTTATTTCCCCCCATATTTCAAGGAAAATCATATAGGGAGTCATATCTCCTTCTCCTTTGTAGGTCTCACCTCCCTTAGTCTCAGCTCCAACTCCATCACCTCCTGTAGTTTAGGCTACTGAACCAGTGATCACATAAACACTATGATTCAACATCAACAATAGCCTAGAGTCTATCCCTAAGCATGACCAATAATATGCATCCATGGAGATCCCTTACCCTACTTCCACCATCCCTTAACAACCTAGTGGAACACCCCCTATTTCCTTTTTCCTACTAGGTTTGCTTAGGCAGTGCCTCCCCTATTTCCCATTCTACCCCCCCCGCCCCCCCCAACAATTCCCTCAAGTACCTTTAGATTTGGCCATGTACAACATCCTCTCATCCCATCTTCCACCCATTCAACCCATTTCATTAGTGGGGATCCCTATGATAAGCCTCAGGTCTTTAGGAGATATAATTGCTTGGGTCTTGATGCCTCCATTATCCAATGCCTAATATGTGGATACTAATAGACTTGCACTAGTTCAAGTCTTGGTGAACCTAATAATGAGTGCACATGTGTGCATAATACCATTAGTTCTAGCCACTTTAATGGCACTTGCAGCCACTTTATAAGCTCTACAATCAGCCCCAACCACCACTACCACCACTACTCCTATTAATGTAGTGCAAGTTGATCCAAGCAAGAGGCCCAAGAAGAAGTAAAAGGTAACTCCTACTCCTTATCCCCCTATTACTCCCTATGTGCTTCCTAATACCCCATTTTCCATTATCCTAGGTTTTTAAGGATTTGTCTTTAACTAGCTAATTTCCTCACTCCTTTTGAACACTCTTCTCCTTGGTATCATGAGCACACATGTCAATTTGACCTAAAGCTAGTGGCATGCTTAGATGTTCTCATGGGCTTCCCCATTTACCCCTCCTCTTTTTGCTCCCATACTTCCACCTCCTCCATTCATCTCTTCCTTCCTTTCCTCTTCTTCAACCACTCCTCCTCTTCCCATGCCTCCACCTTTCACCTCTATCTCTACCACCCCACCTTCACCCCCATCTACCTTAAGAGTTGCCACAGGATCACAGGAGCCCAAAATGATTTTACAGGGTAATCCATAAGTTCATTTAGAGTTTGATAGGAACTAAGGGAACATGAGGAAGATCCTCACTCATAAATTGTGTTAAGGAAGAGACCCAGTGGTTTCACAAACCAAACATGACCTTTTATCCCTCACCAAAGTAATAACATCTAGTAGGGAGGACAGGTTGGATGAGGATATAGTTTCCATGATTTGATCCACTCATAACATGTCCAAAAATATTATGAAGGACATGAAGGAATAGGTTTGGGTTCTCAAGTCACATGTAAAGATCACCTTCCATGTAGAAATAATTGGTTGGGTGAAAGAGGCCCTCATACAACTCTTCACAACTTTAGAGTATGTAGTTAAGACATTTACTATGATCAAGGAACACCTCCAATGAGCACAAGCATACTTGGATAGGATCGCTCATGTAGAAAACAAGTATAAAAGGCTTAATGTGGTTATTAACAAGGGCATGTTACTAGAGCTAAAAATTAAGCTTCTCTTTAACTTGAATCTATACTAGACCTATATTGGGAGTATGCGAGCTTCAATTGAGGAGTACTTGGCAGTGGCATAGATGGTCTTGGAACCTTTGAAATAAGGTAGGGAAAATATGTTGACTTAATTCAATGAAATCAATATCATAGTTTTTTTTCATCCAAATGGCTCATTATTTGATAGAGGTGAATTTGAGGTGCACTTGGGTCACTTAAATGATGTTATGAAGAGGAGGGAATCCAAGGTTAATAAGACTAGATCCAAGGTAATTTTAGAGATCTCAACCCAATCTACAATTAATATAGCTAGGTGTCAGAGGTGAAAGTTTCCCTTGAGGCCCTATTCTAAGTACACCAAAGACTGTTGGCCAAATCAAAACTAATCTTCTAGGAGTCTCTCATAAACTTGGCCAAGTTGGTCAAGGAGTTTGATTTGGTGGTAGCCATGTTACCCACCATGGAGGCACATCATAAGCAAGTAGGAGATAGTTCTTCTCCAGCTCATTAGTGCATGAACTGAGAGGGCCCCCAAGCATCTTTTGGGAGAAGTGAGGAATATTATGTTTGTTTTAAATATTTATAGTTATAACAATTTTGAGAGGCCATCATGGCAAAGGATGGGAATCTCATGCTACTTGGGGGTGAGTCCCATCCTTTTTATAAATTGTAAACTATTTTCCCTTGTAATGGTTGACATTTATTATGTAAAGAAACTTTGATAAAATTGAATGCAAATTTCATGCTTTCTGTTAGACTAAGTTTTGTTTATCTATGAATGTGGTCCATCATTTTCAAATTTTGAAGGAATGTTGATGCTAAATAATTGATCATGTGCTTGATTAATAAAAATGAATGTAATAGTTAAAACGCGCTTTATTGTTCTAACTCATTTATGGAATCTTTTTAGTTTATTTGTAACACTAGTAATATGTGTAAGTTATAAAATATATTTGAAGACCTTATGTGTAATCTAGTACATGCCCTTTTATGTGTTTGATTTAGTGGATAATTCATGATTTAAGCATTTCATTTTGTTGTCCTTAGACTTTTATCTGATGATGAGTTTGAGCCTTCGATGAAACTCGACACATAGTGGTCTAAGTGTGGCTAGGCACATAACTTGTTTCTTAAAGTATTAGTACCCATTTTAAGCCTAGAAACATCTTATTATACCTTACCTTAATCACTTTTTTGTGTTTATTTTATGAATCTGAACAAGTCTATCCCCTTCTTTTAGAAATTGAGAAAGTGAAACTCAATAGTTCCTATGATTTGAATTTGTTTAACAAGGTTAGGGTTGGAATTACTCTATCAAAATGGTATCGGACCCCTAATGGTAGCACTATGTCTCTTAGAGACTCATTTAAACTAGGCTATATCGTGGAGCCTAATACCTACAACTATGCCCTATATTGGATTGGCTTTAATCCTAAAATGGAAGATAAAAGTCCCTTATTGTCCCAAAGTTCATCTTAAACACTTAATCTCATAAGTGTTTTAGGATAGGATTTTGAACATGACAACATAACCTAATATATGGTAATTTATGATTACCATTTTACCTCAAACAAACATAATAGGGGTATCTCCTAGCGAGATGCATGACCCAAATTATTTAACAAACATAAAATAAATATAACCTTGGATCATAAATGACCCAACATAAATTTATAATATTTTTATTTTGACTTCAACATGCTTATATTAGTAAACACTTATTCGTATATGTGTTGTTATTTTATGACTCATAAGATACATGCCTTAGACTTTGAGGAGTACAAGTTTTAACTACATGATACATGAGTGTGGATGTTTATTTTAAGTTATTTACAGACTTCCATGATGGAAATTAGGTGATATCTCCTTCCTAATGACGTTAAATTCATCATCTTTCCTATACTGACTTCAAATACTCTTACAAGTTTTAACGATTGAGGCATTTTTTGTGAACCCTATGGGTAAGTTTGTTTGTTTTGATTTGAAATATATGCACTAACAAACATAGAAACACACACACATCAAGTGGGGCATTATGTAGACACTTAATTTTTGTCTAGGGGTAGTTTTAGTTGTCAAATTATAGTATTATAGAATACTTGTGTGTGTTTTAATTATTAGTTCATATTAGGAATTTATTGACACATTTTACCTTGTGTTTTAACTTAATTTTACCCTATCTTTTCCCTTCCCCTGTATATCTCCTCTTTTTCTTTCCCCTTGATTTTTGGTGTTATTTTGGGTATGTTGTTGTTTAACCCTTTTTGGTATAAATATATTGTTGTTGAGGGTTAAGGGTATAGAATAGCCTATACACAAGGATGAATAAAAATATTCTATATTAGGCTAATTAATTACAAACTCAGATAAATGAATAGTTTGAATTAAAAGATTGAGATATGCTAAATATAGAAATTACCAAATTTGAAAGATGTTTCATTGATTGTAATGTTAAGGAGAAAAAATACTTAGTTGCATTTATAATGTGTATGTGTAGATAGATTTGAGTTGTACATAAGTAAAAGTGTGTAGGATTAGTATTTTGAGATAATTCTTAGATTTTGTAATTAATGTTTCTAGAGCTACGAACACTCTACAGTCGACCTTGGGATAATACTGTCGATGCTAGTGTCCAATTTTTGGTTTTTATCACCTTTCTATAGGTATATTTATCTTTTGAATATAAACTAGACACACACACACACATAGACACATAGACACATAGACACACACACACACAAACATAGATACACACACACACACACACACATAGACACACACACAGAGACACACAAACACAGACACAAACACAGACACAGACACAAACAAACACACAAACACACACACAAACACACACAGACACATACACACACATAGACACAGACACAGACACACAGACACAGACACATACACACACACATGCACGCATGCACACACGCACACATGCACATGCACACACACGCACGCACACACGCACGCACGTGCAGGTGCACACACACACACACACACACACACACACACACACACACACACACACACACACACACACACACACACACACACACACACACACACACACACACACACACACACACACACACACACACACACACAAACTTATAGATCAAACCCTATCTCTTCATCCTTTTTCACTCTTTATATGTGTTTGATAAAAATAGATTAGTGGGATCATGATGTCAAGATGACCTCAAAGATCCCTTTGTCAATGAGAGTTTGGTTGTTTTACCTTGTGAAGTTTTTTCATAATGTCTATTTTTTCCAACTGTCATTAGATTTTCAATAATTCAGTTATTCTCCTTGAATCCTCTCTTTGTACTTTCCCTTTACCCGCCTGCCCATGAATAATCCTTATTAAAATTAGGTTTGATTTTACTACTTTATTAGAATAAATTTAGTTAGATTAGATTGCACATTATATAGGTAAATAGATTATATTTTGATTTAAAATTACATTGCCCATACCATACTTATACACATAAACAAGACTTTTCATAACGTGAATCTAGTTAATTTAATGATAAAGAATTTGTTTTATTTAAAATAAAATCACAAGTTTGAATCTTTGTTCTAATGCCTTATTTTTTCCACCCGTTCAAATTTTCTTCTAAAACTTGTCTCATTTTTATTTTTAAGATTTTTTTTTGAAATTTATATTTCTATATTTTTTATTTTCTAGGGATAACCTGCTTTACTTTCTTCAAAAAATTACTCCCTTTTTATTTTAAAAAAATTATAAAATCTCCACAGCACCCACATGAGACCCTTACTAAAGTTTATATACCCCATTACAAAAAAATAAATTCTAAATTTTAGAGTTTTAAAACCTAAACCTAAGCCAAGTATTTAAAACTTAAACATGAACCAGGTATTTAAACCTTAAACCTAAACTTGGTATTTAAAATCTAAACCTAAACTAGGTATCTTGCATCCTCCCATCAAAACCACACCATTTCCCCCATTTCCCCCATTTCCCCCTCTGTTTCTTCTTTTGTCGAATCGTCATCAAAACCTCAACCCCACCAAATCTGTGAAGCACCCCATAGAGGGCAAAGAAAGTGAAGCCACACAATATTCTTCCATAGAAATGGAAGAAAAGGAAAATAAAAGTAGTGATAGAGTCAAAAGAAAGAAGACGACTGTAGCAAAATATAAAAAATCTCTGAAAAAGAGCGGCACAATTTGGAGCCTGAGGATGATATTAGGTTTATAAATTTCCTTGTGGTGTTCTACAAAAAAGGTAAGGGTTTACCCAAAATCATGATGCCTCTTTATGACCAAATTAGGAATAAATTATATGGGGAATATAGTATTGACTAGATGTATGATAAGCTGAAGGGATTGGGGGATAAGGTGTGTAGGTTTAGGAATAAGGTTAAGGATGAGGGTTTTAGTTTTAAGAATGCCCATGAAGAAACTCTATATAATTAGTCTATCTTGGTGTCTATGCTAGTGTGGGGAAAGGATGATTGAGAAAGTCGGTAAAGTCATGAAGGGAAGAAGAAGGGAAGAAGCACGGTGTGGGGAAAGGATGATTGAGAAAGTGGGTAAAAGACATGAAGGAAGAAGAAAGGAAGTGATGGGGCTAGTACAGATCTATGTAAGATCAAGCAAATACTATTTTAGAATAATAGAGATAAATACAAACTATTCAAAATTATCTCAAACACTCTGATTCATAATTAGTCGAACATAATACAAATATATAAGACTTCTAGTTCCTATAATAAAGGATTCCCAAATCCCTACAAACTCTTAACCACTTACCTATACAACAACAATATAATATATTCAAGCCTATAATCATAATATTATTTATAAAAATATTACTACCAAATAACCTATTATTATTTATCTCTCAGTAAATACTCAGATCTTACACAATGTAAAAGCTAGATTTCCTAACATCCCCCCTACTTTTTGCATGGTGCAAAAACATTCACACTCTTATCTGCAGTATGCTCACCCATTATAGCGTGCCCTATTTGGATCATGACCTTGATATAAAGAGAGCCTCACTCTTTCCATGGTTTTACAGGTTTATCACAAACCTTGACATGAATAAGAACACTATCTACCTCCAATAATTGGCATGAATAAAACTATAAGCCATCGCATACTCTTAGGTCTACATACTACTAACATATCTTGCTACACATGGCCACTATTATGCGAAGGAACTCATCCCACATTTACTTTATGAGACTATAAATGGACATGTCATTGAGGGTCATCTCCATAAAGAAGTAAGGTAGTTGTAGGATTTCTACAGTATCTATTCTCCTAACTATGACCAAAATGCTATTCACCTCATATGGTTTTTTGGATATTTACCACAAACCCTTTCAAGATCCATGAACTGACTTACATTGGTGATTTATATGTTGGAAATAGGACCAACCCGAAAGCACACAATTGATTACCAAATTCAAGCAACTTAATATGCGGAAATAACCAAAATCAACAAGTAACTAGAATCCAGAAATAACACAAGATATGAGAGACAATACACAACTTGTATTAATACTCATACAAAAAAGAATACAATAAAGAAGATGCCACTTCTTCTCCACCACCTCTTCAGAGGTTTCCCACACCTCAAGTGAACAGTAATTCTCTCTTCAAAGCTCTCTCTACTAGGTCCCAACACCCAACTCACACACAGAGTTGGTGTTCACCTTACACCTGTGCTCCATGCACTCCACAAGTACACACCTATACTCCAAGTAGATCTCTCCTGATACTGCTCCCTATTGTGTTGCTGTCCTATCGATCTTCAAACTACAGATCAAGTTGGTTCTGCACACCTATGAACCTTGACCTTGCACACACATACACCTGCATATCAATGATCTTACTTACCATGTAGATCTCCTATCGTAGCCATGCTCACCTGATGACCAAGATCATACATACATGAAGAATCCAGCTGACTCTCCAATCCAGCACCAACACACCTGGTACTGTGGCACTAGGAGGAACACACCATTGCTCTACCTCACACACCGAAGGAGCTTATAATTATGCTCTCTTACTCCCTAGCTACACTTTTACAATACAACCATGAGTCTATTATATAGATCTCATCCAAACAATAATTAGACACCTAGTACAATAATTAGATCTACAGCTATGAGTCTAAAATTAGCACTCATCATGCAAACACTTGGTTCGTTAGCTAACTGCCCGTAATAAGCTCGTAGTTGAACCACATAGGCGACCGACGCCGGTCCCTGTCTGCCTGGGGGTCACCAACGTCGGCCAATCTCTGACCGACATAGGTTACTTCCTGCATCCTTCCTGTCGATGTCGGTTGGCTTGACCGACGCCAGTGTTCGTGGCACTCAACAACCCTTCTGCACCCTCCTCCATGTCTGCATCAGTGAAGCTTTTAGCTCCACAACTTAACAATCTCCCACTTGGAGATAAACAACTGCACTATACCTGTACCTGTACCCTGTCTAATCTATTCTCTGGTTTGTATCCCTCTTCAAGCTCAACCCTGAAGACCACCCACCACACAACTTGTGATGTACCCCCTGTCATTTGAGTACCCTGCCACATCCGTTCCTACAAACACATGTAGTGAAGTCCTGACCCCTAAATAGCATGAATCCCTGCTGCTGGTCTCTCTCAAATACCTGAGAATCCACTTCTCCGAATTGGCTCCTAACTCTCTGATAGCTCCCACTGCTTGGGAAAACTTAGGCCTATACTAGACCTCATGTGATTTCAGACACTGAACTGTCTAGCCCTTGGTGCGCTCCGATTCTGCATCTTGCGTAATGAACCTGGCCAACCCCTGATTCACATCAGCTCCCACTGGAGACAAAATCTACCTGTGATCTCCATGTCTCCCATGTCAAAGAATTTTGCTGCTCCAAACTCCTCCTGACATGCCACTGAAACTAATCTTACCCTTAGCTCAACAAAACCCTATATGTACACCCCTGCTAGCTAGCATACTATCCACATACAGCAACAGAATGATGTTGTAATCACCATCCCCCTGGTAAGTCAAACCACAGTAGTTACCCTGACATTAACTGAAGCCATGCTCCGTCCTCCACCTGTCAAAACCTATACCACTGTCCTGCAGCTTCCTCAAGACCATATGCTTGGTCTTCCGTCTCGCGTATCCGTTCTCTCTATTCTTCAACTAAGGAATCCATTCGTCTCTGTGCTTTCACACCAGCTGGCAACCCTACCAAATTTCTCGTCTGGTTCTGCAATCTCTTCATGCCACGCTCCCACTGTTTCTTGGATCCTTCTTGCTCTACAATTAGCAATGAGAATAAAGAAGAGGAACAACAAATTTGAGGCTTACTTATGTCTTCAGTCCTCCGTATGGGTGTTTGAGACTCCTTGACAGCTCGCTGTCCACCCAAAATCCGTTACAGTGATCGACCTCAGCCACCCCACAGTCTGCATCCGACCGACATCGGTTTTTGCGCCTGTCTTGACTACCAACCTGCCGCCATCAGTGTCCTCCTGCTGCTGACGTTGGTCCTCGTGACCGACATCGGTCTTACCTACTGCCGACGTCAGTTTTTCTGCTGACGTCGGTACCTGTGTTTCCTATGAGTGATGAATTTTTACCTGCGAGCTCTTTTGAATCAATCCCCATGTCCAAACTACCCTGCTCAGAAGTATCCAGCCACATCCACTGATCTCTGTCCGCCATCTCCTCCAAGAACACCAAGGCTTTCCAATTCTTAAGCCTATCAAATATATCTATCTTTCGCTTAAGAACATGCATCTCCTTCCTGCTCATGTGACCAAGCCTACAAAGCCACGTCTCCACAACAAAAGAAGAATCAGTAATATAAACAAGTAGATAAAGAGTACCTATTTTCTTACCACCAGCTAATTCAAGTGCATCCATTGTGAGAGCTCTCGTACACCTCTCATCACCCAACTCTTCTGAAGAAATTAGCCACATCTCCAAACCTGGGCCCTGCATGACCTCCTTCAACACCCATGTGTTGGCCATCTGTAATTTCAGCTTCACTTCCCCTTTGCCAATTCATTGGCAAGGCTCACCAGCTCCTCTATCTGGGGCTGAATGGAAAGAGGCAACTGAATCTGTAAGACAAGATTCAACTTTATCCAAGAAACCTCCCAGAGCATCTTGTGCCACATAACCTGCAACATCTGCTTCTTCAGTTCCTCTTTGCTGATCTTCCACAAACCAAAAATCTTCTTTTACCTGCTCTTTCTTTCCATCGGACCATAAGTAACCATCTGTGCTTTTCAACTCCTCCATCCTTAACCTACTGTGATCTGCCGTTGCTCTACTCCCACTCAATCAAAAAACCCCTGAGAGTGACCTGTAACCAAAACATAAAACCTGCTTCCTGCAACCTTAGCTCTGATACCACTTGTTGGAAATAGGACCAACCTGGAAGCACATAATTGATTACCAAATTCAAGCAACTTAATATGCAGAAATAACTAGAATCAACAAGTAACTAGAATCCAGAAATAACACAAGATATGAGAGACAATACACAACTTGTATTAATACTCATACAGAAAAGAATACAATAAAGAAGATGCCACTTCTTCTCCACCACCTCTTCAAAGGTTTCCCACACCTCAAGTGAACAGTAATTCTCTCCTCAAAGCTCTCTCTACTAGGTCCCAACACCCAACTCACACACAGAGTTGGTGTTCACCTTACACCTGTGCTCCACGCACTCCACAAGTACACACCTATACTCCAAGTAGATCTCTCCTGATACTGCTCCCTGTTGTGTTGCTGTCCTATCAATCTTCAAACTACAGATCAAGCTGGTTCTGCACACCTGTGAACCTTGACCTTGCACACACATACACCTGCATATCAATGATCTTACTTACCATGTAGATCTCCTATCGTAGCCATGCTCACCTGATGACCAAGATCATACATACATGAAGAATCCAGCTGACTCTCCAATCCAGCACCAACACACCTGGTACTGTGGCACTAGGAGGAAACACCATTGCTCTACCTCACACACCGAAGGAGCTTATAATTATGCTCTCTTACTCCCTAGCTACACTTTTACAATACAACCATGAGTCTATTATATAGATCTCATCCAAACAATAATTAGACACCTAGTACAATAATTAGATCCATAGCTATGAGTTTAAAATTAGCACTCATCATGCAAACACTTGGTTCGTTAGCTAACTGCCCGTAATAAGCTCGCAGTTGAACCACACAGGCGACCGGTGCCGGTCCCTGTCTGCCTGGGGGTCGCCGACGCTGGCCGATCTCTGACCAACGTCGATTGCTTCTTGCATCCTTCCTGCCAACGTCGGTTGGCCTGACCGACGCCGGTGTTCGTGGCACTCAGCAACCCTTCTGCACCCTCCTCCATGTCTGCATCAGTGAAGCCTTTAGCTCCACAACTTAACATTATATCTTTTCACAATGTTTTCACCTCAAGGAATTATGTTTAGAATTACACAAATTATAAATCTTGAATAGGAATATTCTTATATTCTTATTCTGAAAAACACATAGCAAAAATGAAAAACATATCACACTATATTTATCACCAAAACATTGGTGCGGCCCCATCATTGGTGACTGATGAGAGGTCATTGAAAGACCTCCATCCTATATGTATCTTCCATCCTCAACTATTTGTTACTTACTTAGCTAACATATCAATGAAGCTCAACCTTTTCATGTCATTTTTATGACAAGACTCCCCTACACACATAACTAATGCTTTTGACTCAAGATGTCAGGTTTACCCAAAAATGTGTCCTTATACACAAAATTGATTTTAATTTTGACAATATGATGACACATGATTAATGACTAACTAAAAATACATTGACACTTTGAATTTAAAAAAAAAACCATAATATGGACCCAATGACACTTATAAGGATTATTTTGACTGTCTCAATAAAAGACCAAAATAATTATTGACCTACTAATAAGACCAAAATAAGACTCAACAAAAACAAATGATACATCATTAAATTTAAGTTTTACTTGACCCTTACTGACTATAAACAATATATCTATGAATTTGTAATCAAATATAATATTACTATTTGACATGGATCAAATAATGATGTACATTGAATAAACTCAAGACTCGATTAAGGACATGGCCTACCCTCATTAATCCTATAGAAATATACCAAATAAATGAAAACCTATAACAATTTTTCTAGGTCATTGTACCATATTTAGTAGACCATTAAATATCTCAACCTTAATGAAATCTAAACCTAGAAACTAAAGACCAACCTATTGAAGAAAAATGTGACTCTCTTACAATTTTCCCACATGTACAAGTCTATAAGTTTTATTGTATATTTTCTAATGTCTATGCATAAAAAAAATTGTTGGAGCTAAAAAACTGAGTTTTCATGATAATTTTGATGCTGAGCCAACGTCAGATGCCATGTGAACTATTGAAAACCATATTCACAACTAATGGAAACTATTGTCTGACTGAGGCATGAATTAGGTTCAAAAGTGAGCAATGTAGAATTGATCATGTCAATATTCAAATTCTGTAACCTTTTTAATGATTCTTATTCCACCAAACACATAACCAAGGTATGTAATGTAAATGGAGAGATAGCTAGCTTGTATGATGGTGAACTACAATTGAGCAAATCTGTCAACAATCACATTGAGTGATGGTGAATGTAATATGAATCTCGACATAAAATCGGCACAAATTTGTAGATAAAATCAATGTAACTTTGATGTATGCATGTATGATGGATTCATGGGTTGATTTATATGAATATGCAGGTAACTTTCATTCAATAATCTGATAGAATAATTATGCACTATTTTGAATATGAAGATAATACAAAACTCAGAATGCAATTATAACACTAGATCTATAAAGTTATCAAACACTAAAAAAATGTAATGAGTATCTAACACATAAACTGTAGAAGGCTCTAAATAGATCACACGAGGTATTCCAATGAATAATAGAATATGATAGGCTAAAAAAATCCAAAATACATGGTGAGAGAGTAGTCCAAAACTGATTGTCATGCCATATATCTGAACTCAAAAACTAATTTGATTTGTGCTCAGACCTAAACTGTATACTCTCACATGGCTGATCTTATAAGACTCCCATGGACTGTTAAAGGCTTTGATACTAGATGATAGGGCTGATACAGATCTATATAAGATTAAGCAAATACCATTTTAGAATAGTAGAGTCAAACACATATTATTCAAAATTATTTCAAACACTCTGATTCATAATCATTTGAACATAATAAAAATATATAGGACTTCTAATTCCTATAATAAAGGATTCCCAAATCCCTAGAAACTCTCAACCAATTACCCATAAAATAATAATATAATATATTCAAACATATATTCATAATATTATTTATAAGAATATTACTACCAAATATACTAAATAACCTATTACTATTTACCTCTCGATAAATACTCAGATCTTATGCAATGTAAAAGTTAGATTTCCTAATAGGAAGAAGCATGGAGTAGAGAGAGGTTTAAAAAAAAGCACATTAAAGAGGGTGAAGAGAAAGAAAAGGTTGAAGAGAGAGATCTGTTTAAGAGTGAGCGAAAAGTAATGAAAAGAGTGAGATGGTTCAACCACCTCATTAACCTCTCACTCAGGTTCTTCAATAGGTTTTCTCTCTTCATTGTTCCTAAACTTTATTATTGAAGTTAAGGAGGTTGAAAATAGAGAGGAGGTTGAAGAGAGATTGAAAATCAATGAAGAGAGTGAGGCAGTTCAATTGCCTCATTAACCTCTCACTCTCTCTTCAATATCTTCTCTCTTCATTGCTCCTAAATTTTATTATTAAGTATTGTAGATTAATTTTAAATTTATTTATATTAAAAGTGGTTTCATTGTATAAAACCTTTATGTATATATTTTTAGAAGATAATATTTGAAATTGTTATATTTTTTTTACAATAAAAATTTAATTTGAAGTCTCTCTACTCATATATTTACATTTGATAAAATATCTTTCTCTTAAAAAAATGAAATAAGAAAATTCTAACCCCATCTTTTTTCCCATCTCAAAATATCTCTTTAACAATAAGAACAACCACCTCTTTATATAACCCTTACCTAAGAGACAACACACCTTAACTTTAAAGGTGAATGGGATTCAAGAATCTTCTTAGCAAAATTTATGACCATCTTCCTAGATAACATAGAATTTAATCCTCACTCTGCTACAACATTTTTAGAGCCATGATAGAAATTTTCAAGTAAATACTTTTGAATAAAGTTATCAAAACCTTTAAAAACTATGTGTAGTTGACATTTGAGCCATGATAAAAATTTGTAAGTAAATACTGGTGCTAGACACTCAAAATCCTTTTTGAAATAGTGAAATCCAAACAAAAGAAGTGAAGGAAAAAACACAGTCCTTAAGGTGATAATGTTACAAGGAAAAAGGGTTATGAATTCTCTCAAGGGAATCCTTCTTAAAATTACAAGTCACATTATTTCTATGCAAAATGTATAAGTTGATTTAGTAAATGAAAATCTCATGATTTTTTTTTCATGTTTTCCCTGACTTCGGGTCAAGATTATATTTTTTCAAAAAGTTTACTTCAATTATGTAAGATGTATAATTTTACCATAATTTTAATTATTATTTAAAATTTATTTTCTTTCAAATTATTGTTTTTAATTGTTTCCTAGTTACATATTATGTTTCTTGAGGATATGCATAACATTAAGTGACTACTTCATGTCATCAATTTTTTGGATTTTGAGCAATAGTTAATTCATAGGTGTAAGGATGATGGAAACCATCTTAATTCCAAATAGAGAATGTAAATCAGAAGGCACTTCAATAATTTATTCAGCGTAAAACTTCTAGGCAATGGTGGCCATCAAATTTCATAGTTGCTTGTCATATATCATCATCATTATTATTATTTTGACCCATCATACTTAATGACATAGTGACTTAATTTCTTTTTTGGATTTAGGGATTTGTCTATGATAAAATATGTATTTCAATTCCACTACACTTTATACTTCCTTCGACAATATAATAGATTTGGGTAGGAATTTTGTTGCATATTAAGGTGATGGAAGTTTCTCATTAACAATTAATTTTATGCTTAATATTTATATTTTCTATTCACATAAATTTCATCAAAGTTAAATTTGTTCATTTATACATTTACAAGTGATTCAGCTCATTTCATTTCAAACACACTTGGATTGCTTCAATGGTATTCTTTTGCATATTCCATTTTGTGACTTTTTCACTTATCTTTATATATTTTAAGGGGTTTGATAAAATAGAAGGGAAGATACTAATTCTATTTATACAAAACCCCAAATTAAACTCTCTTCAATTTTATTTTTCTAAGACTTACTCAAAGTGACCCTCATTTTAGAGATTCACAAATCAAGCACATGACTTTTAGATAGAAGACAACAAACCAAAAGTAAGCGAACAAGGTTAGAGATTTTCTTCATAGATTAAAGAGCCTGATGTAATTTTTGACATTGACCATGGCTACCCATTTAGTCTTGACAATGCCCCATTTTAGGTCACGACATAGTTGAGGACAAGTTCAAGAAGTTGTAGATTCACATATACAATTTCATGACAAAATCTGAAATGACTCAAAAAACTTGTTCACTTGAGCAACAATGTTTCCTAAAGGTAAAATATTTGTATCACCTTTTATGTTTAATGGTGTAATTAATTAGGCATATATACTATTATTTTCATGTTTTTAGTGCATAATTCGAGATGGACATATTCTTTTATGTACAAGTACTATTTTTTAAAATAAACTTTATGATAAATTTATAAATAGTATTTGTTGGCACTTAAATGAGTTTTGCATGACATAATAATATACATTTAAAATTAATTTTGGGTAAAATAAATTTTTATATAAACTTTCAAATATAAATATGAAAGTTTACCCCTCACAAGTAAAAAATCATCAAATGTTAAATTTTATTAGAGTTTTCATAACATTTTATAAAGCTTATTCATGATGACAATGATGAATTCTATTAGTTTTTAGATGAAATTGGTTGAAATAAAATTTGTATAATCGACAAACCATGATTACTTGTTTATACTATTGAGTCAAGGATGTTTAGAATCAAAATAAAATCACCAAACTTTATTTGGTCATCTTGATTTAGGAGTTCCTAATTTGGGATATAATTTTCAAACATCAATGTCTGAATGTTCTTTATCACTATATAGTGAAAATGTTAGAAGAAAATGAACCTCATCTTCTATTAATTGATGGTTTTATCAATGTCCCAAAAAATGGGCCATTTGACCTCAAGGAGGTGAATGAAAACATATTTTCTTGATTTTATAGCATGCTAGACTTTTGATGATAGTCCCTTGATTGTTGTTAATCTTATTCCACATGTGTAATATTGTCGTCATGGCTTACAAGTGACACAAACATAAATGCATGCACACAAGAACCCAACCCATACTTTTGGTGCTCCTACATATACTAGTTTTATAAAATTATCTAATTTTCATCTTCAAACTAATAACCTTATATAAATATGATAGATGTTTAAGATTCAAATCGATAATATTTATCTTCTATCTTTGATATTTTCAACTTGCCAAACATTTTCAATTTTAGGTTCAACTCGCATAAGGGGATAGTTTCATCATGATTGCTCTAAAATATTAACCATTTATTTTCATCTTTTTCAATTTATGTCCAAATTAAAATATGTAATATACATAATTCTTAAAAAATAATAGGATGCCTATCTTATTCTATTTTTTCTAGATTTTTCTTATATAAAATATACCATTTAAAGGATTTAGTTTCAATGTGCAACCTATTACCTTTTATAGAGAGGATATGATAAGACGTGTTAATTTTTTTCTTGAAATTATAAATAGGAAACTACTTTTAGATATGCTCAATTTTGTTCTAAGTTTTTAGAAATATGCTACTACTTCAAAATTTATAATCATGGAGTATTGCGAGAGTGAAATGCAAGAGAATGTTGTGTTTTTTTAATAAATAAGTTCAATTTTTTCCAAGTTTCTTAAAATATGTTACCATCCCAAAATTTATAACCGTAGATTATTATAAGTGGAAAAGGTGAGAAAATAATTTTCTTTACTTTTATCCCAACACCAAAGTTCAACATCTCTATGTTTGACCTATAAAAAATAATCGAATACTAATATTTCAATTTATTTTACAATTAAAATCAATATAAAATTATTTGTAATTGCGAAGTCTTAAAAAAATAGTTATTAGTGGAAATTAAATTTTAACTTTGTCAATATTTAAAGATAAGTGCTTGTTATTAAAAAAATTTAAATACATTTCATTATTTTTTAAGATCATCAAAATGCTTTATATAGAGGACAATATCATCCACATAAATGAACACTTTATTTATTACTAGTAAGTAATAATCAATATCAATATTTAAAGATAAGCTTTTATTATAATTTAAAAAAATATATTTCATTAATTTTTTTGGGATAGATACAAAGCTTTTGAACAGAGCAACAAATGATTATGGGGCACAAATTGGGGGCCTAGTCCCTAACAGAACTATATAACCATGATACCAAAATCACCAACAACCAGCACATGCCAACTAAAATCACCAATGACCACAACCAACCTACCCTGCCACAGAGGGATTTAAACTTGGGTGGGGTTGGACACAACCAAGCCACTTAACCAATACACCAAAATCCCATCAACTAAAATTAATCTATATCTGAAGCTTAATGGGGGTGGGCCTGGGTTCGTAATGTCCACTAAATGATCCACAATTGAATTACCCCACTGTGACTCATGTGAAACACATGGAGACATTTGACCCCTACCTCAAGGTGTCCCCATGGCCACTTTAGAATGTAGGTGATGTGTAAATGCCCCACTCCACACACCATAGGTAAATCAAAGATTTAACCTAAGACATGGGTGACCTAAGTCATTATTCCCATCCATTCAAGCTAGCCCTCAGGGGATTACATTTTTGGGTACAAGCATTTTTATAACCAAAATGCCCAAATCAACGGTGAATAATATCCCTATCCATGGATTGTGGAATGCCTCATCGCATTGAACACAGGTTTTAATCCACTTATTGACCCTTGTTGCATTGAACATTGAGCCAGTTAGCCCATTGCATGTGGATAATTTTTTCAAAGGTGTTCATACCTTACCCCCTATAGGATTAGAATCTATGACCTCCCTTTTGGGAACACATGTTCTTCACCATTAGGCCACCTTAGGTACACATATTTCATTATTTTTTAATATTATCAAATTCCTTTATATAGAAGACAATATCATCCACATGAGAGAATACTTTCTTTATTTCTAGTAAGTAATAAGTCATATCAATATTTAATAATAATTATTTATTATATTTTTTCATTTCATTGTTTTTTAAGATCACTAAAGTGATTTATATAGAAGAAAATATCATCCATAAATGAATACTTTATTTATTGCTAGTAAGTAACAAGTGTTGCAAAGTAGCTTTATGACCACAATAATCATGTAGAGCATGAACAAAACCATATTGTTGATATTGAATAATGTGAATAGTAGAGAAGTATATCATTATAATTGTTAGGAAACCACACATTCTACAACAACAAAAGAATAATAGAATTCAATAATAAAGATAAATAAATAGATAAAATACCCAACATGCATGAGATAAAACATAAGATTTACGTGGTAAAACCTTAGCAAACCTAAGAAAACATCCACGATGCAAGATATCAATCTTTATTGATTCCAAGATGAACACTATTAGGATTCCTCTGAAAAATAGAGTGGGAAAATGCCATTAGGACTTTCCTTCTAAAAATAGAGTTTGTTTATCTTCTTAGAAATAGGGGTTTTACTCCTTAATTTAGGGACCCCACTACAATAATAGTGGGAGGGCATTGCCCCCCCCAAAACCTACCTATCGAGGAGTGGGATATAAACCATGTTTCAAAAGGATCCAAAAATTAAATCTGTTGTCACATATCTAACACTCTCCACCTAACTTCCACCTAATATCTTGCTGACCAACTCATCACCTTTTTTGATGGCCAAAAGAAGCCAAATATCATTTTAGCTTCTCTAGAAAAACTAGTTTGTGAACATATCAACACTATTTTCTTGTGTGTGAAACTTTTCAAGTGCTAATTTTCCTTCATCAGTCAATTATATGACAAGATGGTACTTTACTGTAATATGCTTTGTCTTACTATGATAAGTTGGATTCTTGGCCAAATGAATTTCACTCTAACTATTACATAATACCTTCATTTTGTACTCTTATCTTTTAAAATCACCCAATAAACCTTTTAGCCAAATTACCTCCTAACAAGTGGGTAGATGCAGGATAATGGAGGACAAAAGGGGGATTATAAAGTGACACTTTTTTTTAAAATAACAGTAGTTGAATTTGGAGAGAATGTTAGAGACATTTTGAAAAGGAATTTGATAATGGCATAAAAACATGAATTGTGGAATTTTGAATTTAGTTTCTAAATATATAATTGTTTTCAATAGCCATATGATAAAAGTGTGAGAAATAGATATATTTATGATAATAAGTTGGTCATTTTTTGTAAAAACATAAGGAGATTGCATGTGTACGAATACACTTTTTTTGAGTAAACTATTGAATTTTTGTATGAAACTTCATTTATGGATAGGTGAAATGTCAAATATTATTGAGAATATTTTTTATTATATATAATTTTATAAGTTAAGGCCATTGAAAAATTAAAACTGCAAGTGTTAACTTCATGAATATCATTTTTTTAAAAAGGCATAGTTGAGAATGTATAGATTGTTTAGTTATAAGTTTTATAAGCATTCAATTAATATTCTTAGATTTATAAGGGAATTTGTGACGATATGTATATAGACTATAATGAGGTATGTTATGTATAAATCAAGTAATAATTATAAATAATATTCTAACATTACACACACACACACACACACACACACACACACACACACACACACACACACACACACACACACACACACACAAAATAAAACTACGCTTTCCCCTCTACAAATTCATATAGCTTTTTTTCAATTAATAAAAGTTGTCTGATCAGAGGTGTTCATAAAAAAGAAAAAAACCCTATTTTTCTTATAAATCCCCTTGGCTGGTCCATGACAGAGTTTGGTTAGGTTCAAGACCCCACAGGTCTAAAATAGAGGAAAAATTGGAGGGAAAGTAGGAAAAAAATTCTAAATATGAAAAGGGTGTACACCCTTTACACACCCACTTTTCCCCTTTTAAAATTTTTTGCCCATTTTTTCATAGATCCCAAAGGGTGTGCATGCTTTTTAAAATCATGCATGCCCTATGTGATTCATGAATTTCTCTTGCCTTTCTAATGAAAATTACTTATTTTATTCTTTCCAAATTACAAACTAGTTTTTCTTCTGCAACTATGCAAATGTGGTGAATTATTCATTTATTTTATTTGAATCACTACAAATTCTTCAAGTTTAAATCTACAATTGTCTTATTTTGGTAAAGATAAATAATGGGGTTGAGAAGTCATCACAAAAGACCAATCAAAGAGATAACAAATGAGGAAATTGAAGAGAAAAGATAAAAAGAAAGAAAAAGACAAGCAGATAAGAGAACATCCATAAGGGCTTCTAGACAAGGTGAAGGTTCTTTTTCTACACTATGTAATACTTCAAATGAAAATAACATGCCCAATTCTATAGAATTTAGTTTACATATGTCTTCAAATGAGATAAGAGAACCAAATTAATCTTTGTTTCAAGATGAAATTCACAATTTAGAGCATGTAAATAATGAATTTGTAATGAATGATGAAACATATGGACAAACACAATGTAATGAAACATCTATTCATAATGAAAATTTTGAGTATAATGATAATCAACATCAAGTAATGACCTTGACTCATGTGTCTCCTAATGAAGAGAAATTTAATTCATCTATAGGGTCTAATGTAGATAGTCAACCCTCTACTATCCCTACCATGGTTTAAGTTTTAACACCACCCAATTTAATACAAAACATAACTCCTACACCCACACCTCCAAGGATAACAAGATGAACACAAAAGTATTTGGTTGATATAGATGAAAAAATAATAGAACATATGGAAGGTAAAATGTCAAAAAGATCAATTCAACATCATGCTCAATGTGTATGGAACTATGCATTTGAGAATAAAATCCATACAAAATGATGTCAATTATTTGTTCAATTAATGAAAATGCAAAAAATGTGCCCTATGATGCATAATTTGGGGTTAAGAACATTAAAAATGGAATAAAAATATAGTACAATAGTAAAGAATCTATTTAATGCATTTAAAGTAATAGGCAATTAAAGTCAAAATAAAGATAATAATGTGGCAAGATAAGTAATAATAGAATTTATAGTGAGTAAGTCAACATCTAAAGTTTGAATTATTACTAAAATAAGTAAATCCTTGAATTTAAATAGAAAAACTATAATAAATGTCATAAAAAGAAGAACAAGGCTTGATGACCCTTCACTCACAGATTATTGTCAGGCACCTAGAACAACAAACATGCTCTGATACCACTTGTCAGGATCTTGCTCTACCAATTAGAGCACATATGATTACTACTCATATTAGCAACTAATCACGGAATTTAACCAGAAGTATAAAGTAACTAGAAATATGAAACAACACAGGATATAAGAGACAATACACAATTGTATTATATACACAGAAGAAAATACAGTAAGGAAGATGCCACTTCTTCCTCCACCTCAAAGGCTCGCCACACCTCAAGACCTTCTTCCCTCTCTCTCTTGGTCCCAACAATCAACTCCAATATAGAATTGATGTTCACCTCTCCAACCAGTCAGTAACGTGCTGCCAGTTCACCAAGTACACAACCGTACTCCAAGTAGATCTCCCATGAACCTTCAACCTGCAATTCAATAGACCATACTCATAATTGTAGATCTCTCTACACCCTTGAAGAACCCTTCTTCAACCAGTACCCCGGTGGATCAGCTCCTTGACCTTGCAGACCTTGCAACTCTCCCTGATCAAACACTCTCAGCACCCCTTTGGAACTAGGAGGAGCTACACTAGCTCTCTCTAAAAGCTCTATGGCTTTCTAGCACACACTCACAATACAGCCCATGAGTCCATATATAGATCTCATGCTTATAATAATTAGACTAACCTAACTACAATAATTAGACTCGCAACTCAAGACTACGACTAGCCTTCAACATGCAAACTGGCAGTCCAAAAATAGACTCTCCCAGATTGCCATGCAAACTGCCTGTTCTCACACAGGCTGCCGACGTCGGCTCCTCTGTGACTGATGTCGGCCGACTGGTAACCGACGTCAGTTGCTTCCTCTTGCTATCTGACCGATGTCGGTTGATCAGACCGACGCCGTTTTTCCTGCAACTAAATCAGCAACCCCCCACAACTCTGGATCCTCCTTAACTTCTCCTGTTTGCATCCTGGTGAAGCTTTTAGCTCCACAACATAACAATTATTGGGTGTTTAGTGGTAGACTCTCATGAAAGGATAAGGTATTAGTTGAAGGAACAAAATAATTGATTGAAATTTTTTGGCACAACAACAAAAGGGTCTCATCTAATGTAAAAGATGTTAAAATAAGAAAAGTCTCAAAAAATTGTGAGCCACAAGCAAAACATTTTTTAGACATGATGCAAACATAATTTTATAAAAAGTTTATTGAAAAATTTATTATCCAATTGATAATTAGCCAAAGGCCATTTGAGATGTGCAAGCCTTTATATGTTAAAATCAACCAAACATGCACCACATGTTGATGTAAGGTACATGTTAAATTTGCTATGCATTTTGATTTTTTTCATCACATACATTTTACTTTACATATTGATAAGATTTTGTAGGAATGTATGGTTTCTTCCCCACCTAAGACATCAAGAGAATTAATCCAAGGTCTTTTCTATCAAAGACCTGAGGGACAATTTTTTTGCCAAACAATGTTTAGATGGAACATGTAATAGTTGTGGTGATTTTTCAAATTTGATGTGTTGTTTGCATGAAGATATTTCACATGAATTTGGAAAGCAACTAGTTGATTATAACAAGTAAAAATTTGTTAAGTATGTGTTAAAAATTGAAAAAGAGTCATCAAGATGTGAATTGGTTATGATCAAAGTTTTTTTTATGTGAGTTCATGTTTAAATTAAAAAAAAAATACTATCTACCAATATGCAGGACACATACACAAATCAAAATGGTTAGATAATCAATTCAAAGTATGCAAGGATAACTTCTCATTTAGCACCATTATTTTGATCATGAATATTGCTGATAACTACACACTACAACCACATAATGAGGTTCAATCCCAATATTATAATTCTATTCAAGTTGGAATTTTTATTCATATTATATTTAGACGTGCACCTGATATCACAGATGACAATAGAAACATTTTGAGTGAGTACCATTTTTATATGACCGATGATAGATCATATTCTCCACAGTTTTTCAAGGGTTATTGATCCGTAAACACCACTGAAAAACTCTAGGTGAAGTTTTAAACATACGGATTTTGAATTTCTCAAACTTAACAAATTCTCAAAAATATTCAAAAGAACTTGCAAATTGTTTGGCAAAATATTCTTGGTTATCGAATTGGATTAGAATTGTCAAAAAGACTGATATCTTCCATTCACCAATAAAAACCAGATTTTGTTTTAAAAATTAAATGTCATAAATTATCAAATTTTCAAATATTGCATGAGTTTTTGATTAATTAAAAATCAGAATACTTGAAAATAAAACATGCAATCATGACAAATTACCACATGAAATTGATAATGGAGTTCGGCATTGATTGCCTACATCTCTGGGTCCGCCCAATAGTGAGGACCGTTTCTATTAAATTTGCACAACAAATGGCTTACAAATTCTTGAAACATTACACAATTTCCCTCAGGCCTGATCTCTATCCAAGAATTCCACTTTCACTGATAAACTCAAGCTCGGTCACACAGAATCCTTCCTCAGTCTTCAATCCCCTTCCGAAATTGCTTTTGTCCTTCATTCAATCTATTGGTATATCCAAATAATAATAATGTTCTCTTATTAATTACAAAAAATAATTAAAAAGGCTTACCTTCTATGTATAAGGTCGGATATTGCAAAAAATCCCATTAAATAGCTATCTCCAAGCTTAAAACAAGCTCTCGGCCTCTTAAAATAAAACACAGTCAGAAATCCGTCTCAAAACAAGTAAAAATAACTCCCTTTTATAACATTTCAGCCACTGTGGCTGAAGCGGTCAAGGTGCTTCTCTTTTACATGAGAGGTCAAGAGTTCAAAACCTCTTCCTCCTTTCTAGGCACCTAGGGAAGCGGCCAAGGGCGTGGCATGCTTCATGGGCACGCTTTGCATGAAGTTTGGCGCCTTGTTATTTGAAATTTTCCTTGGGTGGCGTGGAGTTTGAAATTTTCAAATAACATGTGTTAAATAACACCTAACCAAACTTTTTGCCCCCTAATTATTTGCCACGTGTCAACCTTCCATTGGTCCACGTGTCGCATGTAAATAATGCCACGTCACTTGTCAACACCAATTTTTTTCCCTATCGAACCAAAACTTCAATGACCCATAACTTTTGCATACGGTGTCCGTTTTTCAAACCATGAAAAGAGTCAAAAAGCTCTCAACGAGCTCTATGCTGTGAAATAATTTAAATTATGATTTGAAACCTTTTTTAGAACCAAATTTTTGATCAGTTATTTTGAGATATTTTATATAAATATGAATGAGAGAGAAATAATGTTTCATACACACTAAATTTGGTTAGAAAATTGTGCAGGGAATTTTAAGAATTCTTGAATGTTTTACTAGTTAAGTAGAATGCATAATAAGAATGACGTTCAACATGTTTGGAGCTTCTTTGAGGCTAGGCATGAAAAAGGGAACATGATGGTACTAGTGCATGTGTAAAAATAGCCCTTAAAAGAGAGTAGGCAAAACAAAAAGATGATGCTACTTTTATCAATGTTGCAAGTATTGTGACTTAATGTAATAAAAATATTTGTCATGGATCAGATAAACATTCTCATGTACAAAGATTATTTTGGTTAATAGAGGAGCAACATAAGTCAATGTATGAATATTGCATTACAATACCTAGATCAATTGTTTTTCACTCTATTCAAAGCTCAAATTCAATTTCATGAAATATTTATACTATGGATATGACATATTTTTGTTCCTCATGAATGGAATTTAATTGGAATGAATGTGACTCAAAATAATGGGTTAACAAATGGTATTGGAGATCCATATCACTTGTAGAGAGTAGCCATTCACTCCAACAATTGACAGATCATGAAATAACATCATTAGTTGACTTTGACCACATTTCATATCTTATGCAACTAGGTAAAATTTATTCTTTAATTAAATATACAACCTTAGATATTAGTGATATTTTTATTTTTTCTAGATGTGAGCTTATAATTTGATTATAAGTTTAAATGTAGGGCATGTTTTTGCAGTCATTGCACCTAAGAAAAATGATGAGGGAATAGAATAATACTTGTGTCATTGTGTAGAGGAAAAAAGCATTAACCATAAATGTTATGGATAGAGAAGAGCTAATTTATCCCACTAGATCCATAGTGGTTACTAAAACTTGGCTTCATAGGTACTATCATAAAAAATAAAATAATTGTTATTTGAGGACTTTGAAACACACAAGATGGTGCTTCATTATTCAAACCTAGTTATTACTAAAAATATTCAAATAATCAAATATAATGGAAAGCCTCACAATAGAACTTTGTGGAAAGTACGTGAATCTAATCATGAGGTGATTCTTGAAACACTTGAAAATAGAGCTAATTCTAAAGGTATGTTAGATTGAATTAGTAAGTTTATCTAGTGTTTTAAATTAATATAGTAAATTTATTTGATTTAATGTATTTTAATTTTCAATTATTTTATCATTGTGTTAATTAATGTTTAAATTTTTTTACTAACAATTTAAATGTAGGTCAGTGGCACTATATGAGCTTCCAAATTCATGTGGTTGGTGTTGTAAGTAGAGAAGATTATCTTCTTGAAATGAAGAGAAGCCAAAAAATAATTTATATTAATTTTATCTACCTTAAGAAAATCATTTTTCACATTCTCTCTATTTATCCTTTCCAAAAACACATAAATGGTCTTATCTATGTACTTTTATAAGACTCGTCTATGCACGTGTAGGAGTTGAAGGTTTATTTCTAGCCCTCATGGTTCTCCTACAATGTGTGATAGAAGTTTGATCTTTTTGTACACTCTAAGACAAGTGGATTCTCTTAATGGATGCCTTTGATCAACTACATCCTTCATTGTTGGGAGCTAACCAAGATTAGACAATGATCATTTTAGCCCAAAAATTCCTATCTTGATGTGTTTGCATAGATGGTTCTTTGATTGGGTTGACAAGTTAGAATATACGACCCTCACTAACCAAACTTTGGCATGTTTAAAGATATTTAGCTATGAGAGAAACCTCATTACCATGTTTCCTCCATCTTGATTTAGATAAAATCCTCTTGGGATCTATTAGAGGACTCATCTATACACATTTAGGAGTTGACAGTTCATTTTAACCCTCATGATTATCCTAAAATGCACAACATAAGTTTTCTCTTTTTGCACACTCAAGGATAAGTGGATTCTCTTAAGGCATGCCTTCAATAAACTAAAAATTTCATTATCAAGGGCCCACCAAAACCATGAAAAGGTTGTCTTAACATAAAAATTCCTATTCTGATGAGTCTGTGTAGATGGTTCATCTATTGGGCTGATGAGTTAGAAGATGGTTCTCACTGACCAAATTTTAGCATGTTCTAAGAGATTTAACTGCAATAAAAACTTTATTTTCACATCTCCTCCATCTTTAGTTATATAAAATACTCCTAATATTTCTTAGAGGACTCGTCCCTACACATGTAGGAGTTGACAGTTCACCTCTAGCCCCTATGGTTATCATGCACTGCACGATAAAAGTTTGCTCTTTTTATACATTTAAGGACCACTAAATTCTCTTAAGGGATGCCTCTGATCAACTATAATTTTAACTATCGATGACTGACTAAGATTGGACAAAGGTTGTTCTAGCCTAAAAATGCCTATCCCAACATGTTCACATACATGGTTTATTGATGGGGGTGATGAGTTAGAATATACGGCCCTCACTGACCAACTTTTAGCATGTTATACAAGATTTAGATGCAAGATAAATCTCATTACTATATCTTATTTATCTCAAGTTAGATTAAATAATCTTAAGATTTATTAGAGGACTCATCCATGCATGTGTATGAGCTGATGGTTCATCTCTATCCCCCATGGTTCTCATGCAATGCATGATGGAAGTTCAATCTTTTTGCACATTTGGGAATCAATGAATTCTCTTAAGGGATGGCTTTGATTAGATATAAATTTTTCTCCCAAGGTATGACTAAGATCAATTAAAGGTTGTTCTAATCTAAAAATGCCTATCTCAATGTGTCCACGTAGATGATTTATCAATTGGGTTGACGAGTCATAATATAGGCCCTCACTGTCCAAATTTTGGCATGTTCTGAGAGATTTGGCCATGAGAGAAACCTAATTTTTACATCTCATCTATCTTGAGTTAGGTAAAATCCTCCTAAGATTTATTAGAGGAATCATCACTTCACATATAAGATATGATGGTTTATCTCTAACTCCCATGGTTATCATGCTATGCGTGATGGAAGTTTGCTCTTTTTGCACATTTAGGGACCATTGAATTCTCTTAAGGGATGCCTCCAATCAACTAAAACTTTCACTCCTAGGGAAAATTGAGATCAAATAAAGTTTTCTCTGGCCTAAAAATTCTTATCATGATGTGTTTTCATAGACGGTTTATCAATTGGATTGAAGAGTTAGAATATATGGCCCTCACTGACCAACTTTTGGCTAGTTCTAAAAGATTTGGCCATGAGAGAAACCTCATTGTCACATCTCTTCCATCTTGATTTAGATAAAAACCTTTTGGGATTTCTTATAGGACTCATCATTGCATGTGTAGGAGCTGATGATTCATCTTTATCCTTCATGGTTCTCATGCAATGTGCGACCTAAGTTTGCTCATTTTGCATACTTGGGGACAAGTGAATTCTCTTAAGGGATGCCTCATACCAAATACAATTTTTGCTCTTAGGGCCCAACCAAGATAGAAAAGTGGTAATTCTAGCCTATAAAGGCCCATCCAAATGTGTTTTTGTATATGATAAATCAATTGGGTTGACAAGTTAGATTATACGACCCTCATTAACCAAATTTTGGCCTATTATAAGAGATTTGGCCATGAGAGAAACCTCATTGATGCATATCATTATTCTTGAGTTAGATAAAATCCTCTTGGGATTTCTTAGAGGACTCATCCTTAAACGTTTAATAGTTAATGTTTCATCTCTATCCTTCATGGTTCTTATGCAACATGTGACTGAAGTTTTCTCTTTTTGCACACTCAGGGACCACTAAATTCTCTCAAGGGATGCCTTTGACCAACTACAAATTTCTCTCCTAGGGACCAATCGAGACTAAAAAATGTCATTATAGCCTAGAAATTCCCATATGAACATGTATGCATAGATGTTTCATTTATTGGGTAGATGAGTCAGATTATATGACCCCTATTGTCCAATTTTCGACATGTTCTAAGAGATTTGGTTATGAGAAAAACCTCACTATTGTGTCTCCTCCATCTTGAGTTAGATAAAATCCCCTTGGCATTTCTTAGATGACTCATCCATATACATGTAGGAGCTAATGGTTTATCTCTAACCATGATGGTTTTCATGCAACATGCGATCGAAGTTTATTCTTTTTACACACTCAAGATGAGTGAATTATCTCAAGCATGCCTCTGACCAACTACAAATTTCACTTTTGATGACCAATTGAGGCTAAAAAAGGTCCTTCTAGCCTAAAAATTCCCATCTAAACATGTCTATGTATATGGTTCATCGATTGGGCTGATGAGTTAGATTATGCGCCCCTTACTGACAAACTTTTGACCCATTATAATAGATTTTATTGTGAGGGAAACATCATTTACATATCTAATCCATCTTGGGTTAGATAAAATCCTCCTATGATTTCTTAGAAGACTCATCTTTGCATGTGTAATAGCTGATAGTTCATCTCTAGCCTTCACGGTTCTCATGCAATGTGCGACTGAAGTTCACTCTTTTTGCACACTCAGGGATGAGTGAATTCTCTTAAGGGATGCCTCTAACCAACTAAAAATTTCACTCCAAGGGCCAAAATGAGACTAAAAAATGTCATTATAGCCTAGAAACCCCCATCTATATGTGTTTATGTAGATGGTTCATCAATTGGGCTTATGAGTTTGATTATACAATCCCCACTGACCAAATTTTGACCCATTTTCAGAAATTTATCTGCAAGAGAACCCTCATTGCCATGTATACTCTATTTTGAGCTAGATAAAATCCTCATAGGCTTTCCTCGAGGACCCATCCTTTCATGTGTAGGAGTTGATGGTTAATCTCTATCCCTCACTATTCTCATGTAATGTGTGACTGAAGTTTGCTATTTTTGCACACTCAAGGATGAGTGAATTGTTTTAAGGGATGCCTTTGACCAACTACAACTTTCACTCATGGGGTCCAATTGAGATTAGATAAAGGTTGTTATATCCTAAAAATTCCCATTTAGATATGTTTATGTAGATGGTTCATTAATTGGGTTGACGAGTCAGATTATATGGCCCTCACTGACCAACTTTTGGCCCATTCTGAGAGATTTGGCTATAAGGGAAACCTCATTTCCATGTCTCCTCTATCTTGAGTTAGATAAAATCATCCTAAGATTTATTATAGGATTCATCATTGCATGTGTAAAAGTTTATGGTTCATATCTATCCCTCATGGTTCTCATGCATTGTACGACTAAAGTTTACTCTTTTTGCACACTCAGGGATGAGTGAACTCTCTTAAGAGATGCCTCTAACCAACTGTCACTTTCATTATTAAGGATCAACCAATACCAAAAAAGGTCATTATAGCCTAAAACACCCATTCAGATGTGTCCACATAGATGGTTCATTGATTGGGCTTATGAGTCATATTATATTGCCCCCACTGACCAACTTTTGACCCATTCTGAGAGATTTGGTTGTGAGAGAAACCTCATTGCCACATCTCCTCTATCTCAAGTTAGATAAAATCCTCTTAGGATTTTATAGAGGACTCATCCTTATAAGTGTATGAGATATTAGTTCATCTATAAATCTCACAATTCTCATGCAACATGTGATCAAAGTTTACTCTTTTTGCATGCTCAGAGATGAGTGAATTCTCATAAAAATTACCTCTAATCAATTGTAACTTTTGATCTCAAGGCCTAATTGAGATCGGATAAAGGTATTTGTAGCCTAAAAACACCCATCCATATATGTTAATGTAAATGGTTCATTAATTGGGCTAATGATTCATATTATCAACCCTCACTAACCAACTTTTAGCCCATTGTAAGAGATTTGGCTGCAAGATAAATCTCATTTCCATGTATCCTCTATCTTGAGTTAGATAAAATCATCCTAGGATTTCTTATAGGACTGATTCTTGCATGTGTAGGAGCTGATGGTTTATCTCTATCCCTCATGGTTCTCATGCAACATGTGATCAAAGTTCACTCTTTTTGCACACTCAGGGATGAGTAAATTATCTCAGGGGATGCCTTAGACCAACTATAACTTTCACTATTAAGGTTAGAACGAAACTAAAAAATATTGTTCTATCCTAAAAATGGCCATCTAGATGTGTTTGCATAGATAGTTCATCGATTGGATTGATGAGTCAGATTATATGGCCCCCATTAACCAAATTTTGATTCGTTCTGAGAGATTTAGTTATGAGAAAAACATCATTACCATGTCTCATCCATCTAGAATTAGATAAAATATTCTTGTGTTTTCTTATAAGACTTTTTTTTTGCATGTGTAAGAGATAATGGTTAATCGCTATCCCTCATGGTTCTCATGCAACGTACAATTGAAGTTCACTCTTTTTACACACTTGGGGATGAGTGAAATATATTAAGGGATGCCTCCAACCAACTACAACTTTCTCTCCTAGGGCCTGATCAAGACCAGATAAAGGTTATTCTATCATAAAAACACCCATCTAGATGTGTCCATGTAGACAGTTTGTTAATTGGGCTGATGAGTTAGATTATATGACCCTTGCTGACTAACTTTTGACCTATTTTGAGAGATTTGGCTATGAGAGAAACCTCATTGCCACATCTCATCCATCTCAAGTTAGATAAAATACTATTAGGCTTTCTTAAAAGACTTATTGTTGAATGTGTAGGAGCTAGTGGTTCATTTATATACCTCATAATTCTCATGCAATGCATGATCAAATTTTACTCTTTTTGCACACTCAAGGACCACTAAATTCTCTTAAGGGATGCCTCCAACTAAATGAAACTTTCACTCTTAGGGCTTGACCAAGACTAGACAAAGGTCATTATAGCATAAAAATGCCCATCTAGATGTGTCTATGTAGACAATTTGTTGATTGGAATGATGAGTTAGATTATATGGCCCCTGCTAACCAACTTTTGGCATGTTCTAAGAGATTTGGCTATGAGAGAAATCTATTAACCGTATGTCCTCTATCTCAAGTTAGATATAATACTCCTAGGCTTTCTTATAAGACTCATCCTTACACGTGTAAGATCTAATGGTTTGTCTTTAGCCCTCATGGTTCTCATGCAATGTGTGATCAATTTTTTTTATTTTTTCACACTCAGGGATGAGTGAATTCTCTTAAGGGATGCCTCTGAACAACTACAAATTTCACTATCAAGGCTTGATCGAGAATAGAAAAATGTCATTCTAGCTTAAAAATGTAGATTTAGACATATTTGCATAGACTATTCATCAATTGGGCTGATGAGTAAGATTATACGGTCCCCACTGACCAATTTTTGACCTATTTTAAGAGATTTAGATATGAGAGGAACCTCATTAATGCATCTCCTTCATCTCAAGTTAGATAAAATCCTCCCATGCTTTCTTTGAGGACTCATCCCTGCATGTGTAGGATCTAATTATTCATCTCTAGCCCTCATGGTTATCATGCAACATGTGACCAAAATTCACTCTTTTTGCATACTCAAGGATGTGTTAATTATCTTAAGGGATGCCTCTGACCAATTGCAACTTTAAATATTGAGGCCCGATTGAGACTAAACAAAGGTCATTCTAGCCTAAAAATGCCAATTTGAATGAGTCTACATAGTTCAATAATTTAGTTGATGAGTCAGATCATGTGTATAAACCTATTTGAGATGGTATTTATGTCTTATTATGCCAAGTCATTTAGAGGACTTGGAGTATTTTACCTCCAAATACAAAATTTGAATTTTTGAAACATATTCATGTACAAATTATGGATTAATTGTAAAATTGTATGATTTATTGTGGTCTATAAAGATGTCCTACATAGCATAGAGGTTAATAGAATTTCTATAGGTCATAGTTGTACTAGGAGGTCATAAAAAGTATGTAAAAACTACTTGTTAAGGTATGTTTAGTCAAATTTTAATGTTAAGATAGGACTATTGAGAGAAATTGGGAATAAATTTGACACATCCTAATCTTAGAGAAATAACCAAAGAATTTGGCACATGTTTTTTAATTTTATTGCATTGAATTATAAGTGTTTTAATGTGTTTGTATGTTCATTATTGTCATCGGATTATCAAAATGCATAAAAACCTTATTTTTCTCATGAATAGTTGACCATAGAGCTCTCAAAACATGCATTAGTTGTGCATGATGTAAATAAAAAGGTTTGGAAAGCTTGTAAATGGATTATATAATATTACCCAAGCATTAGTTCTTTGGGAGAGTGTTATCAGAGGTTATTGAAGCATCAAAACATGCTAAGGATGAGGATAGCTAGGTTTTACTTAAGTGCATAGGATAGTACAGAGTATTCATACACACAGTTGGAAAATAGAAGCATAACATAGATGAATTAGTGTGTGTTAGATAGGAATTAAGAAAAATGAATTATTCTTGAACATTTATAGAGTATTCGGATTAGATTATATAAAAATTAAGAAAAATATTATAAATGAGAATGCATGCAAGGAAAAAAATAAAAAATACAAGTAACTATAACCAAAATAGTCTCTATTAATCTCTTTGAAGATAACACCATATTTTTCATACAAATGCACACATATATAGATGGTTCAGTCTATAACTATTCACATTCTTCTTGTACATGGTGTCAAAAGTAGAGTATGTTCATATTCTAACCTATTAAAAGTCATGAAAATAGGTAAAAATATACATATATCCAAAAAATTGAGTACATAATGCATGGATACAAATAAATATCCTACGTAGCTTTCCTATCTGATTTATTCTCCCAACACTTTCCTATACTTAAAATGTTGTCTCATCTTGAAACAACATTACAAGATATTCTAAAGTTACACAAAGGGAAGATGCTAAAGAAGTGGTTAGACCAATAAGAGTCGTAGTAATTGTTCAAGGTGCCATTTCTGGTTTTCACCTCTTACACACTACTTAGCTTCCCTTTTGGGTTTTCAACTAAGTAGCATACCAACCTACTACCCTTTTGGGTTTTCAATAGGTTGGAATAACCAAGTGGCTACCCTTTATGATTTTTCAACCATCTTGGCCCTGCTTATCTTACTAGTCATCCCTAGTACAAAATTCTATACAATTTTTTTCAAAATAATACTCTACGTAGTACTTATCTTGATGGAGGTGGTATGGATGTGGATGATGACTGGCTAAAATGATCCCTAGAATTCATATCCTTACACTAAGTTAATAAATTACAGATCTTAGATGGTGGCTTGTACTCTCAAATGTTCAGGATTTGGGTAACCTCATTGTATAACAGAGATAGGTCAGTCTTGTATGCATGCTAGTTGAGTATAACTTCCTAGACCACATACAATAGGGTACACAATGGTGCATGATATCTAGTGATTTTATGCATGGATAGAAATAAATATCCTACGTAGCTTTCCTATCTGATTTATTCTCCCAACACTTTCCTATACTTAAAATGTTGTCTCATCCTGAAACAACATTACAAGATATTCTAAAGTTACACAAAGGGAAGATGCTAAAGAAGTGGTTAGACCAGTAAGAGTCGTAGTAATTGTTCAAGGTGCCATTTCTGGTTTTCACCTCTTACACACTACTTAGCTTCCCTTTTGGGTTTTCAACTAAGTAGCATACCAACCTACTACCCTTTTGGGTTTTCAATAGGTTGGAATAACCAAGTGGCTACCCTTTATGATTTTTCAACCATCTTGGCCCTGCTTATCTTACTAGTCATCCCTAGTACAAAATTCTATACAATTTTTTTCAAAATAATACTCTACGTAGTACTTATCTTGATGGAGGTGGTATGGATGTGGATGATGACTGGCTAAAATGATCCCTAGAATTCATATCCTTACACTAAGTTAATAAATTACAGATCTTAGATGGTGGCTTGTACTCTCAAATGTTGAGGATTTGTGTAACCTCATTGTATAACAGAGATAGGTCAGTCTTGTATGCATGCTAGTTGAGTATAACTTCCTAGACCACATACAATAGGGTACACAATGGTGCATGATATCTAGTGATTTTATGCATGGATACAAATAAATATCCTACGTAGCTTTCCTATCTGATTTATTCTCCCAACACTTTCCTATACTTAAAATGTTGTCTCATCCTGAAACAACATTACAAGATATTCTAAAGTTACACAAAGGGAAGATGCTAAAGAAGTGGTTAGACCAGTAAGAGTCGTAGTAATTGTTCAAGGTGCCATTTCTGGTTTTCACCTCTTACACACTACTTAGCTTCCCTTTTGGGTTTTCAACTAAGTAGCATACCAACCTACTACCCTTTTGGGTTTTCAATAGGTTGGAATAACCAAGTGGCTACCCTTTATGATTTTTCAACCATCTTGGCCCTGCTTATCTTACTAGTCATCCCTAGTACAAAATTCTATACAATTTTTTTCAAAATAATACTCTACGTAGTACTTATCTTGATGGAGGTGGTATGGATGTGGATGATGACTGGCTAAAATGATCCCTAGAATTCATATCCTTACACTAAGTTAATAAATTACAGATCTTAGATGGTGGCTTATACTCTCAAATGTTGAGGATTTGGGTAACCTCATTGTATAACAGAGATAGGTCAGTCTTGTATGCATGCTAGTTGAGTATAACTTCCTAGACCACATACAATAGGGTACACAATGGTGCATGATATCTAGTGATTTTATTTAGATTCAAGTTATTAGTGATGATAATGGATACCTTAGTGTTATTCAACCTTATCTAGATCTCTCCACTCAACTGATCTAACTTGTCTACATTGTGTTGGGCCTGGAGACATACGAATGAACTGTACAAAAGTTCAATCTACCAGTTGAGGAGTTTGTTGTACATGTTATCCCTAGAATTAAACAAGTCCTAGATGGATTTGTCATTATTATCCACCAAGGTGGTTTAGCTTCTCATGGTTATCTTGGTGGTGATAGTTATGGTGATGATCCGGGAAATAATTTAGGCGATAATTCGGGTGATGGGTCCACCCTA
Organism: Torreya grandis; assembly: GCA_037957365.1. Lineage (NCBI taxonomy): Eukaryota > Viridiplantae > Streptophyta > Pinopsida > Cupressales > Taxaceae > Torreya > Torreya grandis. Next base: position 1,267,884 of record JARHVA010000304.1, on the reverse strand, counting down.
ATTGATGATAGAACTTCTAAGAGCCATAACTTTTGCACTGTAGCTCTAATTTACTCATCGTTTGAACCATTGGAAAGCTAATGATGAGGGAAATTTTTTTAGATTGCATTGAGATCTGATAGATGAAGTTTGACCCCTAAAAACCTAATGAAAGTACCCCAAATTTCAATTTTAGTAGTGCAGTCTAAAAATAGTAAGTTTTTAAAAATAATAATTCCTCGAATTTTGTATTGTTGTAAACTGTGGAAGTCGAACCACTTAATCTCCCTCAAGATTGATGACCTTCCACATCCTCCTCACACTTTAAAAACATGTATAAATGAAGATGTAATTCAAAATGGAAATTAGACATCTCTTCTCAAAGATAGGCATATGTTTGGGTCTATAAATTTGATCAATAAAACATCTCTTCTTAGAGATAACATTATTTTGAATTGTGTTGTCCTTATTTCTTGAATTATATTTCAACCAAAGATTTTGAGATTTGAATCAATGGTATCAGATCAGTTTATCTTTACAGTGTATGATCCCAAGGACAAGATCAGATTACAGGAAGCTTGGGTGGAAAATAGAATCAACAGACTATCTACCTATTCACTCCAAACAACTTCAAATGGCAGACAACACCAAGATATATGATCCTTTCAAGGAAATGGTGAATGAAACCCTCCAACAGTAGCAATCATAGATTCTACATTTTTTTTTCAAATTCTCTAACAAATCTTGATGGGAAATTCTGACTCCTCATTTGCACCCCCACATCCTTTCAGTGCCCCAACACCCTTCAAGGTTCAAGTGAATTTTGATGTCCCTACATTTGAAGGCAAATTCAATGCTAATGTAGTAAAAAATTGGTTGGATCAATTATCATCTTATATTTATATAAATAAATTCACTGATAAAGAGAAGATTACTTTTGCTCTTATGAAAGCATCATTGCCTGTCAAAAATTGGTGGGAAGTGTACAAAAAAAGATTCACTGCAGATGATATTGGCCTTGGGACAGAACCTACATGGTATGATTTCATAGAAGCTATAAAGGAAGAATACTACCCCATTGGAGCATATTATGATCTATATATAGAGTGGCAACAACTTCACCAAGGTAAGGAATAATCTGTTTAAGATTACACTGACATTTTTCATTCTCTATCTGCAAGATTGGGCATCTAGGAAAGTGAGAAACACAAGATTCTCAAATATTGTGGTGGACTACAATGGTACATATGGGGAGAAATGGAACTCTTAAATTTGGAAACCATTAGTGAAGCATACAAGTTCATAGTGAAGATTAAGCAGAAGCATGGAAGAATGAATATGAAGAATTAGCCTTCAAAATGGAAAAGTGACAAAGAAGGTCAAACACAAGGCCAAAATTGGAAGAAAAAGGAAGGAAAGACTGGGAAGTGGTGTGATTATCATAAATATGGAACTCACTCCAAAGAATAATGTCAAGCCATCAAGTCCCTACTTTTTGAGTCACAATCCTCAACATCTCCTGCTCTACCTCATATAGACCTTGCAGTCAAAGAGTTTGAAGAAGAAATTGTAGATGCTGATCCTAAAGCCATTATTGCTTCATCACAGATCCATGAGAAGTTAGATGACAAGGAAAGGTTGTTTCACTCTAAGTTATGGGTGAGAGGTAAGCCTCTACATTTCATTCTTGATAGTGGAAGTCAAAAGAATTTAATCTCTGTTAATGTTGTGAAAATCCTAAATCTATCCATGAAGCCTCACCCAAAGCCATACAATATTGAATGGTTGATTCCAGGGAGAAACCTCTTTGTCACCCACTAATATCTTCTCTCATATGTAATAAAACCTTTCCAAGATGAGGTCTTATGTGATGTGGTCAATCTAGATGTTTGTGATGTACTATTTGGTCAGCCATTCATGTATGATCGACATGGCATATATGAATAAATAACTCGAAGGATCACTCTCACTCTTGGAACATGGTGCTATAGGGTACTAGAGGTACCACTTTTTACATTTGTCTCTCTGATTAGTGCCAAGAAATTTGTTCTCATGGTGGTCAAGCCAAAATAATCTAAAAGGGTCAATGTTATAGCCTTGACTACACAAACAACACAACAATAGAAACAAATAGATACCGAGTTGAAGAAGTTCATGGCCTTCCATTCACAGACTCATGGTCAGACAGAAATGGTGAACAATCAGGCCCTACACAGTTTCATAAATCATAATCCCTTCCAAGTATGCATCAAGAATCAAATCAAAGTAAAAATACCACACTTAATGAGAAATATTGATGCAATGGGGACCATTTCTTCTCAAGGAGGGAGGAATGATCCAGGCAACAATTCAGGTGACAATCTTGGTGATGGGTCCACCCCAATTGATGACGAAACTTTCAAGAGCCATAAATTTTACACTGTAGCTTTAATTGACTCACCATTTGAACTGTTGGAAAGCTAATGATGAGGGGAACATCTTGAGATGGCATTGAGCTTTGATAGATGAAGTTTGACTATAGAAAACCCAATGAAAGTGCCCAAATTATCAATTTTAGTAGTGCAGTCTAAAAATAGTAATTCTTCAAATTATGTATTGTTGTAAAATGTTTAAGTCAAACCAGTTAATCTCCCTCGATATTGGTGACCTTACACATCCTCCTTACACCTTCAAAACATGTATAAATGAAGATGTAATTGGAAATGGAAATTAGACATCTCTTCTCACAGATAGGCATATGTTTGGGTCTGCAAATTTGATCAATAAAACATCTCCTTAGAGATAACATTATTTTAAATTGTGTTGTCCTTATTTCTTGAATTATCTTTCAACCAAAGCTTTTGAGTTTTGGATCAGTGGTATCAGGGTGGTTTGTCTTTATAGTGTATGATCCCAAGGATAAGGTCAAATTATAGGAAGCTTGGTTGGAAAATAGAACTAGCAGACTATCCACCTATTCACTCCAAATGACTTCAAATGGTGGACAACAATGAGACATCTGATCCTTTCAAGGAAATAGTGAATGAAGCCCTCTAATATTATCAAGTGTAGTTGCTATAACAATTCGCTCAAATTCTCCAACAAATCTCGATGGGAAATTATGACTCCTCATCCACACCCCCACATCCTTTCAGTGTCCCAACACCCTTTAAGGTTTAGGTGAATTTTGATATCCCTAAATTTGAAGGCAAAATCAATGTTGATGTAGGAGAAATTTGGTTGGATCAATTATCATCCTATTTTTTTATAAATAAATTCACTGATAAAGAGAAGATCACTTTTGCTCTTCTGAAAGCATCATTGCCTATCAAAAATTGGTGGGAAGTGTACAAAAAGAGATTAAGTGTAGATGGTATTGGCCTTGAGATGGAACCTATATGGGATGATTTCATAGAAGCTATAAAGGAAAAATACTACCCCATTGGAGCATATGATTATCTATATATAGAGTGGCAAGACCTTCACCAAGGTAAGGAACAATTTATTCAAGATTACACTGACATTTTTCATTCCCTATCTGTAAGGTTGGGCATCCAAGAAAGTGAGAAACATAAGGTTCTCAAATATCATGGCAGACTACAATGGTACATATAGGGAGAAATGGAACTCTTCAATTTAGAAACCATCGATGAGGCATACAAGTTTGTAGTGAAGATTGAGCAGAAGCATGGAAGAATGAATATGAAGAATCAACCTTAAAAATGGAAAAGTGACAAAGAAAGTCAAACACAAGGCCAAAATTGGAAGAAAAAGGAAGGAAAGATTGGGAAGTGGTGTGATTATCATAAATGTGGAATTCACTCCAAAGAAGAATGTCAAGCCATCAAGTCCCTGCTTTCTAAGTCACAATCCTCAACATCTACTACTCTACATCATATAGACCCTACATTCAAAGAGGTTGAAGAAGAAATTTTAGATGATGATCTTGAAGCCATTGTTGCTTCATCATAGACCCACAAGGAGAAGCTAGATGACAAGGAAAGGTTGTTTCACTCTAAGTTATGGGTGAGAGGTAAGCCTATATATTTCATTATTGATAATGGAACTAAAAAGAATTTAATCTTTGCTAATGTTGTGAAAAGCTTAAATATATCCATGAAGCCTCACCCAAAGCCATACAGTAGTGGATGGTTGAGTCCAGAGAGAAACTTTCATGTCACCCACCAATGTCTTCTCTCATATGTAATAAAACCTATCCAAGATGAGATCTTATGTGATGTGGTCAATCTAGATGTTTGTGATGTACTCTTTGGTCAGCCATTCATGTATGATCAACATGGCATCTATGAATCAAGAACTTGAAGGATCACTCTCACTCTTTTCACATGGTTCTATAGGGTACCAAAGGTACCACCTTCTACATGTGTCTCTTTGATTAGTGCCAAGAAATTTGTTCTCATGGTGGTCAAGCCACAAGAATCCAAAAGGACTGATGTTATAGCCTTGACTACACAAACAACATAACAATAGAAGCAAATAGATATCGAGCTAAAGAAGTTCATGGCCTTCCATCCATAGACTCATGGTCAGACAGAAATGGTGAACAATCGGGCCCTGCACAGTTCCATAAATCATAGTCCCTTCCAAGTATGCATCAGGAATCGAATCAAAGTAAAAATAACACACTTGATGAAAAATCTTGATTTAATGGGGACCATTGATTCTCAAGGAGGGAGGAACGATCTGAGAAATAATTCAGGCGACAATTTTGGTGATGGGTCCACCCCAATTGATGACGCAACTTCCAGGAGCCATAACTTTTACTCACTGTTTGAACCATTGGAAAGATAATGATGAGGGGAACATCGTGAGATGGCATGGAGATCCAATAAATGAAGTTTTACCCTTGAAAACCCAATGAAATTGCCCCAAATCTCAATTTTAGTAGTGCAATTTAAAAATAGTAAGTTTCTAAAAATAGTAATTCCTCAAATTCTATATTATTGTAAAACATGGAAGTCAAACCACTTAATCTCCCTTGATATTGGTGACCTTCCACATCTTCCTCACACCTTCAAAACATGTTTAAATGAAGATGTAACATGAAATGGAAATTAGACATCTCTTCTCAGAGATAGGCATATGTTTGGGTCTGTAAATTTGATCAATAAAATATCTCTTCTCAGAGATAACATTATTTTGAATTGTGTTGTCCTTATTTATTGAATTATCTTTCAACCAAAGATTTCAAGTTTGGGATTAGGTGAAGTCTATGCTAGAACTGGCTAAAGATTTCTCTTATTGTTGTTTCCAATCTAGAAAATCATGCACAACCTATTGTGCCTACAATGCAGTAATATTGATCATGTTATGGCACTCCTCTATCAAATTGATAAGTGTGTTAACCTATATCTTCACACTTTGACCCAATGTGCCCACTACATAGAGTTTTTGGGTTGTGCACTAGTCCTTAGTCAACTTAGATACCAACGTCTTGAGTCTGTGCTGGTCAGACATAACTTGGTCCCCAATTGCTTGAGTGACCAATTTTGGGTAGTTGTCCTAGATCATCTTCATAGGTTCATGAAGGTGGAAATTAAAATTCACATTCTTGACCTTGGATTAACCATCTTCATCTCCAAGGAGGTGGCCTTTTATGTAATTAATTCCTAAAAGGCTGCTGCACCCTCCAATTATTTTTTAGTGAAAGTTTGGAGATGTTTAATGAGTCTTCTTACATAGTTAGGAGTGTGACCAATGTTATTGAAGATTTTATAGGGTATAATCAAAGATATGGAAAGTGGGAGTGAAAAATTGGTATGTCAAGCACCAATAGTTAGGACATCGCAAGGCCAAATGCTTCCCAATGGAAACTTTGGGAGTTGAGGAGTTATAACAGGTGATTCTTGTTATGCTAGCTACTCCAATTGTGCTTGAGGTTTCTCTAGTGACTATTATTGATATGTTATGGACTTTGCTACCATCTTGAGTTGTTATGAAACATCATAAACCTACTTTCATTTTGATTCCTCCTTTTTCTTTTCCATCTCTTCCTTATAGTTTATAGCTTTGTTTGTTCCTCCTCAGCCTTCAATGTTTGCACACATTCTTCTTCTTATTTTTTTACCAGGGTTGTAACCTTGGATTATTCTTGTGCATCTTTAGCCTACACTTGTAATTGTGAAATTACTTATGCCTATGCTGTTGGGGATCAACCAACAAACTTGATTACTATTATGTAAGCAACTAAACACAAAATTAAACCAAAATGATAAGTAACTAGAATCAGAAATAGAAAAGAATAGGAGATACAAGAAACCACCCTGAAAACTTGCATTAAACTCTTCCAGAAGGAAATACAATGAAGAAATTCACACTTTCTTCTCACACCTCTCAGATGTACAGCTCTCTTTCCCTCAAGAGTTTCTCTCTATCAATTACAATCAACTCCAATAACTTGGATTGATTCACATATACAATATGTATATTACTTCTATATCTACAAATACAATTCTATAATAAGCTATGAAGATCTATCTCTATTATATAAAATTAGGGATCATGAGCATGCATTCTCCACTCTCAGATATACTACCTTAATCAAAGGCTCAAATCAATCCTACCAAAAATAGAAATGCAGACTCAATACCAACAGTTATACTTATCATGCAAACAATCTATTCTATCCACGAAAATAGATTCTGGACGCATAGGTGACCGACGTCAGTCTCTGCTTGTCTACCTGTGACCAACATCAACCGATCCACTACCAACGTTGGCAGACTCTGGTCCATTCTTGACCATCGTTGGTGACTGTGTGACTCCTGCAACTTTTGCACTCGCTCATTTGGTGAAGATTTTAGCTCCACAACTCAACAATCTCCCACTTGGAGATAAACAACTGCACCAGTACCTATACAGCAACATCTTCTAGCTCCTCCATCTTCAAACTCAATCTTGAAGACCAACAAAATTTGAATGAAGATTCAACTTCTCCTTTGTTATCGGCTTGGTTAACATATCGGCAGGGTTCTTATCTGTATGGATCTTCTCTAGCTTCAACTCACCATCCTCCAATACCTGTCTAATGAAGTGGTACCTAAGCTGTATATGTTTGGCATAGGGATTCATCTTCTTTATCCTTATTTTTCATCATAGCTTCTTCTACTTATAACTATGCATGCTTTGTAGCTTCCATGGCCTACTATGCTTGGGATGTTACATCTTTTTTTTGTTTCTCTTCTTCCTTTGCCTTAACCTTGGTAGTGAGCTCAGCTTCCTTTTCCTTTTGTGTTTTTCCTCCTTTGATTTTTGGGTTACATCGATTGCCTCCTAGACCTTCTTGGCCACTTTCATGGCCTTTTTTTGCTCAACCTCTACATACTTGGTATTTTGTGTGGCCTCAACATCTTTAGCTTATTGAATATCTTGTTATTATTATTATTATTGTTCCTTCTATTGCTTCTTCTCCTCTTTCCTTACTCATTGTTCTATTATGCCAGCTACTTCTTCCCTTGAGGCCTGTTGTTCTTTGACAATGGTTTGATCAGGTGTGAGATATTCAACCTCCCAAGCATGTGGTGATGGTCTAAAATCACTTGATCAAACTTCTAAGCTTGAATCATGTGCCCTCTTACACCCAAACATGACTAGTCTGAATTTAGGTTGTGGTGAATTAAAATAAGGGGAAGGTTATGCTTCCTACACAATAGTTAGTTGGCCATATGTGTGCCCTTTAATTATTAGGGAGACCATAGCCTCCTACCTAATTTAGGGTCTGCACATGATTGATTCTAGTGGAATTTATTGAAGGGTTGAAAATATGTCCTCATCTATAAAATTAGGAGTAGGTTGGGGATTGAAAAAGTTGATCCTATGCTAAACCTATTCCACTTCTTGTACAATTCAATAATAATAGATGGTGGGCAAGATGAAATGTCCACCCATAATTCTAGAGGAACCTATTTATGCACTTAAATCATTTATACATCCTTCTAGAAGAAGAATTAATTTTCCTCCTACCTATCATAGAAACCCCAACCATTTTTACAATTGTGACCTAGTAGACTTCTTACTCATTCATGCCCATATATGAAAGGTCATAGGATCTCATGATCTGAGGCACCTTCAGATCATCCAACTAAATTATCATGATGCATGTATTGAATTTCAAAGGAGTGGATGCAAAATGATGTTCTATATAAATCTTATGCTTTCCTTTTTATTATTGTACGTTGGTGGCTTCTTCAAGTTGTCATGCTACATCAATGATTGTACTAGGTGGTATAGCCTATAGTAGAGTGGCATACTTGGATATGAAGGATTTTTATCTAGAAACTTATACTTGTACCATGTCCATGGCGATTAGTAATGGAATAGGCTCAAAGGTTGACATGACAACTTGTGAATGTTTATGATTACACCCTTTAGCAACATTATAACAACTGCATGTTGGCTCAAATATTACATGATGTCTAGTGGCACTTAGGGATGCATTATGATCAGTTTGAGACACTCCTCACATCATACTTTAAGTTTTTCCTCATGTGTTAGGGCTCTACACTCTTATTTCCATATGAGATTATGAAATTACTGTGCTGGCCAATAATCTATGTCAAGGTACACTTCTCCCTTTAAGGACTTTTATTATGTGAATCAGAGTAGGAAGATGAAGAACTGGTATTGAAAGGTCTACTTTCAATAGGTGCAATACTTGTCAATGTTGGTGAGAAGATCTTGTAAAAAGTACTCTATTTAGTTGAATTTATCATTCTTGTTGATCATATGATGGGCAGTACTTCACCCTTCCCCAAGTGATACAAAATCCCATTCATGGTGGTGTATGGCAAAGCTCTAGTTATAAATTGATTCTTATCTATTTCTTGATAGTGCATAAGTAATACTCCTTATTCGAGGAATTTGGAAATTACTTCAAAAAATTTAGGAATCATAAAAACACAAAAGAGATGAGCATCAGGAGAGTATTCTTGTAATTCTTTTGGTTATTCACCATTAGGAATATGATTGAGATGATCCGGTGTCACGTTCTTTCTTTCTAGTTTGACATTAATGCAAAAATGAAACTCTTGAAATAACATTAACCATTGAGAGTTGCATCCTCCTAGTATGGGCTTGTTGACAAGGTATCATAGGGCTTGATGATCAATGAACACCTTAAATGGTGTTTCAAGTAAATAGTATCAAATTTTTTGTAGTGAAACAATTATGGCCAATGTGTCTCATTTAGTTGTTGTGTATTACTTCTCTATGTTAGATAGTTTATGGATGAAAAAATGAATGGGATGGTCAAGTCTACCATCTCCTAGATGCACAAACATAACACTGACTATAATAATCAAAGTGTCAACATGCATGTGAAAAATCTTGCTCTAGTCTAGAAAGATGAGGATGGGCACAATGACCATTCTTTGTTTTAGCTCAATGAAGGCTCTTTGGCATTCTGAAGTCAAGAAAAACTTTGCATTTTTGTGTAGTATGGATTCAAGTGGAGATGAAATAGCTACATATCCTTTGATAAACTTTTGATAGTATCCTATATGGCCCACAAAAGATTGCACTTCCATTGAACTAACGGGTGGAGGCATACTCAAAATTACTATAATTTTTGCCTGATCTACCAAAATACCTTCACTATATACTACATGACCTAACAAAACACCAAAAGATGTAAAAAATAGACATTTATTTAAATTTAGAGCAATGCAAAAAGCTCAGCATCATCATTCTAACATGAGGTATAACTTAGATAAATTTTCTTTAAATAGGGAAAATACTGCCCAATCATCAAGATAGACTTTCAAGAAGTCATGAATGAAGTCCTTGAGCATAGTCATCATTATGCGAGATAAAACCATAGGTGAATTCTTAAGGATAAAAGGCATTACCTTATATGTAAAATATCTCAATTCCATGGTAAAATTCATTTTGGCTCTGTCTTATTCTATGATGGGTATTTGACGGTGACCACTGAAACCATCTATGAAAGAGTATACTTCATATCCTGTGACAAATTCCAAAACTTAGTCTGTGAATGGAAATGATAATGGATCATTTACACATGTATCATTAAAAATGTGATAATCCCCACGTACTCTTATATCCCCTATTTTCTTTGGCTATACTACCATGGGACTTACCCAATCTACCTTTTCTATAGGATAGATTATTCCTACGTCGTGCATCCTATCAAGTTTAGCCTTCACTTTCAGCTTCATGTTGTAGTTTATCTTGTATGGTCATTTATTTAAATGTCATGCACACTATCTAAGTTCAATGTGAATTTTTCATAGAGATGGATCAATTCAGACCTATGAAAATGTAGTGGGAAAAACAACTTGATAGTCTTGTAGGAGTTGCATGGCTTCAAAAACTTTAGCTTCTATCTAATAATCATCTATATGTACCAATTTGGAAACCTCCTTAGTTTTGTTGTTTAATTCATGATTTTTAATGAGTCTTTGGCAAATATTTCACTTTTATTCATCAAAAAATTCTTGTATTATTCATTTCCCTTCTTGTTTTAGAATTTGTATGTTGTGCAACTTGTCTTCTTTAATATGTCATTACACTGGTCATTCTACAGTAGTTCTACTGGTCATTTAGGTTTAAATAAATTAGTCAAATCAAGATCACCATCTGAATCATAATATTCACTTTTCTCTTCTTCATACTATGTTTGATGGCATGGTTGTGTAAGAGATTGTTATTTTTTTCTTGGCATCTTTGTATCTTTGAAATGCCAAATTGAGATCAAAAGTTGCATTCTTCTACATAGTGGATTCCGTCATGGTGCTTAAATATTATACACACCTATGGAATAGTAATTATTTACTTTTAGTAGTGCATTTTAAACTAGAGGGTTTTCATCTTTAGAAATAAATGTTTGTATGAAATCACTTTGTACCTATGGCCAATGCTTTGTCTCCCTCCTATGCTCTTGATGCATATACCATGCTAATGGTAAAGTAGCAAGTTTATAATGAAATATGTGTACCCATTATTTTAGAGCCACATGTTCCTTAGTCCATACTTCAACACATTTATGAATAGGAATTTTAGGACACTCACCTTATTGGAAGAAAGGCCAAATGCTTTCGATGATCTACAGTAGCTATAACTTGTTAATCATGAGCTCATAAGCATCATCCCACTCAAGCTGGTTATTCCTTTGAATTTCCCACCATGTCACTACAAATCCCTTTAGAGCATAATTTATGGCACTAACCCACTAATTGATGGTAGGTGTATGAACCTGTAGATATAGAATGAACTCATTTATATCATCAATTACATAGTACATAGGAAGTTGTCACTCATGTGTAAAGACCGTTATCATAGGTCAGAGTTCATGATCACCTCGAGCCCAGTTGAGTAGGTGTGTGCATGAGTCTCTATTGATAGATAAAGATATTTCCCAAGGTAAATTTTTTTCTCTAGTCAGATCTATATAATCTTTCATATGATCATCTTCTTGATAGAGGAATTCAACTTCAGATCGAGTAAGGGATTTTGAAAACATAGACACATAATTTTTGATGATAAATTGGGTTGCAAATGACTAAGCAACTACTGGTTTGGGCATCCATAATTTAGATGTCTTAAATTTTTGAGTGATTTTAATATTCTAAATAAGGTTTAGTGTGTTCATACAAGAAGTTACCCTTAGTTAGACGTAGATCTTTTAAGTTTTTCTCAAAATTTACCTTCATCCAACTAGTTTCTTACACTACATATGGAGACTCTGGTTCAACCAAAATGATGTAAGGTTTGTGCATTCAATTCAAAGGAATGATGAAAATTTTATCCCCTTAATGTGCCTCTAGTTGATTGTGCATATTATTGATAGTCATCTGACCATCATATGCCCATTTATTACCAATCAAGACAGGGTAATATGTTGTATTCATGTCACTGACTTCAAAGTCACCTCATAGGGTCAGTTCTGTGACTTTGATCTCAACATCTTCTATTTTACCAATGGGATCAAATTTTCCATAATCAGATAAGCTCAATATAGCTAGGTTGTAACTTAGAATTAGTCATCCAATAGCCTCCCATATATACCTAAGAATCATGTTGACTGTGCTACCAAAATAAAAAACAACATTTGAAATTTTGTAAAGTATAACTTCAATATCGATGTGTGTGTCTACATCCTAAGGATTTTTTTTTTGACATCCCATACAAGCTTTTCTATCTTTTATTTCCCTTGTTGCACATACTCCAGTAGATTATGTAGTAATTTTGTGATGTTGTAAGATATGTCTTCATTGCATAATGTTCTTAAAAGTTTTAGAAAATTTGTTAGAAAAGTGACAACTCCATCTTAATGCATAATGTGCACAATTTGGCCAAACATTTGGGTGTTGATTACTATATAGTATCCTTTAGTAGTGTCCCAATGTTGAATGTTTTTCAACATCTACACAACTTCATGCATGAGTCCCTTTTCTATAGTAGGATCTAGGTACTTATCCTATTTGGATTTTCAAATTCCTTGGTCATGAGGCATTTGAAGAGGATGAAAACCTTTTTTTTCATGTTGATGTCATGTAACAACATTAAAGAAGGCATCCTCCTTCAATTGTGCATTCACCATATTAACATTTCAAATTGCTTTATCCCTTCTTTGTTTTTCTAGGATAGGATAGTTTTCTATCTCGTGCTAGTCATATACTCTGCAATATACATAATAAGACTATCTTTGAGGAATCAAGGAGAAAATTCACTAAATGATTGTAGTCTCCACAAAAATAACATTGTGAATGAGGGCACTAATAGTTATTCCCCTACCACCTTGGTATCCTCCTCTATATCTTCCCCTAGAACCTCCTCTATTGGATTGATAACCACCTCTATACCCTCATTATTATGTAGTGTTCCAATGTTAGTGATGCTAGTTATTATCACCCATTATAAATTTTTGTTACATAATTAGGAGGGTCCAAATTGTTTGTTGTTGCTGTGACATGGCCAAACTCCAGGGTGTTACATACTGGTAATATAGATATGGTGGTGTCCAACTTAGTGAAGGAGGGGTCCAACTAGCCAAACCTTGAGGCTAATACTATGGCCAAATAGGAATCCATTATGGAACTACTTGGGTTGCACAACCTTTATCGACCTTTAGGATTGGAATAATTTTCCTTACCAAGGACATTTATTGTGCAATGACAGTGAATACATTTTTGGTGATGCTTTCCTTGAGATCCTACAAAGCCCTATAGTTATTTTAATCATGATTATGTAACTTGAAAAAATTAAAATATAAGTTCTAAGGGTTATTGACATATTAATATAGAAGGTGGAATTGCATTATTTCATGACCTACTACTCGATAGATTTCACAAAATTTTGTCTTGATTTTAGGACAATCATTCCTATGATGTCCTTTTCCACACTCCATACACCACTCAACTTAGGTTTTTCTTCCTCATGGTATTGATCCATTTTATTCATAAACTATTACAGTGTGTTTTCAATCTTGTAGTTCATAATAGGATCTTATCTATAGTATTTGATTTTCTCTACTCATAGGGCAACAACTCTAGCATATGCTTTAGTGGTATATTGGGTCTACATAGTAATATATCTGATTCTAGAGCGTAGTCCTTTGATAAACTATGAAACTTTATTTATGTCTATTAAGGAAAATTATAACTTATTCATAACATAATAGAACCTATGATCATAGTCACGAACCAATTCTCTTGACTTATGCCTTATCTCCTTCAAGTTTTGAATAGTCTGACTAGTGCATTTCTTTATCTTGAATTCTGTGACAAGCCAGTCCTTAACATCTTGTAGAATTTCCCACTTAATGTCTCTTTAATAGATGAATTTAATCACTCTTCCATTTAATTCCCCTAATAAATCACACTTTTTTATAGATTCATCAGTAATTCCTTAGCTTGCCATCTCATTTCACAAGTTAGCAAGTATTATTCAAGGTCCATAGACCCATCATAGGTTACAAGATTTATAAATCATCTTGCATGAGCCATTATATAAAATGTAATTAAATGGATATACTATATAGTTTTTATAAGAGGAGGTAATGTTCTACGTGATCATACTTGCATACAACTAAGAGTTAATTGTGCACTAGGAGAGTCAATGTGTGAACTGTGTTCTTTTGTATTTCCTTCATTTATTTTCTTGGTTTAAACAAGCCTTATAGCCTTAAAATCCTTTATAATTGATTTTGTTTCAATATCATCACCCTAACAATGTACTTATTCTAAAAATTCTCCTTCCCAACTACTTTCTTCCTATCTGCCTGGCTGAAAACTTCTACTAGAATATAAGAGATTAGGTTGTGGGGACATGTGCTCTACTAGTAAATGATCATTTCTTGTGATATCTTATTCTCCTACACTTGAATCTATGATTAATAAATGACTATTTTATTATTTTATAAAATCTTCATGTCCTTCTTTTGATAATACCCATTCTTGTAGCTATACACTACATCTATCTTCTAATTGCTCTACTTATACACTATTCTTGCCTTCTTTTTCAAACATCTCTTCTTCATCACTTCATTCTATCTGTTAGTATTCATCATATTATTTCTTCATATTTCATTCATAATCTCACTCTTTATGTTTTCTTACTCATTCATAATCTAGTTTACTACTATTCTTACCTCTACTCGTAGCTACTTGGGTATTCTTCTATTTATTCTATTTGTTCTGTTATCTCATCTCATGTTCTAAATCTATACTTTTATTCTGACTCTTCTTCCCTTGTGTATCCATTTTAGATTTATTTTCAATCCTTATCTACTCATCTAATCATCATTCAACATCATGTCACACACACCCCCATATACCCAAAGTGACTACTCCATATTGGCTAGCGTACACACCATGGCCTTATCCACAACCAACATCTTCATAAAGAGAGTTAGTCACTGCATCTTTAATTCCTTGGACAAAAAAGTCCTGCATAGATTTTAAAGATATGTATCCTTATAATCCAAACTTAGTTATTTATCCATATATGGTAGTAGCAAGCCAATAGTCTATTGCTCTCATCTAGTTGATTTCTAATTTCTGCAATTGGTCTATATTTTTTTTGGTCTAGGTGATTGTTTCTTTCATTCTAGGATTAAATCAATAATACTCAAATCATTCCAACCAATTAGCTAGTAGTTCAGGTAATTTACACCAATTTTTTTGTATATCTCTCTCCATATATGTGCTCTTGAATTATTTCTCATGTGGTAAGACCAATCTATTTCGATTTTTCTTCTATGAAATTACATACTTTTTGGCCTAACCATGACTCAATATCTCTCTATCCCAATAACCATCTTAACATAGTTTCCTCCATAAGGAGTGTTTCCACACTCACCACACCATTATTAGCAAAGGTTCTTGAAGCATTAGAACATGCTAAAGATGAGGATAGTTAGGTTTTACTTAAGTGCATAGGATAGTATAGAGTATTCATACACATAATTGGAAAATAAAAGAATAATGAAGATGAATTATTGTGTGTTAGATAGGAATTAGGAATAAACAATTATTAATGAACATTTATAGAGCATTCAAATTAGATTATATAAAAAGTAAGCAAAATATTATACATGAGAACACATGCAAGGAACAAAATAAAAAAACACAACAGATAACCATAACAAAAATAGTCTCTATTGATCTCTTCAAAGGTGGAACCATATTATTCATACTAATGCAAGTACATATAAACTTTTTTAGTCTATGAATGTTCACATTATTATCATACTTGGTGCCAAAACCAGAGTCTATTCACAGTCTAACCTATTACAAGTTGTAGAGATAGGACAAAATATACATATATCTGATAAACTGAGTACATAACACATGGATGCAGATAAATATCTTATGCATCTTTACTATCTTATTTATTCTCCCAATAAAGAGACTAAATAGGCTATGAACAATCATTAAATTCCTCTTAGGTTCTCTAAACCCTGCTAAACCCTAGTTATAGGGTCAAGTTTACAAAAATAATCATAAAACCATTTTCAACCCTTGTAAAATTCCCATTGAAAATATTTCTAATAAGGTTTAATAATATATTCAAGTGGTTTGATTAATTTTGAGGCATGCATACATTGTACCAATTGAGTATGTGTAAGAGATACCCTATTTGATGTGTTTCTTTGACAGTGAGGAGAGAGATTGGTTTAGAAAATTCAACATAGAGTCTAGAAAATCCAAATGAAGGTTGAAACACTTTTATTACATATGTACAAACCTCATAAAAGTATAATTTGTTGTAAGATAACTATATCCTGAGTTTTGACCTACTAGAGGGTAATTACGCCTAATAAACAAAAAATGATTTTATGAGTTTTTGGGTAAAATATTAGAAGTGGAAAGACAAAAATTTTATATGAGCATTGATAATTAATAAAACACATAAATACATGTCTAAGGTGTCTTGAAGTGTTAATTAAATAAATAATGGGTTTTGGCATATTAGAGCAACATTAAGAGTAGTAAGTCTATGAGAGGTTTTTGATAAAATTCTTTGTAGCAAATCTTCAGAGATGTTGCAAAAGTTGAGTCACCTAAAAAATATTTTGATAAATTATTTTAGTTTCACCTATACCCTTATTTTCAAATATTTCTTGTTTTGATCCTTTTGAGGCATTTAGGCTTAATTAGCTTGTAGAGAGCTTTGAGTCTATTGAGTTTAAATAGACAAAACCAATAGATGGATTGGTTTTCCATATTAAGATAAAGATTGAATATGTCTTTAAGGACCATAAGAATATAACCTCAAATTTTATATACTAGTCAAGGAATATCAAAGTTTCTTAAGTCTCTTCATTTATGTCTATATTCTTGCCTTGTGAAGATTGTAATTTGTGGATTGTCTAGAGAGGGATATCAATGTCGATATTAACCCATGTATAAGTAGGCCATAGTGATTGTATGGACACATATAATTGTCTTTTTTTTTGTATGGACAAGTAGGAGATAAAAACATACTCAAGTGCATTACTAGACCTAAAATTTATGATCAAGTATAATTTATAATGTTTACATGTCCATGAAATTGATCCCAAGTCTACTTAAACATCACAATTGAAAATTGATATGTAATTAAATGTAAATGAAAAAAGTAAATAGTAAATATCACATGTAAATTTAAAATATACATAATGATTCAAAACACCTAACTTAGAGAATAATGCAAATTTTTTAAACCCCATATGAAGTAATAATGTTCATTAACTAGTAATATGTGGAAACTTAGATGTTCAAAATAAAAAATACACATAGGTAAAGGAATCATATTGTCGAATAGTATATATGTAATACATGTAAAGTTATATGTCATAATTTAACATATATCAAGAAATAATGTAGACCATAACATGTACATAGACAAAATGAACCATATGGGCATACAATGTGGGCCATATTGCAATACAAAATTGATTGTGCCTACAACTATGTACATATACAAAATGCACCATATAGGCGTACAATGTGGGCCATATGAACATATAAAATAGATAGTGCCTATAATTAGACCCCTATCATAATAAATAGTTCTCCTGCTCCTCATTACCTCCAAATAAATTACATTTTGTTACCATAAACATAGAGTCAGGGGTGTTGGATGCCTCAATATGCAGAGATAATCTCCTCTCAACATGTGAGTCATCCATTATTTCATTAACAATTGATGAAAATTATTTTGTCTACACAACATATAAAATATTAAAATTAATGCATTAAATTATATATATGAAAATTTGATAATTTTTCAATAATGTAAATTTATGTAAAGTGATTCTACACTCATTGTATTCCATCTAAATGGTTTTATAGGGATAAAAGACCACATATACACCCATGATGGGTAATCATATGAAGAATACATATATCGTTATATCTAGATGTGCATACAATTATGTAAATATGACATAAAATATCATTGCTTAAAGATAAAAAAATTAGACTGTGTGTTCTTATAAGTCTCCATCCCTAAATCATGACTTGTTGTGGAGATAGTGGATTCTTTGATGTAGCAGCAACATCACCTAAACCTTATTCTCATCCATGAGAGGTGCCCATAACATCCCGCATCATCTATAAAACTAATAAATGAATAATATGTGAATCCAATAAACCTGATAAAAAGCTATAACTATAATATATATTAAAATATAGTTTTTTTCTCAAATGATAATAAACATGTACATGAATAACTATTTAATTTAAAAATTTACAAACCCATGTATAAGGTACACCCGTGCCAATTGTAGCCTCTACAATAGATTCAAGTCCTGTTGAGGTACCTAAAATATCACCAATCATCTATACAAACAACAAATAACAAGTTATGTCAAATAAATTAGTCAATTAAGTAAATACATACCAAAAAATAAAACTAATATTCTCTTAGAAACATAAAAAACTTTAATTTAAAATTAAACCTTTGTATCAAATACAAATGGTGAAGTTGATAAATCCTCTACAATAGGATCCTAGCGTATCCTAATATGATTTGGTCTCACATAGTGTTTGGAATTCTAGTATCATGTACTAATAAAACATTTACATGTGGCATATGCTCTGGCATGCTAATGTTTGACATGTTAGTGTCTTACATGCTAGTGTCTATCATGATAGTGTTATGCGCTATTAAAACATATAAAAATGGTGTATGATTTGGAATACTAGTCTTCATAAATGTACTCTGTGTATGTTTCACCTGAATAGGATGTCCTATACACTTCCTCCCACATGATGTGAAATGATGCACAAGAATTGTAACATGAGTAGCAAGAGGGACACTAACACCTATACCAACACCAACAAAATTGCTACTACCACTACCACTACTACCAATACCATTACCGCTAACACCACCTATAGGCTGAGTAGAAGTATTCAAAGTATGCATACCATGCTTAATCATAACTTGTGTCAGACTAGTAATTGCCTTAAGGGTATGATGGTTTTGGTCTCACCTAGCACCAAGTCTATCAAATGAAGACCCACCTCCCCTACCTTGGGATGCCTTCATGTCAAAATAATTTTGAATTTATTGCAACACAAACTCACAATACATTTTTTTCTCAAAAAATATAATGGAACCTCATTATTTTTGCATGGAAGCTCATCAAACACCATCCACCACCTATCCCAAAAGTTATTTATATTCTCCTCAAAAACACACCAATCAATGCTAATGTGTTTGTAATTCATTGGTAGAGGTTGGTTGGTTCCAAGCTTAATAAATAAATCACACAACTTATTTTGTTCTTTTTTTCCCTTCACATCTTCATATGATAATTTATTGGAATAAAATTATTTCATAGTCTCTCTTCAATGCAACATTCATCCAGTTGTGAAGTCACATTTTTTGCTTCATAAAAAACAAACTTAAATGTATTGATAAATAAAATCTATGCACTACCAGTTGAAGAGTGGCACAAAACATTGATGATTATTTTTAATTGTTGACATTTGGAATTATATTACTCATATAATTCAACTTTGTCTTGTGAAAAATCAAACTCTTTGGTGTTTTGTCTAACATTTACTTCATGAAATGGATCCATCAGATTTGTGTATCTAAATTTAAATAAAAATATGGGTTTTTTAGGAAATGTAAGAAATATAATGAAAACCTAAATTAAAAACCCTAATTGAATAAATAAATATAAATATAAATGAAAAAAATAAAATGCAAGAATAACATACCTAATTTGTAGCAATCTGAATGTCAAATCCTATTGGCAGGTTGAAACTCTAAAGCATGTGCATCAATATTAAAAATTAGAAAATAATGGACTTATGTAAAAAATGCCTTGAGAGCTCAATCATGGGTTTTTACTTGAGCTGTTATAAAATAAAAAGAGTAGAAGGGTAGACGTCCTTTATGCTTTGTAAAGGGTGTATGCCCTTTACAAAGGGCATACACCCTTTGCATTATAAAGGGTGTATACTCTTTATAAAGGGTGAATGCCATTTTAAAAGGGAATATGGCCTTGAAGCTTGGGAAAAATATTGAGCCTTATAAATTTGAAAAAAGGGTGTACACCCTTTGTAAAAAAAAATTCAAAGTTGGGGGATTGTCATGTTTTTTATCCCCGAACTTTATGCATCAACCCTAAACATATAGTCATTTTTAGGTTTTTGTGCCTTATAGATTGCTTATTGATATTTCTATGAGTACTAAGTTTGTCAAAATTAAAGTTTTAAAAATAATCACTTTAAATTCAAGCCAAAGTGGTGTGATTATGGTAACATATGTCACATTGATGATCTATGCACATCAAATGACCACATTGTGTCAATTTCACTTGTTCATCATCCCTCCCTCCCTCATCCCTAATCCATTTTTCCTCATCATTCATCATCCTTGATGACTCCATACTCATCCCTCATCATTCCTAATCACTCCCTCATTAACCATTACCATCCCTCATTATCCCTAATCACTGGTTCATCTTTCTTAATCATCCCTAATAACTCCCTCCTCATTCCTCATCATCCCTATACAAAAAATTCTTGCACTATATTTATGATAAGGGATGAGCATAAAGTGATTTGGGATGATGAGGAATGATTAGGGTGTGACTAGGGATGATGAGGGATGATGAGGGAGTGATTAAAGATGATGAGCGATGACTAATTAGTCTTGCATTGAATCTATATGTAAGGGTAATATATATTATTTGGGTGACCTTCTCTACCCTATGTGGATAAGACTAATTCACTCCATTCCTTTTTATTTAATGGGAAATGAAACACATGTTCATGGTTAGGAAAGAATGGAATAAATATGAAGCATGTG
Organism: Torreya grandis; assembly: GCA_037957365.1. Taxonomy (NCBI): domain Eukaryota; kingdom Viridiplantae; phylum Streptophyta; class Pinopsida; order Cupressales; family Taxaceae; genus Torreya; species Torreya grandis. The sequence continues at coordinate 1,247,133 of JARHVA010000304.1, read as the reverse complement.
TTTCAGTGCCTATTAAATAAGAAGTAATGGAACAAATCAGTCTTGCACACATGGGGTAGATAAGGTCACCTAGATAATATATATTTCACGTATATATAGATATGGTGTAAGAATTTTTAATCATCCACCATCATCCTTAATCATTCCCTTATTATCCCTCATTTTCCCTAATCACTCCCTCATCAACCCTCATCATCCCTAGTCACTCCCTCATCATTCGTCATCATCCCTAGTCATTCCTTTCTCTATATAGGTTAGAATTCCCCTCTCTCATTTAAATATATGGCTCGACCAATGTCCCCTCATCTGAAGCACATGTTTCAATTCCCATTCAATAGGAAAGAATGCAATGATTAAATATCACACACATGGGGTAGAGAAGGTTAGTCAGATAATAGATATTAACCTTTATATAAAGATATGGAACAAGATTTTTTTACCATCCCTTATCATTCTTAATCACTCCCTAATTGGTCCTCATTACCCCTAATCACTCCCTCATTGACCCTTATCATCCATAGTCACTCTCTCATCATCCCTCATCATCACTAATCACTCCATCCTCCTCCTTTATTATCCCTAATCACTCATTCATTGATCCCCATCATCTCTCATCATACCTAATCACTCTTTACTCATCCCTAATCATCACTAATGACTCATTCCAATACCTTTATGATGGGTGTAGTGTATTTCTACTTGTGCCTGATCATCCCTAGTCACTCCTTTCTCTATATAGGTTAGAATGCCCCCTCTTTTCAGGTTATGACTTGGTTATTCAACTAGATATCAAGTATTAAGGATATGGTCAAGTGAGATATATATGGTTAGGATTTGAAACATGTATTTAAGATCAAGATATGGCTTATGTATTTTATCAGGTAAGGAATACTAAGGTGGATAGGGCATACTTAAGTAGGTAAATCAAGTAGGTAGGGCATACTAAAGTAGATATGGAAAGAAGGATAATTAGGTAGGGAATACTCAACTAGGTAGGGCATACACAATTATAACAAGGTACGTATGGCATAGTCAAGATCAAGATATGGCTCAGGAATTTAGGTAGGCCATACTCAAGATCAAGATATGGATAAGATATTCAATTGGGTAGGGCATACTCAAGTAGGTAAAATAGGTAGGGTATACTCAATTATGTAAAGTACATAGGACATACTCAATGTTATAAATCTATTACATACATAACATGGTTCAAAAATTCATTTCTCATTCAATCTATTAGGAAGTAGGCTTCCCTTACCAATAACAAAAGATAAATAGATAGGGAAATAATATATGCAAGTTATAGATCAAGTAACAAGTTCCCCTTGATAACTAAGAATTTATTATAGAAATTGAAAGTAGGTAGGACAAGAACAAATCTATATATCAGGAATCAAGCTTCCCTTTCCTTATTGGGTAGGGCATAGCTAAGTAGGTAGGGTAAGAACAAATTTATCTATCAAAAATCAAGATTCCATTGATAATTATGCCTTAATCTATAAGTAAATAAAAATTAAATATTGAGAATTCAAACTTCCTTTGATATCTATCCCTAAATATATTGATATCTATTGAGAAGACAATCTTTCCTTGATATGTTATTAGGTGAAGAAAAGCTAGATATCAAGAAGGCAATCTTACCTTTCCTTACTCCTTGGCATAAATGAATTATGTAGGTAAATATTCCATTGTATTATCAAGAAGGGAAAGTTTGAGGTCAGGGTATGACCTTCAAAATGATGCCCCCATTTATATATGGCATGGCTCCCATTCCTACACTATCCTTTGATACATTATATTGGGGACCGATGCATACTCAGAGTATGATAGGGCCCTATTTTGGCCTTTAGGGCCCACCAAGCCATGCTCAAGCTCTAAGTATCCCCTCCTTAATACATTATATTTAGGCATATTCCCCTCATTCCCTTCATAGATCAAGTTGGGTAGAGACCAAATTAAGTATAGATCGAGTTGGATTAGGAAACACACACTATTAGATTGGTGACTACCTATATATCTATCTAAAAATATAGCCTATTATGTTTTGTCCCCCAAAAATGCCACTCATTTTTGGGATAACCTATAGATCAAAAATTTCTCTCTCCCCTTCTCAAATCTATTCTGAGCTTTTAAATTCCTTATTTTTAATCTTTTTCTATAAAGGGGATTCACAGGATCTACAGGTTAAAAAAGCTTTTGTAGGCAAGTTCAGTCAAAAGAACAAGCTTCTAACATCTACTCATTTCCAGGATTGGTTCAACACCTCGGTTTAATTAAAGGATTTCAATTGATGAATGATGAAGGACTTAGGCTTGAACCATTGAACTTTGAACTCTTTTGGTTTAAAGGTTCAATGGGTTTAATGACCAAGTTGGTTCAACGTGCTTGGTGCAAAAGAATAAAGGGCTAGCCAAATAATGAAGAATGAACCATTGAACCATTGAACCAAAGTTGGTTCAATTGAAAGGGTCTATCAGCAAGCATTAAAAAAAAGGATGAACCAATGAACTGATTAAACCTTGAACTGAAAGAGTTCAATGTTCAATGGTTCATGGGTTCAAAGGTTCAAAGGCAGCCTCTGTCAAAGAGAGAAGTAGCAAACAGGTGGTTCAATAGACGGTTCAACCAAGAAGTGTGAAAGTGATTGAACCAACAAGCGATGGAACAAAAGAGATAGAATGAACCGATGAACCAACAAACCAATGTACTTTTAGTAGGTTCAAAGGTTTAAGGTTCAACATGGTTCAAGCAGCTAGCAACTATTGATAGACCCATAGACGTCAAATTTAAAGTAAGGGAATATCCATTGAAATTCAAATAAAGCACAGAACTCAAAGGAAGAACTAAGTGACTGGCTAGAAAGATAGACTGATAGCTCAAATCATAACAGGAAGGGACAAAGTTGGAAAAGACAAAAGTAGGAAGAGACAAAATTGGAAAAGATAAAAGTAGAAAGAGGGAAAATCTTGAAATGTTTGTGAAAGTGTGATTTCCAATAGGTGAAATAGTGGATTGAGTAGACTTATGAGTGCACCAAACTAAGGACGTAGCCTATTTTCTTCCATGAAGTAAAGACAAATAGACAGCTACACAGAAACCAGAGGGAACAGACCAGATGATCAAAATTTGGGAGAAGACATATGGGATGAAATAGTTAAGACAACTACCCTATTTTCAATGCAATCCTTTGACAAACTTGAAAATGCCTTCAAGGCATTGAATGCACAGCATGGGCCATTCTACGAAAAACAAGCACCCAAGTCTTTCTTGGGGCTCTATATATTTTAATATCTCATTTGATGAGGGAGAGACTTCTCATTTTTACAAGAACGAAACTCTACCCATTTTGAAAGAAGAAGACTGAGACTTTGAGCTCAGATTGTAATTTCATTTTCCTAGTTATTTGAATGAGAAAGCAAGTTTTTCCAGACTTTGTGCTATTTTGACTTGTGTCATCTAGAGGTGTCCTTATTCATTTAATTTGGTGCACAGAATTAGTGAAGGTAAGAAAGAAGTGTCCTGAAACCAACTGTGGAAAGACTTTGTGCTTTCACCATTGATTTTAGTCTATTTTTTTCTTTCCTTTTTGTGTTGAGGATTTTGGGGCAACTTTGTGCCCCCATTATCCTTTGTGATATACTCTTTGGGTAGTTGAGGTGGAGACTTTAAGCTCTATTTCATCTTGTTGTTCCTACATTCTTTTGATCCCTGGTTATTTCACTACCTTAAAGAAACTCATGCTATTTCCTGTAAGGGCACTCCTGAAAGAAGAGAAGTGAATTCAGTGTTTATATCCAAAATTTTCTCCTTTGTCTGTGTGCATCATCTTTGAAAGAAAATAGATGAATGGTTATTCTACCCATGTGTTATTTTTTGCTTATTTATTTTGTATATAGCTATGCATATTTAATAGGGAACCTCCCCTTGATGAGAGGAGAGATTTGTACCCTTATGATGCAGTAAACTTGCACATCTAGATGACCAATCTCCCTATGCTATGGTGATAGGAACTATTTTGAATGCTAGTTAGTTGTTCGACAAAATAATCACCCAACAGTTCTTGGCAACTCTACTGGGGAAAAGCACGTAGTTTGAAGTCTTAAACTTCAAACTAAAGTAGATCCTTCTCTTTTCCATTTTTTTGTTCTACAATTTGGCAACTCCATGTTATACCAAAGGCCAAAAATCCCAAGGTTTTGTTGACCCTACTTTTGAGTTGGTGTAACAGAGTAATTTCGAGTTATTTCCTCCACAACCTCACCTTAGACAAACTAGGAGCCTTCCTCCTATCCCTACCAAGCCACCAACACAAAGTAAAGCTTCTTTTTCTACTATTGGCTGAGCTTTACCTATCCAAGCTCCACCTGGATTAGTGATCCCACTTTTGCATAATCAAATCATGGATCAAGGCCCCTGGGGTAATTCTTTCAGTCCACTGAATTTGACTCCACCTCTGCATGAGCTTCCATGTAGTTTAAGGAAGAAATTACCCAAATTTTTTGGTGATGGAAAGGTTCATCTTGATGAACACATTATAGATTTTAGCATAGCCTATGGTGTCATAGGTGTGGAATTTGAAGACATAGCAGTTAGGCTATTCATAGAGACACTACAAGGCGCTACTACAGACTACTTCTACCACCTGTAGACTAGATCAGTGACTAACTGGGACACCTTGAAAGACAAATTTGAAGCTAGGTTCAAGCCTACTGAAGATGCACATGCCTTACTAGCCTAGCTAACTCAGATGAAGAAAGAGCCTCATGAGCCTATGAGGGATTTTATTGCCAAGTTTGACAAGCTGAGGCATAGAATTCCCATGGTCACCCAGCTAATGCCTCAAAACCTCAAAGGCTTCTTCATTAATTCACAATTGCTTGAAGTAGGTTTCTTATTAAGATGGGCCAGACACCTAGACCTTACTGCTGCTCAGAACTTGGCTACTGAGGTAGAAAATGACCTTATCTTGGTAGGAAAGATAAAGAGAGACCCTAATAAAGGTAAATTCCCTTCATCTTCTGAGTATTCACCTATAGTCACCACTAACCCCATGGTATAAAAGCTAGCAAATGAAATGATAGCTCTCAGAAAGCAAATGGCACAAGGAATGTCATCTATTCTTGCATATAGAGATATGCCCAGGAGGACATTTTAGAATTAAGTGTACCAAGGAAATGCTACCAAGAATCAGGGACAACAAAATCACCTTCCCCCTCCACAAAGGAACCTTGCCTTTGAAGCACCTCCAAATAACTCGACAGTCAGATATCTAGAAGCTGAAGCAGATTTCTCATTCCAACCTGAGTTAAATCCTAAAAATGATGCTAATCTCTTCACTAAGGAAGAAGAAGAATTAGCTGGTGACTCCCATATTGGTTTCCTAAACTATCAGGATGAACCTAAGAGTGAAGGCAATGCAACTAAAGGGTCATATGTTGTTTTCACCCAGTCTAAGAATCAATCAGCTCAACAAGCTGACAAGGAAAAAGCAAGAGAGTGACCTCAACTAATAGTTTTAATTGCTAAGCGGGGATCCACTCTTCTTTTCCAGCCAAAGGATCTAATGATTTCAAAAAAGGTAAGTATCCCAAATGCCCCTATGCCTTCCACTTTAATTTTGTAGTCCAGTCCTCCCCCTTTAAAAAATCAAAAGGATGAACTCCCATCCTTTGTTCCTAGCTCATTCCAAACATTTGATATCATTGACCATATCAAGAGAACCAAAATTAAAATGTCTAAATTTGAGTTTATGTAATCCCATCCTAAGCAATTAGATAGATTGGTTCAATGTGTTAAAATCTAGAGCATACCTATTGAGTGAGCAATTCCTAAAGTGACACATGATGCTGCTAGGAACAATCTTGTAACCACTCACCCTATTACTCCTGGTAAGAATGAACCTTTTTATGTCTCATTACTGATAAATGGACATCAGTTGAATAATTACATCATTGATTCTGGAGCTTCAGATAATGTCATGCCTGCTAGAGTGGCCGTATCCTTTGACCTCATATTGACCAAATTTTTCAGTAGATGCTTCTCCATGGAGAACAAGCAAGTACCTTTGCTGGGACAAATCAAAGATGCCCAATTTGTATTTGCTACCTTTCTAGACAAAAGAATCAAGATGATTGTCTTGGTAGCAGATGTCCCAGCATCATATGGCATCCTTCTCGAGCAAAATTTTTGTAGAGACGTTGGTGGTGAATTAAGCATGGATTTATTAGAGGTGAGGATTCCAGTCAAAGGTGTTATGAAGAGGCTACTCCCTGGGAAGGAAGTGAAATATGTTGTTACCCAGACCTTAACACCTAAAACTCAAATTATATTTGAGTCTTCAAGCATGGATAACTACTTTCTATACATAGATGGAGTTCATGAGGCATCTGATGAAGCTCCTATAAATGACAGCCCAAAAATGCAGACAATTGGAATAGAAAAGGAATTGGCTAAGCACAAGGAAAGTGTGGAAGTTTCTCCACTCCCAGATGAGGAATAATCTGAAAGGAAATCATGATCAAATGAGGTATGGATTCTTGAATTTGATGGCAGCTACTCTTCCACTTGTTCAAGAGCTGGGGTGGTGTTAATATCTCCTCAAGGAGATATTTTTCCCTCATATTATAAATTGAAATTTAGCAACATGAATAACACAACTGAATATGAGTCTCTGCTGCTTGGATTGAGAGCCACTCGAGATAAAGGCATTAAGCTCCTTCATGCTAAAGGAGATGCCAAACTAGTGGTTTGTTAGGTAAGAAACCTATATCAAACTAGGAATGAAAGATTGCATCATTACCATAATCTAGTCTGGGACCAGCTTGAAGACTTTGATGCTTTTAACATCTCTGTAGTCCCCAGATAATTTAATGACCGGGTGGATGCATTGGCTATTTTGACTACTCTCTTGGTCCCCCACTCATATTTCAAAGGAGACAAGTACACGATAAGCTAGTCTTTTAGCCAAGTGTACCTGACAACACCAGTCATTGGAAGGTCTTTAACAATGACAGCCAAATCATTGCCTTCTTGGAGCAAAAATATAGCTTTAAATGACTGCATTTTGAAGGCATCAAACCTCAAAAATATGAAATAGCTTTTGAATCAAATGTAGACACATGTGAGGAGTTCTTGCAACTAAAAGGGAATAAGATCCCTAAAGGCTTGGTTTCCCTTGAAAAGCTATTTGATAAGCATGATAGATTCATCATACAACAACCAATGGATTCAAGCTCATCTTAGGAGTTTGATCAAGTAAATCTGGGAACCAAGGAAGACCCCAAGATGGTGAACATTGGGAAATGTTGTACTCTTGCAGAGCATTCCAAGTTCACCTCTTTACTCAAAAAATACATGGATGTCCTAGCGTATTCATACGCTAACCTGAAATCACTCCAACTTGATGAAATATGACACAACATCCCTCTCAAGGCCGATTTAACACCTTATAGGAAAAAGACCAGGCATTATAATCAAAAAATATTAGGTACTATTTTATCTAAAATACAAAAAATGCTAAATGCCAGGATAATCTTCGCAATCCATCATTCCACATGGATTGCCAATATAGTGCCTGTAAGAAAGAAAAATGGTGAAATTCACCTTTGTGTGGATTTTAGGAATTTGAATCAGGCATCCTTAAAGGATAATTATCTTTTGCCAATCATGGATCAAGTACTATAGATAGTGACAGGGGTAGAGATGTTATCAATGTTAGATGGCTTCTCAAGATATAATCTAGTTGAAGTTGGTGAAGCAGACCAGCATAAGGCTACTTTCACCACCCCTTGGGGCACATTTGCATATAAAAGGATGCCTTTGGTTTGATAAATGCTAGCACCACCTTCCAAAGAGCAATGGACCTTACCTTCAAGGATGAGATGGGTAAGTTCATCATAGTTTATCTTGATGACTTGATTGTCTTCAGTAAGCATCACCTGAATCATGTGAACCATTTGCAGCAAGTGCTGGAACACTGCCGCCAGAATGGCATCTCCTTAAATCCCAAGAAGTCAATTTTTAGAGTAATAGAGGGGAAACTTCTTGGACACATTGTGTCCAAAGGAGGCATAAAGATTGACTTAGACAAAATCAAGACTATCCAAGAACTTTCCTTTCCCATGAGCAAGACTATTGTTCACTCTTTCTTCAGAAAGGTGAATTTCTTATAGAGATTCATCCCCAAATTTGCTGAGAAGACTAGGCACATTGTAAACATGATGAAAGGAAAGGCCAATTTTATCTGGACTGAATAAGGCAAGTCAACTTTTGAAGATATCAAGACTGCCATTGCCCATGCCCCAATTCTGGCTTGTCCAGACTATAGCAAAGAATTCACCATTTATAGCTATGCTTTAGAACATATGCTTTTAGCAATTTTGGTTCAACAGAATAAAGAAGACATGGAATCTCCCATTTCCTTCATGAGCTATCCTCTCAAAGTTCATGAGCTAAAGTACTCAAATATAGAGAAGCATGATTTCATAGTGGTGAAGGCCGTGAAGCATTTTCATTTCTACATCCTCAATTCTCGAGTCACTGCCTTGGTCCCTGACACCACAATGAAATCTATACTGACTCAGTAGGAGTTTGGGATGAAAAGAGGCAATTGGGTTGCAAAGATCTAGGAGTTTGATCTAATCATCAAGCCAACAAAGCTGGTACAGGGAAAAGGGCTATGCTAACTAATTGCTGATAACAAGCCAAGACGAACAGAGCATGAAGACCCAGAAGTGGATGAGGATGACATACCAACAGTCCTCTTTGTCTCCACCATGAATGAGTGGTACTCAGGTATTTCTCATTTCCTCACTTATGGTGAATGTCCTACAAAACTATCTTATAAAGAAAGGAGAACCATCAAACTAAAAGCTACTAATTTTGTCCTCTGGGACAACGGCATGTACAAGAGAAGCCTTGATGGAATGTTCCTTCGCTATGTGGACAAGGAGCAGCAAAGCCACTTTCTGAAGTCCTTCCAAAATTTGGCCTATGGAGGAAATTTTTCTACCCTTGTGACTGCCCATAAGATCTTACGAGCCATGTACTACTGGCTGACTCTCTTCCAAGATGCATACAAGTGGGTTAGGCGATGTGAACTGTGCCAACAGTTCATTGGAAGGCCCAAGCTAGCTGCTCTACCTCTCAAACTAGTGGTCATTAAGGAGCCTTTCCAGCAATGGGGAATTGAATTTATTGGTGCTATAAACCCACCATCAAGTGCTAGACATGATTACCTCCTTACAACAACAAACTACTTCACTAAATGGGTGGAAGTAGTTCCAACTAAACATGCTACTTCTGAAGTAGTATGCAATTTCCTCAAAGAGAATATCATGTCTAGGTTTGGGGTCCTAGTCAAAATTGTCACTGAAAATGTGGCCTATTTCACTTCTTAGGAGATTACTCAATTTTTCTTCTACTATGGAATTACACTCTCCCACTCCTCTGATAACTTTCCACAATGGAATGTACAGGCTGAGTTAAGCAATAAAAATTTGGTGACTATCATCAAGAAGCTAGTGGGTGACAACCAAAGAACTTGGCATAAGGCATTAGTTGATGATTTATGGGTAGATAGAATTACACCAAAAGGAGCAATTGGTATGTCTCCCTTCCAACTTTTGTATGGTGTCAATGCTGAGATACCAATCACCTTGGAATTGCCAGCATTGAAATTGGCCAAGGCAATTGAAGATTAAATGTATGAGAGCTTCCTTGAGAAGAGGATCATGTACCTTGTTGAGCTGAATGAGCAGAGAACTGTAGTGCTGGATAAGATTGCTGCCCTTCAAAGTTTGGTGAAGAAGCTCTTTGACCAAAAAGCAAAGAATCATGATTTCTAGATTGGAGATCAAGTCCTGTTGTGGGACAAGAGAAGAGAATCAAAGGGGATGCACAAAAAGTTTGATTCCCTATCAAAAGGCCCTTTTACTATTCATCAGCTCAATGGTAAAAACAATTTCTTGTTGAAATATCAAGATGGTACTCTCTTCTCTCTACCTCACAATGGGCAGCATCTAAAGCACTTCAACTCTTGAAGTATCAGATGAGTCCCTGTACATATGTATATTTGTATAGTCTTTTGCTTTGTTTTGTTTGTTTTGTTTTCATTTTTGAGCCTTTCTTCTTGGGTAGTGTGACTCCATAGCCCAATGGCACACTTCAAGGCACTGGAGATTTTGGTTTTTACTCCCCTCAGTTGTGCTTCAAGTTTCCAACTAAAGGTAGTTCCCCAATTGGAGCTAGCTATTGTCCCCAAAAAATGCCACTCATTTTTGGGATAACCTACAGATCAAAAATTTCTCTCTCCCCTTCTCAAATCTATTTTGAGCTTTAAAATTCCTTATTTTAAAGCTTTTTCCATAAAGGGGATTCACAGGATCAATAGGTTAAAAAAGCTTCTACAGGCAAGTTCAGTCAAAAGAATAAGCTTTTAACATCTAGTCATTTCTAGGATTGGTTCAACACCTCAGTTCAATCAAAGGATTTCAATTGATGAATGATGAAGGACTTAGGCTTGAACCATTGAACTTGAACTCTTTTGGTTCAAAGGTTTAATGGGTTCAAAAACCAAGTTGGTTTAATGCGCTTGGTGCAAAAGAACAAAGGGCTAGCCAAATAACGAAGAATGAACCGTTGAACCATTGAACCGTTGAACCAAAGTTGGTTCAATCAGTTGGTTCAATCAAAAGGGTCTATTGGCAAGCATCAAAATAAAAGGATGAACCGATTGAACCTTGAACCGAAAGAGTTTAATGTTCAATGGTTCATGGTTTCAAAGGTTTAAAGGCAGTCTCTGTCAAAGAGAGAAGTAGCAAATAGGTGGTTCAATAGATGGTTCAACCAAGAAGCATGAAAGTGATTGAACTAGGAAGCGATGGAACAAAAAAGATAGAATGAACTAATGAACCTATGAATTAATGTACTTTCAGTAGGTTTAAAGGTTTAAGGTTCAACATGGTTCAAGTAGCTAACGACTATTGACAGCCCCGCAAATCTCAAATTTAAAGTAAGGGAATATCTGTTGAAATTCAAATAAAGTGTAGAACTCAAAGGAAGAACCAAACGACTGGCTGGAAAGATAGCTTGATAGCTCAAATCACAGTAAGAAGGGACAAAGCTGGAAAAGACAAAAGCAGGAAGAGACAAAATTGGAAAAGACAAAAGTAGAAGAGGGAAAAGCTTGAAATGTCTGTGTAGGAGTGATTTCTAGTGGGTGAAATAGTGGATCGAGTAGACTTCTGAGTGCACCAAACCAAAGACATGGCCTATTTTCTTCCATGAAGTAAAGACAAATGGATAGCTGCATAGATGTCAGAGGGAATAGACTAGATGATCCAAATTCAGGAGAATACATATGGGATGAAATAGTTAAGACAATTGCCCTATTTTCAATGCAATCCTTTGATAAACCTAAAAATGCCTTCAAGGTATTGAATGCACAGCATGGGCCGTTCTATGAAAAACAAGCACTCAAGTCTTTCTTGGGGCTCTATATATTGTAATCTCTCATTTGATGAGAGAGAGACTTCTCATTTTTACAAGAATGAAACTCTGCCCATTTTGAAAGAAGAAGACTGAGACTTTGAGCTCATATTGTAATTTCATTTTTTTGGTTATTTGAATGAGAAAGTAGGTTTTTATAGACTTTGTGTTGTTCTGACTTGTGTCATCTGAAGGTGTCCTTATTCATTTGATTTGGTGTGCAGAATTAGTGAAGGTAACAAAGAAGTGTCCTAAAACCAACTGTGGAAAGACTTTGTGCTTTCACCATTGATTTCAGTCTATGTTTTTCTTTATTTTTTGTGTTGAGGATTCTAGGGTGACTCTATGTCCCCATTATCCTCTGTGATATACTCTTTAGGTAGTTGAGGTGGAGACTTTGAGCTCTATTTCATCCTGTTGTTCCTATGTTCTTTTGATCATTGGTTATTTCACTACCTGAAAGAAACTCCTACTGTTTCCTGTAAGGGCACTTTTGAAAGAAGAGAAGTGCCTTCAGTGTTTATAGCCAGAATTTTCTTCTTTATTTATGTGCATCATCTCTGAAAGAAGAGAGATGGATGGTTATTCTGCCCCCCATGTGTTATTTTTTGCTTATTTATTTTGTATATAGTTACGCATATTTAACAGGGAACCTCCCCTTGATGAGAGGAGAGATTTCTCCCCTTGTGATGTAGTAAACCTGCACATCTGGATGACCAATCTCCCTATGCTATGGTGATAGGAACTATTTTGAATGCCAGTTAGCTTGTTGACAAAATAATCACCCAACACTATGGACATACTCTCAATGACATATAGAGAAAATGAGAATTCAAATATGGGGTTGGGATTGGAATTATTAACTAGTCTTCAATCACCCCTATATAAATAGATATAAGTTTTGATTCTCAAATATAGCATGGGGATTCTTAGATGCCCAAATCCTAATATATATATATATATATATATATATATATATATATATATATATATATATATATATATATATATATATATATATATATATATATATATAAGTAATACAATTTCATTCCACCCTTTTCTCACTTTATTGCCTATTTATTCTAGCGTGGGGCTCTAAATACATGCTCTCTCCATAGTTTGGGCATGGATTGCCATATAGATCTTTGAATCCCACCAAAAAATAATATGATATCATTGAGTTATTTATTTGAGTGAAAGAGGATGAGTGAAATAAGATTTTATTTGGGCCTTATTTGAGTGAGTAAAAATTAGAATTAGAATATAAACCAATGAGACATAAGAGAGAAGCCACTACACCCACCATCAAGGTATGAGGGGAGACAGATCAAAGATGAGGAGGGATAACGAGGGAGTGAGTAGGGATGATGAAATATGGTGAGTGTCAGTGAGGGAGTGATTAAGGATGATGAGGGAGTGATTATAGATGATGAGGCATGGTGAGGGGCAATGAGGGAGTGATTAGGGATAATGAGGGATGAGGAGGGAATGATTATAAATTATGAGGGATGAGGAGGGAGTGATTATGATTAATGAGGGATGGTCAGGGTTAATTAAGGAGTGATTGGGGATAATGAATGAGTGATTAGAGATGATGAGAGATGGTGAGGTTTAATGAGAGAGTGATTGTGGATGAGGAGGGATGAGGAAAAAGTGATTAGGGATGAGGGAGGGATGATGAAAAAGTGAAATTAATACAATGTGGTTATTTGATGTGTGCAGGTCATCAATATGACCTATGTTTCTTCAATCACACTTTTTGACCATTTTATGAATCCTTCATGCCAAAATTAACCCCCTCTTTTTTCCCTTAAAACCTTGTTCTTCATGACATTTTTTCCTAAGACTAGGTATTAACCCTTTAAAAATCAAGGGAAAAGTTGATTTTGTGCAGGTGCAAGTGTTGTCTCATCAAGCATTGGTCTTTTCCAGCACTCAGAGCAAATCAAGTTCTCAGAACAACATTACTTGTAAGCTTTAAAAGTAATAAGTAGGAGCACTTGACAAACCTAATAAGGGTTAGACTTGTTCAATTCAAGTTTATGGGATTACTTGACTTATGATCTTTCATGGGTTGGAGTCAGTCACAAACCCAAAAGGGTAAGGAAGAAGCAATCAGATTTTGAGACATCTTTACTTCAAATATTTTTGAGTAAGTCCTTTAGAAGAGCCCGAATTGGTCTTAGACACTTCTTAAGGCAAGGGTTTTTCTTTGGAGGGCACCTAGGCATTCTGTAGGGTCATTTTCAATTTCCCTAAAGGGTATGTGTCCTTGCAGGAGGCACTTCAAATATGAAGTAGACCTTTACAAAACTTCTAAAGGGTATGTTTGAATGTAGAATGGACCTTACAAAGGGATTTTCATTAGTGTGAGGACCAATAAAAAAGTTTTAAATGGCACTTTTAGCTCAAAATGCCCTTATGGAGGGCAGTCAGTTGAAGCAAAGGGGAAAAGACAAGAAGCTTAAAGGGAACTTGCCCTTTGGGAAAAGTGACAAGTAGAAGGAGTTTTCCTTTGGATATTTTATCTGAAGGAAAATCGAAGAAGGCAAGCCAAGGTCAAATTCCTTCATAATTTTCATTTGAAGAAATTTGATGGTCATAAAAAGTCTGAAGGGTAAGTGTCTTTACAGAGGACACTTGGTCAAGAAAGAGGAATCTTTTCACTTTTTTGAAGGGTAATTTTTAGAGTTTCTGAAAGGCACCTACCCTTGTGGAGGGTAATTTTATATGGGAGAAGCCTTTATGGAGGGCACTTTAAGTAAGATAGTATGAAGACAAAAGGCTTGAAGGGCACATGCCCTTCAGGAAAAGAAGTAATCAAAGGAAAGAGTCCTTCAGACAAAATGTCTGAAGGAAAGCATAGCACAAAGGCCTACCAAAAGAAAGGTGCAAATGCAAGCCCCAAAAGAGAATTTATTCAGTCAAAATGTCTGAAGGAATTCCTTTGGAAATTTTTTTGAAGAAATTTGCATTACTAAAAGCCTGAAGGACCAAGAAATAACAAGTGTCTGAGAGCCCGAATGGTTAAAGACAAAAGGGAAAAAGCCAAGGCAAAGGGAAATAACAAAGTAAAAGAACACAAGGTGGGTAACCCAGAACATGGCCACACAACACAATAAAGTAAAATCTCAAAACATTCTAAGTAGCATGACAAGTCAAAGCATAGATGTAAGGATAAACTAGACCAAGGCAAGTGGCACAGGTATTGTCAACAAGAAGAGTAAATGCACTTAGGTGAAATAGTCTCTACCCAAAACCAATAAAAGGATTAGTTTTCAAACTATAAAAGAGAGCAACCCATGTTTTCATGCTACACTATTAATGCACATATAGTTACACCTAGAATTGAAGAGAGCATGGTCCAGTCAACATAACTTAGGGATGGCTTTTTCAGTTGATAGGAGTATCCCATACTTTATAGGCCTAAGAAAGCAAGGGCAGTGACTTAGACATCTACAACATGGCTCTCCCATACATAATTGGAAGAATACAATAGTAGCATGGGCTTTTGGTCTCTTATCTCAAAAGTGCTTGACTCCAACATGGGTCTCCTTTCCTTGTTTTATCAGCATCTTGATCTATATAATTATAACTTCTCATTTGAGAAAAGATTTCTCAGCATTGTATGGCAAAGCCCTGAAGGAATTTAGATGGAATCAAAAGAAGAATTTTTACCTGCATTTGAGCTTACACTTTTGCATATGTCTATGGTTTTATCTTATGTTAAGTCCTTTCCTCTTCATGCTTTCATAATTTTATGCCAACATATCTAGTGTATTGTGAGTTCTTCTCTTACAGGTCAACAAGAAGTGTCTAGCTTAGAGTATAGGTGCATGTGAATAGGTTTTCCATAGTGTGTCTTAGAACACATCTAGTAGTTATTCCTCCTTATATTTCCATAGGATCCCCTATTGAAACACTGATGTAGGAAAGGTTCTCATTTGAATAAAGTGTATTCTTGTTTCTCTTTGGTGTAAAGTGCATGTCAAAGCTGAGTAGACCAACTATTTTTGTGCATCACTGCATTAGTTTAGGTTCTAATTTTAGTATTTCTCTCTATTTTCATCCCCCCCATTACTATCAATAGGGAATCTAGGGCCTCACAGTGCATCAAGGGGAGCTATCCCCTAATCTAGAGATTTATCCCTCAAGTTTTCAACCAACAACAAGAGGAATGTCTCCATTGTGCCACATGGAGGAAGAGAGCTAAACCTACTTTTAGAGGGTGCAATCCACTACATCAACAACACCACCTTGGCTTGAGTTTAAAATGAGTGGTTTGTAAACTTCAATTTTGAAAAACCTAAGACTCTCAAAATGCCAACAAATAATTTGGAGGGCATAAAAACCTCCAAAATGACTATATGATTACACAAAATAGACATCAATTGTAAAATTTATGCCTTCAAATCCCTAGGTTAAATATTGAATCCCTAAAAATGCCTAAGTACTGACCAGATTGGATTTTGAAAAACTATCTTCCACATCATAAGGTTTGCAACTATGAGACCAACTCTATCAGATGTAGAAATATCCTAATTTATTATATTTACTAAAATAAATTTAAATTACAAGAAATATAATTGTAACAATATAATGTCAACTTATAAATTATATTGAATATAAATGTAACAATATAAACAATATAAATGTCAACTTATAAAATATAAGGAATATAAATGTAAAAATATAAATGTTACATTTATATTCCTTATACTTAACATTTATTTTAGTAAACCATACCCCCCCTCCAACTTCTAATTCATCCAAATTTTTATTCTACCACATTCAATGCTTTCATTGAACTATAACGTGCATCCGCTATAACACGTACACAATATACCACCCATGCATTTTAGTTGTTTAATATTTCAAACTCTTGTGCCTTTACCTTTTACCACTTCTAATATATATTTATTGTTTTTTCCTACAATGTTAAAGTAACACATATGTGCTATAATGCATACACATTATGGTTTGTTTGGATTCAAAAAACCAAGCCTTTTATCTCAGAAAATGGCTTGGATTCTTGAGACAAAGGCTTGGACCTGTCAACACACAACCAAATCTGAGATCTTTGATATAAAATAATAAAATTCAATTTCCATCACCAAATACACTATGAATTTCAATGAGACAATTCATAAAATTATTACCATGATGACATGCATGCTCTCCTCTTTCCAAATATATGATTTTTATAAATTTTAGACTATTTTAAGGTTTATATCTATGTTGATTTCTAACTATAGTTTTTTTAGGCCACTACATTCCACAAATATACATGCATATACATGTTTATGTATTTAATTTTATATTGATCCAAATGTAAAACAAATTATATGGTTACAAATTTGGCCCAATTCTACATGCATTCAAAAAACAAAAATAAAAACTAGTTTTTATTTTATTTGAAGTAGTTAAGGGGGCCATACAGTTGGTTATCCAATTTTTATTAGTTTTCAAGATCTATTTACTTATAAAATCAATAAAAAAAACATTCATTGAAAAATTATAAAAAATATAGGTTACAAAGTAGATGATATTATCTAAAGTTTAACTAAATGGCTTATAACAATATTAAATGATGCTCAAAAAATAAGGGGTCGTATGACCAACTATCTACTTTGTTTTCATAAAAAACTAGAGTTCTTATTCAAATTTTAGATTTTGACCTAGTTGTGTTTAACCATTTTAAAAAAATAGTGTTTTGTAAACTAGACTCAAAATGATATAATTCATGTTCTTACGCCATCTAAAATTTATAGTGTAGCCATCTCAAATTATCTACAAAAGTTCAAATTTATCAAATTTTATGAAAAATGTGTCCATGGGTAGGCCCCTTTTTATCCCCCAACTTTGTGCACTTACCCTTTTATCATTATTTATAACCTATTTTTTTGTGTGCTCAACTATGAAAGCATGATTGTATGTTACCTATAACTATATGTGCATTTTAGGAATGTTGCTTGTGTTGTAGATCCAATTTTAAATTTTTGGATATGACTACATATAGGTTTTAAATTGAGATAATTAGGGTAGTAGAAGGGGTGAATGGTTTCATAAATCAATCTCTTCATCTTTATGAGGAAAATCTAGTAATCCCTTTGGATTTACCCCATCATGTCTTTCCCTATCAATCCTCAACTTCCAATGGGGGTCCTTTTTTCTAATTGCTTAGGGAATTCATAGGTCTTTTCATAGCTGACTATAGAATTATATGTTTTAGCACTAACAGGGATCTAAAACTGCACATAATGTGTTATTCATCTAATGATATAACCTTTAGATCATGCACGTATTTCATAAAATCAACATAATAATCCCTTAAGGCCTCAAACAGGCTAATTGCAAATAACAATTCCACCTTCATTCATGAAATTATCACTCTTGATGAGTTATCATGTGTTATTTTCTTTTTTGGATCCAAAAAGTGCCTTAACTTTTGAGTACTTAGTTTTTGTTGGAGGGTGGTTTTTAGAATCTATTCTAGCATTTTCTCATCCACCACTAGCTCTGCAACATTATTCATAGATTCCACTTCAATCAATTCTCTTGATCTCTTTTCTCCCATGTTATTAATAACATGGGATTTTAACATAGACTTCACCATGACCAAGATAATCTCATCCTCAACCCTAAATATTTTCTTTAGAAATTGATATGAAACAAATCCTTTAAATGGGGTATCTCATTGTTTAGCTATCTAAATCCCATACAACCAAAATGAAATCAATTGCAAACCAATGGAAGTAATAACAATATAAATAGATTAAAGAATGAATTAAAGTGGTTATACCAATTCATAGCTTTAAGTAGAAAAATGTGCCTATATAAATCATTATGAACACTCATTGGGGATCGTAGTTCTATTATATCACCTCCAATATTATTCTACCCTTCACAACACTCAAATTAGCTCTTCCTTACAACCGACAGTCTCTCTCATGATGAGATTTATTATGAACAAAAAAGAAAATTTATTTAAGAAATATATCAGCTTTGAATGATGTTATAATCAATAACTTTCCCTTTTAAGTCATGTATCATTAATTGAGATGCTGTGAAGGATTGCCTTTAACTAAAATGGTCTTTAAGATCTCTTAATCCTCATAAAGAGAGCTATCTAAAAATGAAGCTAAATGGATCTTGAATCAACCCCTCAGTAACCAAGAGATTTTCTAGGATAACATCCTCCTTGTAACAATGTTGAATGGTGATTACCTCAAATTTTGGGATTAAATATCAGGTCTCTATAATGATTCCTTCTACCTTATAGCTTGGGGCAAATCCTTTATTCATGGCATTGTTTATTTACAATTTGAGATTCCTCTTATATAAAGAGGTGAACACATCTTAAAGAAAGTGTCATATTTAATCCTTAAACCTATCCAATTAATTCTTTGTCATTATTTTTGTCTTTCATAATAAAAAATGATGATACGCTAATAATATTCCCTCTGAATTCCATTTGTTTATACATTCTACATATTTCAAAAGTTTTTTCCCTATCTAAACATTTTTCCTAGCAAACATGTTTTTATTTGTCTACTTATTATGTTTTTATGTGTCTTTTTATATATGATTATCATATTTAACTTAGAATGTTATTTTGTTAATTATTTTTATTTACAATAAAAAAATTAAACTAGGTGACTTTATTCAATTTTACAACCATCATTATAATTGAAAAAATATGTGATCACACCAATATATAATATTAGGCATGTTAGAAGGAAATGTGCTTCATTTATTTATTTATTTTGAGTCATTGAACTTACATTTATTTCCATAGAATCTTACCATATTATAAGCATATCATGGATTTTCATACTTAAGTTTCATGATTTTATTATTATTATTAGATATGTGACAACAAATTTAAATTTTAGATCCTTTTACGGCATAGGTTATAGCCCACTCCTCGATAGGGGGATGTAGGTGAAATGCCTCCCCTCACACTATTGTCGCATGGGGGTCCCCAAATTAAGAATTCAAACCCCTATTTATAGGAATATAAATTCCATCAGATTCTTTTTTTAGAAGGAAATTCCTAATGGCATTTTCCCACTCTATTTTTAGGAGGAGGAATCCTAATGATGCTTTGCCAATTATGCGTATTTAAATTTGTGGAGTTTTCATGTAATATAAATAGTGATTTCACATGTAATTTTTTCATCTTGGAATTAATAAAACTTGATTTCTTGTAATGTTGATGTTTCCTTAGCTTTGCTAAGGTTTTACCATGTAAATCATGTGTTTTGTCTCATGCATATTGGGTATTTTGTCTATTAAGAGTGAGTGTGATCATTGTGTTTACTAATTTTTTTGGACAATGGATTATTCATTACATTGGCATTATATGTTGATGATATGATTGTATCAAGCAAAAACATGGCATAAATCAATAGTTTTTAAGGCTCATCTAGATAAGACATTTGATATAAAGGATCTAGGAGCTTCAAAACAAATCGTAGGCATGGAGATACATAAAGAAAAGAATAATGGTAAGATTTAGTTATCACAACAAAGGTATTTGGAAAAGATACTAACCAAATTTAGTATGAAGAATGTGAAACCAATTGGTATGCTTTTTACTTCCCATTTCATGTTGTCTTCAAGTTTATGTCCTAGTAGTGATGAAGAAAATTAGTATATGTCTTATGTACCATATGCTAGTGTAATAGGAATTTTAATGTATGATATGGTATGTATAATGTCAAACATTTCACATGCAGTTAGAGTTCTTAGTAGATATATGGAAAATCTAGGTAAAGGACATTGGATAGCAATGAAGTGGGTATTTCACTACTTGCAAGGCACAAGTGACTATTGCATCACTTACAATAGATTTGGTGATTATATTTTTGCATACGATGTTTCTAATTTTATAGGAGATATGGACAAAATAAGATCAATGTCTATTAAATTTTTACATTTACAGGTGGACCTATAAGTTAGATGTCAAAGTTTCAAAAGATTGTTGTTGCATCAACTACTAAAACAAAATATGTGGTTGCCTATCATGCTTGGGTAAGTACATAGAGTTGGGGGATAATTCTATGGACATTTTAGCATAATGCATACATTTTATGATTTATAGGCTTGATAAGCATGAAACGTATATTACGTATGCATTTTTACCTATGAAAATTTAAATTGACAAAAATGAGGGAGTTTAAAATATTTAACCACTAAAGCATGTGCATGTTATAAAGTGTACACATAATAGTGTGCACACATTATGGCTCAATGAAAGCATTGGAGGGGGTAGAATGAAAAAAAGACATGAATTAGAAGGTGGTGGGGGGTGAGTTTACTAAAATAAATATGCGTTATGGCTCAATGAAAGTATAAGTTGACATTTATATTCCTTATACTTTAAATTTATTTTAATAATTATAAGAAATTAGGGTCACTTTGCATCTGATAGAGTTGGTATCATAGTTGCATGCCTTATGATGTTGGATTTTAGGGAATAATGTTTACAATTAATGTCCATTTTTGGTTATAAATAACTACCAAGAGCATCCAACTCAAAGAATGCCTAATTCATATTGGAATAATAGACCCTATCTAGGATTGATATCTTTAACATAATCCAATACTTTATAAAACCAATCTCTAATCTAAGACATCAAATTAACAAATTGATCCCTTGTATTATGAGCTTATCACACTAAGACTCCATCCAACTAATCAAAAAAGAGGCTAATTTAACATGGGGTTTCCATTCAACAACAGGTTATCATTGATAATATGGAAAGAAACATCATTTATAAATTACATCTTCAACATCCTAAACCTATAAAATAAAAAATAAAAACAATTACAATTTTGAATTACCAAAAACTTAAATTGTTCTATGGTGGCTGAATTTTCATACCTTAGCAAGGATTGTTTTACATAGCTAAACCCAAAACTTCAAGGAGAGAAAACAACCAAAAAAAGATACAAGTCACTAACCTTAGCCTTGTGTATGGCCTTGAAAAATACTTATATATTGAAATAAAATGACCTCTAAACTCCTAAAAATAAAATTCCATAACTCCATATGCTACTGATTACAATGCCTAGTAACCAATGAGTATCTTATTTTTCATACAAAATTCCCAAAAAATATTTACAAAAGGTATAAGAGTGAGGAATGAAACTCAAATACCAATTATTTTTCCTGATTCCCCTACCCCTAACCCTTGATTTGAAACCTTGAACCCTATTATCCTAAATGTTGCATAAAACCCTAAACAAACTCATTGGGTTGCTAAAGTGAGTGACTTGATATCTCAATAATAAAACTTACAACTATTTATATATCCTACTAAGTTTCATTTGCCTTCATATTACTCATTTTCACTATGATCTAGGCCTCTATAATAATCCACCACTTCTTATTTCCTTTAGCTCAAACTTCACTACATACAACCCCTCAGCTTGGTCCCTTCCTCAATCCATGTGAATTTTCATGTACCTGAATATTTTTATTTTAATATATTATTACTTCTAAAATCAATGTTGCACATCTAAATTTTGAAATGAAGGAATAAAATTATAATATTAGAAATAAGGGATTTTTTTATGGATATGACATTTATTTTTATCCAATTAATTAATGCTAAATCTTTGAATTTACCCAAAAAAATCATGTAATTGACCATTAATAAATAAAAATGCACAAAAATAAAACTTTCCATTTTCTTAAAATGATTCAAAATTTAGAAATTTATGAATTTTTTTGCATTGCACAATTTTTAATGCAAATTAATAAGTAGAGGCAATTCCAATAGATACCTGATACAATAAGAATTAATAAGCCACAATATTTTTTAATATAAAATAGAGTATGATGACATTAATAAATACTCTGTAAAGATGAAATATTTGTGTAAAATTTATTTTCAGTTATAACCATCCTCCCTTACATCAAACAAAAGTATTTGACAACAATGGTATAATTAATTTTATTTTTTTTCATTGTAAAATATTTTATAGTGTATTAAACAAAGCATACAACACCAATAATTTATGTGTCACATTCAAAGAAAAAAGAAAAAGAAAAAAGGGATCAAAACCTAATGGTCAATGTATTATTTCTTAAAAAGATAAAATTTTAAGTGATGGTTAAATGGATGCCAATTTTAAGATTGAAATTAAAAGTGAACACACTCACTAGTATTACAACATCTCAATATAATTATAATAGAACAAATACCCTAAATACATTTATTTGAAAAATGTAGAAAGATATCAATCTCAAGACCCTTATCTTAGATTTTTCATATACCACAATTATTTATAACTTCATTAGGTCTTTTTCACATATTTTCCATTTACTGGTGACATATCATGTCAATATAACTACACCAATGTGTCAAGTTCAAAATAATCTTTTTGAGAAAAAAAAGGAGCACAAATATGCACCATATGGCCAATATATTACAATTTTTTTATTGTATTCTAAAAAAAAAGAAAAATATCTAAGTAATGGTCAAATGGACATTAAATTTAAAGTTGATATTATAAATGAACACACTCACTATAAATTATAATGCACCACCACCACCCCAGATGTCATTGTAAAGCATATCTCAGCATAAAAAAATCTATAATAAATATGAAATATATTTTTATAATGGGCATCACCACATGAACTTCACTTTTAGTATAATAAATTTCTGAATACATTAGTAATTTTAGAGAAAACAATGAACCAACTAAAACTCAAACCTAACTACACTAACATGTCAAACTAACCACACCAAGAATAATATGCCACTACCTCAAGAAATCCCTCTTTTTAAATTGTTCTTCCTCCCAAGAACAATATGCCACTACCTCCCTTTGGTGTTGCCACTTATGTTTGATGTTCACACTTGTCATAGTCTTTTGATAAATTATTGTAAGACTCTTGTTTGTATAGCCATGTTTAGTTGACCTTATTTTGAAAACTCCACAAATTTTTTTTTTTGTCATCATCAACTGTGATTACCAACTTACCACCTTTTTATTGTAACCATCTATATACTTTATCTTCTTATTTTTTGATTAATTAATATATTAAGGAATTATGATAAAAAAATGCTATATATTTTTATACTATGCTATTTGATTATATGTTTTAATATTACTTCAAATTTATTTTTTGAAACATGGTATTTACTATTCAATATATTTTTTAAAACCATGATTTCTTCAATAACATGAAACACCCAAAGTATTTGCCCTGCATATGAGGGTTATAAGAGCATGCGACTTATCATATATATTCATTGGTATTATCATGTCTAAAATTTTAGTCCCAAAAATATAAGTAAAACATAGTAATTATTTTATTGATTAATTTATTATATTTAATTAATTATTATTACCTAAAAACATAAGTCAAGGAAATTATGACATACAAAATCAATTGTTTTATTTATATATTTATCTAACAACATGTATCACAAGAGTTAAGATGGTAGTGATGATGCAAATCTTAAGTACCCATGTAATTTATAATGTTAAATAAATGTAATTGATTCAATTAAACATGTGAAGTAGTATATTAATTCATTTGTGAGTCATTTTATCAGGTCCAATAAGATCGTGCCATATATTATTTGTAAGTGGATAATTCAACACCAATTATTTTCTCGTCACAAACAAAAATAGATATGTGTACACTCCATAGAAAAAGGTCTTTTCTAATTAAATATTTTTTTCATTACCTTAAATGTGTGCAAATAAATTATCACTCTCTTAAGATATCTACCCAAGAGTTACATTTGACACACAAGTCAATCATTAATAAACGTAAGCTACAAGTTATATTTGATAGGTTTACCCCTACCTAGAAACCATATAAGGTCTTAGATGAAATGATTATCTAATATGGTTTCAAGGGAACACACAATCAAAAAAAGGTGTTATACTACTAGAACTAACACAAAGGGTAACAAACATCATTTCATTATATGCATATTAATAGGTTCAAAAATAATTAGATCATAGATTAACCATATATGTTTTATTTAAATCTTAAAATAGTGATATTTGTAAAGGGTCTCGGTATAACTTAAGTATTGATGACAAGATAACCTTAATCTAGCCTAAAATCTAGTACTTGGTGCCCCATTTAACAAGGACAACATGCATATTTGTTCCTTAAAATTAGCGTCAGGCATAGTTCTCCACTTGAATGATTTAATTGTCTCCTCCATAAGACATCATATCCAAAGGGTTTAGAAATCTAATCCAAAACAAGGTTTAAAAATAGTGCAATATTTGTCAGATTCTATAAGCTCTAATGTATGTAACACTAGAACCTTAACTATTCACTTCCATTAAACCAACTCTAAGATTATTAGATGTGATAATTCAAAAATGTACCTTATTAAATTTTGACAAAGTGATCCCCTTCCTCAACTTCACTATAAGTAGATTCTATTAGAAATGTTTATACACTCACATGGGTTTTTTAAATAAACTTTGACATCTCACTTGATTTCTTAGATCAAAATCTAAGCGTCATGTGAAGCGAGGAAAATAATGGTGATCCAACTCTTAGATTACCATGTGAGAATTCATAAATAGAATTTACTAAATTATAAAAATTAATCTTATTTCTCAACTTTATTATAATAAATGTATGTCTTACCAAATTATGTACTAAGTTGTTCCAAATATGAAAAATTACCATAGAGAGTTTGTTTTGCTATATTTGGACATGATTCCTTGGCTTAGCCCAAGATCTGCTTGCTCCTTTTTTTGAACTAACATACTTGAGAGTAAGCAGATCTAGAAACATAGCCTCCATTTCTTCTAAAGTTTCAACACTCTGTGTAGATTAGTTCACTAGTAAAATATTGATGATGATGTTTCATGAATTTCTTCATGTACTCTAGTGGAGGAATTACACAACATTTTAAAAACATTGGTTGAATTCTAAATAATAAAGATGAAGAGGAGAAACTTTAGCCATGGTTCACAACATTGATTACATCATTGGACCTCCCCAACCATTAGTCATCTATTGATAAAGAGCTTGTCATTGCTTGGATTCTAGATAAATGTCTTGGTAACCAAAATGTAGTGATCTTTTTTGAACAAGTCTGTATGTAGAGTTTCCTTAGTTGTAGGCATTGTTTGAGAACAAAACAATTTCTTTCTTATGTGTGGCTAGATATATATATATATATATATATATATATATATATATATATATATATATATAACCATGAGAATTGTTTATTTATTGCAATGATTCTTTAGGGGTTGTGATGCTTGTTTAGGAATGTGGATTTTTGTTTGTTATCATGAGAAGTATTTATTCATTATAGTGTTTTTTTTGTCACACAAATTTTGTATTCACTGCAATGCTTTGTTTAGCTTCTTGCTAACGAAAAAAATCTTCAAATATTTTATGTTTTCACAGCTCGTGATGATTATACATAGGTTTTTAGATAAAATTTATGTGAGTTTTTCTTCATCTTTATGGGATGATTTTGTATGAAAAATAATGATTTTTTAATTTTATTTGATACTTTTATATGGTATATGATGTTTTTTATATGTTATGCAATGCCCTTGTATGCGATATGATGAATCTATATTTTATCTATTGCTTTCATATCTGATTTGGAGGTGATGACTAATTTTTTTCAAAATATTTAACTAATTTATGTAAGTAGGTAAGATTTTCCTTTACATCCAAAATAAATTTCTATGTTATTTCCATTTTCATCATAGGCATGATAGCCATTTTTTTGAGATTCATCACCCTAGTGAGTCTTGATCCAACAAAATTTACACCCATTTTATGAGTTTTTTTTTCATGGGTTCCTTAAAATTTTCTCTTCTTGAACACATCAACTAAAATAAATTCCTCCAACATTGCATCAATGCATGAAATTTGGACAATATGGACAAGTTGTAACTATTTCAAGAAATGGGGAATATAAAAAAGATGAGAAACAAGAATTTTTTGCTTTAAACTAGGAACAATAAGTCACATCAAAAGAGGAATATAGTGCAATTACAAAGAATGAGGAAAGTGTTCAAGACAAGAAAGAATAAAGTTCAATTTATTAAATCTACTCTAAAAATAATAGATATGTTCACATAAAAAAATTAAAAAAAACTTCTAATTCATTTGGCATCTAGTAACCAATCAGGTATGAGAATGGTGTTTTAACATTGGTAACCATGAATGAGGATGACCTCGTAGGGTATGACTCACCATCACTTGTATTCTAAATGCTCTAAAGACCTCTTATTATTTTAACATTTTCTCATGCTTTCATTGGATATTTTTTCATTAGTTCAAATTACTTTTGAGATTCCTTTTTAGCATGTTTGATTTTTAACTTATTTAATTTACACTTTGTTAATTTATTTTTTCTAAAATTTGAATGATATTTTACATTTTCAATCTATTTCATGTGCTTGGTCAAATTCTCCTCTTTTCATAAGTGTCACTCTTGTTCAAGTTACTTAGATTTCATTTGATTTTGTAATTTTATTTATTTTTAACATATTTTTCAATATTGCTTTACTTTAAAGTTTATACCCTTCTTATTATCTTTGAATATATTGTTTCTTTTCAATTTACATCTTTAAAAATTATTTTCTTATGATTTATTTCCCAAAGTTCCACAAGTAATTTTAACTAACTAACAAATAATTATTTTAAAACATAGTCAAGCATTTCAATGGAAAGAGTGGATGAGTGAAGTCCTTTTTACTTCTTTACTTCAAGTGTCCTGGTTTGTGACTTTTCGAAGTCTAGTGGCTTAAATGCTCAAGACACATCTATGCAAATGAGTTTTGCAATGACGATTGATGAAATGAAATTGCAGAATATTTTACATGGATATAAAATCTTTATGTCATGTTATGATAAATACAACAATTTAAAATATTCATGATGTTGTGACTATGAACCATGCCATGTGAAATTAAACTAAAACTGCCATGATAAATACTATGTTATGAAGTTGCTTTACAATGTGTTATGACATGAAATTCAAACATTGTTTTAAAATGCCTTGCTATGTGTTAGTTAATTTTTATTTGAGTTCATTTTTCT
This sequence comes from Torreya grandis, assembly GCA_037957365.1. Classification (NCBI taxonomy): domain Eukaryota; kingdom Viridiplantae; phylum Streptophyta; class Pinopsida; order Cupressales; family Taxaceae; genus Torreya; species Torreya grandis. Next base: position 1,219,571 of record JARHVA010000304.1, on the reverse strand, counting down.
TACTTTGTTTTAGATAGCTTAATGCTTATTTTAGTTTTGTTGTCTTGCTTGTATAAAAAATATAGCTTACACATTTTTTCAAATGTTCATAAAACATAGATAGAGACACAAATACATTTCACTTCCATGTAAGGTTTTGATTTGATTGGAGATAAATGCAAAATATTTGGAAGGTGACAAATTCATTATTGCAGCCTTAGAATGGACAGGGAAACTATTTATTCACATATGAATTCCATATAACACTATTGGTCTATCTTAAAATAAAAAATTATTAAGGCATTTAACCATTCAATACAGACAAAATTGTTAAAAGTTAAAGAACATAACTTCAAACAATTAATAATATAATCACCAAAACTATTAAATCTAATAATCTCCAGCCACACTATTGCCAGAAAATATAAAAATTGGGTTTACTTTTATCACCATAAACTGATAATAAACTCATCAATAAAAACCAAAAAATGATTATAGAGTACTGACTCTAGCCAATCTACAACCCTTTTCTTACCAAAAAACCACAACAAGCCAACAAAACATACCAACTAAACTGATACTATCCAAGGCTAAAACCCTTAAGACGAAACCAAAAAAACCAACATCTGAAACTAGAGAACAATACTAATGACCCAATATCACGAAAATAATTCCAACTATAGGAAAGTTCTAACAGGATCATAGTCACCATCTCTCCCCAATAGCTTTGACATAGACAACTCAGAATAAATGCCCTTCAACAACCTTCAAGGCAAACCCTAGTTGCCTTGACCTAGAGGCCCATGCCCCCAAAAGCATTTAGATCCCTATGTATTTGGACATAGAAAAGGCATTGATTTCCATTTGAATCTACACAATGAATTGGTCATAGGGATCGACTTCAAAATAAAAACCCAAAATGATGTTGGTGTATGCCTTTTTCCTATGGGTTTTGGCTACAGGTTGCATATTGCTTGCTTAGGGACTTTAGGGTCATGTTGGTTATTTGGAAAGTTTAATACCACATTCACTAGAATGGCTTATATCTTTCCTCCTCTATCCTATTTATGTACCTATTCCCTTTCATATTTTAATGCAATAGTGTGTGAATTATGCATGGCTTATTTCTCTTTGGTTCATTCTTATAGTTGTGTGCTTATATTTGCTCAGTGTTGTATTGTAAAATACATGTCTCACATAGCATATTGGATCAATGAATTCACTCAGATCAGTATTCCTATAGACCATTCTGATATGATATCAGAGTCAATCTAGATCTAAGGATTGTCAGGTATATTCTGTAAATTTTTCGTTGAATTTGTCTCCTTTTTTACTTTAGATCTGGGATTAAATTTTTTTTAGATCTATTTTTATTATAGAAGCTTGGCATCATAATTTATCTTAGCATTTATATTTAATCTGATGCTTTATTTTATTTGCCACTAGCAATTTTCTTTATGGAAATGTAGAAATTTGATCCTTTACTTTTGATCAATTCCTCTTTTATCAAAGACTTGTCTATAATAAAAGAAATCTATATATAAAAAGGAGTGATTTTTCGCATATGAGATAGCTCTCTACAGCTTGAGTTATTAAGGACCTTTCCATTGAGTCCGTAAGGCTTGAGAAAGTCAAGATCAACTTTTGTTTCATCAGATTTGGAGTTTTGAAGCATTTTTTGAGGGTTTGAAGTTTGGATAAGGTTACCAGATCTAAGAGGTACCATCATTTTTAGACCTCTTTCAACTAAATCTAGCCCTACCATCATGTTCAGAAGGTCCAAATCTATATAGATTAGCTTTCATATTGTCAAATTTTGATATTTAAGGCACATTTGGCTAGGGTTTGAAGTTGGAGGAACTCAAATCATAGCAGTGATGGCCATTTGATTGTCAAATTTAATCGACTAAGTTTTTATAGAATATTCTTTGCATATTTCACCAAATTTGCAACTAGATTTTATAGTTCTACTAGATTTAGTTGGGTTCTACATTTGGTTGGAAGTTCACTAGATTTTATGGAATTTTGTAGCTAACCTCCATATTTGTTAGCATTGCCAAATTTGGAGACATCACACCAAATTTAGCAGAGATTTCATTTTTCAAATCTACCTGCCTAACAGATGAACAGTCTGCCTTGAATCAATCAACTTTGGAAGACCATAACTTGGTTATACAAGCTTCTTTTTCAAAGTAATTATTTTTGATTTGGGGTAGAATTTCATTCTATACACATTGGTGCAATTTGCTTTTATTTTTGGTGTTTGGTTTTTCCAGAAAATGTAGATTTTCATAGATGCTGTTGAGTAATCCTCATTTTTTACCCTTCCAAGGCTTCGTTTGGGCACATACAACAACATTTTTTGGTGCAATTTTTTTTAAAGTGCATGATTTTTATTATACTTTTTAGTGGTGTGAACTATTTGATCTATTTCTATCAAAAAAATATACTTTGTTTTTTGTGGCTTTTATTGGCATTTGTATTCACTAAGATCAAAACCACTTCATTGATAAGTGACAATTGTAAAATTCACTAAATTATAAAGTGCCAAAATTTGGTTGCGAGGGGGGGGGGTACTTGACATAGTTTCAGGGGGGTTGTTTTGTGGTTATGATTTTGTTATGTAATTCTCTCATTGTCTGCACATTTGATTTCTTCAACAACAACAAACACATTATATCTTAATTCTAAAATGGATCTTAGCTCTGTTAATGCACTCACACCTTTAAACTACCAGGAATGGAAAAGTAATATTACAATGGTTCTTATAAGTAAAAGGTTGTTTTGCATAACTATGGGGATATAACTTGAGCTAACAGGTGAAGCAGATAAGATAAAATGGTTCAATAAATGTGATGAAGATTTTTGGTTATTATGTCTTTCAGTATCACTTGATCTCTTATTTCACATAGAGTCATCAAGATCTCTCAAAGAAGCATGGGGCATCCTCAAAAAATTATTTGTAAAAATTGACACTATAAGGGGTCATGAGCTTGAGATTGAGCTAATTAGTTTGAGTCCTAGAAAATTTGATTCATTGGAAGAATTCTTTACCAAGATTAAGTCACTTAGATTGTAGTTAAAAGAGTATGGAATTGAGAAGCAAGATGAGAAGTTGGTTCTTTCTGTGCTTGCAAAACAAGGACCTGATTACTCTATATTTGTCTCTACCTTTTATGCGACCAAAAGAGCCATGGGAGCCAACTAGTCAATGCCATACTTAGATGACTTTAGTGCAGATTTAACTAAGGAATAAGATAAATTAATCTAGATGAGAACCTTCAAGTCTTCCAAACCTTTAGCCTTCATTGCTAAAATGGGAAACTAAGAGCCTCTAGTAATAAGAATAAGAAATAGAAGAGTGAGGATCCTAAGAAGAAGAAAGAACATAAAACCACTACTAAAAATAATGATGAAACCTCATCCTCTGAAGGGAAACCTAAAAGAGAAAAAGTTAAGTGCTCCTATTACAAGAAGTCTGGGCATGATGAACACAAGTGTATGAAGAAATAGATTGACCACCTTACACATCTCCTAGAGAAAAATAATATAGGGGTCCCTAAGTCTATAAAATAGTCATCATCAGCCAAAGAATATTCTAAGGCAAAGGAAAAAGGGAAGGAAAAACCTAAGGGTGAAGCTTTAGTTGCATTAGTTTCCACATTTACTTCATCTTGGGTTGTCGATTCTGGTGCAAAAGTTGAATTTCTTGACTTAGAGCCCTGTAGCATGTCCTCCATCACCTTGGGTGATGACACTCTAGAAAAGGTTTCAAGAAGAGGCACTGTTAAATTCAAAGGTGGAACATTCACAAATTTTCTAAGTGTACCTTCACTATCAACTAATCTTCTTTCAGTGTATCAGATTACTCACATAGGGTAGGGCATGAGAGTTGAGTTCACACCAGATTCAATTGAGATCAGAGAGCTACACAATGACTCTACCATTGCATTGGGGAGATCTAATCACCATTCTAGGCTATATACCTTCTCCCATTTTTCTCTAGATGTTCCTCCTACCACATTGCTTACCCATTCATATGGAGTTAGAAAACTATGGCATGAGTGATTCAGCCACCTTAACTACCACTATCTTGAATAACCGAGTCAATAGCATATATATGGTTACAGGCTTACCTAGAGTTAAATTCTCTAAGGGACTATGTAAGGGTTGTGTCCTTGGAAAACATCCCAAATAAAAATTTGACAAAGGCAAAGCTAGGAGAGCTACAATACCTCTTGAGTTCATTCATAGTGATATCATGGGGTAGTTTCCCCATCCTTCTTTTACTAGGACTAGATATTTCCTCACCTTTATTGATGATTTTTCTAGATACACATGGGTCTACTTTCTTGGATAGAAGTCTGATTTTTTTTTATAATTTTTGAGACTTCAAGGCTTTAGTTGATAAGCAATCTGGAAAGTGCATCAAAATTCTATCATTAGACAATGGAGGGAGTACATCAACCATAGATTTGAGCAATTTTTTACCATCAAGGGGATTGATCTTCAGTGGATAATATTGTATACTCTTTAACAAAATGGTGTAGTAGAGCACAATAATCAATCATTGAAGGAGATGGCCAACTATATGATTCACTCTAGATCATTGGCTCCATAGTTTTGGGTAGAAGCCATCAATTGTGCATGTTACATTTAGAATTAGGTTTCTTACAAAGATTAAAAGGGAATCACTTCTTATGAATCTTGGCATAATAGGAAACCAGAGGTACATCATTTCAAGGTCTTTAGATCATCAATGATGGCTTGCATTCCCAAAAAGAAATGGAAGGCAATGGAGGTTCAATCCAAACCTTTCATCTTTATGGGGTATCTAGATAGGGTCAAGGGTTATATACTTCACCCTATGACTCATCAATTGTTCATTAATAGGAGTGATAGGTTTTAGGAGAGTCCCATCAACTCTTTACTTGACACTTCCCCTCTACATCAATTTCACTTAGTTTGAATGAGTAGTTTGAGGACTCAGATCATTCATAGCAAGTTTTTGAGACAAAGGCCACTTCTTCCAATTTTGATAGAGAGAAAAATGATGAGGATTCATCCTCATCCTCTTCTAGGCATGCATTAAAGGATGAGGATTCAACACCTAACTCACCCATTTTAGGCCCTTTTTGGGCTTGATCAACACTTGAAAGTGTAGTCATTTGGGTAGGGGATCCAAATGATCATAGATGTACTTGAGAAATTTTTAGGGTAGACCACATGCCTTTTTTGATTTTACATCAGATCTATAGACTTTTAGAGAGGCTTTAGGCATACCTGAGTGGGATAGAGCCATGGATGAGGAATATGATTCTTTAATTAGCAATCACACTTAGGATTTGATTTCTCTTCCTAAGGGAAGAGAGATGGTTTGATGTCATTGGATATATCAGACCAAGTATCCTATAGATGTGTCTATTGATAAATACAAGGCTAGATTGGTAGCCAAGGGTTTTTCATAGGTATGTATCCAACATTGACTACTCAAAGACCTTTACACCCATGGCCAAAATGACTTCGATCAAACTCACACTTGTTGTAGCTATAACACATGGATGGAGTGCACATCAGATGGATTTAAAGAGTGCATTTCTTCATAGAGACCTTAAGGAGGAGATCTACATGGAGAATTAACCTGGGTTTATTCAAGATTCTTCTTTAGTATGCAGACTTAAGAAATCTATTTATGGCCTCAAATAGGCCCCTCGAGCTTGGTATTCCAAAATGGATTCCTTCCTTCTCACTTTAGGTTTTACTAGATGTAATTTAGATCCCAATGTATACTTCTTATGGAATGATGATTCATTATTGATACTATTTTTATATGTTGATGACCTTTTCATCACATGGAGTTCTTCTTTGACTATCTCACTAGTGAAAGAAACTCTTCAAGACAGATTCACCATGACTGACTTAGGCTTACTACACTACTTCTTTGGCATTGAGATCACTTAAATAGATTTAGGGATTTCAATTTCATAGCCCAAGTAATCTCTTAATATTTTGGCATGGTTTCATATGGTTGACTATAAGCCATCTTTGATTCCATTCCTATCTAGAGTCAAGCTTGAGGTAAATTGCTCCACTGCATTGGTCAATGCTACCTTGTATCGACAACTTGTTGGTAGCCTTATTTATTTGACTCACACCAGACTAGACATCTCTTATGTTATTGGAATTGTTCAAGATTCATGTAGGAACCCCATGAGCTGCATTGGAAAGCAACTAAGAGGATCTTGCACTACATTTAGGGTTCACATAGGTATGGGATACACTATAGGTTTGGTTCAAATTTTGACTTGGTCAGTTACATAAAATCAAATTGGGTTAGAAACATTGGGAGTCATAAGTCCACTTCAGGTTATAATTTTTCATTGGGTTTTGGCCCCATTAGTTAGTCAAGCAAGAATCAGAATGATGTTGTTTTATCTTTCAGAAAGGTAGAGTACATGGGAGATGTTAATGTAGCTACTAAGGCTATTTGGTTTCAGGGGATTCTTTATAAGCTTGGTATCTAAATCAAGTAGCCTATAGTCATATTTTGTGACAAATAGAGCACCATTCAGATTTCTAGGAATCTAGTCCTTCATTAGAGGACCAAACACATTAAGATTTACATGTATTTCATTTAGGAGTTGATTCATGAGTAGGTCATTGACTTAGTATTTTATTAGTCTTCAGAGTAGGTTGTTGATATCTTTACTAAACATTTCACTGAGAGCAAGTTCATTCATTTACAAGCTCTTCTTGGGGTGAAATCCACTTCAACAACTTCATCATCTTCAAGGGGGGCCTTCTAGCCTCTTTTTTTCTTCTTTTATCTCTCTTTTAGGGGGAGTTTTTTCCCACTAGGTTTTCTCTTTTTCTCTACTTTATGAGAGATTGCATTGTACATGGGTGTCTCATCAAGCTTTGTTATTGAGACCCATTTTTTGTATCATCACCTACAAAAGTTGTGCTTATGGGGGGGGTATTGGTGTATGCCTTTTTCCTATAGGTTTTGGCTACAGGGTTACATATTGCTTGCTTAAGGACTTTAATGTCATGTTGATTATTTAGAAATTTTAATACCACATTCACTAGAATGGGTTATATCTTTCCTCCTCTAACCTATTTATGTACCTATTCCCTTTTATATTTTAATGTAATAGTGTGTGAATTATTCCAATCTTATTTCTCTTTAGTTTATTATTGCAGTTGTGTGATTATGTTTACTCAGTATTATCTTATACAATATGCATCTCACATAGCATATTTAATAGATGCATTCACTCAAATCAGTATTCCTAGAGCTCATTCTAATAAATAAAGGTTTATAGATCCATATTATGATGACCAAACCAAAACCCCCCCAAACCACTAGTTATGTTGATCCCTCAAGAGACCCTGCACCACATGAAAGAATGATAAAACCCCCTAGGGGAGAAAATTTATATAAGGAGAGAAATGATATCCATATATTCACACTGAGAGAAGCAACCCTCAATATGAATAAACCAAAAATAGCATGCATAAGATTTGTTACACTCGTATATAAGGAAAGATTTATTTTATCAACATTTGCATCCCTTATAACCAAAGAGGCATCATAATATGAAGGCCTATCAATAGGCTCTACCCCACCCATTGATATTTGTCCAAGATTGTACTCCCCCCTCTAGTACTAGTTGCTCAAGATTTTGCACAATTGATTCAGAAGAGGAAGTAATAATAGGATAACGTAGAGACTTAGCTCTTGAACATGGATATTAAAATAAAGGAGGTAGTTCCATCTATAACTCCCTCGCCACCCACACCATGTGCGAAGGAGCCACCTCTGCCAAATGGTTTTTAGATTCAATGATGCTCAAATCCACATTTCTCTTGAGTACAAAAAAAATACTAGGGCATTTTTTTTGCTCCACTTCGGAGCCTTGTAAAACCCTAATGTCTTCCAAAAATTATGCCATAGCATCCTCTAACTGAGCCTCAACCTCTTCTTCCTTTGCATTCTCATGAACGAGTTGGCCTCTAAAAACCTCACCATGAATAAACACCCACTCCCACTCCTCATACTATTCCTCCATCATGCTCCTTCTTATTAGAAAGTGATCTTACCAAAGAATAATATTTTTTCATTATTATCATACTATTAAAAATTTAATCTACATCTAAAATTTAATGGGGGTAGGCCTAGGTCCATAATATCTATCAAATGATTCATAGCCAAATCACCCCACTATGATCCACATGGAACACATGGAGAAGTTTGAGACCTACCTCAATGTGTCCCTATGGCTACTTCAAAATGTAGGCTTTACATCTGCCCCTAAGCCTCAACGCATTGTAGGGTGCTCTATAGGAATTGAATTCAAGACCTAGGTGATCAAAATCATTGATCCTATCCACTTGAGCCAACCTTTGGGTCTAAAAAATTAATCTACATCTGATACTTAATGGGGGTAGGATTGGTTCCATAATGTCTACTGAATATAGGAGGTATCTTAATTTATGATTAACATTTACTTTTTCCACTCACCCATATTTGTGCAAGAAACATAAGTGTGGATTTATAAGCTCTAAGAATCAATGTTCTAGTGCTTAAAGACTCAAATTTTTAGTAACATCTATATCATTTTTAATATGTTCTAGTTTGAAGTGCGTTCTTACACCACCTACTTTGACACTAAGCATGCACATCAAATTGGGGCAAAATTTAGACACTTAGAAATGACCCCTTGACATTTATTTATATTATTTTATCTATGTTACACACACACACACACACACACACACACACACGCACACACACACACACACACACACACACACACACACACAGAGATATGGGTGTTTTTTACAAATTTTATATAATTGAATTGTTATGGTGATTTTTAATGGATTTAAACCCATTTTGTGCATCCCCCTGCAAACCTTCACCTTTTTCATTGGTTTATCATGTCCCATGTCAAGAACATTTTTACAGTCCTAGGACATGTCAATAATATATGTATAGTAGTAGCACATGTTAGGATCATTTTTATGATCTTGACATGTTTTCTTGTGTTACCGTTTAAATCGAATGGGCCCATCCATGTTTTTTTGAATTTACCATTTCAAGTTGTTAATTAGTCATGCATGTGAATTTTTCTAAAGTTTTAATTCAAATAATCTATAAATAGACCAATGATTAGACTTATTTTATCAAGCATTATCAAATACATATCAAGCATCCTATTCAAAGCACTCCTAGAGCACTCTATTGTTTATCAACTTGAAATTTATTTTTATTCTTTGAAGTGTCTAAAAAATCTGAATGGTTTGATTAATTGTAATATTTAATCCTAAAATAAAACCCTTATCCATTTCAATCTTGCAGGATTATCTCATTTTAGGAGATCAAAATTCAAGGCATGTAATTAGGGAAAAATATGACCGCAAAAATGAGTAGGGGCAAAATTTTGTTTTGTAGGTGATAGGCCATGACTAGGACCTTCTATAGGGTCCTAAAATTTGACCATGACCATTGGTACACTCTTGAGACTATCAAAATCAAATATCCATACCTAGTTGGCCATAGGTCAAAGAATTTCATATTTAGCTCAAATAATTTCAAATTGGGATGGTAAGTTTATAAATGACTCAAAATCCCTTGCAACAATATTTTAAAATTCTAAGACACCTTTAGTATTTATACATTTTTAATCAAAAAAATAATTATTCATTATTTATTATATTTTACATGTTTATAATTCTTAATTTAAGACCTAGTTGTATTCTTATGTATATAATTACAAATTTATAATAATTTCACTAGAGGTGTTTTCATTGTGAATCATTAAGCAAAAATGTGTCTCTACATACTCTGGTAGACAACATATTCTAACAGTCGATGGAAGTTTCTTGGGTATCATATTCTAGAGGACAAGGGTAGTTTTGTGGGTAGGTTTTAAATCATCATCAAGTTTAGCAATCATCAACTTCGTTCAACTTGACATAGTCGTCATATATGAAAAGGAGATGGCAAGGATACCATAGGAAAATCAAATTATCACAAATGCATTGAAATTAAATTATGATATATGTGATATCAATATTAATAAGCTTTGACTTTCCATTAAGTTCAATCTATTCAGGCCTCAACCAGAAGATAATCACAATGCAAAAAGAAAGGGGAACAATATACAATTATTTGAGAAGGAGATTTATCGTAAAAACCATGATAAATATTTATTTTCATATCATTGATTCTAGATCACATAGTGTGATCATACAAAATGATGCATTTAAATCTTTTAATTCTATACATTCTCTAAATAATTAGACTATGGAAGCCATAAATCTCAATATTTTAATTCTTTGAAGCATTGAGAAGTTTTAATGAAAGGTCATAGAAAATGAATGCTTAAGGAGATTAAATTAAACTACCTTCTAAATTTGAAATTTAAGGAAGCCTACAGATCATTGCGTATAAATGGGAACTGCATAAATGGAAATAACATGTTCAACTCTTTGCTGAAAATTTAACTTGTTACTTGTGGCAAAATTATTGGAAAGCTAAATGATAATTAAAGAATTTATAAATGCAATTTTTCACTTATTCATAACTAGCACTAAACATAACTACTAATCCATAATTATCGATACATATTTTATTTAAACACAAACATATTTAGTTTCTCAAAGATGAATTTTACTTCATCTAATGGTCAAAACTCCATCCAAAATGAAATAAATGAGAGCAATGCATAGTGCATTGCCACTCATGTAAGTTACTACCTTCAAGAATGGAAGAATAATAATTAAGACAAAAATTTATTATTGGTGTGGGTTCAAATCTTGATGCCAATTTATATAAAGCTTGTTTGCATTTCTTTCTTATGCTTTCACCATGGACCAACAGATCTTGTGGAGCTGGTCTCCTGTTCTACAAAATACACTAATTTAGATTTTGTTAATCTATGAAATATTAAGGGAATCTAAATAAAATGTAAGTGCACTTGAAGAACCAAGAACTTTTTATTGAAATGGATATCCTAAGTGTTTCACCTAGGGTTTAGTAATAGCATGGAATACAATGAAGTGAGTAGGTACAGGTGTAGGCCCAACTTGAATTTTAGGTTGTTTTCAATTGATTAATTTATTCTAGTGGAGTTGAGTCACCTTCAAAACAACATACCAATGCATCATCATAGTATCCTTAAAAACCCAACAAGACTTCCAACATCATTTTTAGACGTTATTACAAATAAAGTCATTGTTGGCTTCGTGGGATTTTTATTTATAACCATTTTCACTTCACAAATTATAAGAAGGGTGCCCTAATTAGCATCAACACCATCATTATCCTCATCAGAACCAAAACCTATAATTTTACTCGCTGCCAAGTCTATAATTTAAATGGTTTATTGAAAAGGGAAAGAATATGACTTTAAATAAAGGATGCACCAACATTGGGAAAAAAGTGCTAAGTTTCAATGACATTGATAGTTAAGGCCATGTGTTAATTGGAATCATGATTTTGTTGTGTAGAAATGATAATGAGATTTCTGGGGATCAACTGTCTATGATATTTTTGGATTAGCACATTTCAAATCATTAACTATGATTCATCATAAGGAAAAATATGTTGAGAACTGCAAACTAGAACTTTATATAGAAAAAATATTATGCATTGAGGTGCATAAAATGATAATAAGAGAGATCATTTTGTGCACCTCAATGCATAATATTTTTCTATATAAGGTTCCAATTTGTAGTTCTCAGCATATTTTTCTTGATGTTGAGTCACGGTTAGTGATTCAAAATGAAATGATCTAAAAATCTCGTAAACAATTGATCCCTAAAAATCTTATTTACATTCTAATAGACTATGAAAAAAATTAGAGATCTAAATTTTTTTATGTTTTTTTCATGACTAAATACATTAGAATGTGTGAAATATTTTTTCACGACTAAAAATGTGAACAAATTAACCTTGATAGTCTCCCAGAGTAAGCTCGGTGAAATAAAATCTTTTATAATGACACATGACAATGTGATTCACAGTGTGTGTAATTAATTGAAAATATCGAACCTATTTTTCCAATTATAAAAAAGTGAAACTTATATTAACAAGTGATATGATGTGGCTTTAGTACCTACTTGTGGGAGTAATAAAAAATATTACACTTTCATTCTACAATGGGTGCATGTTATAATATGTAATAGTAATGGAATGGATACATGTAGGCACATATGGGGAATTTTTGTAGTTCATAAAGCAATCCTTGAAAGCATCAATGTACTCTACTGAAGAGAAAGCATTGTATTACGACCCAAGTACCTATCAATTTGGTGGTGGTTACAAATTAATGACATGATTTTGGACTTGATTTATATCAAGTTTACATGATATTTATGCACAAAATTAAAAGCCAAATCATTACAAATGGTAGTAATAATGAGAGACTAGAATTTAAATAAAAGTAATGAAAAATGTTGAAATGTAATTTAAATTAAATTTAAATGTAGTAATTTATCTCTCCTACATTTTATCGATGTAATTTAACATAATGATCTGATAGATTACCTTTAGCAATGAAATTAACCCAATCTACGATGATATATAAAATTAAAAGAAATAACTGATAATAGTAATAGCGATGTAGGCCATCATTGTTAAAGAGGTGTAACTAATTCCAAATCACCCATTGTTTAAGAATAACATTTGACATCGAAATGTGGTTTTTATCGACTATATTTCATACATGTTGAAAGCATTTATAAATTGCAAAAAAATAGATTGAAAGCATTAGCAAACTATATATTACTCGCCACAAAAAAATTGAACTATAAGCAAACTACATTGAAGAAAATGAAATGAAAATAAATTATATAGTTTTATTTAACTATAAGTTAACTGCACTTAGGAAAGGGAAAAAAATGAAAGATTTATATAATAAAAAGATAATTATTATACTAATAAAGAACAGTAAATTTGTTTGTTTGTTGGCATTTATTATCTTATGTAGATCTATGAAAACTCATTCGAATCAATAATGACAGTGAATGCTCAAAGATAAAGATTTATCGTTGGTGTGTTGCTATGGAAATGGTGATTTCAACTTGTGGGGATTCAAGAAGTAAAAGGTTAGTATTATGCAATCACATACTCAATTCCAATGATACGTATTTTGGGTGGAATCAAATTCATTAGAAGCACACAATTTTGGAATGATGTAGAGATAAAATCATCTATGTATACAGATGGATATATCAAACATGATGTATAGTTAGGGTATGGATTTTAATTTAATTGATTTTGATGGGGATGTGCTAGTTTTTCAACAGAGACTAGTACACTTAAAGTTGTTCCCTGCTTTGACTTCCCTCCTCTCCCACATAGAACAACTAAGATTACAATAATTATCTATGTGAGCACTTCAGGGGCCATCAGTGTTTCTTTTTTAGTTTTGTGCTACTTTATTTGACATCATGGCATTAATCATCTCTCTCCTTCATGTTTGGAGTCTCTATAAGTAGCAATGGCATCCAGATGGCTTCGCTTTTGCATAACTGTAACAGTTGTCACTATAATTTACCACTATCTCGACGTGAAGAAATGTAACTCATTTACCCACACTAAAAAATGTGATGATTTTACAGTGGTTAAAGAGCTTATTCAAAATTTAATATAAGCAAACCCCTTTCATTGGATGAGCTAATATATAATAATCATTGTTTAATGGTAACTAGGAAAACCAATAAAATATGTAGATATTCCCCTAAACATTAGAAAATAATTTTAACTTTTACCAATGGGCACTTTGACATTGGTTTTCAATGGTAGTCAACACAAAATAATCGCCATAAGGGAAAATGATAGTACCACAATGTCAAAAACCCATGGTGTCACGAGCATAAAAGAGATTATGTTTTGATTTGGTGGTTGTGAATAAATAATTTGGAAAGTAATAATTTGGAAGATATATTAATAGTTATATCTTCCAATTCAATATCTAAACTAGGTGGCTCAATGTTCTCTACAAGAAAACTAGCCATTGCTTCTGCCATGATATTGAAGGTATGATATTTATATCTAATTTGGGCTTGAATGGACCAAATTTAATATCACTAGGGTTGCTACCAGTAAGTGATCCACCTCATAATATTCTAATTACATAGATTAATTTTGAGATTAGGTGACTCAATGATCTCAATTTGAATTCGTAAAGCCTATGAATATAATTGCAAAAGAATTTAGAAAATGGCACACGGTGAATTAGCACTCCTGTAAACAAAACTAGTTAAATACACAGTGTAGTTGGTTCCTAGAGTTAGCAGCATCTACTACTATTCAAAACAAGATATAATTTATTTACAACAAATCAATCATCTATTTTTTTTCCTTATCTATTCTATCAACATAACCACACATGTAATATGCAATAAATTTTCATTCAACCCAGTCAGTTCACCTTTACTAACGTCCTACAAAAATTGAAGTTTTGAAACACAAAATACACATTCCTCAAAGAAGTGGGTGTTTGTCAGTGGTTGTGGTTAAAATGGCCATGATAGATATTTATGTCCTTATACAAGATCTAACACAATTCACTAAATTTATATTTATTTAACAATATTGTACAAGATCTAACACAATTCACTAAATTTATCTCATAATATATAATTGTAAATGGATTTTAACTTCAACTACTATTTTTTTAAAAAGGACCATGAAATAATGTAGTTAGATTTATGTTCATTCTTTATTGTGGCTAACATTCTAAAAATGATTCATATTGATTGGTGATTAATTCATTAACTATGAGTTTGTAATAAAATTTGAGAAAATTGAAATTTATTTAGAATTAAAAAATAATTTATTATTATAATATTTGTAAAAAATTATAACATATTTTTTAATAGTAATTTATTATGATAGATGTTTGACAACTTTTAGATAAGATTATATCTTCTCATTAACTTTCAACATTTTGTTATATTTTTGCAGGCAACATGGGGTTCATTTTCATGTCGTTGAATTTGCTCTCCTTAAAATATCGTCTTTATTTTCCATATCAAAGAATTGATTTAGTTCTTGAACTTGTCAGGTAAGAAACACCTACAACAATCAATATGCTCTGATACTAACTGTTAGGTGACCCCTTATCCAACGGAAGCACAATTGATTATTTTCTTATAAGCAATTAAACACGGAATTATACCAGAATGATAAAGTAACTAGAAACTTGAGACATCAAAGAATTTGAGAGACAATACACACTCTTGTATTAAATATTACTAGAAGAAAATACAATAAGGAAGATGCCAATTCTTCCTCCACCTCAAAGGCTTGCCACACCTCAAGACCTTCTTCCCTCTCTCTCTTGCACAACACAACAACTCTAAAGCCTGAGTTATTATCCCTCCTTGAATGCTTCAGCTTGTCTCCTTGACCTTGCTAGCTTCAATGCTTTTACTTGCCTTCTTGCATATTACAATACATGCCTTATGGGTCTTTAAATAGAATCCCATGCTTACAAAAATAGAAATCTAACTATAAAAATTAGACACGCAACTCGTGACTATAATTAGTCATTTGACATGCAAACACTTGCTTCACTTAACTGACTGTTCGTCAACAGTAGTTCTGGAAATACACAGGCGACCGACATCGGTCCCTACTTGCCTGGTGCTGCCGATGTCGGCCGATTATCTACCGTCGCCGGTCTCCTTATCCACTGCATCTGACCGACATCAATCATACTGCCAACGCTGGTGCCTCTGGTTCTTCAGCATCCTTCCTTGTGTCTGCAAAAAGTTGAAGCTTTTAGCTCCACACCTTAACAATCTCCCACTTGGAGATAAATAGCTGCAACTTGTACCTGTACCTATACACCATCTATTTTGTTCCTTAGGCTCTATATCCCTCTTCAATGTCACTCTTGAAGACCAACCACCACGCAAACCTGTGATGTAATACCTGTATCTTATGCCACAAGAATTCTACTACTCTCAAATTCTCCATGACATACTTCTGAACCAACTCTACCCTTAGCTCAGAAAACTCCCTGTATATGAAACCCTGCAACAAGTAACACCATATAGTAACAGGATAATGTAGCTATATATTTATTTATTTATTTTTATTTTCTAATGAATAAGCAAAAAATAAATAAGGATCTGCATATTTTCTTTATTATATTATATATATATATATATATATATATATATATAATAAATTATCCAACTTGGTAAAGATAAAATACAATGGTCAAACCTCTATTGTTCTACAGCCTACTCAAGACCATATACCATAGCCTTCTGTCTCATGTGTCCATCCACTCTCTTCTCTAAAACAGGAATCCATCCCTCTATCCAGTGCTTCCTTCCAGCTAACAACACTACCAACAAATACCTGTTTGGTTCTCCAAGGACTCACACTCCTCATCCATCCCAAGCTCCCACTATTTCTGGATTCTACCTGCATTGCTTCTTCCATCTTCCTAGTTCATGACTATCAGTAAGCAATATAAAAAAGGTGAACAACAAATATGAGGTTCACATACCTTTCCTGACCTCCACATGGGTGTTTGAGACTTATTAATTCACCCAACATCCATTCTAGTGACCGATCTAGGCCATCTCCCAGTCTGCTCCTGACCGATGTCGGTTCCCTGCACTGACCCTGACTGCTGATGTCATTTCCCTAGCCGACACCGGTGTCCCCCCTGCTGACATCGGTCCTTATGACCAACGTCAGACTTCTCCTGCCTGACCTACCGACCCTGCTGGTCTGCACATGACTGATGTCGGTATCTGGCTGACCGACATCGGTTCCAAGCGATCGACATCGGTGTCTATGTGTTCCTGTAAGTGATGAAATTTTCATCCGCAAGCTCTTCTTAGATCAAACCTCTATCCATGCTGCCCTGCTCAGATTTATTCAGCTCCTGTGACTGATCTCTGTCCTTCATCTCCTCCATAAACACCAAGGCTTCTTTGTTCCTGTCAAAAGCATCAAATTTCCTTTTTCTGCAATGAACTCTATCTGTGCTTTCTGAATTTGAACACATACCTTTTGAATCAAGAACGTCCATTCCCTTATTATTCACATGACCAAGCCTATTAGACCACATCTTTAAATCTACACCAGAAGTAGAATTAGTAATACAAGTAGGTAGATAAAGAGTACCTACTTTCTTACCTCTTGCTAGAACAAGTGCTCCCTTGGTAACCTTCCAAGAGTCCGTTGTGAGGGTTATTGTGCATCCCTCATCTCCCAACCTTCCTACAGGAAATCAGACTCTGCTTTAGAATTGGAACATGCATGACCTCTTTCAACACCCATGTGTTGTCAATCCGCAATCTCAGCTACACTTTCCCTTTGCCAACTATCTGATAAGGCGTACCATCCCCTAAATAGAGCACTCCAAAGTTTCCCTGTTCATACTCATAGAACAAATCTCTGTTTGGGGATGCATGAAAAGATGAACCAGAATCTAAAATCCATGATCCTACCTGACTATCCGAAGAAAGTATGAGAGCATCCTGTATCACAATATTTGCATCCTTTGCTTCTTCCATACCTGCATGTTGGTTCTCTTTGTCTCTCAACCAACACTCCTTCTTCGTATGTCCTTTCTTTCCACAAAACCAGCAGGTAATACCTTTGGACTCAGATCTCCTTCCCAACCTTGATTTCCCTTGCTCAACCTTCTCCCTTTGCCATCCCTTGCTTTTTACACTTAGAGCATTCCTTGATGATTCACCTGTGCTTCTCCTATGTATTTCCTCATTCAAGATCACACTCACAACATCATCAACTTTTAAGATTTTAGAAGCAGATGCAAAATTACTTACTGCCATAACCAAACCATCCCAACTTTTAGGCAAAGAACATAAAATCAAGAGAGCCTTTACCTCATCATCAAAAACAATATTGACTGAAGCTAGTTGGTTTACCAAACCATGGAAATCACTGAGATGAGTATGTACCGATCCACCTTCCTACATTTGCAAAGTAAATAGCTGCTTCATAAGATATACCTTATTAGAAACCGAGGGCTTTTCGTATAAATTCGCTAAGGACTTTATCAACTCTTTCACTGTCTTGCACTGTGATAAGCTGGAAATCACAGATGATGCAAGGCTCAACCTTATGGAACTGAGAGCCTTCCGATCAAGAACGTTCCATTCTTCATCCTTCATATCTATGGGCTTGCATGCAACCCCACCCAACGGTAAGTACAAATCCTTCTGATACAAATAGTCCTCAATTTGCATCCTCCAATGTTGATAATTCTTGCCGTTAAACTTCTCCATTCGTAGCCTACTTTCTTCTACATTGCTGAACTCTCACTCAATCAAAAAACCCTGTGAATGACCTGTAATCAAAAACAATACCCTACTTCCTGCAAATCGTAGCTCTGATACCACTTGTCAGGTAAGAAACACCTACAACAATCAATATGCTCTGATACTAACTGTTAGGTGACCCCTTATCCAATGAAAGCACAATTGATTATTTTCTTATAAGCAATTAAACATAGAATTATACCAGAATGATAAAGTAACTAGAAACTTGAGACATCAAAGAATTTGAGAGACAATACACACTCTTGTATTAAATATTACTAGAAGAAAATACAATAAGGAAGATGCCACTTCTTCCTCCACCTCAAAGGCTTGCCACACCTCAAGACCTTCTTCCCTCTCTCTCTTGTTCAACACAACAACTCTAAAGCCTGAGTTATTATCCCTCCTTGAATGCTTCGGCTTGTCTCCTTGACCTTGCTAGCTTCAATGCTTTTACTTGCCTTCTTGCATATTACAATACATGCCTTATGGGTCTTTAAATATAATCCCATGCTTACAAAAATAGAAATCTAACTATAATAATTAGACACGCAGCTTGTGACTATAATTAGTCATTTGACATGCAAACACTCGCTTCACTTAACTGACTGTTCGTCAACAGCAGTTCTGGAAATACACAGGCGACCGACGTCGGTCCCTGCTTGCCTAGTGCTGCCGACGTCGGCCGATTATCTGCCATCGCCAGTCTCCTTCTCCACTGCATCTGATCGACGTCGGTCATACTACCGACGTCGGTGCCTCTACTTCTTCAACATCCTTCCTTGTATCTGCAAACAGTTGAAGCTTTTAGCTCCACACCTTAACAGAACATAACTTGTATATTTTCAAAAAAATACACAACTTTACTCTCATTTCATACAACACCTTCTTATAATTATATATTTCTAAATGTTACAAATCATTATGAATATGCATATTGCCTCAAATTGTTACAACTCCTAACTACCATTCCTACATTAAGAAATAATTAAATGTGGGATAATAAGTGCTATTGTTATTCAATATTTTAAGCAATGCCCAAAGTTCTAAGAGTCAAGTATCAAATCAAGAGATGATATTTTTTAAAGAAGTAATAACAAATTTAAATTGCATATTTAAGAATAAGAAGAGATGATAGTTTTAAAGAAGTAATGTCACATCCTAGTTTCTTTCTAAGTTGAAAAACCTTTTTATCTATGGATTTTTATAGGTGATTAGTTGATTAACTAATGTTTGATTAAGATTTGTGTCATATGATGATTATGAGATAGTTATGTGTTGCTTAATTTACATGATTAGTTTGCTATGAGTTATCAATACTTTTAATTTTGTACATTATAATGATGTTTGTCAATTATACAACATTATTTAATAGATATAATTATGTTTCGGGCTAACTACTTTCATTGTAGTGAGGTGGATGCAAGATAGATCCATCTCTCATAATGTGATGGAGGGAGAGTATCATCAGAGAGGGAGATTTAAATGGAGATGTTAGGAAACAACAAAGAGAAAAACCACAAACCCATACATACCATAGTAGTATTTCATGTTGTGTGATAGCTTATTTAAGTTAGATAGTTGTGGTATGTTTTGTTTTCCCTATGAATGATTGTTGTGATCTTTTGTGTTCTCAAATCATTTTTTGTGATTATGTAATTTCACTAATCTAGTTGCTGATGATGTTATGAGTTAGATGTTTTGATAAATCTATACCTAACTAATTTAACTTGAATTATCATGATATTGTACATAGTTAAATATTTGTTTATCAACACTTGTTTTGTTTTTTGGTTAGAAATAATCGATATGTACCATTACTTAATTAAGCCAGTTTGTTAGTGACTATTTATGTTTAAAAGATTATTATTATCATTTTAATAGTAATATAAACCTATAAAAAGACCTAATGGATTTTAGGCTCTTTGTTATGTATTTTGGCATGGTGAAATGATATTTGTGTTTTGACTATATAATCATAACATAATTCAAGGTGTTATTGATTAATATCATTGTGAAATAATTATTTAAACATCATTGTGTTTGTAGTAGTGTTTGTTAAAGCCTATGGCTTATTATTTAAACCTAGAGGGTTAATTAATAGATAAAGTCTAATGCATAGTGTTGTTTATGGATTAGATGGTAACTATTAACAATAGTCTTTGAAATTCATATATGTTAATCGTGTTATATAGTCATTATTTTTTAGTAGTCGACTATGTTATATAGTCATTATGATTTTTGAGTAGTTGATAATCGACATTGCATAAAAAGATAGTGATGGTTAACATTGCATGGAATAATAGAGGTGTTTATGAATTGTTACTTAGTTTATAAAGTCAATGTTGGAATTATTTTGAATCAAGGGCATGCATATTTTATAAAAGATATTTAATGATTATTTGTTTGAATCATTAAAAATTTCAAGATGATTAGGGTTTTTAATTACTCATTGACTATGGGTTAACCATTATTCTTTCAAAAATCTAGATGGAAGTTTAGATGTTGACTGCATGGTGGTGGACTGTAGCTTAGTGGGGGTTCTGTTGAGATATTTTTGTATGCATATTTTCAATCAGTTCAGTCTACCATGAATGGATAAAGTGGAAGAAAGTAAGGTGATGGAAGGAAATAAAAGAAAAGAAAATAAGGCTGTGAGGCATAGCATACAAATAATATCAAGTAGAAAGAGGAGTGAACAAGTTAAGGAAAAATATTATATATGACTTCCTTGGCATAATCATAATCAAACTACCTACAACAATCAATATGCTCTGATACTAACTGTTAGGTGACCCCTTATCCAACGGAAACACAATTGATTACTTTATTATAAGCAATTAAACATGGAATTATACCAGAATGATAAAGTAACTAGAAACTTGAGACAGTAAAGAATTTGAGAGACAATACACACTCTTTGTATTAAATACTACTAGAAGAAAATACAATAAGGAAGATGCCACTTCTTCCTCCACCTCAAAGGCTTGCCACACCTCAAGACCTTCTTCCCTCTCTCTCTTGCTCAACACAACAACTCTAAATCCTGAGTTATTATCCCTCCTTGAATGCTTCAGCTGATCTCCTTGACCTTACATGTGTAGATCTCCTTGACCTTGCTTGCTTTAATGCTTTTACTTGCCTTCTTGATAATTGCAATACATGCCTCATGGGTCTTTAAATAGAATCCCATGGTTACAAAAATAGAAATATAACTACAATAATTAGACACGCAGCTCGTGACTATAATTAGTCATTTAACATGCAAACACTTGCTTCACTTAACTGACTGTTCGTCAACAACAGTTCTAGAAATACACAGGCGATCGACGCCGGTCCCTGCTTGTCTGGTGCTGCCGACGTCGGCCGACTCCCTGCCATCGCTGATCTCCTTCTCCACTGCATCTAACTGACATCGGTCATGATGCTGACGCCAATGGCTCTGGTTCTTCAGCATCCTCTTCTTGTGTCTGCAAACAGTTGAAGCTTTTAGCTCCACACCTTAACAGTATGCATATTTTCAATCAGTTTAGTCTACCATGAATGGATAAAGTGGAAGAAAGTAAGGTGATGGAAGGAAATAAAAGAAAAGAAAATAAGGCTATGAGGCATAGCATACAAATAATATCAAGTAGAAAGAGGAGTGAACAAGTTAAGGAAAAATATTATATATGACTTCCTTGGCATAATCATAATCAAAGGTCAATTTTGTTCTTAAAATTATTATGTAATGATTGTTGAATTTTGAATTATACTGGTTACTAAGTTTTCATTTATTTGAAATGTTATGAAAAACTATAAAATAAGGGTTATATGTGGGGCCCTATGGAAGGCTTGGCCTCCACAAAACCCTACATCCAACCCAGTGTAACCTAAGGGAATTTGGGTAGAGCTATAAGAATTACCATGGTTAATTAGGCTATAATTAAGCTCTATCTTAAACTCTTCTTTCATTTCAAAAATCTCCATTCAATCATGGAATGATTATTTATTGATGGGTATGTTTGATTTGGATTGAACTAGTTTTGTTGTTGAACCAGTAATGATAGTTATTCATTAAGATATTTAATAAATTAGATTGAAATTTTGGGTTGTTAAGGGATCTACTATGTATAAACCTAATTGGATATTGAATATATAAGTATGAGTTATTTATACAAAATATACTATGAGGTACATGCACACAAAGAGATATATATATATATATATATATATATACATACATACATGTATCCTAGAAATATAGGGCATTCTAAGGAAACTTTATGTGTAGGATGATTGTATAGATGAATTCAAAGTTTTAATTTCAAATGGAATTCTATTGCTTAAATTTTCAAATGAATTATGTACATCTTAACCTAGAATATAGCACTCATATTTGAATCTGTTATAGATGTCATAACATGCATACCTATTCATATATGGGTTTGGAAACAAATTGATTAAAGCCATAATAGATAACTGGGTACATGTAGGTGAAAAAATGAATTATTGTTTGTGAACTCAGCTCTATGCGTGCATGCGCACGCGCGCGCACACACACACACACAAAGGTAAATGCTGTTATAGAAGAGCTAAGTTCTCAGTTGAAATCATTATATTTGAACTACACAATTGTATAGTTATGACTATGTATTATTATTACATATACAGATTAAACTATAATTTGAGTATGAGACTTGCCGAATTGATAAAAACACTGATTATGTGGTTATATATATGATTTACATAAGGGGATTTATGGGGTCAAATCTGAGTTGTTATATCAAAAATTTCAAGCTAGACATAATTGGCTGATTGTATGAGTTTGATCATATGTATTTAATTCAAATGTTAATTAGAATTAATTGATTTGAGTAATTTGATTAAATGGGATTTGGTATAAATGGTTAGTTTTGTATGAGTGTGATTCACATGAAATTATGTGTATTTTTAGTTATACAATTACATTGAGATTTATATAGTTTATAAAAAAAGTTATGGGGTTATTTTATTAACTAGATGTATACGTTAAATATATGGAATACTCTTAGTCATTAGATAGTGGATGTATTCTTAGAGTATACTATATAAAATAAAGTATTTGTATAGTATTGTAATTATACATGAGAGTTGTAAAAATATACATATACATGGTATAAAATACATGGTTGTTGACTATGTTATAAATTTGATTAAGATTATGCCATGTGTGTGTGTACATAACTTTTTATGTTTGAAAATATTATAATCATAATGGTGTGAATATAGGTGATTGTATATATTTTAATGTTGATCAAAAGCATTAAAATAATTTATTTATGAGTTTTAAATATAAAACATATTAAGATGTTTTTGGACTACCTTTTGTTATATATATGAAATATGAATAATTAAATAAGCTAGTGTTATAATGATTATTTCAAAGATGAAACACCATTATAAGTTACTTGTGATTTGAGTAACTAATAGTTTAGATATGATCATTGCCTGAATGGTATGCTATATTAAAGACTATTTTTTATTTTATTTATTATTCTGTAATAAACTAGATGATATTAGATACAATACATTATATTTGATAGACTAAATGGGTTTGTTTAATATTTATATACTTAGCATAATTTTATTAGCTAAAGAGAAATATTTTGAATGAATCTATTAGTTTTTATATTTTTATATATTTTAACTAAATCTTTCATTCATGACTCTAAATAAGTAGTAGACGGATTCCACTAGATTAATTAATGCCATCAATGCAAGATGAGGTGCAATCCAATTGAATGATGTGTATAAAATTGACTGATCCTAGAGATCATTAATTATTGAAATATTTGGCTAAATTAATGTTTTAATTAAATATTGTCATTTCATATGTTGATATAGTTTTCATATTTATGTGATATCATGTTAGAATGGATTTTTTTATGATATACATTATGTATTAGATATCTAAAACACACGAATTCTAATTTGTCACTCTAGATCCTCACACCATCATTATTTACCCATTCGTGAAGGGAGGACCATCCCCTTATTGAAAAATAGTGTGAGGGATCTATGGTCCATGGTTGGTGTGAACCAGCTAGAGTAATACACTTGAAATTATAGATTGATACTTGAGTCGTGAAGACTCATGCTCCATGGAGCTTTCTATCATGTATTATTATACAAGATATTATTTATTAATAAAAAAATATAATATTTATCCATTATACTTATACAATAGTGGATGTAATGTTGTATCAGTCATGGTTGAATTTATACTATTTCATTAATGATTTAGATGCAATATTTATTTAATATTATTCATGATTATTATATATGTTCATGGTGATCCTTAGCTAAGTGGATTAGCTATAAACTTATTAGTTAACTAAATGAATTAATTTAGTTAAAGATCACTAATTATATTTCTCATGATAAAATTTGTAAGATGAATTTATGTAATTAATTCAAAAAAATTACTATATTCTGGTAAAACTTAGTGGGTTGTTACATTGTGGTATCAGAGTTGAGGCTCAAGCTCTAGGACTTAATGTGTCTGCTAATACAAAATTATTCTCCTGATAAGTAAAAATAACAATGGTGCATGCTATACTGGGAGGTGAGGGTACTTTGAATAATGAACCCCCTTTTGATTCAAATCAATTTTCTACTGAGCAAGTTGCAAAGTTAGACCAAATCTTTGTGACCATGCAAAATATTAGGGACCAAATCATGGCCCTAGAATAGGAAGGGAATGGACATGAAGATGAGAATGCTCATGAGGAACCTAAAGAGCATCCCGGTGACTAGGAACATCTTAAATAGTAGAGGCATGATGAAGTGCCACAAGATGTAAGAGCTTGAGTAGCTATAGAGTTGGCACATGACATGAAAAAGGTAAATCCACCCAAGTTTGATGGAATTATTTTGGGTTATGGATATGAAGTGTGGTTGACATAAATAGATAAATATTTTGACATTTAGAATAATTTTAAAGTCACAAAAGTAGTTTGGGGAGCTTATCACCTTACTAGTGAAGTAATAACTTGGTGGGAAAATAAGAAGCTCCAGATGAACCTCGACTCAACCACCACTTGGGAATAATTTATGACATTATTTAGGTCACAATGGCTTCCGTGGTTATACTTTTATCAAATGATTATGTATTTTTAAAATCTTAAGCAAAGGGATTTATCAACAAATGAATATTGGGACCAATTCACCAAGCTCCTTAAGTATGTACCTTAGTATCAAGTGGATGAGAGGTTTGGAATCAATAAATTTATCATGGGATTATAATCCCAAATTAGTTTTAAAGTAGATATGCATGGTCCATCTATCATAGATCAGGTGTTTGAGAAGGTGGTCAAGTAGGAATAGAAACTAAAATCTCTTGCTCAAGTCAGATAAAAGTTCAAAATAAGTTTGGAAGTTCTAAACCATCTTTCAAAAAGAAGCACTAGAAGCAAAGGAGTTGAGACTCAAGAGTCAGTTCAAGAATTATAATGCCAAGTTTAACAATGGTTCAAGGAATAAGAAACCTGGTAATGGTTTTAAGGGTGGTTTTTAAGGAAACCAATAGTCTGGCAAGATAAGATCAGTTGGAGGTTGTTTCATATGTGGAGATGACCATTATGCTCGAGAGTGTCATCAAGAAAAGTCAAAGAAAAATAATTTTGATTTTTAACAAGGTATGTTTTGATAAGATATTCATACATCTGTTGATAATTATCATGATGAGTATCAAGTTTTACCCATAGAACTGTTAGGTTTTTTTTTTATCATCTAGTATCTATTTTGATAGACACAAGAGATACATAATGTTTTATTGCTCCTAGAATGCTTAGTAAATTGTTTAAAAAATTTAGATTTATGGCAAATGCATGGTTGAGATAATATGGGAATGAGTCAAAGGTCAAAATTGACAAGTGTTTATTCGAAGCAAAAATTAGGTTGCTTGAATTCACTATAGTAGTGGATCTTTTCATAGTACTATTGGGATCATATGATGTGATCCTAGTAGTCAATTGGCTTGCAAATCATAAATCCAAGGTTGACTATTATTTAAGAAGGTTGAGTGTCAAGATGATTTTAATAATCATACACAACTTTAGGGAGAATAAAGGGAGTTAAATATTGGACAGATTTATGCAATTCAACTCAAGAAATCTCAAGGAAAGGGATGTCAGGAATTTATTGTTAATATAAAATAAATGGAGAAGTCTAAAAAACCATCCATCAAAGATTATCATTTTCTAATAAATTTTCAAGACATGTTTCCATAAGAGTTACCAAGATTACCCCTCAAGTATGATTTTGATTTATTGATTGATATCATACCTAGATCAAAACCATAATATAAGGCCTCGTATAAAATTAAAACTACTGAATTGGTTGAGTTAAAGGCACAACTTCTAAAGTTATTGTCAAAATGGTTAATTTGACCAAGTGTGTCACCATGGGGTGCACCAGTTATCTTTATCAATAAGAAACATGACACTCTTCACCTGTGTATAGATTACATGATGTTAAATAAAACAATGATTAAGAATAGATATTCATTGTCATGCATTGATGATCTCTTTGATCAAAGATGAGGAGAAATAATATTTTTTAAGATTTATCTAAGAGAAGGGTATCATTAGTTAAGAATTCGTGAAGAGGATATTCTAAAAATAGCATTTAGAACTTGATATGGGCACTACAGGTTCACAGTGTTACCATTTGGATTGATTAATGCTCCAATAACATTTATGAATCTTATAAATATTGTATTTAGAGACTACCTAGATCATTTTATTTTGGTCTTTCTAAATAACATTCTCATTTATTCCAAGGATTAGGAAGAACACCTAAAACATCTCAAACTAGTTTTACAACATTTACGA
This sequence comes from Torreya grandis, assembly GCA_037957365.1. Taxonomy (NCBI): domain Eukaryota; kingdom Viridiplantae; phylum Streptophyta; class Pinopsida; order Cupressales; family Taxaceae; genus Torreya; species Torreya grandis. The sequence goes on along the minus strand of JARHVA010000304.1, from coordinate 1,192,410 downwards.
AAGCACATGTATAGAAAGTTGTCTAAATATGCATGTTTTAAAAATAAAGTGCAGTATCTAGAACATATTATCTCTGTAGATGGTATTTTAGTGGATCCAATGAAGATAAGAGCCATAGTGGAGTGGCCATCATTAAGGAATGTGCATGAGATAAAAAATTTCATGGGATTAGCGAGATATTACATGAAATTCATTCTGAATTTATCTAAGGTAGCTAATCTAATTACCTATCTTTAATGAAAGAATTAAAGTTTCACATGTTAGATAAGTGTGAGTTAGCCTTTCAAGAGATAAAAAGGTGTCTTAATTCAACATCAATGGTAAGATTTATTGATCCTAATGGTCAATTCTCAATGATCAACAATGCGTCTAGGGATAGACTTGGAGGAGTTCTTATGAAGGATGGCTTAGTTGTAGCCTATGAGTTTAGGAAATTGAATCCTTATGAGGTGAATTATGCCCCTCATGACCTAGAACTTTTGACAATTGTGCATGTTTTGCAATTTTGGAGGCATTGTCTATTAGAGAAATGGTTTGAGGTCAATATTTATAACTTGGGACTCAATACATATTCACCGAACCAAACTTGAATGCTCATCAAATATGATGGTTAGAATTATTATATGATTTTGATTTCGATATTAACTATATCAAAGGCAAATAAAATAGAGTAGCTAATGTTCTAAGACATAGAAGGTACATAACAATTATGGTTATTATCAAGACTACTTTTTGAGATCATGTAATTAAATTCTCACTAGGAGATAAATTCTATAATTAGGTCAAAAAATCATTGTTTGAAAATGCTTAGAATCCTAAGTATAAAGTATTTAAGATAGAGAGGGATGATCATCTATGATACAATGGTATGATGTATGTGCCTACTAAAACGAATATGAGGAGCACAGTGCTAAAGGAATTACACAATGCCCCATATTCAAGACATTCAAGAGTAACCAAGTTCATGACTAAGCTTAGCTTACTCTATTTTTGGAAAGGAATTAAGAGAGATGCAACATATTTTGTCTTATTGTTTGGAATGTTAGTGTGTGAAAGTTGAACATGTGCATCTGAATAGATTGTTATATCCACATGATAAATTGAAATAAAAGTGGCAAGTGATTAGTATGGACTTTGTCCAAGGTTTATCATTATCACAGAACTGACATGACATGATCTTGATTGTAGTTGACAAACTAACCAAGGTATCCTACTTCATACTAGTAAACTTGATAGATACTGCACCTATGCTTGTAAAGAGATTCATGAAGGAGTTGTATCAATTACATAGTTTTCCAAAGAAGATTATTTCAGATCATGTTCTCACAGTTTTTAAAAATGAGTAAAAATTAGCAGAAATTCAATTTTTGCGAAATGGCTAAAAAAATTGAACTGAGCCCGAAACCACCACAATTTAAAAAAAATTAATTTTATTAATTAAAAATTTACCGTCAAATTTATTTTTACCTTAAATCATTTTAAGTTGCATTTGAGCCTCTCATGCAAAAATCCATTATCATTTCTTGTAATTTGTAAAAACCATTTAGCTTTTCATAAGTTGTACAAACATATGTTGCTTTTTCAAAAATTGTGCAAATTGAGAAATAAATTAAGTTTTCCATGCAAATTGTAAATTTTTTTTTGTCTCCGTATAATTTGTAAAAACTGTTTCAGCTTCCATGCAATTTGTGAAAAAAAAATTAGCTTATGTGCAATTTGCAAAAACTTTTTCAATTCCCATGCAACTTGCAAAGACTTTAGTTCCCATATAATTTGAAAAAACTTTTTCACTTCCTGTACAATTTGAAAAAACTTTTTAAAATAACGTGCAATTTGTAAAAATGTTTTTAGCTCCTGTGCAATTTGTAAAAAATTTTAGCTTTTGTGAAATTTGCAGAAACTTTTTCAGCTTCTATGTAATTTGCAAAAACTTTTTCTGCTTCCATGCAATTTACAAAATCTTTTTCTGCTTTCATGTAATCTAAAAATTTGTTTTGGGTTTTCATAAAAATCATAATTTTTTGGGGGTTTTTGTGCAAATTGTAAACTTTTTGGGGTTTCACATAAATTGTAAAATCAATTTAAAAATTTATGTAAATTGCAAATATTTTTGACTTTTCCCATTTCGTGTAATTCTAAATTTTATTTTCACAAGTCATGCAAATGCAATTCATGCTTTCCCAAGTCATGAAAATGCAAATTACATTTTCAAAATATGTGAAAATAAGATTTATAATTTTTTAACTGAGAAATTTATAATTTTCTCTCTCCACTCTAGTGCGACCACTGTGATTATTTTCCCAAGCCATGCAAGTGAGTCTTATTCTTACCTGAAGCTTTATGTTCAAAATAAGATTATCAACATGTATATCAAATGTGATGATTTCATAGATGCTCATGAAGTGTTTGATGAAATGACACAACAAGACAACTTCTCATAGAATGTGATGATTGTAGATTATAGAACACATGGGTAAGTTTGCCAAGTTTTGGCATTATTTCATCTAATGCAACAAATAGGTATCCAACTCGATGACTTTAGCTTTGCTAGCATACTCTCATCCTATGATAAAATAAGATATTTATAATAGAATATGGACATCAATGTAAATATAGGCTCCATCAAATCTTTTCGGTCTTTTCATGTAAATGTTAAATCTTCTTTTACAATTTCTAGTTGAATTTTTTTGTAAGTGCAAATTCACAAATGCAATTTGTGCAAATGCACAATGTCACTTTGTAAATCTCAAATTATGTAATTTTGATTTACACATTTCAAATGGTGTAAAAATAATAAATAATTTTTGCACCAATCAAGTGGTGCAATTTTGTAATCTTATTTTTTCACACAGTGCAATTGCACCAACACACTTTTACATCACTTAAGTGATGCATTTTTGTAAACTCATTTTTTACAGCTTCTAAAACATAGAAAATATGGTTATACACCATAACCAACTCACCACACTATAAATATGAGTGTAAAGATCATTGTAATTTGACTTTTGGTAGTGAAATTCTACATAAACGTTTGAAGGATGAGATTATATTTTCGACTCAATAAAGATTAGAACAGGGATATTTTATAGACTTTAAGTATAGAATTTCTTCATGAGTTATAACTTTGCATATGATTTATCTATCTCTGTATCTTTACTTTCAAATTGTTTTAATAATCACTACCAAATTGTTAGAAAATGAGGTTTTCACATTAAGTATTTCTTTTATAATCTTCTTGAGTTATTTATATGAATGTGAAATCTTGGTGGAGTTTAAACAATATTTTAATTTTCTTTTATGGGTAAATATGAGATGGTTGTCTTTGGTTTATTATCAATATTATAAAATTGTCTCAGTGTATGTTTTGCATTATTAAGAGTGTAATTATGTCTTTACCACTATTGAATGAAAGAGATTTCATACACATGATGTTTTTCCCTTCTTGAACTATTCTAGTAAGTTTCTGCATTTAGCTACCTAGAATTATCTTTTATTTTTCCTAGGGTTATCATAGTAGTTTGTGTTTAACGGACTATAATAACCTTATTTTCCCTTATTCCTTTTCTTTATTTATTCTTCCCTTATTTCCATTATTTCCTTCTTTTCCCTCATTTCCTTTCTATCTCTTTTATGTACTTTTAGGTTAAAAGTATGAAACCCTCAATACAAAACATTTTTGTTGTAGATAGTTATGAATGTTTTTCCTTTTTTGGATTTCAATAAAGATAGATCCACCTTTTAATAGGAGAGAAACTTTTTAATGTGTTTTTAACTAACGCAAGGATTCAGTTCTCATACTACTAACTGAAAGTCACCAATTTATCCACCTAATAAATTTTTGAGCCAACAATTTTTGATGACTTTGTTGGGGATCGAGGTGCTTTATGCAAACAAGTTTTAGATATTTCAAGGAATATTACCTATAATAGAGGTTGGTGACTCCATTGAGAATAAGTACCTAGTGCCTGCACCTTCTTGATTTCATAAATGGCATTGGTCCATCCCAACCCCAATGATCCTTGTGTCCCATGGGGAAATCATTTTGGATCATTAACTTTGGATAAATATAATGAGTTTTCAAAGTGGTCAATATGCAGATAAACATTTACAAGCCTTCAAAATATCTTATAACATATTTGGAGTTATGTATGAGGATGTTGATATAAGACTTTTTATTGAAACTTTCATTGGACCTATTGTTGAGTGGTTTTAACACTTAGAAGATGGGTGTGTTACAGATTGAGACTCTTTGAAGAACATGTTCCTGGATGGATTAAAAACAACTATGAATATGTGTGCACTTTTGTCAAACTTCTTTCAGATTCAAAAGAGAGATGATGAGAAGATGAGAGAGTTTGTAGCATAGTTTAACAATTTATTGAGATTGATCCCTCATGTAAATCAACCAAATCTCAATGATAAACTATGTATTTTCATTGGTTCTCTTCACCTAAAGATCAAGTTTGTCTTGATGAGGAACAAGGTAAATGACTTGATGGATGCACAACAAGATTCTATCGAGATTGAAAATGATTTGATCATGTCTAGAATGTTGAATAAAGAGGTTTCAAAAGGTACTAAAATTGTTGTAAATGATGACAAAGAAATAGTGAAACCTGATATAATCAAGAGTCTGTAATATTTAGAAAAGAGAGTCTGAAGGTAATTTCATGATCAAACATGTTAGAAATCTGTTGATGTCTTAAAATTGCGCTCGATCTTAATCAACAATAATGGGAAGTTTCAAGTTGTGGGACAATGCGGCTTGAAAACAACATCCAGATTTTAAAGAAGCTGGTCTCTTCTTTTGTATTGGGTGTTGGGGAAAAGGGATAGGAGACTAAACAGAAACACAAAATGTAGGAATTGAAACCTAACTATGGTGATGCACCTGAGAGTAATCCTAATCCTAACTTGAGCACAGTGAAACTATTATGTGATTCTATTACATTTAAGAGCAGACAAGTGCATGATCAATGTAAAAGATTGGAATAACAAAAATAGAGGCTCATAATAGGGGAGTCTTTTGCTGAGATACAAGAATTGTCAATGAAGGCATAGTGTTCAATCTTCTTAATAGAATCTTCCAATCACATAGGAGGCATAGAAGTCATGCATAGTCATGTAAATCTTCAGATTCAAGAAAATGAGACAAAAGCAAATAACATTTCCAATCACCACACTAGAAAATCTATAGTATAGACTACTTTGCAAACAACACATATAACATCAACAAAGGCATGGAGCTCAAATTTCCTTAATTCATTCAGCCACCTAAAGGGCACAGAAACATGCATGATTATATCAACCTTACAACTCAATAAAATTGAGACAAGAGCAAATGATATTACTAGTCACAAACTTCAAAAAGTCTAAAACTATGAGAATTTCCCCCCTTTTTTAGATTTTACAATTCTTCTTTTATAGCCCCAGATACATAAATAAATAATAATAATTTGAACTTTGGCACATTCAATGCTTTGAAAAACCATGCTGGAGAAGAACAGTTGCCCTTAATTGCAGCATGGTGATTCCTGACTAGTGTGCCTAAATTTCAAATTTCATCACCTACTAGGCTGCTCAATTATCTATTCCACCTCCGCTATTAGGAAACAAAAAAAAAACATCTTCAATGCTTACAAGCCCCAAAAAAAATACCTGGTGCACTGCTCCATCTACTCGAATTAACTCTTGCCAAATTTCCCTCCATTTTTGCTATAACAAGTAGACGAGCACTCTGTTCTGTTTGTAATGGGAGAGGACCCTTAGCCAATTTATGAAAAACTCTCCTTTAGGCATCAAAAAATGACATTTGGTTCTCTCCATTGGGTTCATCGAAGACACATGGACCTCTCCCTTTCCTTGGCTATGATGTAGATTTATTCAGGACTCATAATAAGCTCTTATAGATGGCAACACCTAGCAAGTTTTGTGGATTTTGAAGTAACACCTGAGGCCCACCACAACCTTTATTTAGCAATGAAACTCGAGGATGATCCCTCAGACATTGAGACATGTAAATCTATGCTGCTCCTCAGAAGATATGTGGCATCTTCCGCTTCTTTGTCTAAAGGTACGTGGTGCCTTCCACTGCCTTTTGGGGATGGGGTAGAAAGGGACCAGAGAGTGACACTTGGCAGCCTCCACTACTCTTAGCACTTAAGCAAAATGAAAGGATGCCTTTATGCATTGAATGAAATCATTGGACCAAAGTCTCTTAGATGATGACACGTGGTGGCTTGTAATTTTTCTCCAAAAAGATATTTTAGGGCCTCTACAATTGCCACTTGGCACTTTCCACCTTCTCTACTGCTTTATGTTGGAAGTCTTTGAATGAAGTGCAGATGTTGATATGAGACACATATGCTAAAATGTGGTGCATTCCACTTAATTTTTAATGGGTATGTGGCACGGTCCATAGTTCTTGAAAGTTACAAAAAGGGGACTCAGGGGATGCCAACTATCGGCTTTATCTCCTGAAAAGTGACACTTGGTAGCATCTGCTTGAACTAATACTCAGGTAAAAATGAGATGAAGGAAATAAGAAGGGGAAAAATACTTGATCGAAGGGTGACACTTGGCAGCTTCCACTACATCTCAACACTTAGGCAAAATGAACTAGCCCTCTGCTTTAAAATTCTGCCGCTTTACCTGAAGAACCAAAATTGCAGTGCTCGACTAAAAATAATTGAATACGACATAGAGTAGGAAATTAATCTATAGTTATTGGTGACCATCAGGGCTTTTGAGCCTACTCAAAAAGAACCTGACTCTTGCTTGAGCAAAATTTCAAAATTTACAGCTTCGAAAGAGCTGTCTAGAAGATAGACCATTCATGGTTAGATGATCCTTGCTTATTCTACAACTCATCAAAAGCCAAATCCAAGCTAATGAGATCCTTGTGAGAGAAGGTTTACAGGACCTAGGTAGTGGCTTTTAGCTTGTATTTTAGCAAAAAAATAGGAATTAGAATAGTTTTGACCTTAGAGGTTGGAGAATCATCCTATAAGCTCTAAAAAACTGTTTGACCCCTTTGCCTGACTAGCATCAATGGTTAGATTTGGTCCACCATCAGCACCATCCTCGCATCTAAAAATAGGGAAAGAAGGCCCAGTTGCACCAGATCTTCAATGTGTTGCCTCATTTCATTGATTCCTTCTTTGATGACATTGAGACAGCGTCTGCAATTATTGGCTGCAGCATTACGACTGAGCTCCTCATTAACCCATTTCATAGTGGCCATTCTATCGTGAATCCCCATGGCTACCAATGTTGCATCCCTTAAGTTGTAGAGCTTCTCTAGTAAAGAATGAGAGTCTGTGAATCTCTAGGAGATTGTGGCTAGAGTGCTCTATACCAGATTCTCTACCATCTCACACAGCTGCTATGTGTGGCATAGGAAGGTGAAAAGTGGCCTAAGTTAGATAATCTCTAAAGAGATTCTCTTCCATGCTAACTTGTAGAGTTCCTTCACCAACTTTACCATTCTGACACCTCTTAGCCTATTGGCCAGCTCAATTGCTAGTTGTGTGGTCCACTACTACTCTACATGGAGCTAGGCTTAAAAAGCCACACCCTTGTTCTATTCTTCCAACAACCTTTGCTGTGATTGGGTAACCTACAGTTGGAGTCCTTTGACTCTTCCTTGCAATGTTGCATTTTCCTATCTTAGAGATATTACTGCATCCTTGGCAAGTACAAGCTCTACTTTTAAAGAATCATTTTGGGCTTGAATTACCTATTGAGTCTGGAGGGAAACAATATCTTGCAACTATTTCTATAGACTAGCTATCTCATTATCTTTCTAGTTTATTTGTTTGGCCAAACTATTGCAGTTTGCCTTTTTTGTGGCCAGGTCAACCTCCATCTTCTATAGTCTCCTTGATATCCTTAAATAATCTTCTGTGACTACAAAAGTGGATTCGGTCATGAGCTCGACTCTATCTTGAGGCCTGAACAGGGACATGTTGATGGCCACTGCGTTCATGGTGTAGTCTTCTAACTGCATTTGTTTGCTCAGCTTGGTAACGTTGGGTGACAAATGGGTCACCATCAACTACTAATGAATGGGGTCAAATTGTGACCTCAAATGTGGCACTGCTAGTGATTTATTCTCTTTACTCTTCTTTTTCTCTAATCAGGCTTCTCTTGCCTTCCTTGCGACATCAGCCTGCATCTGGAAAGTGGAAGGGGATGCAATGTGTTGGGTGAATATTTTGTCGTCAACTAACTGATGACAAAATGGGTATATCAACCACAACATAGGGAGATTTACACCATGAAAAGTATGGGTTTACCAGATCTAGATGAAGTAAATCTCTCCTCTCATCAAGGGGAGGTTCCCTATAGATACTCACGTGCTATATGCATATATATAATTAAGCAAAAAATAACACATGGGGGTGGTATAACAACATCTACCTCTCTTCTTTCAGAGGTAATGTACAAGGAACAAAAGAGGGAAATCCTAGCCTTAAGCTAACAACACTCCTCTTCTTTCAGGAATGATATTAAACAGAGAGCAAGAGATCACCTAAAGTAACAAAGTCCACAAGAACACTCATGCAAGCACAAAGTCTTCCGTAGCTTTTTTCACCGATTCAGAACAAGTACAACCATAGAGTAAAGTGAAGCACAAAGTCTTCACCTGAAACTACAAAAGATAACTGAATCTCAAAGGTAAAAGTAGCACAAAGTCTATCTTCTACCCTCTAGAAGTGCCCTTAGATAATATAAACACACCCACTTTGCTTATTAAATTAGATAAACAAGATATTATCAGGAAAAAGGACTTAAGAACTGTTTCCTAAACAACACAGATAATCTCAACACAAAGTTTGAAATGAACCTGATTCTCATTCATTTAATGAAATATGAGTTACAAAAATGAGCACAAAGTCTCGAATATTGCTTCAATTTTAGCAGAGTATTTGCTATTAATTTTTCCAAGATCATTTACAAATGAGGTCTCCACTATATATAGGGAGAAAATCCTCAAAAATAGAAAATAATAAAATATACAAAATATCTTGGTCAAAGATGACTCATCTTTGAATTTTAGATATTTTTCCAAACTTTTTACATGTAATTACATTTTCAAAATTGCATGCACTTTGCACAAAATAGAAGTGCATAAGGATAGAAGAAGAAAGAAGGAGAGAGAGATTCAGTTTGGGCCACCAGGTTTCTTCAGATGAGCATCGTACATGGCGATAGATGCCTGAATTTCTATGCTGTCTGGCGCAACTGCATTCTTGGAGATGATTCTCGCTCTGATCAATGCATCCTTCAATGCTATGATGGCTTTAGCATGGCCAGTTAACCTAGATTTCAGATTCTCCAAAGTTAACTGAACATCTAAAATGCTATCCACCGAAGACATTGAGAAGGATTTTTCTTTGAAATCTCTCTGAATCATTTCCTTGAAACTCTGAATCATCTCTTCTACCAGAAGGAACTGATGGTCCTTAGAGGTCAAGTCACATGGTAGCTCTTCTAATTTATTCAGCAGGCTCAGGTCACTCTTCTCACTAGCTTCCTTGAAAGATTTAAGATCATCAATTAAGTCTTTGAGTACCTATATTCTGAAGGTCAGTGACTCCTTGATCTCAACATAGGAGTCCTTACTGGAGATGGCACTAATAGATATCAGGGTGCTCTTCTTGAGATCTTTCATTTCTTTCCATCTGCCAAGATCTTTCTCCAAACTATGAATCTTTATTTTTAGTCTTCTTCATGGTTTTGGACTGCTTCAGAGAAACTTCAGTGACCTGGAAGAAGTTCCACTGAAAAGGCATCGATGAAGAGGGACCCTTCACAGAAACTGCAATAGGAATCATGATTATGCAAGCAAGGGAAGAAAGTAGCAATCTGGGAGAACTGCACATTTGCTGGTCATGATCAGAGAAATGCACTTGAAAGGGATGAGATGCGAGTAGGTCAAAAAGTGAAAGAAAAGGGGAGCAGGCACAGAAAATAGGAAAAAGAGACCGCGAGCAGATGTAGTCAGCAGCAAAATTGTTGCTCATAACACAAGCGGCAGTTCAGAGACCGCGAACACAGCCGACATCACCAAAATTGCTGAGCACGGTAGATAACACTGCCAATGTTGGAAAAAATGCCGTGCACAGTAGACATATCAGTTGACATCAGCAATATTGCTGCATATAGCCCACGACATTGGGTGGCAGATTTACCGCCCACAACATTAGGCGGCAAAAAGGACCTGCAGAACACAGGGAAAGGTAGCAAAATTTGCCGCCCTTACTAGAAAAAATGCATGGGCAGCAAAATTTGCCACCCTTGCACAAAAAATGAAGGAAATGCAGAGGCAACAAAACTTGCCACCCTTGCAGGGAAAATGGAAGAAAAGACCAACTCCGAAAGGAGAGTCTAGGGGAGGGAAAACTTGGCTGGGACAAGATTGTAACCATTCACGTTCTGAGGCCAAGATGAGAGTGAATTCAAAATCCATCTCGAATAACAAACTTAGAGAGATGAAAAGATGAAACGAACAAGTTTCGTATGGGGTTGTTCCCAAAAACAAGCTAAGCTGATTTTGGAAACAACAGTTGGCTCCTGTTGGGAAACTACCTTCTATTACAAAAAGTAATTGAAGGGAGTAGAAACCAGAATCTCTAGTGCCTTAAAAATGTGCCATTGGGCCACAGAGTCAAGCTACTCAAAAAGAAAGGCTCCAAAAATAAAAAATAAATGAATAAAACAAAGCTAAAGACTATACAAATATATAGGTAAATTTATTTGGTACTTCAAGAATCGAAGCACCTCAGATGCTGCCCCTTTAGAGGCAGTGGCGATGACGCTTTATCTTGATAAACCAGCAAGAGGCCATTTTCTCCCCAGAATTGATGATGTGTAAATGGAAACCTCCACCATAAAACCAACTTCCTGTGCCATCCCTTTAGTTTTCTCCTCTTGCCCCACAACAAGATTTGTCTTTTGACCCGAAAACCATGAATCTTTATTTTCTTGGCAAAGAGTTCTTTTCCTTGATCATGATGCACAACAGCATGGTTAGATACCATAATTGGTTGCTTTTTTGGTTATATCCAGCACCTGATTTGATTGTCCTCATTTGACACCTACCACTGATTGGCACTATCAGGTCCACTTGTCATTATTTCAGTTGAACCAATTTTCTGGTTGGCATTCTCAAGGGCTTTAACAGGGTCTTCACGAACCTCTTCTATGGTCAAAAAATAATTACCCTTGCCTGAGGACTCAAATAGAATCTGAGCTGTAGGAGATGACGTTTGGGTGACCACGTACTTTGCCTCTCTCTCAGGAAGCAACCTTTGCATCACGCCTTTCACAGGGATTCTTGTCTGGGATAAGTCCATGCTCAATTCTCTTCTGACATCCTTGCAAAAGTTCCACCCAAGTAGAATGCCATATGAGGCTGGGACGTCAGCTACCATAACTATCATCTTGATCCTCTTGTTAGGGAATGCTGCAAATGTAAATTGTGCATCTTTGATTTGCCCCAATAGTGGTAATTATTTGTTCTCCATGGAGAAACATCTCTCGAAAGTTTTAGTCAATGTGAGACTAAGAGATTCTACCACTCTAGCAAGCATGACATTGTCAGATGCACCAGAATCGATGATGCAGTTGCTCAGCTTGTGACCGTTTATTAACAGGGAAACATAGAAAGGTTCTATTTTCCTAGGAGCAACTGGAGGAGTCATGACAAGATTATTCTAGATGGATACATTATTTGGGGGATCATGACTTACCCTCAAAATTTCTTGTCCTGTAGGGACGGCTGTACCTTTCACACATTCTGCCAACCTATCCAACTGTTCAGGATGGGCTTGTAGAAATTCAAATTCAGACATTTGAATTTTAGTCTTTTTGACATGCTCAATTATGTCAAATGTCAGTATTAGACTAGGCACAGAGGATGGGAGTTCACTCTTTTGGTTTTTGGGAGGGCTAGTTTGCAAAGTTGAAGTAGAGGGTGCAGAGATGCTTGGGATACATACCTTTGTAATAGTCATCAGGTCCTTTGGTTGGAAGGGCAGAGTGGTTCCCCACTTGGCAATTGAAACTGTTGGCCGAGGCTGCTCCTCTATCTTCTCTTTATCATCTTGTCAGACTGACTATTTTTAGGACTGGGTGAATACAACATATGATCCCTCAACTATATTCCCCTCACTTCTGGGTTCATCCTGATAATTCAGGTAACCAATGACGGAGTCACTAGCTAATTCTTCTTCTTGATCTTCAAAGAGATTAGCATCATATTGTTGGTCCAACTCAAGTTAGAAAGGGGGAGCGTGTTCTATTTCTAGATATCCAACCGCTGAGTTGGTTGGAGGGGCTTCAAGGGTGAGGTTTCTCTGTTTGGGAGGAAGATGATTTGACTGCCCTTGATTCCTAGCAACATTGCCTTGGTACGCTTGATTCTGAATTGTCCTCCTTGGCGTATCTTAATTAGAAGTAGACATAACTTGGGCCATCTATCTTCTGAGAGCTAGCATTTCATTTGCTAACTTTTGTACCATATGATCTGTAGTACCTGTAGAAGAACTTTCAGCAGATGAAGAGAATCTATTTTTACTTGGGTCTTTTTCGATCTTACCTACCAGGATAAGATCATCTTCAATCTCAGTAGCCAAACTTTGAGCCAATGCTAAATCCATAGGGCTAGCTCACCTTAACAGGAAACTTACTTTGGGAAGCTGCGAGTTGATGAAAAAACACTTGAGATTTTCTAGCATAGGCTGAGCCACAGTTGGAATCCGGTTCCTTAACTTGTTGAATTTAGCTATGAAATCCCTCATGGGTTCCTGGGATTATTTTTTCATCTGCGTTAGCTGTGCTAACAAGGAGTGTGCATCTTCAGCGGGTTTAAATCTAGCCTCAAATATGGACTTTAGTGTATTCTAGTCAGTTACTAACCCGGCCAGCAAGTGATAGAACCAATCTATAGTAGCACCTTACAAAGTCTCCACAAAAAGTCTTACTGCCACATCCTCAAATTCTACACCAATTACACCGCATGTTATGGAGAAAACAACAATATGCTCATCAGGATGAACCTTTCCATCACCAAAAAACTTAGGAATTTTTTTTCTAGAACTACGAGGTAGTTCATGTAGAGGTGGGGTCAAGTTAAGAGGGCCAAAGGAATTACCCCATGGGCCTTGAGCCATTATGATAGGAGGATTAAATGGTAGGATAACAAACCTTGGTGGAGTGTTTATAGGTAGGCAGTGATTAACAGCGGGAAAAGGAGTTCTAACTTGCGTTGGTGACCTGACAACGCTAGAAGAAAAACTCCTAGACTGTTGAAGAGAAGCTGATGGAAGAAACAGATCAAAATTACTCTGTTGCACCAACTCAAACATAGGGTCAACAACACCCTTAGATCTCTAGCTTCTTGTGTAGCGTGGAGTTGCCAAATTTTTAAAATAAAAATGGGACCAAAACTATTTCAAATTGAAGCTTGAGGCTTCAAAATGCACGTTCTTCCCAGTGGCTCTGGTTTTACAGACCAGATAACGTAATGGAGATGATAATGGTAAGGCTATAATGATAATGGGTAAGACATGGAACGGAGTCGCCAGATTATGTAATGGATAAGGGTAGGGACTGCTTTAATCTAAAACTTAAGGATTTAGACTGCACATTCGAGTCCCCAGTAGAGTCGCCAAAAAACTGTTGGGTGAATATTTTATCGTCAACTAACTGATGACAAAATGGGTATATCAACCACAACATAGGAAGATTTACACCATGAAAAGTATGGGTTCACCAGATCTGGATGAAGTAAATCTCTCCTCTCATCAAGGGGAGATTCCCTATAGATACTCACGCGCTATATGCATATACATATAATTAAGAAAAAAATAACACATGGGGGTGGTATAACAACATCTACCTCTCTTCTTTCAGAGGTAATGTACAAAGAACAAAAGAGGGAAATCCTGGCCTTAAGCTAACAACGCTCCTCTTCTTTTAGGAATGATATTAAACAGAGAGCAAGAGATCACCTGAAGTAACAAAGTCCACAAGAATGCTCACGCAAGTACAAAGTCTTCCATAGCTTCTTTCATCGATTCGAAACAAGTATAATCATAGAGTAAAGTGAAGCACAAAGTCTTCACCTGAAACTACAAAAGATAACTGAATCTCAAAGGTAAAAGTAGCACAAAGTCTATCTTCTACCCTCTAGAAGCACCCTTAGATAATATAAACACACCCACTTTGCTTATTAAATTAGATAAATAAGATATTATCAGGAAAAAGGACTTAAGACCTGTTTCCTAAACAACACAGATAATCTAAACACAAAGTTTGAAATGAACCTGCTTCTCACTCATTTAATGAAATATGAGTTACAAAAATGAGCACAAAATCTTGAAGATTGCTTCAATTTTAGCAGAGTATTTGTTATTAATTTTTCCAAGATCATTTACAAATGAGGTCTCCACTATATATAGGGAGAAAATCCTCAAAAATAGAAAATAATAAAATATACAAAATATCTTGGTCAAAGATGACTCATCTTTGAATTTTAGATATTTTGCTGAACTTTTTACATGTAATTACATTTTCAAAACTGCATGCACTTTGCACAAAATAGAAGTGCATAAGGATAGAAGAAGAAAGAAGGAGAGAGAGATTTAGTTTGGGCCACCAGGTTTCTTCATATGAGCATCGTACATGGCGATAGATGCCTAAATTCTTATGCTGTCTGGCGCAACTGCGTTCTTGGAGATGATTCTCACTCTGATCAATGCATCTTTCAATGCTGTGATGGCTTTAGCGTGGCCAGTTAACCTAGATTTCAGATTCTCCAAAGTTAACTGAGCATCTAGAATGCTGTCCACCGAAGACATTGAGAAGGATTTTTCTTCAAAATCTCTCTGAATCATTTCCTTGAAACTCTGAATCATCTCTTCTACTAGAAGGAACTGATGGTCCTTAGAGGTCAAGTCGCATGGCAACTCTTCTAATTTATTTAGCAGGCTTAGGTCACTCTTCTCACTAGCTTCCTTAAAAGCTTTAAGATCATCAATTAAGTCTTTGAGTACCTGTATTCTGAAGGTTAGTGACTCCTTGATCTCAACATAGGAGTCCTTAGTGGAGATGGCACCAATAGATATCAGGTGCTCTTCTTGAGATCTTTCATTTCTTTCCATCTGCCAAGATCTTTCTCCAAACTATGAATCTTTATTTTTAGTTTTCTTCATGGTCTTAGACTGCTTTAGAGAAACTTTAGTGACCTGGAAGAACTTTCATTGAAAATATGTCGATGAAGAGGGACCCTTCACAAAAACTACAGCAGGAATCATGATTATGCAATTAGGGGAAGAAAGTAGCGATCTTGGAGAACTGCACATTTACTGGTCACAATCAGGGAAATGCGCTTGAAAGGGATGAGATGTGAGCAGGTCAAAAATCAGAAGAAAAGGGGAGTGAGCATGGAAAATAGGAAAAAGAGACTGCGAGTAGATGTAGTCAGCGGCAAAATTGTTGCTCACAACACAAGCGGCAGTTCAGAGATCGTGAACACGACCGACGTCGGCAAAATTGCTAAGCATGATAGACAACACCACCGATGTCGGCAAAAATGCTGCACATGGTAGACATATCGATCGATGTCAGTAATATTGCCACATACAGCCCATGATGTTGGGTGGCAAATTTACCACCCATAACATCAGGCGGCAAAAAGGGCCCACAGAACATAGGGAAAGGCAACAAAATCTACTGCCCTTATAGGAAAAAATGCATGGGTGGCAAAATTTGCCGCCCTTGCACAAAAAATGAAGGAAATGCAGAGGCAGCAAAATTTGCCGCCCTTGTAGGGAAAATGGAAGAAAAGACCAACTTCGGAATGAGAGTTTAGGGGAGGGAAAACTTGGCTGGGACGAGATTGTAACCATTCATGTTCTGAGGCCAAGATGAGAGTGAATTCAAAATCCATCTCGAAGAAAGAACTTAGAGAGATGAAAAGATGAAATGAACAAGTTTCGTAGGAGGTTGTTCCCAAAAATGAGCTAAGCTAATTTTGGAAACAACATAATGATTCTCCCTACGAAGGGAAATCCTTGCGGTAGGTCATATTGGAGAGCCATTGGCTAGCTAGGGGTGAGTTGAAGGGGCATTTTTCTGGGAATGGAAGGGGAGAAATAGGGTAATGTTAAGGCTTGAGGCATCAGGGATGAAGTGAATTGCAAAATGGGAATGGTAGCAGTGGCGGGAGGTGTCATTTGGCTGGGTGGAGGCATGGATTGAGAGGGAGGAGGGGGAGTAATTCCTACCTAAGGAGAAGTTATAGTGCTCTACACTGGGCACTGTGAAGGCTATTCTTCCTCTTCTGGGTCTAATTGGAATTGCACCCTTCTTCTCTTCTTGGGTGTTTTTGATGTTCTCGCCATCTCTAAATCTCTTGTATAATAACTTGGTATGAACCTTTTGCAAGATAAAAACATGGTTACTGCAACAAATTTCACTAGGTGCCATAATCATAATGAGCAAGATATTTTCATAGGAATGCTTGAGAGTTTGTAAACTTTAAAATTTTTTAAGGGATTTTTATGGGCCTATCAAGTCCCAAATAGCATTAAATTAAGGCGATCATTAGCAAATCCTACTCAATCTTCGAGAAATAGCAAGGTGGACACATTATGTGGTGCAAGGTACCTTGGATATTTCAAAATATTTGGGGAAGCACTTATTATGGCAAAAAATAAAGAATTAAAGAATTTTTAAGACGCCGACTCTGCATTTAAAATGCTTATTTTAAAGGAAAAGTGGGAAAGCAAAAAACAAAACAAAGAAATGCGGGAATGAAAACTACCTAACTACATTAATTAAAAATCCTTATTTTCCTTCAGGATCGAAAACAAACTTTCCCACATCCTCTTTATGACAAGCCAACTTGCATTGTCATACCAGTGATTACAACGGATATGTCATTGATGGAATGTTCTCTGCACCAGCCACACAGGTCTACCTGCACTCGAACGAGTCTGAGAAAATTGTGTATTTGACACCTATGAACTCTTCTTGTCCTTGAATGCCCATCTAATATTGGTTCTTCATGTTGTCATGTGTCATCAAGAAATCATGGGCTATTGGTTCTTCATGTTGTGCCTTTTGATATCCATTATCTTTTGGCACATCTTCTTCAGATTCTAGCTTTATTTCATCATCATGCTCTTTGATGACTTCATCCTCTTGCAAGGATGAATTAAAAAGATGACATCTCTTTTGCATACTCATTTGAATCTCAGGGCTTTCTTTTTCATCTAAAACTAGCTCAGCACCTCCTATCTCAATGACTTGGTCGAGGGAGTGTCCATGTTCCTCCATATCCTATTGCAGAGTGAGGAAAAAATCAAAAATGATCTCCTCCTCATCAAAAGTTAAGGAAAAATCTTGTGGCTTATCCTCTTGCTCATCAAAAGGGGAGTCTATGGTGATCTCCTCCTCTTCTGTACTGATGTAATCTTCTTGTTTGGCCATGAATTGAGTGTATTCTTCTGCATACTCAATTGCTTCCTTCAAAATATATTCTTCTTCAAAAAGGGGGAAAGAAGAAGACTGTGATGGAAAATAAGAAGCTTCTTGAGTAAGGGTGGAAGGAATTTGAGGGGAAAGTGAGAGTTTGGGATCCTCTTCCCTTGCTACTATCATAAACTCTACATTATTGGGGAATTGGTCTTGATGATTTTGACCTTGTTCATGAACAGGGGTGGCATATGTTTGATATGGGATTTGTGGTGGTGGGT
Organism: Torreya grandis; assembly: GCA_037957365.1. Taxonomy (NCBI): domain Eukaryota; kingdom Viridiplantae; phylum Streptophyta; class Pinopsida; order Cupressales; family Taxaceae; genus Torreya; species Torreya grandis. Next base: position 1,174,642 of record JARHVA010000304.1, on the reverse strand, counting down.
ATGAAGTTTGGTAGACTTGGTAAGGCCAGTTCTCATGAACGCTTAGCCTCTCTTTTAGGAATGCAATCAATCCACACACTTCTAACATCTCATATGTAAGTTCTTGCCAATTCGCCCTCTCAATGGGATCCCACTCACTTTTAATCAGGTCTATTGCATCCCTTACTTGATAGATGATATGACAAGGAATCTCTTGGCCATATCCTCTTCTACTGTCAAGCTCTAACACATATTTTTTAAATCCCATCAATGCTTTTTTGAAAGTGAAAATAAGGTTAGGTTGAACATGGGATGAGACATATTGGGGGGACTGGGCATAAGACTGATGTGGCTCATAACAATATGCATCCTCATTACTCGACATGATTCTAAGAGAAGATTATTCTTGATAAAACATATTTGAAGGAGAATAAGACTCATAGCTATGAGTTACAGAGTTATACATACCAAAGGGATTTCTTGATGATACTACTTGATTGGCTGGTGACGTAGAGTTGTTGGTGTCGATAAAAACCTCCAAAGGTAGATTGGTTGAAGAAAACACCAAAATTCTTCAACTCATTGAAAGATTGGTCCCACCAGGCATGCCAAAAACTATTGATGTCTTAAAATTGTGCTAGATCTTAATCGACAACAATGGGAAGTTTCAAGCTGTGGGACAATGCGGCTTGAAAATAACCTCTAGATTTTAAAGAAGCTGGTCTCTTCTTTTGTATTGGGTGTTGTGGAAAAGGGATAGGAGACCAAATAGAAACACAAAATGCAAGAATTAAAACCTAACTATGGTGATGCACCTAAGAGTAATCCTAATCCTAACCTGAGCACAATGAAACTATTATGTGATTCTATTACATTTAAGAGTAGACAAGTGCATGATCAATGTAAAAGATTAGAATAACAAAAACAAAGGCTCAGAACAGGGGAGTCTTTTGCTAAGATACAGGAATTGTCAACAAAGGCATAGTGTTCAATCTTCTTAATAGAATCTTCCAATCACATAGGAGGTGCAGAAGTCGTGCACAGTCATGTAAATCTTTAGATTCAAGAAAATGAGACAAAAGCAAATAACATTTCCAATCACTGCACTAGAAAATCTACAGTATAGACTACTTGGAAAATAACATAAATAACATCAAAAAAGGCATGGAGCTCAAATTTTCTTAATTCATTCAGCCACCTAAAGGGCACAAAAACATGCATGATTATATCAACCTTATAACTCAAGAAAATTGAGACAAGAGCAAATGATATTACTAGTCACAAACTTCAGAAAATCTAAAACTATGAGAATTTCCCCCCTTTTTTTAGATTTTACAATTCTTCTTCTTTTATAGCCCCAGATACATAAATAAAAAATAATAATTTGAACTTTGGCACATTCAATGCTTTGAAAAGCTATGCTAGAGAAGAACGGCTGCCCTTAATTATGACATGGTGATTCCTGACTAGTGCACCTAAATTTCAAATTTCATCACCTACTGGGCTGCTCAACTGTCTATTCTACCTCTTCTACTAGGAGACAAATGGATGACATCTTCAATGCTCGCAAGCCCCAAAAAAAACTACCCAGTGCACTGCTCCATCTACTCGAATTAACTCTCACCAAATTTCCCTTCATTTTTGTTGTAATAGGTAGACGGGCACTCTGTTCTGTTTGTAATGGGAGAGGACCCTTAGCCAATTTATGAAAAAATCTCCTTTAGGCATCGGAAAATGACATTTGGTGCTCTCCGTTGGGTTCATCAAAGACACGTGGCCCTCTCCCTTTCCTTGGCTATGATATAGATTTATTCGGGACTCATAATAGGCTCTTACAGATGGCGACACCTGGTAGCTTATGTGGATTTTGAAGTAACACCCGAGGCCCACCACAACCTTTATTCAGAAATGAAACTCGAGGATGATCCCTCGAACATTGACATGTGGAAATCTCTGCTGATCTTAGGAAGATATGTGGCATCTTCTACTTCTTCGTCTAAAGGTACGTGGCACTTTCTACTGCCTTTTGGGGATGGGGTAGAAAGCGATCAGAGAGTGACACTTGGTAACCTCTGCTGCTCTTAGAATTTAGCAAAATGAAAGGATGCCTTTATGCGTTGAACAAAATTATTGGACCAAAGTCTCCCAGATGACGACATGTGGTGGCTTGCAATTTTTCTCTAAAAGGTATTTCAGGGCCTCCGCAACTACCACTTGGCTCTTTCCACCTTCTCTGTTGATTTATGTTGAAATTCTTTGAATGAAGTGTAGACGCCAATATGAGATGTGGATGCTAACACGTGGTGCATTCTACTTAACTACTACTGGGTATGTGGCACGGTCTGCGATTCTCAAAAGTTACAAAAAGGGGACTCGGGGGACACTAACTGTCAGCTTTGTCTCCCAAAAAGTGACACTTGGTAGCATCCACTTGAACTAATACTCAGGAAAAAATGGGATGAAGGAAACAAGAAGGGGAAAAAGACCTACTCAGAGGGTGACACTTGGCAGCTTCTGTTGCATCTCAACACTTAGGCAAAATGAACCGGCCCTCTACTTCAAAATTCTACCGCTTCGCCCAAAGAACCAAAATTGTAGTGCTCGACTGAAAATAATTGAATACAACGTAGAGTAGGAAATTACTCTACAAAATCTAATAGAGAAAAAGAGAAAGTGATACCTATCATATATGATTGTTTCAATTTCACAATTGTAGAAGAAGATGAACAATTTGAAGAACTAATGATTGATCAAAGAACAAATGAAAATTTTTACTTTCCACTTGGTGAATAAGAGAAAGATTTGCCTATTTCACTAAATTACTTAAACCCCATGGTCCTAGGAGATAATTATTTATCTAAAAAATAATTGATAAAACCAAAAACAAAAAGGAGAAATAATGGAGAGTGTGATGCTATACTTTCTGAAAAAGAAGATATTGTGGAACTAGTTTTAAGAAAAGTAGATGATCCCTTATCTATCAAAATGAAAGAATCAATAGTAAAAAATGGAGATTCTTCAGACATTTCATTTTTAGGGTCTACCATAGAAGATAAAGATCTAAATACAAAATAATTAAGCCTATGCAAATTGAAAATTGTAATCATGCCAAAGTTGACGTCAAAGAAGACATCAATGCTGAATAAAATGAATGGTGCCTAATAATCATTACAATCAAAATGGAAACTATCAAGGAAGATGAAATTGATGAAGATGATGACTCATCTAGTGATGAATTCATTTCTATTGTGGGAAGTGATTCAGAAAAGAATATCAACACCTCATTCATTTTGCAAGATAATCATATTGTGGTTTTGACTTAAAAATAACTATGTGACACACTTCTCTTCAATTCAGATATTATATCTATCACATATTTATTTGAAGTCATCAAAGAAGACATTGAAAAAGTTCACTATTGCTCAGAAGTGCTCATAGAAGATTAAAGAATTCATAATGATTTCATTTCAAAATAGAAGATATTATTTATTTGTTTATTTATGATCATCCTTGTGTGAATGATAACTGTAAGTTAATATTTCCACCTACTTGGTCACTACTGTTAAATGTGTTCAGAGTTCATAAGTTAAATCCATTATTCTAAAATGATAGGTACTTCTCTTAGTCGATGAATGGTTTTGTATAATTTTCTCATTGCCATCAACTCTCTTTAAATAGTTCTACTTTCTCAATATTGGCTTGTTTCCTTTTTTCATTTTTATTTTGGTGTGTGTATGTGGTTTTTAAATAGATGCAATAGTATGTATGTTGTTCCTCATTCTCCATGTTTTAGTATTTATACCTACACATATTTGTAGTTATGATCTCTATTTGGAAAATATCATGGGCAATCACATGATTTGCAAGAGTGATATATTGGACAGGTATTTTATGGATCTCCTCAAGTGAACAAATGATAAACATGCAAATTTTTAGAACAGACGATCTATCTCAATAGTGTATATTCATTTCTCATACGATTGAGATGGGTGAACTAGCTGTTAGTTAGTCAGATCAAGCTATGTAAATGTGATATATAGAAGTTTTCAGAATAAGAATGGTATTTTTAAAAAAAAATGGAACATTGACTCCATAGCCCAATAGACAAGGTTCGAGTCACATATTGAGATATGTTTATCTCAAAAAATTAAAATATTGATATTTCAAATTTAGGGAATAATTTTTTAGTGGCGAAGAAGATATTTGTTAAATTTTGTAAGGCAAGCCACAAGGTTCATCATTTTTCACTATATGAAAGAAAGACACTTTACTCTTCACATATTAGTTTGTGTAAAAACACATAACTAAAATTCCCTCATATACACTATCTTTTTTGGATATTTGAAAGCACCTTTTAGGCTGAGGACCTAACCCTCGTATATGATATATTTTGACATGTGATAGCTCTTCAATGGCTTTAGGACCCATCCCTTTATATTGAAGATCAGATTTTTTTTTCAAATCTATCAAATTTGGTACTAAAGACTTCATTACCTAATAGATAAAACATCGCCCTACAAAACTATAGAATCTAAGTTATTTTCATTCCTTGCAGTTCAAAATTTTAGTCAGAGCCAGTTGTCATAATTTTTAAAAATGGATAAAAAATAGCATTTTTTTTAAATGACTAAAAAATTTTGAACTGAGCCTGAAACCATCAAAATTTTTAAAAAAATCAATTTTTTTATTAATTAATTAAAAATTTATGGCCAAATTGCTTTTTATCTTGAATTATTTTAAAACACATTTGAGCTTCTTATGCAAAAAGCTATTATCATTTCCTATAATTTGCAAAAATCATTTAGATTTTCATAAATTGTGAAAACACATGTTGATTTTTAAAAAGTTGTGTAAATTACGAAATCAATTTTATTTTTCATGCAAATTGTAAATTTGTTTTTGGTCTCTATGTAATTTTCAAAAAAAAATTTAGCTTCTGTGTAATTTGTAAGAACTTTTTTAGCTTCTATATAATTTGCAAAAACTTTTCAGTTCCCAGGTAATTTGCAAAAATATTTTTAGTTCTCGTGTAAGTTGTGAAAAAAATTTATTTTTCATGTAATTTGTAAATTTTTTTCAGCTTCCGTGAAATTTGTAAAAAGAAATTCATCTCATGTGCAATTTGTAAAAACTTTTTCAGCTTCCATGCAATTTGTAAAAATGTTTTCAACTTTGTACAATTTACAAAATATTTTTCCACTTTCGTGTAATTTACAAATTTATTTTGGGTTTTCATGTAAATTGCAATTTTGTTTTGGGTTTTCATGTAAATTACAAATTTGTTTTGGGTTTCTATGCAAATTGAAAAATTGATTTAAAAAATTCATGTAAATTACAAAATCTTTTTAAGTTTTCCCTTTTCGTGCAATTCCAAATTCTATTTTCACAAGTCATGCAAAATCAAATCACACTTTCCCAAGTCATGTAAGTGTAAATTAAATTTTCAAAATCCATGCAAATAATCTTTTCACTTTCTCAGCTGAGTAATTTACAAAAAAAAATTTAATCCTGTGCAACTACTATGATTATTTTCTCAAGCCATGCAAGTGAGACTTATTCTTCCTTGAAGCTTCATGTTCAAAACAAGATTATCAACATGTATATCAAATATGGTGGTTTCATAGATGTTCATGAAGTGTTTGATGAAATAACACAACAAGATAACTTCTCATGGAATGTGACAATTATAAGTTATAGAAGACATGGGTGACCTTGTAAGGTTTTGACATTGCTTCATCAAATGTAACAAATATGTGTCCAACTAAATCAATTTAACTTTGATAGTATACTACCATTTTTTTGCTAAAATAAGAGCTTCATATTATAATATGGACATCCATATAAATATAGGCTCCATCAAATGATTTTGGTCTTTTCATGTAAATGTTAAATCTTGTTTTGCAGTTTCTAGTTGCAAAATTTTGTAAGTGCAAACTCACAAATGCAATTTATGCAAATGCACAATGTCACTTTGTAAATCTCAAATTGTGTGATTTTGATTTACACATTTCAAAGGATGTAAAATCACTAAAGCATTTTTGCACCATTCAGGTGATACAATTTTATAATCTTATTTTTGCATGCAGTATAATTGCACTAACACACATTTACATCACTTGAATGGTGCATTTTTATAAACTCATTTTTTGTAGTTTATAAAATGTAGAAAATGTGGTTATTCACCATAACCACCTCACCACACTATAAATATGAGTGTAAGGTTCATTGCAAAGGGACTTTTAGCAGTGAAACTTTGCAAAAAAAATTGAAAGATGAGATTTATTTTTGACTCAATAAAGATTAGAACAAAGAGATTTTACAAAATTTGTGTTCAAAATTTCTTCATGAGTTATAACTTTGCATATGATTCACCTATATTTGTATCTTTACTTTCAAATTATTTTTGTAATCACTACCAAATTATTAGAAAATGAAAATTTCACATTAAGTATTTTTTTTAGAATTTTATTGTGTTATTTCTATGAATGTGAAATCTTGGTGGGGTTTGAACAATATTTTAATTTTTTTTACGAGTAAATATGGGATGGTTGTCTTTGGTTTACTATTAGTATTAAAAAATTGTCTCAGTGTATGTTTTGCACTCTGAAGAGTATAATTATGTCTTTACCACCCATTGAATGAGAGAGATTTTATACACACGGTGTTTTCCCCTTCTTGAACTATTCTAGTAAGTTTTTGTATTTAACTATCTAGAATTATCTTTCATTTTTTCTAGGGTTATCATAGTAGTTTATGTCTTTAACGAACTATAATAACCTTGTTTTACCTTATTCATTTCATTTATTTATTCTTCCCTTCTTTCCCCTCATTTCCTTTCTCTCCTTTATGTACTTTCAAGTTAAAATAATGGAACCCTCAATAAAAAATATTTTTGCTGTAAATAGTTGTGAATGCTTTTCCCCTACTTTTCCCTTTTTAGATTTCAATAAAGGTAGCTTCACCTTTTAATAGGAGAGGGACTTTGTATTGTGTTTCTGACTAATGCAAGGACTTATTTCCCATACTACTAATTCAAAGTCACCAATTTGTCTCCCTGACAATTTTTTGAATCAATAGATCGAGATCTAATGAGGACTTCTAAGTTTTAGTTAACTCAAGATTCAGCTCTAGATACGCAATTGAACTTCAACACTACTTATCACCCATAAAATAATAGATAGATAAAATGATTTAACCAAGTTTTATAAGATCACTTTCATATATATTACATGGATCAATAATACAAGTAGGAGGAGTACCTTCTATTGGTTGAGTTTGCTTGCAATAACTCATTCCAATCAGCATTAAAGTTGGATCCATTTGAGGTATTGTACAGAAGAAGGTATAGAACACTAATAAATTATGATAGATTATAAGATAGATTAGTCTTTGGACCTAAGATGCTTTTAAAAATGGAAGAGCAAGTAAATATAATCAGGTAGAGGTTGGCCAAGGCCAATGATAGATAGGAAAGTTATGTTGATTTGAAGGGAACAACTAGGTTGTTTTTTGTAGGTGATAAAGTGTTTCTATAGATTAAACCTAAAAAAAAGTCAATTAAATTTGGGAAGTCTATGAAACTTTCAAAAAGATATGTTGTATCTTTCATGATTTTATAAGTGGTCAATCCTGTAGTGTATAGGCCTTCATTGCCACCAACTCTAGATATTTTGCATAATGTATTTTATGTGTCTTATCTTAAAAATTATATTTATGATCCTTCACATGTGTTGGATTGGAATGATTTGTAGGTAATGGATCTCAGGGTGGTCATGGTAGAACTAATCACAATAATTGACACTCATAAGCTCAGTTTGCATAATAGAGATGTGTTAAACTGCAAGGTCTAGTGAGACCAATATTTTGAAGATAGTGTCACTTGGGAGGACTATGATGAGTTTTATAGGGTGTTTCCACAGTTGTTTGCTTGATTTTTTGTTGCATATTATATTATTTTCTATTGAATAATGTTTTAAATTCATAATTTGTGTTTGAATTAATGTCATCGAGATGATGATCAACTTTAGGGGGGAAGGATGTCAAATCCCTATTTCTCTTTATCCCTATTTCTCTTTAAGCTAAAAAAATTGTTTGATGCACATATTATTATGAGTGATTAGTTGATTAACTAATTTTTGATTAAAATTTATGTCATATATTGATTATAAAATAATTGTGTTTCTTAATTTACATGATTATTTTGTTATGAGTTAGAAATACATTTTATTCTATACACTATGATCATGTTTATCAATTATACAATATTATTTTATGGTTATAATTATGTTTTGAACTAAATACCTTCATTGTTATGAGGTGGATGCAAGACAGATCCATCCCTTAGAGTGTGATAGAGAGAAAACATCATTGAAGAGGGTGGTTTAGATGGAGATGTTGGGCGATAACAGAGAGTGAAACCAGAAACTCATGCACACACCATATTAATATTTCATATTATGTGATAAATTGTTTGAGTTAGATAGTTGTAGTATGTTTTATTTTCCATATGAATGACTGCTTTGATCTTTTTATATTCTCAAATAATTTTATGTGATTACATGATTTCACTAATCTATTTGATAATTATGTTATTAGACAGATGTTTTGATAAATCTATACATAACTAGTTTAACTTGAATTACTATGGTATTGTACATAGTTAAATATTTGTTTATCAGTGCTTGTTGGGATTCCTTATTAGAAATAATTAATATTTTCCATTACTTAATTAATTTAGTTTGTTATTGACTATTCACATTTAAAATATTATTATTATTATCATTTTAGTAGTAATATAAACCTATAAAAGACTTAATGGATTATAAACTCTTTGTTACATATTTTGGCATGGTGAAATGATATTTGTGTTTTGACTTTATAATGTTGGGAAATTAACATAATGTAATTCCAAGTGTTATTGATTAATATTATTATGAAATAATTATTTAAACATCATTTTGTTTATAGTAGTGTTTTCTAAATCCTATGGATTATTATTTAAACTTATAAGGTTAAATAACAGTTTAAAGTCTAATGCATAGTGTTGTTTTTGGATGACATGGTAAAAAAATTAATAATAGTCTTTAAAATTCATATTTGTTACCCATGCTATATAGTCATTATGATTTTTAAGTAATTGATAGTCGACATTGCATGAAAATATAGTGATGGTCAACATTGCATGGAATAATAGAGGTGTTTGTGACTTGTTACTTAGTCAGTTTGTGAAGTCGATGTTAGAATTATTTTAAGTCAAGGGCATGCATATTTTATAAAGGATATTTAATGATTATTTTTTGAATCATTAAATTTTTTGATATGATTAGGGTTTATAATCACTCGTTGACTCTGGTTTAATCATCATTATTAAAAAAATCATGATAGAAGTTTAGATGTTCATTGTATGGTGGTAAATTATATCTTAAGGGCTTTTATTGAGATATTTTTGCATGCATATTTTCAATCAGTTTGGTCTATCATGAATAGAGGATGAAGTGGAAGAGATTAAGGTGATGGAAAGAAATAAAAGAAAGGATAAGAAAGTTATGAGGCATGGAATATGGAGAATATTAGGTAGAAAGATAAGGAGTGAACGAGTTAAGGAAAAAGATTATATATGGCTTCCTTGACATAATCAGAATCATAGGTCAGTTTTGTACTTAAAATTCATGTGTAATGATTGATGGATTTTGAATTGAAATGGTTATTGGGTTTTCATTTGTTTGAAATGTTATGGAAAATTATAAAAGAAGGGTTGTATATAGGGCCCTATGGAAGGCTCGACCTCCACATAATCCTACATCCAACCCAGGGTAACCTAAGGGAATTTGGGTAGAGTTGTAGGAATTGCCATGGTTATTTAGGCTATAATTAATTTATGTCTTAAACCCCTCTTTTAAGTTAAAAATCTCTATCCAATCATGAAATGATTATTTTTAGATGGGTATATTTGATTTGGCTTGAACTACCCAATAATGATATTTATTCATTAAGGTATTTAGTAAATTAGATATAAATTTTGGGTTTTTGAGGGCTTGACTATGTATAAACCTAATTGGATTTTGAATATAATGGGATATTTATATAAAATGGACTGTGATACATATATCCTAGAAATGCAGGGCTTTCAAAGGAAATTATATGTGTAGGATACATGTATAAATGAACTCAAAGTTTTAATTTTGAATGAAATTTAATTGCTTTAGTTTTCAAATGAATTTTGTACATCTTAAACCTAGAACATAGTACTCATATTCAACTATGTTATAGATGTTGTAACATGCATACTTATTCATATATGGGTTTGGAAACAAGTTGATTAAATCCATAATAGATAACTACGTACGGGTTGGTGAAATAACAAAGTGTTATTTATAAACTCATCTCTATATATATATATATATATATATATACACACACAAAGAGTTAAATATGGTTATGGTAGAGTTAAATTTTTAGTTGAATTAATTATATTTGAACTCTGTAATCATATAGTTACGACTATGTATTATTATTACATATACGAATTGAACTATGATTTGAGTATGAGTCTTGCCCAGTTGATAAAAAGACTGGGTATGCGATTATATATATATATATATATATATATATATATATATATATATATATATATATATGATTTGCATGAAGGGATTTATGGAGTCAAATCTGAGTTGCTATATCATAAATCCCAAGCTAGGCATAGTTGGTTGAGTGTATGAGTTTGATCATATGCATTTAATTTAAATGTTAATTTGAATCAATTGATTTGAGTAATTTGATTAAATGGATTTGTTATAAATGGTTGGCTATGTATGAGTGTGAGTCATATGAAATTATGTGTGTTTTTAGTTATATAAGTATATTATGATTTATCTAGTTTATAAAAAGGGTTATGGGGATACTTTATTAACTAGATGTATACGTTACGTATACAAAATACTCTAAGTCATTAGATAGTGAATGTATTCTTAGAGTATACTGTATACAATAAAGTATTTATATGGTATTGGAATTGTACATGAGAGTTATAAAAATACACATATACATGGTATAAAATACATGGCTATTGACTATGTTATAAATTTGATTAATATTATGCCATATAGTTGTGTGTGTGTGTGTGTGTGTGTGTGTGTGTGTGTGTGTGTGTGTGTGTGTGTGTGTGTGTGTGTGTGTGTGTTTGTGTGTGTGTGTAGACACACACACACACCACCCACACACACATAAATATGTTATGTTTGAAAATATTATAATCATAACGGTGTGAACATGAGTGCTTGTATATATTTTAATGTTGATTAAAAGTATTAAAATAAGTTATTTATGAGTTTTAAATATAAATCATATTAAGATGTTTTTGGATTAGATTTTGTTACATATGTGGAATATGCATAATAAAATAACTTTGTGTTATAATATTTATTTCGAGGATGAAACAACATTATAAGTTACTTGTGATCTGGGTAACTAACAGTTTAGCTATGATCATTACCGAGATGATATGTTATATTAAGGACTATTTTTTGTTTTGTTTATTATTTTTTAATAAATTAGATGATATTATATTTGGTACATTACATTTGATGGACTAAATATGTGCATTTAATATTTCTGTACTTAACATATTTTTATCAGCTAAAGGAAAATATTTTGAATGAATCTATTGGTTTTTATATTATTATATATTCTAACTAAATCTCATTTTCATGACTCTAAATAAGTAGTGGATGGATTCTACTAGCTTGATTAACACCATCAATATAAGATGAGGTGTAATTTGATTGAGTGGTGTGTATGAAATTGATTGATCATAGAGATCATTAATTATTGAAAGATTTGGTCAAATTAATATTTTAATTAAACATTATAATTCATATGTTGATATAGTTTTCATATTTGTGAAATATCATGTTAGAACATATTTTTTTATGATACACATTATGTATTAGATATCTAAAACACATAGGTTTTGGTTTATCACTCTAGATTCCTGCATCATAATTATCTACCCATCTATGAAGGGAGGGACATCCCATTGTTAGGAGATAGTGCAGGGAATATATGGTATATGGTTGGTGTGAAAAAAATTCTTGGATTATGATCTCCCTCTCAACTGAAGTACTACACTTGAGATTAAAGATTGGTACTTGTGTCATGGAGACTCATGCTCTGTGGAGCTTTGTATCATGTATTATTATATGAGATATTATTTATTTCTAAAAAATGTAATATTTATTCATTATACTTCTATAGTAATTTACATGATTATTTTGTTATGAGTTAGAAATACATTTTATTCTATACACTATGATCATGTTTATCAATTATACAATATTATTTTTTGGATATAATTATGTTTTGAACTAAATACCTTCATTGTTATGAGGTGGATGCAAGACAGATCCATCCCTTAGAGTGTGATAGAGAGAAAACATCATTGAAGAGGGTGGTTTAGATGGAGATGTTGGGCGATAACAGAGAGTGAAACCAGAAACTCATTCACACACCATATTAATATTTCATATTATGTGATAAATTGTTTGAGTTAGATAGTTGTAGTATGTTTTATTTTCCATATGAATGACTACTTTGATCTTTTTATATTCTCAAATAATTTTATGTGATTACATGATTTCACTAATCTATTTGATAATTATGTTATTAGACAGATGTTTTGATAAATCTATACATAACTAGTTTAACTTGAATTACTATGGTATTGTACATAGTTAAATATTTGTTTATCAGTGCTTGTTGGGATTCCTTATTAGAAATAATTAATATTTTCCATTACTTAATTAATTTAGTTTGTTATTGACTATTCACATTTAAAATATTATTATTATTATCATTTTAGTAGTAATATAAACCTATAAAAGACTTAATGGATTATAAACTCTTTGTTACATATTTTGGCATGGTGAAATGATATTTGTGTTTTGACTTTATAATGTTGGGAAATTAACATAATGTAATTCCAAGTGTTATTGATTAATATTATTATGAAATAATTATTTAAACATCATTTTGTTTATAGTAGTGTTTTCTAAATCCTATGGATTATTATTTAAACTTATAAGGTTAAATAACAGTTTAAAGTCTAATGCATAGTGTTGTTTTTGGATGACATGGTAAAAAATTTAATAATAGTCTTTAAAATTCATATTTGTTACCCATGCTATATAGTCATTATGATTTTTAAGTAGTTGATAGTCGACATTTCATGAAAATATAGTGATGGTCAACATTGCATGGAATAATAGAGGTGTTTGTGACTTGTTACTTAGTCAGTTTGTGAAGTCGATGTTAGAATTATTTTAAGTCAAGGGCATGCATATTTTATAAAGGATATTTAATGATTATTTTTTGAATCATTAAATTTTTTGATATGATTAGGGTTTATAATCACTCGTTGACTCTGGTTTAATCATCATTATTAAAAAAATCATGATAGAAGTTTAGATGTTCATTGCATGGTGGTAAATTATATCTTAAGGGCTTCTATTGAGCTATTTTTGCATGCATATTTTCAATCAGTTTGGTCTATCATGAATAGAGGATGAAGTGGAAGAGATTAAGGTGATGGAAAGAAATAAAAGAAAGGATAAGAAAGTTGTGAGGCATGGAATATGGAGAATATTAGGTAGAAAGATAAGGAGTGAACGAGTTAAGGAAAAAGATTATATATGGCTTCCTTGACATAATCAGAATCATAGGTCAGTTTTGTACTTAAAATTCATGTGTAATGATTGATGGATTTTGAATTGAAATGGTTATTGGGTTTTCATTTGTTTGAAATGTTATGGAAAATTATAAAAGAAGGGTTGTATATAGGGCCCTATGGAAGGCTCAACCTCCACATAATCCTACATCCAACCCAGGGTAACCTAAGGGAATTTGGGTAGAGTTGTAGGAATTGCCATGGTTATTTAGGCTATAATTAATTTATGTCTTAAACCCCTCTTTTAAGTTAAAAATCTCTATCCAATCATGAAATGATTATTTTTAGATGGGTATATTTGATTTGGCTTGAACTACCCAATAATGATATTTATTCATTAAGGTATTTAGTAAATTAGATATAAATTTTGGGTTTTTGAGGGCTTGACTATGTATAAACCTAATTGGATTTTGAATATAATGGGATATTTATATAAAATGGACTGTGATACATATATCCTAGAAATGCAGGGCTTTCAAAGGAAATTATATGTGTAGGATACATGTATAAATGAACTCAAAGTTTTAATTTTGAATGAAATTTAATTGCTTTAGTTTTCAAATGAATTTTGTACATCTTAAACCTAGAACATAGTACTCATATTCAACTATGTTATAGATGTTGTAACATGCATACTTATTCATATATGGGTTTGGAAACAAGTTGATTAAATCCATAATAGATAACTACGTATGGGTTGGTGAAATAACAAAGTGTTATTTATAAACTCATCTCTATGCATATATATATATATATATATATATATATATATATATATATACACAAACACACACAAAGAGTTAAATATGGTTATGGTAGAGTTAAATTTTTAGTTGAATTAATTATATTTGAACTTTGTAATCATATAGTTACGACTATGTATTATTATTACATATAAGAATTGAACTATGATTTGAGTATGAGTCTTGCCCAGTTGATAAAAAGACTGGGTATGCGATTATATATATATATATATATATATATATATATATATATATATATATATATATATGATTTGCATGAAGGGATTTATGGAGTCAAATCTGAGTTACTATATCATAAATCCCAAGCTAGGCATAGTTGGCTGAGTGTATGAGTTTGATCATATGCATTTAATTTAAATGTTAATTTGAATCAATTGATTTGAGTAACATTTAGCAACATTGTTGTCAGTCGATAATATAACTATTATTTGACATTATGGTTGTCTTATGGTGGCTATGTTGTTGAGTGATAATTATGTTGTCTAATAGTAGATGTCATTCTGAATGACAACTATGCCATCAGATGATAACTATATTTTCAGGTGATAAATTTGCTACCAGATAATAGTTGTGCTAGTAACTCTATTGGTATGTGCTAGTTATCTATTTTATTCATATGACTCACACTCATACATAGCCAACCATTTATAAAAAATCCATTTAATCAAATTACTCAAATCAATTGATTCAAATTAACATTTAAATTAAATGCATATGATCAAACTCATACACTCAGCCAACTATGCCTAGCTTGGGATTTATGATATAGTAACTCAGATTTGACTCCATAAATCCCTTCATGCAAATCATATATATATATATATATATATATATATATATATATATATATATATACATATATATATATATATATATATATATATATATGATTTGCATGAAGGGATTTATGGAGTCAAATCTGAGTTACTATATCATAAATCCCAAGCTAGGCATAGTTGGCTGAGTGTATGAGTTTGATCATATGCATTTAATTTAAATGTTAATTTGAATCAATTGATTTGAGTAATTTGATTAAATGGATTTTTTATAAATGGTTGGCTATGTATGAGTGTGAGTCATATGAAATTATGTGTGTTTTTAGTTATATAAGTATATTATGATTTATCTAGTTTATAAAAAGGGTTATGGGGATACTTTATTAACTAGATGTATACGTTACGTATACAAAATACTCTAAGTCATTAGATAGTGAATGTATTCTTAGAGTATACTGTATATAATAAAGTATTTATATGGTATTGGAATTTTACATGAGAGTTATAAAAATACACATATACATGGTATAAAATACATGGCTATTGACTATGTTATAAATTTGATTAATATTATGCCATATAGTTGTGTGTGTGTGTGTGTGTGTGTGTGTGTGTGTGTGTGTGTGTGTGTGTGTGTGTGTGTGTGTGTGTGTGTGTGTGTGTGTGTGTGTGTGTGTGTGTGTGTGTGTGTTTTGTGTGTAGACACACACACACACCACCCACACACACATAAATATGTTATGTTTGAAAATATTATAATCATAACGGTGTGAACATGAGTGCTTGTATATATTTTAATGTTGATTAAAAGTATTAAAATAAGTTATTTATGAGTTTTAAATATAAATCATATTAAGATGTTTTTGGATTAGATTTTGTTACATATGTGGAATATGCATAATAAAATAACTTTGTGTTATAATATTTATTTCGAGGATGAAACAACATTATAAGTTACTTGTGATTTGGGTAACTAACAGTTTAGCTATGATCATTACCTAGATGATATGTTATATTAAGGACTATTTTTTGTTTTGTTTATTATTTTTTAATAAATTAGATGATATTATATTTGGTACATTACATTTGATGGACTAAATATGTGTATTTAATATTTCTGTACTTAACATATTTTTATCAGCTAAAGGAAAATATTTTGAATAAATCTATTGGTTTTTATATTATTATATATTCTAACTAAATCTCATATTCATGACTCTAAATAAGTAGTGGATGGATTCTACTAGCTTGATTAACACCATCAATATAAGATGAGGTGTAATTTGATTGAGTGGTGTGTATGAAATTGATTGATCATAGAGATCATTAATTATTGAAAGATTTGGTCAAATTAATATTTTAATTAAACATTATAATTCATATGTTGATATAGTTTTCATATTTGTGAAATATCATGTTAGAACACATTTTTTTATGATACACATTATGTATTAGATATCTAAAACACATAGGTTTTGGTTTATCACTCTAGATTCCTGCATCATAATTATCTACCCATCTATGAAGGGAGGGCCATCCCATTGTTAGGAGATAGTGCAGGGAATATATGGTCTATGGTTGGTGTGAAAAAAATTCTTGGATGATGATCTCCCTCTCAACTGAAGTACTACACTTGAGATTAAAGATTGGTACTTGTGTCATGGAGACTCATGCTCTGTGGAGCTTTGTATCATGTATTATTATATGAGATATTATTTATTTCTAAAAAATGTAATATTTATTCATTATACTTCTATAGTAGTGGCTGTAATGTTATATCAGTCATCACTAAATTTATACTAATTGATTAATGATTTGGATGTAGTATTTATTGTTTATTTAGCATTGTTCATGATTTTTATATCTATTCAAGGTGATTCTTAGTTAAGTGGATTAGCTAAAAACTTATTTGTTAAATAAATGAATGCAGTTAGTTAAATATCACTAATTAGATTTCTCATGGTGTAATCTATAAGATGAATATGTATAATTAATTTTTAAAAAATTACTATATTCTAATAAAACCTAGTGGGGTTACAAGTAATTAAAAGTTTTAAGATGGTATTTTTTAAAGAATAATATCAATTTTGAATTGCATATTCAAGAATAAGGATATATATCTACAATTCAATTGTGAAGATAAACCTTTGTAAATATATATTAATAAAAATGCCTTATGTTCTAAGCTTCCAACGTTAGAGTGAAACTTCTTCATTGAAAGGAATTGTTAAAATGATCTATTCAAAATCAAAGAATTGAAAATGAAACTTCTTTGCCTTCTAATAATTGAGAACCATCTTCACATTGACAATATAACATAGCCACAATACCAAAAAGGTAGTTTTACATTAATAATATAACTTAACAATAATACCAAAATGGTAGTTTTGTTAGTATCATCATAAATAGGGGAAATGACAATGGTATGATCAACATAGGAAATACCAATGGCATGATCAAAATAGAAGCCCAAACCAAGGGAGGTATATTGGTTTGGAATTATTTAATACTAGCTCAATTCATAATCTACATTCATTTTCTTGTCTGTTCACATTATCTTTAGGCTGTATATTTTTTCATCATCCTCTCTCTCATCAACAAAAGAGGGAAATGCTATTAGAACCTTTGTATTTTTTACACTTAAAGAATGTGAAGCAACAGGGGAATTCTCAATATGTGTATTATCATAACGAGTGAATTGGAAAATCATGTACAATAAAAATATAAGCAAATATACAAAACATGTGATTCCTTTGATGAATAAAATAGCATAGAAATTTTACATGCCAATTTGATTTATTGGGCTACACTTCCTTGTAGTCTACATATACAATTTTACAACCACTTATCATGAATCTTCTAAAGTTATCCATTGTTTTAAAGGGATATGATTATTGTCGAAATGTCGATTAGAAGTTGAGATTCCTTGGAAAAACATGTTAAATATCAACCCAAGTCCTAATAATTTAAATTTCATTATTAGAAAAAATTAAAAACCTAGAAATAGATCTTAACAAGGCTACCTACAAATCCACATCCATTTTTTTATAAATTTGTGACCCAAAATTTTAAATACATATTGTGTGGATGGAAACAATTGAATATAAGGGAGATCACCTACAACTACTGCCTCACCTCCATTGTTTAGCCTCAAAGACAATGCTCTAGCATAATTCTCCCAAGTGTTTAAAGGTACTATTTTTGATTTGGATATATTAAACTCTCCTGATATATTATCTATAATAAATGATCTTGTTTGATATCTTATTAGTGAATTGATTTAATCTAAGATTTCAATTCCTTGAATCATTGGTGAAAGTTATTATACTGTGAGGATCAATGTTAAGTTGGCAGTGTAACTTGAATTAATTATTAAAATAACAAATAACCATATGATAAATATTGGTTATCCAAGGGTGCTCAAGGTATGTAATCACTAATGTATTGAATAATCTCAAATCATTATTTTGAGTATGATGCATATTGAAATAATAATAATAATATATTGTCAATCCCTGGTTTCCTTACTTAAGCCTAAATCTATGATTTGTGTTAATCTAGTGTTAAACAATTTTATTACCTTGTAAGTGGGGAAAGTTCATGGAGTTGTACTTAATTGTAATTTTCTCAAGAAAATTGAAGCTTAATTGAGAGGGCAAGGTCCACTTTGCAATCAACTGAGAGGGAAATTTTCACAAAGAATGCATCTCCAATCTTCAACAATAGGGAAAATACAAGGCCTCTTGTATTAAATATTGGTTCTCATTTTAAATTAAACTCTATAATTATAAGAGTGTCTAAAGTAACCATTGATTGGTAGTGAAGGGCATGAACAAAAATATGAGTTTTTTTAGTGGGAAAAATTTGGAGCTTAGTATGAAGGATTCTAATTGCAGTGCTTTCGTAGGCAACAAAGTAGATTAGAAAATTACACTCTTTCATTTGTGATTATAAAATTTACATTATTTATAGGTTAATTTAACTTTGAAAATATTGAATTCCCAATAGAATAATTTTCTTTAATTGTGAATTAGATTTGGTGATAGCTTAAATGGTTAGCTCTTTTATTTTCTAATATTGAATAGATTCACATGGCAATAAAAATTATTATTTCCTAAGAAAAGGATGGTTCAACCCACAAACTTGGGGAAAATGAAAAAATAAATCCAAAAATAGATGGCACTACTAGTATTCCCATAGACTAAAATGTTCTCTCAAAATGACCATGCAAAATCTATAAAAGTTATTACGGAGGAAGAGATTCCACACAATATACCCATGATGACACACCCTTACATTTTTTGTAGAAGTAAAAAACTAACTTAAGAAGCATGTCAGTAAAGTCTATCATAGAAAAGGGGAAAGGAAATTTTATATAAATTTACTTACTTAAAGATGACAGTGAGATGTTTTCCTATAGATAGGATTCTACACCCCTTATCCAAAGAAGAGAGTGTCAATTATGATCTAGCAAGGTGATAAGGGTGGACAGATAGATAGGGGTTGGATAAGGAAAATTTATATATTTATTTAAAAATAACTTCAAGTATGAAATCATATCTCTAGTTAGGAAAGGATCAATCACATACATAAGTATAGATTCCCATTCTCTTTAAATCCCCATCCTCCATATCCCAAACCCTTACTATAGACACTAGAAAACCATACACTATGGTTCTATATGTTACACTGACCCTTGGATCACCCCTAGATCCTCTTGAGACCACTTCACAACTTTTCAATTGCCAAACCTAAGTTAGAATGACTAACCCTGAGCATTTTACCTTTGCCCTCTTGATCACTGACAGTTTGACTCTAACTATCAATAGTCACCCAAATGCCAACGGTTAACCTTTAACTACCTCAAGGGTTATCTGACACTCAAATAATACTTGATTTTTTATTTTTAGTTGCTTGATTCATGTGCATAATCAATGCATGTTAAGGCTAAAATTAAATATCTTGTTGAACTAGTTGTTTAAATTTTTGATTCATCACTCCCTTTTTCCTATATAAAGAGAAGAAGAGGTGAAAAGGGGGTGATCAATAATCATTTGAACCTTGTGTAGGCATTCTTCTAGCTTCCAGTGACCAAGACATAAATTGAAAGTGTTGTTGCTCATCAATCAACATCCAAGTCATTGTCACTCTGTCAAAATTGATTTAGAATCTATAACAAGTTTTCAGCCACTCACCCTAATGTTCTTTACACCAATAACAAAGCTAAGTATCTATTTTTAGTAATTAGTTCCTTTATTTCTCTCCAAAACTTTTCTCTAGCCTTCCCAAATAAACTTTTTTTACCCAAGCCAAATATGATAGTAACAATTGACAATCACTTAACTATTGATGATATTCCTTTAATCACCAATGGTCACCTAATCATCGATGGTCACCTAACTATTGATGGTCACCTAGCCGCTGATGGTCTTACCAAACCATCGATGGTCATTGTGTGTCAATTCCAATAACAAGCTTATTTGACCTATTAGACCCTAACCTAATCCCACTTTTTGACTTCATGCCTGATCATAAAATATCACCCTATTTTTGAAACCACACATGATTTATTTAGCATTAATATCTAATCATTTATTATTATAATTAGTCAAATTCATCTCTTTCAATCACTTATTATATTAGATTTTAGTATCTTCTATTATTCATGCATGAAATTTATCTTTCATTTTTAGAACTTGATTGTTTAAAAGTGTGGATTGATAGCCTCCAAAGAAGCTTGAGCTTCTTAGATATAGCTTGGTAAAAAATCCACCCTATTACCTAACTAATCAACCATTTATTTAGTGCTTTCTTATCTACAGTTCATTCCTCCCCAGGCAAAGAGTAGTATTTATAATCATCTAAATCATAGATCATAAACCAAATCTAGGTTTTACTAACCTCACCCTTCTTTTAAGTTTTACATATTTCTTTTTATAATTAAATAAAAATTTATGTGAAACATTTTGGCATGCCCAGTAGGACCCTTGAGTCTTTTCTTGGGTTCATAGTTGCATCTAGGTGCTTCTTCTTATTGTCTTTTGCTCATGCCATGAAATCAAAATTTTATTTTGGGCTTAAAATTGATTGCATACATTATTTTATTGCTTATTATAGCTCACATAGATTAAATAATAAAGTGAGTTATTCATAGCTTCACTCTTATCACACATACAAGACCAAACTAATTACACCTAATCAAGCATAGAAACATTGACATAAGGCCTGATTGAGATTTCATCACCAAGTGGTCACCTTTCCTAGCTATCTTACTTAGACTTCACCACCAAGTGGAGAACCAACTTACTGAGTTGATTGAGTATAATCTCTAGCAACTCAGTATATCTTGGCTAAGCATCTGATACCCTTATCACTACAGTGTGTGAAGTGAAGGGTTAGGCCTCAATATCAAGCCACATACTAAGTTCTATTAAAGATCTTGAGATCATTTAAAAACCTAAAACCATAATTAGATATCTTCTTCTAGTACCCACTCTACAAGCCCAAGTTGGTCTTCATAACTTCTTCAAAATTAAGGCATAAGCCACAAGAGAGACTAAAAGGAACCTTAAGATTTAACGTGCTTTAGTGTGTGTTTCATTTCCTTGACTTTTTCTTGTCTTCTCTTTTTTTTAGTTGTGAGATTTCTTGTATCTATGTTTTCCCCTTATTTACATGGTTTTATCTAGGCAACAACTAAGAAACCAAGAAAATTAGGATCCCCCTCCTAATCATCTATCTTCCTCTTTCCCCTTATCCATGGAGTACATCTTAGATGCAAAGAGTTCTACCCATCCTTTGAGAATTCCTAACATGCCTCAAATGGTTTCCTAAGGTGATATACATATTTTTCCACCTTTGTGGATAACAACCCCATAGCCCTCCAACATTACCTTAATACCATATTCCACCATACCCCTACTTTAGTTCTACATATTGACCCACCCTATAGAATGTCATCCCACCTTATGGGCAACACTTCTATTGACACCATTTACACACAACCCTTGGTCACCCAAACATCCTCTTCTACCATTAATCCCACTAATGCCACCATCCAACACCAACCCACCCAACCAACAAACAACCAAACACCTTCTACCCCAACCAACAACCCTTCTAGTATGGAATTAACCCATCCTTTGGGCACTAGTACTTTGATTACTATGGGAGTACCCTATAATAGTGTTACCACCCTTCCTCTTATTTATAACCCACCTACCTTCACTCCATTATAGAGCTTGGTGGTCCCCATACATTCTACCCTTCTACCCATCAGTACCAAAGATACCACCTATCCTCTACCTACCAACCTAGCCATACCTTCTACCCAACCTACATTAATCCCTCAATAATTTCCCATTGCACCAAACCCAAGCTACATCCTTAAACCATAAGGGTATATACCTCTACCTTCCACCTAACCACCTATCTCCACATATTCATATGTGGCATCATCCCAACCACCCATGTCCACATACCAATATGTGACAACCTCCCAACCTTCCACTAGCTATCCTTATACTACACCTACCTAAACCCAACATAATCTTCCCTATAACTATGGGGGTACACAACCATAGATGGATTTTGTCAAAATGTTAATCAATAAAATGACTACTTTGAAGTCACCTATTTCTAGTGCCCATAACCTCTTATCTTATGACCAAATCTGAAACAACCCAATTCATCCATCCATCCCCATTCGACCTTATCCCCCTCAATGGGAACTTCCAAAATTTTCAAAATTTTAGATAAAGGAAGACCCTCAACAACATCTGAGAGCATTTATGCATTCTTGCTATTTTATTACCTATGATGATGTTCTCCTTATCCATACCTTTCCCATGTCTCCATCAGGTCTGACACTAGACTGGTATAGTGATATTATAAAGCACTCCCTCTTTTCTTTTGCCTAAATAGCTCAAACTTTCTTAGACCACTTTTCTATAAACATCTCTAAGAAGGTTTCCATCACTGATCTCTACTCCATTTGACAATTTGATGACAAGTCCATAGCTAACTTTGTATCCCATTGGAGAAGATTGATAAATCAAATCTATTTCTCTTTGTCCCAACCTAATCTAATTTAACTCTTTACTCGGGCTTATGCCAAACACATTTCCTTCACTTTGCAAGTTCAAACTTTTAAGACCTTTGATGAGGCTTTCACCATGGCACAAAAGCTAGAGAATAGAGTCATTGATGAGGGGAAGTTAAAATAAATAAATAATAATTCCACCTTCAAATTATGGGAGGCTCCTTTCTCAAAACCTAATAATCAAACCAACACTAACACCAAAAACAAGGGAACCACGAATGTAATTATCCTTAAAACTTCTCTTCCACTGGTGGTTAACCAACCCAAGTCTTCCAATTCCTCCATTTAGAACACTAGAAACCCAAACCATAAAAACTAAAAATAATTTACTCTACTAGGGAAGTCATATGATTTGGTATTATAAAATTTGTTGAAATCTAATATCATACAACTTCTACCAATCAAGCCTCCACAAAAATTTTATTCCTCTCATCATGTACCTTTTTGGTATAAGGAGAATGAACTATGTGATTTCCATCGTGTCATTGGACATGATGTTAGTAGGTGCAATACATTCAACCAAAATCTCATTGATAAGGGGGAACTTATGTTGGATAACCCCAACACACCCCCAAATCAATCACTTGACGTCTTTAGATAGCCATTACCCACCCATGCCCCTTTTGTAAACAATGAAAAAAATAGATCAAAATCCTCTCAAAATCATGAGGTCCACACTATTAATGCAATCCTCAATAAACTTCTTATTAAGGAAACCATTAACAAAACCACCTTTCCTTCCCCTCCACTTATTTAGGTAGTGGAGTCACTCTCTATTCCTTAAGAAAATGAGACCAAGGAAACAACTATTCCCCTTTCTCCACTTATTGAGGTAGTGGAGCTACCCACCTCTCTTTTGGAAGATATACCAAAAGAGGAATCCATTACCACTCTATCCTTCTCTTCTATCATACAAAAATCCACTCTTCCTTTAGAAATCCCTAAGGAAGAGATCAATCTACCTACCTCTCTTATGGGAGGATTATCTTTCCAAACCTTGGACCCTTTGAGTGGGGAAACATATGAGGTAACCAATCCTCCTTCTCCACCTATGGGATTTTCCTTTGAGACTAATATCAAAGGGATAAAATCCATCTATAATCCTTTCTCTAGACTAGTTTAAAACTTGGAGTACTTATCCCAACCCAATGTAGATCGTGCCACATTTTGGCACCATCTCAGGCTTCCTTACCCAACCAAGCAAGAGCTTCCAACCATGATACTACCATCCTAACCTTCCATTTATACTATTGAACCCACCATCACCCTGACCAAACCTTTAAAAAACTTTACCCCTCAAGTTGTAATTAAACAAACCAAACCAACTCCACCCAAAATAGCCCAAGTGGCTTCCCCCATCGTAACCAAACCCATCAAAAACCTTGGCATGATCCCTACTCAAAACCTTACTCACCCTCCGCTAAAGGTGGATTTATCACCACTTAACCCACCAAAAGTCAGGCCAACCAAGAAGGAGGAACCACCTACAATCTCAAAACCCATAGCCTTGCCAACTATTCTTACCTTTCCTTCCATTTTAGTACCACATCCTTCTTCCATCTTAGGACTTCATCCTTCGGTTAAGAAAATGCATATCCCAAAAATAATCCAAAATCAAACTCTTCTTCTAGATATTCCCTTACCTATCCTCTTCATGACCTCAACCTCCAAATCCTCCACTACCAAGCCTACTACTTATAAAATTTCTACCTCCAAACCATCAACCATAAATACTACTCCACCTCCTAAAACTCCTACTTCTAAGCCTACTCCTAAGAAATCTTTCATCCTAAAAATTAAAACCAAAACTCTAAAATCCTTACCAGCTTTTCCTAAGTCTTACTCAACCATCTTATAGAGATTATTTCAATAATATTGCATAAACTTACCACATATCAAACCATTTGACCCACATAGTCCTAAACCATCCTCATATAATGATAAATTAGTATGCTCATACCATAGAAACCTGGGCATGATACAGAGAACTATAAGGCTATCCAAGTATTAATCCATTGGATGTATCATGAGGATGAATTATTATCAGATGATCTTCCTATGAAGCCACCACTGATCTAAAAACCAAGAGCCATTAACCAACACTTACCTACTCCCCTATCTCTTCTTAGAGTGAAGAGGAATTAAAGCAATCCTCTAACTTGACTCTTTCCCAAGTCCATACCATCCATGTGGTCACATGATCACAAACTCAACCAAAGGATAAGGGAAAGGAGAAGGTGTCCATTCCATGGAAATATCCCTCTTCCACCACCCAATCACCTAGCCAACACCAAACACATTTACCTTTAACCAAACCCAAGGTGTCCATCTTGGGTCCCTCTCAATCCAACCCTTTTGAATCAATCCAATGAGTAGTTTTGAAACAACTTCACCAAACACTGGTGGAATAAGTTTGTATGATCTAATCAATATGTTTCCCCATCACCACCAAGTGATGATAGAGGCATTACAATCCATATAGGTTCAACTAGAAGACCCACAACCTCTAGTAGCCTTTATCAAAGCTCTTCAACTTTCCAACCTTGTTACCTTCAAGGATATAGAAATATCCTCCATCCATATGGATGATCCATATCCTCCCCTCTTTATTACCATGTACATCAAGTAAACTTGAATTAAGAGGGTTATAATTGATGGGGAATATAGCATCAACATTATATCCTCACATGCATACAACCAACTCAAATTAATAGAAAACATTATGTTAAAAATATTAGAGGTACTCTGATCATTCAATGACACCATGGCCACAACTTTAGGAACTATTGTCCTTCACATTCATCTAGGACCTCGCACACTTCCTAAGCTCTTCCACATAGTATAAGGTGAGTTATAGTATAATGTTTTACTAGGACACCCTTGGATTAATTCTATGGGCTATGTGTCATCCACCCTACACTGATGTGTTAAATTTGAACATGAAATTCATGTTGTTACCATACAAGCTGACCCAAGTCCTATTACATCATGCAACATGACATATCGACCTAATGATGTTCTCCTTCCTCCATCTAACAAACCTTCATCAACAAAAGATGAAGGCCCATCTTCTTCTACCAATGAAGCCTTCACCAATTCATCCATCTCATCCACCCAAATCCCCACAATAGACCCTTTAAAATCAACCTTCCAACATCTTTCATTGGGGGATTATCACCTTTTGACACTAGATTCTTTTCCTACTCCCTAAGAGTATGGGAATCTATATCAACAACCTAGTTATGAACCTAATATTAGAGTCACTCCTTTTGGACCCTCAACTTGTCAAAACAATTTCATCTATGGGGTACTTGATAAACCCCTTGACACTTTTTCCACCTCTTTTTCACCTTGACCATTCACCTTTAGTTTCTCCTATCTGGATAAACTAGAGTTTACCAGGACATATCTTTATAGGTGTGCTTGGAAGAGATTTGGTCTAAGTTAGTATGATTATGGGATACATGATTTGCTTCCAATTAAGACCCAAAAACCTCATGAAAATCATGGCCTCAATTTTATGCCACCTAAAAATCAAACCAACCCACCTCCCATTACCGTCATTGACAAGGAAATCCCATCCTCACCATCCAATCCACCATTGATAATTGAGGATTACAACATCATTCTCCATAAGGTTTGTTTCATCAAGATGATCAACCTTGAACCCATAACTTATCAAAAGGATGGGGAAATAGTTACCATTCCTCTATCTCATCCTAAGATGGTAAGAGATGACTCTCTACCATTAATATCGTTCAGTATCAAGATGATGATTCCATTCTTGCTTATTTAGGTGCATAAGATTCTTCTATCCAAAAATCTCTCCTCCTAAAAATTCAACCATATTGAATGAATCCACCATAGATATAAACTTGGGTACTCCAAATAACCTATGCATTGTCAAAATTGGCCAATCACTAAATTTTGAGGAGCTTCAGGACTTCCCCTCCTTCCTACAATACTGCAACATAGCATTTGCTTGGTCTTATAGTGACATGTCAAGAATCAAGCCCTCCATCACTATGCACAATATAGTCACCAACCAAAATGCTAAGATAATTAAGTAAAAACTTCAACAAATGCACCCTCACATAGCCCTTCTCATCAAATAAGAGCTTTAACATCTCTTATCCATCAGTTTCATCCAACCCAGTGATTATTCCTAATGGGTCTCAAATGTCATACCTATCACCAAAGCCATAGGGGTACTTCGCATTTGTGTAAACTTTCATGACCTTAACCTTACTTGCCCAAAGGATGACTTTCATTTGCTAAGCATTGAATATCTTGTTGATCTTACAGCCAACCATGAGATGTTATCTATTATGGATGGGTTCTTGGGTTATAATTAGATCTTAATTGCCCATGAAGATTAACACAAAATTAATTTTACCACCCCATTAGGAACCTTTTTCTATAGGGTAATACATTTTTGTCTAAATAACACTAGTGCAACCCACCAATTCACTATGACCTACATCTTTAATGACCTTATTCACAAAATTATAGAAGACTATGTCGATGACCTTCTTCAAAAATCCAAATGTTGTAAAGATCATTTGGCCATTTTTAAGATTATCTTTGAATGACTCATCCATTACCATGTTTGACTTAACCCTAAGAAGTGTATTTTTGGGGTCTTGTCAGGAAATATCCTTGGCTTTATCATCTCCCTTCAGGGAATTGAAGTCTATCACACCAAAATCAAAGCAATCCTTGACATGCCTCCTCCCACCCACCTCAAGTAACTCTGTATCTTGCAGGGGAAGCTCTAATCCATTCATCACTTTATCTCACAACTCTTTGATTGATGCCAACCTTTCTACCACCTTATGAAGAAGGATGTATATTTTAAGTGGAATAACGACTATCAAAAGGCTTTGATTCACTTAAAGAGTAACTTCTATCTCCACTCATCCAAATTCCTCATAAAGAAGATCAACCTTTTTACCTTAATATTTCCACCATCAACCACTCCTTAAGGGTGAGACTGGCACATCAGGATGAAAAGAATAAAGAGAAATCCATCTACTACATAATTCATATGCTTGTAGAGTATGAGATTCAATACACCCATACCAAAAATCTTTTACTCACCCTAGTATTTGTGGCCACTAAACTTTGTCATTACCTTCTCAACCATAAGACCTTTATCATCACCAACATCGACCCTCTCAATTATACACTCCAAGCCATACCAAAGTCAACATATGACCACGTGGATTATGCTCTTAGCTAAGTTTGACCTTGAGTTCCTCCAGTAGTTTTTAATTAAATGGAAAGTCATCATTGACCAATTGGCTAGAGCACCCTTAGAAGATAACCAACCACTTTCCCTTGAGTTTTTAGATGAGTCCAACATGACCCTCTCTCAAGCAAACTTCACTTATCAAGTAACCATGTTATTAGATGAATCAAAGTGTCAATGTGGTGGGGGAGATGAAATCATCCTTATCCCCCTTCATGGTGAACCTCTCCCTTTATATTTCAAGCTAGATTTTGAATGTATTAATAATATGGCTGAGTACGAAGCCCTAGTGATAGGTCTCTAAATTGCATTAGCCTTGGGAGTCAAAATGATCAACATTTTTTATGACTCTCAACATGTGGTCAATCAAATAAATAGCTATAACCAATGTAATAATGATGTTTTGTAATAGTAAAAATAACTAATTGATGTACTGTTAGCATCATTTGAACACTACCATATCCAAATCGCTCCATAATCTACAAACAAGTTTGCTGATATGATGGCTTCTCTCTCTTCCTAGATCCTATCTACACCCTATAATTCTAAGCTATCATTATACTTTGACTTATTGAACATTCTTATATCAAATCAAACTCTCCTACCATCTTCAATGTGGAAGAGACCCAACCCAAAATTTTGTATCATCAGACCTTTGACTATCTCAACCTTGCCATCATCCCTTCCAAACTTTCTAGGAATGCTCACAGAGGATTTTTTTAGAGCACCTACATTATAACATATTGGGGGGAATTATTTATAAACACATCTTTTATGGTCTCTTCTTTCATTTACTATGCAGTCATGAAGCCTCTCATGCTATTAGACAAATACATGATGGAATTTATGGAGGATACTTTAGTGTTCTAGCCATTGCTAAACACATCTTTCACCTTGGTTATTATTGTCCCACCCTCAGCCAAGATTTTTGTGATTACATGGAGTGTTTTAAATGTCAATAGCATGCCAGCTTACATCATGCACATAGACATAGTCTTTAAGTATCCAAATATCTCTAGCCCTTCTCGCTATTGAGTATGGATCTTATTGGTGAAAATAACCCCCATTATTCATAGAAACATTGTTATAACATAAATATAATAGAATATTTCACCAAATAGGTAGGGGCTATTCCTCTCATCTCAACCAAAGCCAAAAAGATTGTCAATTTTATCAACCATCACATTATTTATCATTTTAGTGTTCCTCATAAAATTATCACTAATAATGGAAAATATTTCAAAAATAAATGAGTCTAAGGTCTTTGTGATGCATTCAATATAAAATTAAGTTTTTCATTACCTTATCTTCCACAAGCAAATAGACAAGCCAAAACTTCTACCAAAACTCTCAACAACATGCTATCTAAAATGGTTAATACATTTAGTTGGGATTGGAATTTACACATCCCCTTCACCTTATGGGCATATTGTACTAGCATTCAAAACCCTATGGGTGATACCCCTTTCTCTCTTGTGTTTGAAGCTGAGGCTATCTTAAATCTCAAAGTCCAAATTCCCTCTCTTTGCATATCTCTGTAATATCTCATTTTTGAGAGAGATTATCATCAATAATGTTTAGCCTAACTTGATATACTTGATAAAAATCATTTAAATGTACTTACCCATCTTCATGTCTATCAAGAGTGAATCAAGTGTGCTTATAACAAACACCTCAAAGTGCTAGAATTCAATATCAAAGACCTTGTCCTAAGGGAAAATCAACATGTAACTAATATGGATAAAAGCAAGTAGGACAAGTTTGCTTTTAATTGGCTTAAACCTTATATCATAACCCATACGCATGGATCGAGAGATTACTAGTTGTCCTCTCTCAAAGGGAAGCTATAATCTGATCCCCTCAATGCTTCACATATATGTCCTTTCTTTTGTTAGACATGATTAAACTCACATTTTGTCTAACTTAAGCTCATTCTTTATTTTCACTCACATACATCTATTTATTTTAAGGGCAACTGATTAAAGTTGAATCATGTGCTTATCCATGATAGCCTTCAACTAATCTTGAACATGGGTACCATGGCTCTACCCATGGCATGGTTCTCATGGTATTTTCCATCCCCTTATAGGATATATTCCCGTGGTCATTTCACTTAAACCACTTTTATCCATCATCAACCTTATTATGCTCTAGTTTTGCCTTCATAAAAGTGAACCTTTTAAGCCTATATAAGCAAATCCATGTCAATAGCAAGCTGCAAAAAAAAAACAAAAAAATCAAAAGCTCATATTGGTCATTCCAAGCATTTACAGACTGCTCCCTTGAAGGACAACTACCATAATCAATAAAAATTTCTCAATTTATGGTAGAATACTCCCTTGAAGGAAAACTATCAAAAAGCCTCAAATAAACCTCATAAACTTAGACCACTTGGGTGAAGGATGGATAAGTAAAGTGTTTATCAAAGCATATAAATTCATGAGAAGCTTCTCACATTGATCAATTTCCTAATCAAAAGACCCATTATCAAAATCAAACAAAGCATGAATAATTTTGGAAGCTGAAATTGGTTTTCACAAGTAGACTTCCCATATTTATTAGTCTACATCTTATATGACATGGAATTATTTATATTGGCTCTTTGGTAGCCTACAAAAGAAGCATGTTAGTCTCATAAGAAGGTTCCATCATCATCCACCTCCCCTATATAACCTCTATAAGCAAGGGATTTTTGAGATTACTTGACACTAGGTGGTTAAGAAATCTTTTTAACTAACTAATAAATGCTAATGCAAATCATTTAAAGGGCTTATGTTCATAAGCCGATCTACCTTAAGTTGGTCTCGGTCCTTGCCAATGAAGAAACATCATACCTTCTTATTTTGATCATACCTACTTGTTGATACATTCATTAAAACATTTGTCTTTTGATTGTATTATCTTTTCTCACATTAAGTCTCATTATCCAACTTACTCTTTGTGTTTTAAGACTACTTCACCTTCATCTAAACAAATGCAATCCATTAAAAATATTTAACTACAAATCTATTTTATTTAGTGATTGCCTTCTTGCCTTATTTGTTTAAGTGTTTTTTCATAAGAACATTTTAAAGAATTAACCATCTCATACATCACACATCATCTAGTGATCAATTGCATAAAATAACCATCTATCATATCTAACACAATTTAATCATACATCAAAAATGAATAAGTCATTCACATATGTTATTTACCACATGTCTAATCTAGAAAAAGAGGCATATGCTTATTAATTCAAAATATGAACATTATCATATCAACATCATAACATGATTACAACATGAACATAGTCATCCATAATCATGATGATATTCACAAACATCATAACCATAACCACAACATGAACATAGTCATCCATAGCCTTGATAATAATCTGAAACATCATAGCCATGTCTAACAAAACATAACATGCTAATCATCAAAACCTAAACAAATCCACTAAATATCAACATCATCATGATCATACAACATAAACATAGTCACCAATAAACCATGACCACATTATAATCATCATCATATCATAAACAACATCCATCAAATATCAACATCATCATGAGCATACATCATAAACATAGTCACCAATAAACCATGACCACATAATAATCAACATCATATCATAAACAACATCCATCAAATATCAACATTTTCATGAGCATACACTATAAACATAGTCACCATTAAATGATAAACACATCATAATCATCATCATATCATAAATAACATCATCATGAGCATAAATTACACATCAACATCATCACATGCCTAGTTAGGTGAGTACACATAAACCATAACATCATAATCATCATAACATCATGTCATCACATAAACAAAATCACATCCATAACCATCAACATAAACCATGATCACACACACACACATCATACGTTCATAATCAAAATAATGGTCATATATACAATAATGTACATGTCTCTCAATGGATATATACATCTCACTACATCAAATCATAGGTTAGTATCAAAATCATATATTATATCAATATTATAATGTCTCATAATAGTCTAAGACCCTAAAACACCACTACCTCCTAGAGCCTACCCACCAAGCTGAGCCTTCCTATCCACCTATAGATGTATCCTATTGACTTGGTGTCACACTACTAGCCCCTCTAATGATCCTTGATCTATACTCACCCCATCTAGGCTCATTTATAAAACATGTGAAAACTAAGGCCTCATAATACCTTAGTGCCTCCACTATCATAACATATCTAGCCATGGATATAGTACCTAGTGGTTTTATTAGTGATTGTACTCACCCTCCTACCTACCTAAGATAATCCCTTTCATGTGTAATAGTGGCTAATTGAGCCCTAGCCTGATCCCTCTATTTTATAAGAGTGGCCATGTGGCCCTATGATGCATCCCTCTCATGGGTCACAAATGTTAAGGATGCATGTGATATGACTAGTGCCACCTGTGTTTGGTCCCTCTTAGAAATTAATGCCTGTCTATCCAAGATATTTTCATCTCTCTGATCTCTACCCCCCACCTCTACATCCACATCTATGTCTTACTTCCCCTCATCATCTCTAAAAAAGGTTGCATCATAGTATGACTAAAACTATTCAGGGTAGTCATAACTAACACCTACATCATCCACATCCACTCTCATTGGTATATCCTCATGATCAATAAAATCATGAACTAGCTCTAAGGTAGGCAATGGGAACTCTACATTCTCCCTCTGATACCTCAAGAACTCCCCTGGGATATCCTAAATAAGGCCAAATTATCTCCTCACCCTGTCAAAAGGGATCAAATCTACTTCTAGATCTCACCTCTTCTAGATCCACCTATAACTTTACAGTGATATAATCTACCTCATATGACCTGTGCATGCATGAAATTGAACATATGATCTCCAAATCACATCACCCACCACCAGTACATCTAATCGACCCATTTACCAATCCCGATCACATGTCCCTTTTCTTGGTCATATTAGTGCATAATCATACATCCATCGCACAAACCCCATCCTAAAGTCCATCTAAATAAAGTCATGCCATGACATCCCACCTAGTCAAAGAAATTTGATGTGCTCATAAGCCTAGTAGTGCATCACAAACCAAATGTTGATTCCATACTTCCTATGTACCCTATAGCTTCAGATCTCTCGATATATCCACACTAAAAATACAAGTGCCCAAGTGTAGACTATTTGATCCATCATCATGCTTACCAAAACACCTAATAACATAGAAGAAAATCTACCACTACTTGAGTCAAGTGGTGTATAACAAGTCACCACCATCATCATCATCATAGTGATGAATTATCTCATGCCCTTGTCCATGTGATATAAGGGTACATAATGCATGCCTCCATCATACCACCTTAGATACACTATGTCATCCCCATACAACACACACATGAGTTGGTCTCACTCCTCACCATCAATGTGCTCTATTGGCTCAACTTGTAGTATTAGCCACATGATCTAGTGAATGTCCTCTGATAGGATTATCATCTCTTTAGTAGGAAGCAATAATGTGTTAGTGGTCAGATCCCATATCTTGATGAGTGACACTAATATAGCCACATCTTAGGGCATACATTGATAATACCTAATTTTTTCCAAGTCCAATGCTAATAAATTATCCCACTCTAGGGCTATCATCACTTGATAGACCTCATGTAACAACTATGATACTTGATATCTCATTTGAAATTACTCTTTTGCCTACAAGGCTCAATATTAATGCCTTAGTTCACCTAATTTATCTTGATTTTGCCTATGAATTCTACCTATACCTACCTACATCCTATCTTAACCTAACCATAACATTATATATTTCACCTATTCACCTACCAAACCCTTCCTTAAACCCACCACCAAACACATCATTCCTTAAAACTTTAAATTACACCCTTACCCACTAACCTAAACCCTTACATTCAAATAAACTTTAACTTTACCCCATTTATTGACTACTAATAGTTGAATATCAACTAGAAATTGTTCCTTTTATAACTATTACTGATCAACTATCTATAGTTAGCATACCAACTACCAATGGTTCATAAAGTGACCTAATAATGATCACCTATCAATTGTCGATGATCGATAATGATCATAGATGATCAATAAAGACCATTGGTGGTAACTATGTTGTGATAATTAGTGAATCTAATCTATCCTTACCCTCTAAAACCTTAAAACCAAGCACTCAAAAACACAACAAACCACTTTATAATACTTCACACATCTCCCCTACCTCACCTATCTTACCTTTTCTCCTACCCTCTACCAATTTCACATTAATAACCCAAAACCCCTAGTTCCTAACCCTAACCCTAAACCTAGGGCAAACCTACCCATAATCAAATTCAATAAATTTAATAAAATTTACACTAACAAACTTAAATGCACCCCTACCTGATTCTTTGACCTCCATCATAGAGGCACCCTAGGAACTATTGCCACTTGGTCCTATGCTCTCCCTCATCTTCATTGCATCCTTATCAGTCAAACCTCCACCTCACCTTGGTCAACACAACCACTCACCCAATAATCACTTGCACACAAGTCAACCACCATCATTTTTATTCACTTAGTGTAACTTCAAAGCACCATAGGTTGTAATGTTCAAATAAGAAAATAAAACACCCTCGATGGAATTTTAACCTTTCCCTTTTAGGGCTGA
Organism: Torreya grandis; assembly: GCA_037957365.1. Taxonomy (NCBI): domain Eukaryota; kingdom Viridiplantae; phylum Streptophyta; class Pinopsida; order Cupressales; family Taxaceae; genus Torreya; species Torreya grandis. Next base: position 1,139,378 of record JARHVA010000304.1, on the reverse strand, counting down.
TGTCTGACCACTAACGGTCATTAGGAAACCATTGAAATTTGACCCTAACCATTGATGATCGACATCCTTATCCTTTTATACCCACTCTAAAACTTATCAATTCAACCCATGATCAAAGTGTTTTTTACACACTTACACCTTTACCATTACAAACTACATACCAATGGAGATTACCTACTCCACCAAGAAAACCAACCACATCAACCTTGAAATTGGTCATTTTGGCCCAACTTTTACATGTTTTTATGATGACCTTTCCTTGGTCACTTTGACCGCTACAACTACATTACCATCTTGAATAACTTGAGCTCGTGCTACTTTTGTATATTGACCCATTTATATCTTTTCAAGATCACTTCCTACCTTGGATACCTGTGACTATATTAGCCTTACCTAGGAGACTTGTATTTACACGTACAACCTAACCACCATGCCTAAATTTCATCAGTTAATCTACTTGTCACTTGTATTTCTAGTATTACCTTATTTTACTACCTCAACTATGGCTTCCTAGTCTATACATAATCTATGATTTTACACCTAGTTGTATTTTGTCAGCTTATTTTCATTTCAATGCCTATCACCAACTTAATCACTTATCAAACCCACACCCAATTCCATTTTACCTCATCAATTCTTGGTTTGAGGGGTAACACCTCCTCCCACACTTAGGGAAGCCAAACCTTTGACCCACCTTCCATTTTTTTATTTTGTAGCTTGCTAATAAAAATTGTATAATAAAAAAAGGAAAAATGTAAACACTATAAAATCATACACTATGGTTCTAGATGACGTGTTAACCCTTGGATCACCCCTAGACCCCCTCAATACTACTTAATAAATTTTTAACTACCAAACCTAAGTCAAAATGACTAACCCTAAGCATTTTACCTTTGCCCTCTTGACCGTTGATGGTTTAGCCCTAACCACCGACAGCCACCCAACCATTGATGATTAGTCTTGACTATCGATAGTTAACCTTTAACCTCTTTAAGGCTTAACTACCACTTAACTAAAACTTCATTTTTTATTTTTAGCTATTTGATCCATGTGTGTAATCAATGCATATCAAGGCTAAAATTAAATAGCTTGTTGAACTGATTGTTTAATCTTTTTTTCACCACTCCATTTTTCCTATATAAAGAGAAGAGGAGATGAAAAAGGAGGAGATAAATAATCATTAGAGCCTTGTGCATCAGAGCTCCTTATATAGGTATTCTTTTAGCCTCTAATAACTAAGATAGAAATCAAAAGTGTTGTTGTTCATCAATCAATAGCCAAGGCATCATTACTTTATAGAATTACTTCATAATTTAAAAAAAGTTTTTAACCACTCACCCCTAATGTTATTTAAACCAATAACAAAGGTAAGTATCTATTTTCAATAATTAGTTCCATTATTTCTCTCTAGAACTTCTCTCTAGCCTTCCCAACCAAGCTTATTTTATCTAATCCAAATCTGACAGTAATTGTTGATGGTCACTTAACCATCGATAGTCTAACTTTAACCATTGATGATCACCTAACCACCTTCATCTTACCTAACCACTAACATTAATTGGGTGTCAATTCTAATAGTAAGGTTATTTGACCTATTAGACCCTAATCAAATCCCACCTTGTAACTTCCTACTTGATCATAAAACATCACCCTCTTTTTGGAACCATGTCTGATTCATTTATCATTAATATCCAATTGTTTATTTCTATAATTAGTCAAATTCATTTCTTTCAATCACTTCTTATATTTGATTTCAATATCTTTTGTTATTCATGCAAGCAATTTATCTTTAATTTTCAAAACTTGATTCTTTAAAAGTGTGGATTGATAGCCTTCAAGGAAGTTTGTGCTTCTTGGATCTAGAATGGTAGGCAATCCACCTTACTACCTAACTAATCAACCATTTTTTTAGTGATTTCTTATCTGCAGGTCATTCCTGCCTAAACAAAGATGAGTATCTACAACCGTCTAGATCATGGAGCACAAACCAAATCTAGGTTATACTAACCTCACCCTTATTTTATGTTTTACATCTTTATTCTTAGAAATAAAGTAAAATTTATGTGAAACACTTACCTCCCTTCCCCCTTCCTTCTTTGTGACATTTTTTCCCAACAAAAATAATAGAAAAATGTTTGTCTTAAAAATTGAGATGAATTTGAACTATGCATTAGTAGATAGGATCCTATTGTCACATTTTATATTTATAGGGGTCTTGGGCCATTTACTCATTCAACCCCTATGATTTATGTCAAATGAGAAGATTAATTTTGAGCTATCAAACTAAAATATTTCATGGTAGATTGGTTTATGTGCAAAATATGAGTTTAGACTCAAAAATAATTTGATGGCATGACTTATATATATTATTTTTAGAATTTTTTATTAATAGACACCTAAAAATGGCACCAAGGCATTTATTAAGTATTATTTTATTTATTTTTAAAAATTTAATTTTAATTTATATATTAATTTCCATCAAAGATTAAGATTGGCTCATGGTTTTTTTAAAGATAAAATGTGAAAATTTGAAAAACAACCATTTGATAGAAAGTTAAGGTGGAGTGCTATAATGGGGAGATGAATAGTCACCCTCCATTGATGGTGCTCCATGTTTGCTTTCATCTCTCTTGGTTCCCATTGCATTCTTAGTGCTTGTATGGTGTTTTATCTTTTGGTGGTCAAGGGTGATTTATGGTTGTGGTGCTCAATTGAGTCTTTCATTCTTTTATGTTTGTTGTTTAGATTTTTTGATAAGTGTTTAGATTGATTTTACCATCTAGTTTCTCATTTTGTGTGCCCCCTCCTTGGTTCCCTCCTCATTTGTACTTCTATGGTAAAGTTAGTAAATGCATTTAATTCTTATGGCTTATGGAGGTGGATGTCTGAAGTGTTTTGAATCATGCAAGGAGTAAATATGATGGAAAAATTATTAGAAATGGTTGCCCTCTAGCTTCAAATAAAAATTACCTTGAATTGAGTGGTCTCTAAGTTAGTGTTGATAAGGGTGGCGATAAAAGTGATGACCCAAAGAATATTTTCATTAAAATTATTAGACAAAAAGAGTATTCAAATCATATAAAAGGTGCATAATTCATTATTGGCTTGATTAGTGTATCTAAGGATGGAAGTGGAAGTACCAAAGGACAAGATGATAAGTGTCCTATCTCTGGTAAAACCCTTTTTTTGCTTCCTAATTTGTCTATGGAATAGGATTTGCATAGGGAATAATCTTGGTTGAAAAATATTGGGGTATTTTTTATTTGTTTGAATAGGAATGCCCTTCTTTCAAGTAATGTTTTTGATAACTAGCTTAATTTGGTTTAGGGAAAGAAAATGGGAATATATGTTAGTTTTTGAAAAATGTTCCAAAAATGGGTCTTCATGGTTGCTTTATAAATTGTAACATGCTAAGAAGAGTTATTAACAAACCCTTGTGTAATGTGGGATAATCTATGTTTAAAGTTTTCCCTTGGAACCCCAATTTAGACTATCAAATTTGGTTATTAAAGCACCCCCAGATGGGTTGATATTGAAAATATTCCTCTTCAATTGTGGAATTTTCTTCCTCAATCCCTTAAAACCATAGGGGAGATGCTTAGGGTTAAATATACTAAAATTTATTTGGCCCACATGAATTCTAGGGTTCTAATCTCTCTGGACCCCTTGTAGGTTTTTTTTGTTAGGAATAAATACAGAAATCAATGTAGAACAATTTCATAGAATCATAATAACAATATATATAAAAATAGATATGAAAAAAGAATAGAAATAAAGATGAAAAATAAGAAGACCAAATTTAATATGGTTCACCCAATGTGGGCTATATCCACCAAGAAACACTTGCTCATATTTTATTACAAGCCATGAGAGTACAAACTACTCTTAGATATATCTTCTCATAATTACAATGCACAAATATCATTTGGAGCTACACTCAACATACCCTCCTAGATTTGCACCTAAATTCACACACTCTATTATTCCTTCTCAAACCTTTATTCTCCTAATATATTACCTATGAAATATATATCTATAAATAATACATCAACAAAGAAATATTAAAAATAATGGGTACCAAAACCATGGGTAGAATCAACCCAAAATGGTTTCCCATTAAAAAGGGGTCCAATTTTTTTTTTTTAGGGTTACATATAGATTATACAGTACATTTTAAATGTACAGTATTTGAAATACATTGTAATTTATAAATATGTTCCACAACACAACATTTTTGGAAACCATTGTTTTTGATATTAATGGGAGCTCTTGTATTTGTCCTATTAAAGGTTTAAGAGGACTTAATGCTTGTTTCTTTTTATAAAAAAATCAGCATATGAGGAAAAATTGCCCTTTATTATACTCTAATAAAATATCTAATAAAGAATCTCAAAAAATACCGAAGCTCAATAGTAAATATGTTCTATATAGTCCTCTCCCTCCTCGAGTGGACAATTTGGAAATAACTAATAACCCCAATTTTGATTTTGGAATCATTAAAGGAAAAATACCCCAAGGTGGGTGCCATGGAGTAGATGTTACTGTAATTTATAATGTAATTGAAGATTTCCCTCACTCTAATAGAATCGGGGGGTCACCCTAAATATATGCTCCCCTCCTAAATATACTAATTTACCTATTACTAGGGAAGAGATTAACTAGAATGTGTCATTGGTTCAGACCCTACTGTCTCTTATAACCCTCAATTTTCAATAGCTTCATGACGAAGTTATGTTTGATTTTGTTCCATTTTCTAAAGGAAGAACCTCTGATGATTTTTGAAGACCCCAAGTTGACCAAGATAAAAACATAGCTTTGGTCCTTGGCAATAATATTTAACTTCCTATTGACAACTTGTTTGAGTGGTTTTCCCCTTTGATGGACCCTATCCCCAATAAGGAAATCTTGATTGACTATATTCTTGTGTATAATGTGTCTATAGTTCAAGGTAATCCTATTCCTAGTAAATTTGGGTATCTAAAGGTCTGGTAAAAGACTTAAAATTGATACTTTGGTGAAATTCCCCAAGAACTTATTTCTCTTATTGATGAAAAAAGTTAAAGAAGGGATTATGGGAGGTAGAGATGATAGTAGTAAAAAAATAATAAGGAGAATAAGGTTCTTTAATGTTTTAAAATGTTATACCAAAATAATGGGGGGTGGGGGTAAATCCCCTAATTTGAATAAGAAACTATGTTTTATGGTTATGCATATTATCAGCTAGAACATAAGGGTGTTGTAATCAATAGATAAAAAACCTATTATTAGATAGTTTAGAAGATCTATAAAAAAAGCTTGAATTTCTATTTTTTTAGGAGGTTAAACCTACTAGCTCTACTCTTTCCTCTATCTTATGTTTTATGTGACCTAATTCTATTCACTTTTCCACTAACCATTTTAGAGGTAAAGGCAGTGCAATGATTCTGATCAATTCACTTTGGGGGGAATATATTGTTGATCATGGCACTTCTCCCTACAACTAGGTGGTTTGGGTTATTTTTAATAAAGAGAGGAAACTCTTCAATATTTTTAATATATATACCTCTAATGATGATACGGAAATAACATAGCTCTATAACTTGCTAGATAATAATTTGAAAGACATACCCTAGGTTTTGGGTGGGGATTTTAATGTGATTGAGGAGAGAGAGGAAAAACTAGGTGGTGACCCTCATTCTTTTAAATCTAATGAAATTATTTCTTGGTAAAAATTTAATAGAGTTCATAAAGTGTATGACCCCCTTAATAATGGACAAATACATATTAAAGGTATTTGGTATACTTGGTGTAATAATCAGGGCAATTCTAGAAGGTTTTATTCTAGACTTGACAAATTCTACATGTATAAAGTTTTATTTGATACTTATTTGGAAGGAAAGGGTAATATTTTTAATTTTATTCCTTTCACTATCTCTGACCATCATCTTATTGAGCTCAAATTTTCCCTTAATAATGATGAAAAAAGAGAGAAAGCTAGGAAAGGTTTGTATAAATTTAATGTTTTCCATATTGAAGATAGGGACTACATGGATGCTATATGTTATACATTGAATATTATTAAATTTTATTATGACTCTGATTATAAAATTTATAACTAGAATAATTCTATGTATTTGATTAAAAAGTTTGTCATATCTTTTGGTCAACTAAAAGCTAAGAGGAAAAGTAAATCCTTTAGAATTACTCAGGAATGAATTATTCAAGTAGAATCTTCCTTGAAAAGTGATCTAACTAACTCCTCCATACTTGATACTCTTTCTAATGTTAAGCATAAGATTAGGCAACATCAAATTTATTCTACTAGAGGTGCTCAAATTCAATCTAGGTGTAACTAGCTTAATCTTGGAGATAGAAGGTCTAATTTGTTTTCTATTTTTGAAGGCTAAACATCAAATTAGAAAATATTTGAAATTAAGGTTGATGATAATATTTTTGTAGACTCTAAATTTATCAAAGAGTGCTTCTTTGATTTTTTATCCAAGTTGTTTATGGTTGATGAGTCGAATGAACAAACTAAATAGAGTAGAGTTCTATGTGAAAAGATCATTCCAAAAAAGATCTCTTCCATCCAAGATCTTTATTGGATAGTGATATATTTTTAGATGAATTAAAAGGATATTTTTATTCATTTAAGGTTGGTAAGGCCCTAGGGTTTGATGGTTTCCATATGAAACTCTAAAAAGCTAATATGGATTGGATTGCCCCAAAGTGCTTAGATGTCTAAAAGAAGACAGAGTCATCGAGTATAATAATTTATATAAATAGGTATATATATTTAAGATAGAGAGAAAAAAAATTTAATCATATTAAGTGTTGGGTGAAAGGAGAGAAATGCTCTGAGAGGTTGAAAAGTTCACAATGACTTAATTTGTTGAGCTAAGTATGAGAACATGTAAAGGAGTTAAAACCCTCTTATTGTGAGTTGTTGATAGTAGTTTAAGAGTATAGAAAGTTATGAGTCCTACTTACTTGAGTTGAGAGTGAGAACAATGAGATGAGGTGGAATAATATATTTATATAGCTGAGTTTTTAGGAGTATTATTTGGCACTATTCTTGTCAAAGAAATAGTTGCAGATATACAATGCATTGAAGAAGAGTGAGAAATGGGTCACAATGCAACACCTATAAGAAGAATAGAAAAAGAACCAATAGTTTTGAATCTTGAAGATATTCTATGAGGAATGTAAACAAAATTAGATGCTACATTAGCAGATGAGTTGTTGAATAAGTAAGATAAGATTAAGAGAAACATGAAGACCAACAGAAAGATTTTGAATAAAATTCCACACCAAAGCACAAAATCATCAAAACTATTATCAAGCTTGGAGGTAAGTATCCTAAATATCCCTTAATCATATGGATGTTATAATATTAAAAAATTTAAACATTAGATAATATTAATATGTACATATTTTTATTATGAGAAAATTAAAGACCCAAGGTGACTAAAGTTTGCATACATAAAGTTGAGAGGAAATAAATATCTTTGGTTGAATCATGTACTACTAGAAAGAGTTCAGAGAGGAAAAGAAAAGAATAAAAATTGGGATTATGGTTTCTAAAATATAGGGGAATTTTTTCTGAGTGAATATCATTAAATCTTGCTTAAAAATCTAAAAAATTTTAATCAAAAGGATATGAAAGTGAATGAGTATAACGATAATTTTACTAGTTGACCATAACAACAACAATAAACTTAAAATGTATGTAGTTGGACTTAATATTTATATTTAAGATGATTTCATTTTCTTTTAGTTGAATTCATATAAAGGATCATACCAATTGGTGTTGAGAGAAGACAAATTTGTTAGAAATAATTGAAGTATATGAAGAAGTAAAAGGGAAAAGGATAGTAGAGATAAAGAGGTTTTACATAAAAATTATTAGGAACCAAATTCAATATCCATACATTAAAGAGAGAGATGTAGTTGCTCTCATAAATAAAGATGACATATAGAAAGAGGTAAAGGTAGATGATTTGGTGGTATCTAATTTATATGTGGTCAACATGAACACTGGGCATTTGCTTGACTATAAGTTGAGGAAATTAGAGATGGTGTGATAAGATCTCATATTATTCAAAGAGAGGATCAAGTAGAAAAAAAAATTATCGAAGAAGAGGCAATATATTATTTGATATTATTAAAGAATGAAAATTATGAAGCCTCATTGCAAATAGAAAGTAATTTTTAGAACTAACTATAAATTTAGAGGTAAGTGTTGCAAAATTATTATTATTTAGATAGATGTTCACTTTTGACCAGAGCTCCAACTAGTCTGGGACATAATCAGGACCCAGATCCCCAAGTAATCATCTATCAAAAGTACCATATTTACCACAACAACCAAAACTAGCTTGTGAATACCAATGAATGGCCATAACCAACCCAATAATACCAATAATCAGCCTAAGAATACCAATGATCGACCATATCTGGCCTCCAATACCATACTAAGATTTAAACCTGGGTGGTTATTGAAATAACCAATTCACTTTAACAACTCACCCACATCTCATTGGTAAGTGTTGTAAAATTCTTATAGATAGATCCAATATTGATAATTTAGTAATTTATGGTTGTGAAAATGTCATCAAATTATGGTGTCTAAGAATTTGAACACAATATATATGAAATAAAGAGGTTGTAGATAAAGACTATGTGGTATCACAATAAATCTCCTCACATCAAGGGGAAATAAGTGGTTATTTTCATGAAGAAAGAGGACATATAGAAAGAGGTAGACACATTTGATCTAGTGGTATCTACTTTAGATGTGGTCAACAAGGCCATTGGGAATTTGAGTGCTTGAAATTGAGGAAACTAGAGATGGTGTGGTAAGAGATCATATTATTCAAGCAAAGAATGATGTAGAAAAAAATAAAATGATTGAAAAGGAAAAACATTTTTTAGAATCAAGCATAAAGTTGAAGGTACGTGTTTCAAGATGCTTATAGATAGATGAAGTACTAATAATTTTCTATTTATAAATATGGCCAATAAGTTGGATCTAAAATGTAACTGACACCCATAGTGATATAATGTTACATGGTTTTAAAATTTTAATCAAGTTATGGTGACTTAGCAGTGTAACATAGTGTCATGAGGATGAGATAATGTGAAATATAATATGGAAGATGTCAAAGATAATGAGGCTACACATTAAAAATATGAGTAAGCAAGATCAATATCCCCACATCAAAAATAGATAAGAAATTTTTCTCATGAAGTAATAGGGCATAGAGGAATAGGTAAAAACAATCAATTTAGTGGTATCTACTTTCATTTTAGTCAATATGGTCAATACCCATTTGAATGTCTAGAAATGAAAGAAAGTAGAGTTGGTCAGGCAAGAGCTCTTATCACTCAATTAAAGGATGGAGTAGAATAAGAATGAAATGATATAGTGGAATAAGAGGTAATTTTCACAATATGATTATAGATGGAGGTTAGGAAGTTGGATCTAAAATGTAACCTACACCCACAACCATATAAGGTCACATATTTTCAAAAATGCCATCAAGTTGTAATGACAAAATAGTGTAAGGTATATTTTCACATTGTGAATTCTAGGGATGAGGTAATATGTATATTATAGTTATATATTTATATCATGTGTTTATGGGATGACCTTGGCAATATCACATAAGGGAAATATATAGTGCCATAAATAATAGTTATAAATTATACAAAGATGGGAAAAAATTAAGTTGTTTCCCATAAAGGATTACAAATTTTAGCAAATAGAACTATAGGAAAATAAAACAATAAGATAATATTTGTAAAAAAGTGGAGTGTAGAGTGAAATAAGAGGCTTTAATAATAGTTATTTATATGAAAGGGGTTAGATGCATCAGAAGGTTATAGATCATAAAATGGAAGTAGTGGTGAATGAAAATAAATAGAAAGAGAAACATTATCTTTTTGTGATCAATATGTGCGATAGCATAAAGGAAGATCCAAAGGGGATAAAAGTCATTATTTGATGGCTTACAAATATGTGTATAATAGTGTGAATTATAATGCAATTAAATAAGAAGATACAAGTAATTTTTTTTTATTTTGGAATGGTAGCATAAAGTGAGTGTTGTAAAGGTGCATACTACTAAACCTTATGAGAAAATAATAGTGAGGAAACTAACCCATTAACAATTTTCATTCCAAGGGTACATTGAGAAGACAAAATTAAGTTACAACAAAGAGAGATGATTGAGTTGTAATATAATGAGTACTTACTAGATTCAAGTAGGACATTAAAAGAATTTTATACTCCAAATAGTAAAATAAATGACTATTGCACTTATTGAGTAGAAGTGAAAGGAAAAAATGTGAAAATAAGATAGTCATTGATTAAAAGATTCAATAAAATCATGCATAGATATTTAATAGATAGAGAAAATAAAGTTATGAATCAAGTTAGGTGTTGAGATAAAGGATAGATGTTCTTTGAGAGGTTGAAAACTTTGCTAGGTATTGCATTTTAAAAATGTTGAATGCTCTTGAAGATTGTAGATCAAAATAAAGAAGCAGAGGTGGAGGTAAGAAAGAGAAAGAGCAAAGAGTTATCATTTTGTGAGGGATATATGTGAGATCATAAATAGGGATATAAAGGGGATCAAAGTCATTTTTATATGGGTTACATAGAGGAGTATAAAAATAATGCATCGTAATGTAATTAATGAAGAAGAAAAGGGTAAATTTTATATTTTAGAATGGTTGGTTAAATGGATTTTTGTAAAGATGCATAAAAATGCACTTTAGGATAAAATAACATAGAGCAAGCTAATGTGTTAACACTTTTCATGCCAAAGGTGCACTAAGAAGATAAAAGAAGAGTTTCCCCAAATCAAGATGAATGAGCTAAAAGAGAATGAGGTCATGGTGTATGGAAATATAAAAATGAAAGAATTTTTTAGTTAAACATAAGGCAATGAATACTGGCCTTACTAACTAGAAGTGAATAGAAATAATATGAAAACAAGATAAAGTCATCATGTAAAAGATTCAAAGAAATCACACATAGTCATTTGAAAGAGAGAAAAGAATGTTTTGTATCATGTTAAGTGTTGAGAGAAATTAAAGAATCAATCTGAGATGTACTTAGGAAGTTGGGTCTAAAATGTATTTTACACCTGCAATCATATACAGTTACATTTTTGTAAAAAGGTCATCAAGTTGTAATGTTAAAGCAGTGTAAGGTAGATTTAGACTTTGGGAATTCCTAATATGAGGTAGTATGTATGTGATAGATATAGATTTATGCCATGTGTTGATGAGATGAACTTGAAAATATGATAGAATGGAAGTATATAATTCTAGAAAGAATAGTTATAAATTTTCCAAAGATGGGGAAAAAATTGAGTTGTTTCCCATAAAGGATAGTAGATTTCAACAAAAAAAACTCTAGAAAAATAAAAATGTCAAAGGATATTTGTATACAAGAGGAGTATATATTTTTGGATGCATTTAAAGGTTTTAGATTTGAAAATGGAAGTAGAAGTGAATGACAAGAAACATAAAGAGCATAAAGTTATCCTTTTATGAAAAATATGTGTGATAACATAAAACAAGATGTAAACTAGATCAATGTCATTTTTTAGTGGCTTATAAAGAGGAGTACAATAGTAGTACATTATGAAGAAATTAAATAAAAATAAAAAATGTGAAATTTATATTTTGGAATGGTAGGGTAAAGTGAATGTTAAAAAGGTGCATAATAATGCACATTAGGAGAAAATAATAGTGAGGAAGATAATGTATTAAAAGTTTGAAGGCTAAGGTGCACTAAGGAGATAAGAAAAATTGTAGTAAAGAGATGAATTACCTTCAAGAAAGAGTTAGGAGTATAATTATAATTTTACAAGTGGTAAGAGCCCATATTCTTCAAGCAGAGGATGATGGAGATAAAAATAAAATGATTGAAAAGGAAAAACAAATTTTATAATCAAGCGTAAACTTGAAGGTGAGTGTTCCAAGATGATTATAGATGGAGGAAGTACTGATAATTTGATATCTATAAATATGGGAAAAAATTTGGATCTAAAATGTAACCCACACCCCTACCCATACAATTTTACATGTTTATAAAATTTTCATCAAGTTACAGTGACTTAGAAATGTAACATAGTGTAACAAGGATGAGATAGTGTGTAATATAATATGGAACCTGGAAGAGATGAAAAGGATACACATAAAAAATATGAGTAATCAAAATAAATATACTCACATCAAAAATAGAGAAGTCATTGTTCTCATGAAGAAAGAGGGCATAGAGGAATAGGTAGAAATAGATAATTTGGTGGTATCCACTTTAGTTATGGTCAGTATGGCCAATGACCATTTTAATGTATTAAACTAAAGGAAAGTAGAGTTGGTGAGGCAAGAGATCTTGTCACTCAATTAGAAGATGAAATATAAGAATATTAAAATGATATAGTGGAAGAAGAGGTAAGTGCCACAAGATTATTGTATATAGAAGTTAGGAAGTTAGGTCTAAAATGTACCCTGTGTCCACAACCATATAAGGTTACATGTTTAGATAAATGACATCAAATTATAATTATAAAATAGTGTAAGGTATATTTTCACATTATGAATTCTTGGGATGAGTTAGAATGTATGTGATGGTCATAGAATTATACCATATATCTTTAGGATGACCTTGACAATGTCAATAAAGGGATGTATATAGAGTAGGAAAGAATAGTTACAAATTATTGAAATATGGGAAAATTTGAGTTGTTTCCCATAAATTATTATAAATTTAAGAAAATATAACTCTAGGAAAAGAAAAAAATTAAGAGAATAGTTACAGAAAAGAGGAGTGTAGAGTGCAAGAAGAGGCTTCACAATCAGCTATTTGTATGAAAGGGTTGGATGCATCAGAATGTTGTAGATTAGAAAATGGAAGTGGAAATGGATGAAAATAAATATAAATAAAAAAAGTATCCTTTTGTGATTAATATGTTTGATGGCATAATGGAAGATCCAAAGGGGATCAAAGTCAATATTTGATGGCTTATACAGATGTATATAACAACAGTGAATTGTAATATAATTAAGAAGATAAAGGTAAAATTGATATTTTAGAATGGAATCATAAAGTGAGTGTTGTAAAGGTAAATACTAATACACATTAAGAGAAAAGAATAGTGAGAAATCTAACACATTAACAATTTTTATTTCAAAGGTACACTAAGAAGATAAAGAAGAGTTTTAACAAAGAGAGATGAATGATATAAAAGATAATAAGTTCATAATAGATTAAAATAGGACATTGAAATCATTTTATAGTCCAAATAGTAATAAAAATATAATTACTATCAGCCTTGATGAGTATAAGTGAAAGGAAGTAATGTGAAAAAGATAAAGTCATTGAGTAAAAGATTTAATAGAATCATGTATAGAGATTTAAGAGATAGAGAAAATAAAGTTGTGAATCATGTTAGGTGTTGAGATAAAGGAGCTAAGTGTTCTAGGAGGCTGAAAAGTTTACAATGTCTTACATTTTTTAGTTGAGAAAAATAAAAGGTAGAGTTAAAATCCCCTTGTTATGATTTGTTGATAGGAGTTGAATAATATAGCAGGTTGTGAGTTTTGCTTACTTGAGTTGAGAGTGAGAGTAATGAAATAAGGAGGATTGAAATTTTTGTATAGATGAGTTATTAGGAGTGTTTTATGGTACTATTTGTGTTATATAAAAATTTATATATTGACAATGTGTTGAAGAAAAGTGAGAAATGGATAACAATGTAATACCTATGAGAAGAGAAGGACGACCACCAAGAGTTGTGAATCTTGGAGAGATTATAAGAAGAATGTAAGTAGGATTAGATGATACCTTAATATATGATATGTCATATAATTAAGTTAATATGGAGAGAAAAATTAATAACAATGGAAATATTTTAAATAAAATTGCATAGCAAAACACAAAATCATCAAAACTATTGCCAAGCTTGGAGGTACATTTGATGAATATCACTTATTTATTTGGATGTTCAAATGCAACAACAATTAAAGATTGGATAATAAAAATATGTAAATATTTTTATTATGATAAAAATAAATACCTAAGGTGAGTAAATTTTTCATACATAAACTTGAGAGGAAATGCATCTCTTTGTTGCAATAGTGTGGTACTAGAAAGAGTTAGGAGAGGAAAATAAAACATTAAAACTTGGGATAGTATTGTTGCTAAATTAAAGGGGTTTTTTTTTCCAATTGATTATCATTTTATCTTGCTTATAAAGATACATAATTTTAATCAAAAGGATATTAATGTGGAGTATAATGAGAAGTTTACTAGTTGACCATAAGAGCAGGTCATGCAAAAGATGATGGAGATAAAATCATAATGTATGTAAATGAGATTACTATTTCCATTGAAGATGAGTTTAGTTTCTTTCAGTTACATTCAAATGAAGGAGCATATTAGTTAGATTTGAGAGGGTAAGACAAGTTAGTTACAAGTAATAAAAGTATACGAAGAAGTAAAATGTAAAAGGCTAGTAGAGATAAAGAGGTTGTACATAAATAATATGATAAAGCAGAATATATCTCCTCACATTAAAGAGAGAGAAATGGTTACTCTCATGAAGAAAGAAGACACATATAAATATGATTTGGATGTATCTACTTTATATGTGGTCAGCATGGCCATCGAGCATTTGAATTTATGGAAGTGGAGGAAAGTGGAGATAATGTGGTAAGATCCAACTGTAAAATTGGAGGTAAGCGTTGAAATAATATGATTATAGAAGGAGGTATTGGTAATAATTTAATATTCATAAATATGGATAATATGTTGGATCTGAAATATAACCCACACTCATACCCATATAAGGTTATATGGTCATAAAAATGTCATCTAATTATCTTAACTTAGAATTTTAACATAGATCTCCACATTTAGAATAAAGGATGACAAAGTCTACAATATGATATGGAATATAGTATATATTCCTTAAGGAGCATGTTGAAGAAAAATATGACTAAGAAAAATCAATATTCTCACATCAAAGATAAATAAATAGGTTTTGTCATGAAGAAATATGGCATAGAGGAACACATAGAAGCATATGATTTAGTGGTATCTACTTTAGGTGTGGCTAGCATGACCAATAACCATTTCAATATCTAGAAGCGAAGTATAGTAGATTTGGAGAGGCAAGATATCTTATCACTCAATTAGTGGATGAATTAAAATAATAAAATTATATAGTGTAAGAAGAGGTAAGTTCCACAAGATGATTATAGATGGAGGTTTAGAAGATGGGTCTGAAATGTAACCCATACTCGTAGCCATATAAGGTTACATGTTTACAAAAAGACCAAATTTTAATGATAAATCAATATAAGGTATATTTCCAAATTGGTAATTCCCATTATGAGGTAGTATAGATGTGATATAAATAGATTTATGCCATATTTGCTAGGATGACCTTAATTGTATGATAGAATTGAAATATATAATTCCATAAGAATAGTTATAAATTCTCCAAACATGGGTAAAAAATTGAGTTGATTCCCATAAAGGATTATTTATTTTATCAAAATAAGACTAACAAAATAAAAAATATCACAAAATATTTGTAGATAAGAGGAGTCTAGAGTAAAATAAAAGGCTTCAAAATCAGTGATCCCTATGAAAGGTCTCAATCCATCTGAGGATTGTAGATCATAAAATGGAAGAAAAAGTGGATGAAGAGAAATATAAAGAGCAAACAGTTACTCTTTTTTAGGAATGTGAGAGCATAAATCAAGATAAAAAAGGAATCAAAATCATTTTATATGGCTTACGTAGAGAATTATAACAATAGTACATTCTAATGTAATTAAAGAATAAGAGAAAGGAAAAATTTAAATTAAGGAGTGGTACAATAAATTGAGTGTTGTAAAGGTGCATAATAGTAGTCAAGCTAATGAATTAAAATTTTACATGCCAAGGGTGCACTAAAAAGATATAGAATATTTATAGCAAAGATAGATGAATGAGTTATAAGAGAATGAGCTCATAGTAGATGAAAATAGAATAGGGAACCATTTACTAGTGAAAATAGAAAGAAAAAGACAAGGAATATTGACTTTGTTAGGTAAAAGTGAAAGGAAATAATGTGAAAAGAAGACAAAGTCATCGAGAAAATTTTATAGCTGAATCATGCATAGATATATAAGAGAGAGAAAAGAAAGTTGTGAATCATGATAAGTGTTGATAAAAAGGAGAGAAACACTTTGATAAGTTGAAAATTTCACAAGGTCTTATATTTTTGAGTTGAATATGAGAAAATGAAAAGGAATTAAAATCCCTATGATGTGACTTATTGATAGGAGTTTAATATTATAGAAGGTAGTGAGTCCTGCCTACTTGACTTGAGAGTGAGAGGAATAAAATGAACTGGAATACTCTTTTCATACAAATAAGTTGTTGGGAATATTATATGGTAATAGTTGTGTTAATGAAAAAGTTACAAATTGATAATGCATTGAATAAGAGTGAGAAATGGATTAAAATTCAATACCAATGAGAAGAGAAGGACAAGTACCAAGAGTTGTGAAATTTTATTGAGATTTGAGAGGAATGTAAGAAAGATTGGATGCTACACTAGTGGAAGAGTTATTATATAAGTGAAGATGAAGACCAGTGGAAATATTTTGAATAGAATTCCATACCAAAGCATAAAATCATCAAAACTATTGCCAAGATTGGAGGCAAAATTGATTAATAACACTTATTCATTTGGAAGTTTGATTATAGAATTTTTTTAAGATTGGATAATAAAAATAGGTGCATAATTTGATTGTGAGAAAATTAAATATCCAAGGTGAGTAAAGTCTACATGCATAAATTTGAGAGTAAATGTGTCTCTTTGGTGGAATTATGCACTATTAGAAAGAGTTGGGAGAGGAAAATAAAATATTAAAACTTGGGATAGGATGTTTACTAAGTTAAAGTGTAATTTTTTTTGATTGATTATCATTTGAGTTTGCTTAGAAATCTACAAAATTTGAAATAAAAGAATGTGAATCTAAAGGAGTATAATGAGAATTTTATGAGTTGAACATAAGAGAAGGTCATGAAAATATGATGGAGATAAAATTGCAATGTATATAAATGGACTTAGTATATAAATTTAAAATGAGTTTATTTTTTTTAATTACATTCAAATTAAGGAGCATATTTTTTGGCTTTGAGAGCAAAAGAGACATTAGCTAGAAGGAATCAAAGTATATGAAGAAGAATTAAAAGGAAAAAGTCTATCAAAGATAAATAGTTTGTAGATAAATAATATGATGAACAAGAATCAATCTCATCACATCAAAGAGAGATAAGTGGTGGTTTTCATGAACAAAAAGGACATATATAAAGGGGTAGAGGCAAAATTTTTGGTGGTATCTACTTTAGATATGGTCACCATGACCACTAGGCATTTGAATGTCTAAAAATGAAGGAAAGTAGAGATGGTCTAGTGAGAGATTACTTGATGAATACAAGCTCTTAAAACATCATCTCTAATTTCCTCCACTTCTAGACATTCAAATATATAACAAAGGAAAAATTTTAGTAGAAAATTATTTGATATTATTAAATGCTAAAAACATTAAACAATCATTACAAAGGAAAAGCAATTTTTTAGAACCAAGGGTAAACATGGAGGCAAGTATTGCAAGATGATTATAGACATTGGTAGTATTAATAATTTGGTCACTATAAAAATGGCCAAGATGTTGGATCTAAAATTTAACCCACACGTATAGCCATATAAGGTTACATGGTTGTAAAAATGTCAAGTTGTGCTTACTTAGAACTATATCATAGATTTACACATTGGGAACACTACGATGAGATGATGTGCAATATGATATTTAAGTATTAAATAGATAAAGAGGTTGTAAATGAAAAATGTGAGTAAGCATAATCAACATACTCCCATTAAAGACATAGAACATGTTGTTCTCATGATGAAAGAGGTCATAGAGGAACAAGTGGAATCATAATATTTAGTGGTATCTACTTAAGGTGTGGCCAATATTATCAATAGCCAATTGGATGTCTATAAGTGAAGGAAAGTAGAGTTGGTAAGGCAAGATCTCTTATTTCTCAATTAGAGGATGAAGTAGAAGAAGAGGTAAGTGTCATAAGTTTATTGTAGATGGAGGTTAGGAAGTTGGGTCTAAAATCTACCTCGCACTTAGAACCATATAATATTAAATTTTACAAAAAGGTCATCAAGTTGTAATGACAAAGTAGTATAAGGTAGATTTCAACATCATGAATTCCTAGGATGAGGTAGTATTTATGTGGTAGATATATATTTATGTTATGTGTTACTAGGATGACCTTAGAAATATGACAAAGGGGATGTATATAATGCTAGAAATAATAGTGATAAATTATTCAAAGATCATAAATTATTTGAGTTGTATCTAATAAAAGATTATAGATTTCAACAAACAAAAATCTAGAAAATTAAAAATAAGTCAAAGAATAGTTATAGTCAAGAGAAGTCTAGAGTGCAATAAGAGGTTTCAAAAGTAGTGATCCCTATGAAAATGTTGGATGCATAGGAAGGTTTTTGATAGGAAAATAGAAGAAGAGTTGTATGACAAGAAAGTGAAAGAGCAAAGAGTTATCCCTTTGTGAGGAATATGTGTGAGAGCATAAATGAAGATCCAAAGGGGATCAAAGTATTTTTGAATGGATTACATAAAGAAATATAATAATAGTGAATTTTCATGCACTTAAAGTATAAGATAAAGGTGGAATTTATATTTCACCTTGGTAGTGTCAAATGAGTGTTTTAAAGGTTCATAATAATTCACTTTAGGAGAATATAATAGAGCACAAGTAGACACATTAATATTTTGTATACCAAGGGTACATTGAGAACATGAAGAAGATTTGTAGAAAATAGATTTAAATGAGTTAAAATATATTGATTTCATAATGGAATAAAATATAATAGTGAAAGAATTTGCTATTTCAAATAGAAAAAAATAGACAATGACTAATAGCCTTAATGAGTAGAAGTGAGACAAAATAATGTGAAAAGAAAATGAAGTAATCAAGGGAAAGATTCAAAAGAATCATGCATAAATATTTAAGAGAGAAAAATTAAATTTGTGAATTATGTTAAGTGTTGAGACAAAGGAGATAAGCACTTTGAGTGGTTGAAAATATCACAAGTTATTACATTATTGAGTTGAGTACGAGAAAATGAAAATTAGTTAAAATTCTCTTGTTGTGAATAATTGATAGGAAAATTAATTTTTAGAACCATGTGTAAATTTGGAGGTAAGTGTTGAAATATGATTATAGATTAAGACAATACTGATAATTTGGTATTTATAAATATGTCCAAAAATTTAAATATAAAATATAGCCCACACCCATCAACATATAAGGTTACATGGTTATCAAAATATCATGACACTATGGTGGCTTAGAAGTGTAACACAAATTTATTCATTGGGAATAATTGGATGAGATAGTGTGCGATGTGATATAGAAGCTGGTAGAGATAAAGAAGATGTAGATGAAAAATATGAGTAATAAAAATCAATAAGCTCACATTAAATATGGATAAACTATTATTATAAATAAAGGGGGAATAGAGGAATAGGTATAAGTAGATGGTTTAGTGGTATCTAATTTAGGTGTGATTAGCATGGGAAATAACCATTTGAATGCATAAAAGTGAAGAAAAGCAGATTTGGTGAGTTAAGAGTTCTTTTCATTCAATTAGAGGATGAAGTAATGGAAGAAGTGGTAAGTGTTACAAGATGCTTATAGATAGAGGTTATGAAGTTGGGTCTAAAATGTACCTAGAGCCCATAATCGTATAAGGTTACATGTTTGTAAAAAGGTCATCAAGCTATAATGACAACACAATGTAAGGTAGATTTACAAATTTGGATATCTAAGGATTAAATAGTATGTATGTGATAGATATAGATTTATGCCATGTGTTTCTAGGATGACCTTGGAAATAAGACAAGGGAATCATATAATTCTAAAAATAATAGATATAAAATTTCAAAAAAGGAAAAAATTGAGTTATTTTCCATACATGATTTCATATTTTGATAAATAAAACTCTAGTAAAAGTAAAAAAGTCAAAGAATAATTGTAGACAAAAGGAGTCTATAGTGCAAGAAAAGGCTTCAAAAGTAGTCATCCTTGTGAAAACATTGAATGCACTCGAAAATTGTAGATTGAAAAAAGGAAGTCGAGGTGGATGATAAGAAAGAGAAAGAGCAAAGAGTTATCTTTTTTTATGGATATGTGTGAGATCATAAATAAGGATTTAAAGGGGATAAAAACCATTTTTATATTGATTACAAAGAGGAGTATAACAATAGTGTATTGTAATGAAATTAATGAATAAGATAAGGGTAAAATTTATATTTTAGAATGGGAGGGTAAAATGAGTGTTGTAAAGATGAATAATAATGTACTTTAGGAGAAAAGAATATAGAGAAAAATAATGTATTAACACTTTGCATGGAAAGGGTACATTGGGAAGATAAAGAAGAGTTGACCCAAATTAAGATGAATGAGATACAAGAGAATGACATCATGGTTCATGGTGCATGAAAATAAAACAATGAAAGCATTTGCTTGTTCAAATAAAAGAAAAAATCAATGACTACGAGCCTTGGTGACTAGAAGTGAATGGAAATAATGTGAAAATAAGATAGAGTCATCATTTAAAATATTCAAAAAAATCATGAATAATAATTTAAGAAAGAGAAAATAAAGTTTTGAATCATGTCAAGTGTTAAGAGAAAGCAAATAAGGACTTTGCGAAGTTGAAATTTTCATAAGATAGTAAATTGTTTAGCTGAGTATGAGAAAAGGAAAAGGACTTAAAATCCACCTATTATGAGTTGTTGATAGGAGTTTAAGAGTATAGATGGTTGTGATCCCTGCCTACTTGAGTTGAGAGTGATAGGAATAAAATTAGGTAGAATACTTTTTTTATACAACTAAGAGGCTAGGAGTGTTGTATGACACTAGTTGTGTCAAAGAAAATGTTATATATTGACAATACATTCAAGAGAGATAAATGGATGAAAATGTAATACCTATGAGAATAGAAGGATGAACACCAAGAGTTATGAATATTGAACAGATATTCAGAGGAATGTAAGCAATATTGAATGCTACATTAAAAGATGAGTTGTTTTAGAAGTAAGTGAAGATGAATAGGAACATGAAGACAAGAGAAAATAATTGTAATAATATTCCATACCAAAGCACAAAATCATAAAAACTATTTCAAAGATTGAAGGCAAGTCTGATAAATAGCCTTTATTCATCTATACATTTCAATCAATAAAAATTTAAAGATTGGATAATAAAAATAGGTGCACATTTTTATTATTATCAAATTAAATACCAAAGGTAATTAAAGTTTGAATATATAAAGTTGAGAGTAAATGCATCTCTTTGGTGGAATCATGATCTATTAGGAGTTAAGAGAGTAAAATGAAATATTATGACTTGGGATAGGATGGTTGATAAGTTAAATGGGATTTTTTTTATTCATTACCATTTGAGCTTGCTTAGAAATATACAAAATTTGAATAAAAAGGATATGAATGTGAAGGATTATTATAATAATTTTACCAATTGACCATAAAATCAAGTCATGTAGACATTGGTGGAGATAAAATTACAACTTTTGTAAATGACCTTAATATTTCCATTCAAGATAATTTTAGTTTCTTTCAGTTGCATTCAGATGAATGACCTTATTAGTTGGTTTTAAAAGTAGAATAAAATTTATATAGAAGGAATAAAATCATTTGAGGAAGAATTAAAAGGGAAAAGGCTACTAGAGATAAAGAGGTTTTAGATAAATAACATGAGGAAGCCAACCCAATCATCTCACATAAAAGAGAAAGAAGTGGTTGATCTCATGAACAAAGAGGACACATAGATAGATAAACAGACAGATGATCGGGTGGTATCTACTTTAGATGTGGTCAACACAACTATCAAGATTTTGAATGTCCAAAAGTGGAGGAAAGTATAGATGGTGTGGTAAGAGTTCATATTTCCCAAGCAGAGGATGCAATAGAAAAAAATATAATCATATTGTTGAATAAGATGTACCAAATTATTTTTTATTATTAAAAAATTAAAAATAGTGAAGGCTCATTACAAAGGAAAAGAAATTATTAGAACCAAGTGTAAAGTTTGAGGTAACTATTGCAATATGATTATAGATAAAGCTAATACTAAAAAAAAATTATCTATGAAAATGGCCAAGAATTAGATATAAAATGTAACCCATAACCATAGCCATATAAGGTGACATGGTTGTTAGAATGTCATCAAGTTGTAGTGACTTAAAATTGTAACATATGTTTCTACATTAGAAATACAAAAATGAGACAACGTGTGATATGATATGGAAGTTAGTATAGATAAAATGGCTATAGATGAAAAATATTTGTAATCAAAATCAATATCCTCACATCAAATAAAAATAATTAGTTATTATCATGAAGAAAGAGGGCATAAAGGAATAGGTATAAGCGTAAGATTTAGTGGTATCTACTTTAGGCATGGTCAACATGTCTAACAACCATTTGATGTTTAGGAGTAAAAGAAAGTTGAGTTGGTAAGGCAAAGGCTCTTATCACTCAATTTGAACATGAATTATAATAACAAAAAAATGATATGGTGGAAGAAGAGGTGAGTGCCTCAAGATGATTTTAGATGAAGGCTAGGAAACTTGGTCTGAGATGTACCCTTCACCAACAATGATTTGAAGTTACACATTTCCAAAAAGGTCATCAAGTTGAAATGACAAATTTGTGTAAGGTATATTTCCACATTGGGAATTATCATGATGAGGTAGTGTGGAGGTAATAAATATATATTTATGCCATGTGTTGATGGGATGACCTTCACAATATGACAAAACTACCCTATATAATGAAATAAATAATAGATATAAATTCTATAAAGCTGGAGGGAAATTTGAGTTATTTCCCATAAAAGATTGCATATTTTATCAAACAAAACTCTAACAAAAAAATTCAAAGAGTTGTAAACAAGAGGTGTCTAGAGTGAAAGAAGAGGCTTCAAAAATATTGATCCATGTGAAAGGGTTGGATGCATATGAAGCTTCTAGATCAAAAAATGAAATCAAAGGTGGATGACAAGAAATAAAAAGATCAAAGACTTATGATTTTGTAATGAATATGTGTGAGATCATAAAGCAAGATATAAAGGGGATCAAACTCATTTTTGGATGAATTACATAAAGAGTATAACATAAGTGCATTATAATGTAATTAAATAAAAAGTGTAAGGTGAAATTTATATTATTTAATGCTAGGGTAAAGTGAATGTTGTAAAGTTGCATAATAATGCACTTTACAATAAAATAATAGTAAGAAAGTTAACGCACTAATAGTTTTCATACCAAGAGTGCACTAAAAATATAAAGAAGAGTTGAAACAAATAAATATGAATGATCTACATGAGAATGAATTCATAGTGGATGAAAATAGAATAGTAAAAGTATTTTCTAGTGATAATAGTAAGAAAAATGCAATGAATATTGGCCTTGGTGAGTATCCGTGAGAGGAAATAATGTAGAATAAAACTAGATTCATCAAGTAATTTTTCTATCTAAACCATTAATAGAGATTTAAGGGAGAGATAAAACAAAGTTTTAAATCATTTTAATTATTGAGAGAAAGGAGAGAAGTGCTCTAAGAGGTTAAAAAGTTCAAAAGTTGTTACATTGTTGAGTTACACATGAAAAAAGGAAAAGGAGTTCAAATCCTCATGTTATGTGTTTTTTATAGGAGTTTCAAATTATAGCATGTTGTGAGTACTTCATAATTGAGTTGGGAATGAGAGGAGTGAAATGAGGTAGAATTTTACTTTTATATAGTTGAGTTATTGGGAGTGTTGTGTGGCACTAGTTTTATCAAAGAAAAATTTATAGATTAACAATGCATTCAAGAAGAGTGAGAAATGGCTCACACCTATGAGAAGAGAAGGATGAACATCAAGAGTTTTGAATATTGAATATATTTTGAGAGGAATGACATAAAAATTGGATGATATGTTAGCAGATGAGTTATTTTAGAAGTGAACAAGAAGAGGAACATGAAGACCGATAGAAATATTTTAAATTAAAAACCATACCAAGACACAAATCATCAAAATTTTAGGAAACATAAGTAGTATTCTCACATCAAAGAGAGAGAAATGGTTTTTATTATGAACAAAGATGACATATAAAATGAGATAGAGGGAAAGTATTTTGTGGTTTCTACATTAGATGTGGTTAGCAAGGCCTCTAGGCATTTCAATCTCCATAAATTGAGTAAAGTAGAGATGGTGCGGTAATAGCTAATATTCCTAAAGAAAAATAGGAAGTATAAAAAAAATGATATTTTTGAAGAAGAGGCAAAAAAAATTATGATATTATTGAAGATTAAAAATAGTGAAGGCTTGCTAAAAAATAAAAGCAATT
Organism: Torreya grandis; assembly: GCA_037957365.1. NCBI lineage: Eukaryota > Viridiplantae > Streptophyta > Pinopsida > Cupressales > Taxaceae > Torreya > Torreya grandis. The sequence continues at coordinate 1,114,872 of JARHVA010000304.1, read as the reverse complement.
TTAGAACTAAATGTAAACTTATAGGTAAGTTTTGAAAGATGTCAATAAATAGACACAATAATAATAATTCGGTATATATAAATATGGAAAAGAATTTGAATCTAAAATGAAACCCACACCCATGTCCATATAAGGTTACATGGCTATAAATATTTCATGAAATTATGGTGACTTAAAAGTGTGACATAGATATCCACATTGGGAATATCATGATGAGTTACTGTGTAATATGATATGGAAAGCTCAAAAAGATAAAGAGGATGCACATGAAAAATATGAGTAAGATCTTTTTTATCCTCACATAAATGGTAGAGTAGTGGTTTTTATCATGAGGAAAATGACATAAAGGAATAGGTAGAAGTAGATAATTTAGTGGTTTCTACTTTAGATGTGATCAACATGGCCAATGACCATTTCAATGTAAAGAAGTGAAGGAAAGTAAAGTTGGTGAGGCAAAATATCTTGTCACTCAATTAGAGGATCAAGTAGAAGAAGAAGAAGAAAATGATATAGTGGAAGAAGAGGTAAGTGCCATAAGATTATTGTAGATGGAGGTAAAGAGGTTGGGTCTGAAATGCACTTTGCACTTGTAGCCATATAAGGTTACATGTTCTCAAAAAGGTAATCAAGTTATAATTACAAAATAATACAAGGTATATTTACACATTTTTAATTCTAAGGATGAGGTAACATGTATGTGATAGATATAAATTTATGTCATGTGTTACTAGGATGACCTTGGAAATATGATAGAAGGGTAGTATATAATACAAGAAATAATAGTTATAAGTTTTCCAAACATGGGAAACAAATTGTGTTTTTTACCTTAAAGGATTACATATTTTACCAAACAAAAGTCTAACAAAAGAAAACAATCTTAGAGAAGAGTTGTATATAAGAGGAGTCTAGAGTGAAAGACACAGATTCAAAATTAGTGATCCATATGAAAGGATTGGGTGCATCTGAAGGTTGTAGATTGGAAAATGGAAGCAAAGGTTGATGACAAGAAATATAGAGAGAAAAGAGTTATCCTAGTGTGAGGAATATGAGCGAGACAAAAATCAAAATCCAAAGAGGATCAAAGTTATTTTTGGATGGCTTACACAGAGGAGTATAATAGTAATTCATATAATGAAATTAAAGAAGAAGAGAAAGGTGAAATTTATATTTTGAAATGGTAGGGTAAAATGAGTGTTAGAAATATGCATTGCACTTTAGGAGAAAATATTAGTTATAATGAAGAGAGATGAATTATATGCAAGAGAATGAGTTCATAGTGGATGAAAATATAATAGTGAATTCATTTACTAATCTAAACAGTAATAAAAATATAATTATTATTGGCCTTGCTTACTAGAAATGAAAGGAAACAATGTGAAAAAAAGATAAAGTCGTTAAGTAAAATATTCAACACAATCATGCATATAGATTTAAGAGATAGATTAAATAAAGTTATGAATCATGTTATGTATTGATGTAAAGGATATAAGCTCTCTGAGAGGTTGAAAATTTCACAAGGTCTTACATTTTTATTTTGAGTGTGAGAAAAGGAAGAGGAGTTAAAATCTAGTTATTATGAGTTATTTATAAGATTTTAATTTAAAATATTGCATTATAATTTGAGAAAAAATGGAGTGATGTGATGGGGTAAGAGGAGATAATTTGATAAAATATGTAGAAATCATGAGAGGAGATGGTGATGGATAGTATCTATCAGGTGTGGACCTAGGAGGTAGAACCTTCCAAGCAAAGGACAAGGGGATTGGTGTTAGTAACAAAGGTAAGTTAGATTTTAATAGTGGTTTCTATGGTAAATTTTATTTGACAGAGAAGCTTAAGGGTAAAATGGGGGAGATGGAGGAGATTCACCCACTTTAAAATCTACCAATCTCTAAGGACTCAAGGAGAATTCATATTGAAGTTCTAAATTCACTTATTAACTCATCATCTTTAAGAATGTCAAGTTCATTGGTAGGAAAATTTATAGGGGCTAGACTGAATATTGACATTTTTAGGTAATGGGTTGCTATAAGATAGGCTCCAAGAGGGCACATTGATAATTTGATGATGAATAATGATTTTTTCTTGATCTATTTTAATCGAGGATTATGCTAGAATATTGGTTGGAAGTACATGGTTTTGGGGGAGATATAGATTATTTATGAAGAAATGGAAACTTGGATTTGATCCAAAAAAAGAAAAACATTAACCTCATGTTGATTTGGGTAAGGCTACCTAGTCTTACCATGGTTTTTTGGTAAGAGGATCTCTTCATAAGTGTGGATAAATTATTTAGGTACCTTATAACATTTGATGCTACTACTAACTCAATATATAAATTAGTGCATGCTAGGTTTTGTGTTAATACCTTCATGAATCAAGAGTTCCCTTCTTGTTTATTTTGAATTCTAGTAGGGGTGAATGGATCCAAAAAAATGAATATGAAAATTCACTCTGAAGTGTGAAGGTTGTAATAATTTTGGGCATATGACTTGAAGCTATCCATTATTTATCAAAAAGGGCATTATTATGTTCCCAAAGTTGATAACTTAGCATGAAAAATAAGAATAAGAATGATTTACTTGAGAAAATCATCCAGAATACAAATTTTAAGGAGAATGGGTCTGATTAAGGGAAAAAAGAAGAGTTGTTACAAGCTAATATTGATAATAAATTGCTTCAAAAGAAGATGGAGAGAGGGTATTTATTGTAAATTATTTTGTCTTGGACTCTGTAGAGCCTAATGGACATGAACGCATACAAAAAGGATCAAGGTAAGTGTTGCAAGATTATTATTATAGACAAAGAAAATACTGATAATTTGGTATCTATGAAGATGGCCAAGAATTTGGAACTAAAATGTAACACGCACTTTATCCATACAAGGTTACATGATTATGAAAATGTCATCAAGTTGTGGTGTCTAACACACACTCTATCCATATAACATTACATGGTTGTATAAATGTCATTAGGTTGTGGTGTCTTATAAGTGTAATATAGATATCCACATTGGGAATACCAAGATGAGATAGTGTGAAATATGATATAGAATATGGTGAAGATAAACAAGTTACACATGAAAAATATGAGTATGCAGAATCAATATCCTCGCATCAAAGACAACAAAGTGGTTTTCCTCATGAATATAGAGGGCATAGAGGAACAAGTAGAAATAGGTGATTTAGTGGTATCTACTTTAGGTTTGGTTAGCATGGACAACATCCATTTAAATGTTTAGAAGAGAAGGATATTAGAGTTGGTGAGTCAAATGCTCTTATCTCTCAATTATAAGATGAATTAAAATAAGAATAAAATGATATAGTGGAAGAAGAGATAAGTGCCACAAGATGAATGTAGATGGAGCTTAGAAAACTAGGTATAAAATTTTCCCTCTTCTTATAGTAATATAAGGTTACATATTTTTAAAATTTAATCAAGTTTAAATGAAAAAGCAGTGTAAGATAGATTTCCACATTGGAAATACTAGGGATAAAGTAGTATGTATGTGATAGATATAGATTTATTTCATTTGTTGCTGAGATGACCTTGTAAATATGACAAAATGATAGTATATAATGCCAAAATTTATAGTCATAAATTCTCCAATGATGGACAAAAAATTGAGTAGTTTCCCATAAATGATTGTAGATGATAAGAGTTGTAGATAAGAGGATTATTGAGTGGAAGAAGAGGCTTCAAAATTAGTGATCCCTATGAAGGAGTTGGATGAATCTCAAGGTTGTGGATAAGAAAATGGAAGCAGAGGTGGATGAAAAGAAAAAAAAGATAAGAACTATCATTTTGTGTGGAATATGTGTGAGATAATAAATCAAGATCCAAAGAGTATCAAAGTCATTTTTTAATTCCTTACACAAAGGAGTATAACAACAGTGCATTTTAATGCAATTAAAGAAGAAGAGAAAGGTGAAATTTATATTTTGGAATGGCATAGTTGTGAAAATTGAAAAGGTTAATACTAATGAAATTTAGGAGAAAATAATATTGAACAAGTTAACATATTAACATTTTATATGCCAAGGGTGCACTGAGAAGATAAAGAAGAGTTGAAACAAAGACTGATGAATGAGCTACAAGAGAACAAGCTCATAGTGGATAAGAATGTAATAGTGAAAGCATTTGCTAGTGGAAATAGAAAGAAAAAATAATGATTATTAGCCTTATAGATTAAAATTGAAAGGAAACAATGTGAAAATAAGACAAAAATCATCAAGTAAAATATTCAACAAAATCATGCATAGAAATGTGAAAATAAGACAATGTCATTGAGTAAAAGATCAACAAAATCATGCATAGAAATTTAAGAGAGACAAAAAAGAAACTTGTGAATCATGTTTTACGGTGAGATAAAGGAGAGAAGTACTCTAAGAGGTTAAAAATTTCAAAAGGTCTTACATTATTGAGTTGAATATGAAAAAAGGTAAAGGAGTTAAAATAATCTTGTTATGAGTTATTCATAAGAGTTTAAAATTATATCAAATTATCAGTCCTACCTAATTGAGTTGAGAGGGAGAGGAATGAAATGAGGTGGGATACTCCTTTTATATAACTAATTTTTTGGGAGTGTTGTGTGGCACTAGTTGTGTCAAACAAAAAGTTACAAATTGACAATGCATTAAAAAAGAGTGAGAAATGCTTCACAGTGCAATACCTATGTTAAAAGAAATAGGAACACTAGGGGTTGTGAATCTTGAATAGATTTTGAGAGGAATGTAAGCAAGCTTGGATGATAATTTAGTATATTATTTATTTTAAAAGTAAGTGAAGATGAAGAGGAACATGAAGACCAGCCAAGATATTTTGAACAAAATTATTTACAAGCTTGAAGATAAGTTTGATAACTAGCCCTTATTTATCTAAAATTTTGAATACCAAAAAAAATAAAGATTGGATAATAAAAATAGGTACATATTTTCATTATGATCAGATTAAAGACCCAAGTTGAGTAAATTTTGCATACATAAAGTTTGGAGGAAATGCATCTCTTTAGTGGAATTGTGTACTACTAAGAAGAATTAGGAGAGGAACATAAAATATTAAAACCTTTGATAGGATGGTTTCTAGGTTAAAGGGTAATTTTTTTTTGATTGGTTATCATTTGAGATTGGTTATAAAGTTACATAATTTGAAGCAAAAATATTTAAATGTGAAGGAGTATAATGATAATTTTACTAGTTAAAGATTTGGGTATGCAAAAGATGATGGTGACAAAATTTTAATGTATGCAAATTGCAATAATATTCCCATTCAAGATGATTTTAGTTTCTTTCACTTACATTCAAATGAATGAACATCTCAATTGGGTTTGAGAGCATAAGAAAACATAACTAGAAGGAATCAAAGCATATGAGGAAGAAGTAAAAAGGAAAAAGGCTAGTAGAGATAAAGAGGTTGTAGATCAAGAATATGAGGAAGTAGAATTAATCTCCTCACATCAAAATGAGAAAAGTGGTTATTCTCATGAACAAAGAGGACATATTGAAAGAAGTAGAGGTAGATGATTTAGTGGTATCTACTTTATATCTGGTCAGCATGGCCACCATGCATTTGAATTTCCATAAGTGGATGAAAGTATAGATGGTGTGGTAAGAGCTCATATTCATAAAGTAGAAGAATAAGTAGAAAAAAATAAAAACAATATTGTTGAAGAGGAGGATGTTAAAGTTATAATTTGTTGTTAGTTAATGACTAACTGATGGAGGATATGAAACCTCCCAACTGATTTAACCACTTTTTCATTAATAAAATGATGGTCACATAAGTGAGAAGGTGTGTCACATACTTCAATTTTCTATTCATTATCTCAATATTCATTTGTTAACATTGGTATCAAATCCAATCACTCAAGGAGTCCCATAATGAGGTAAGAGGGAAGCACATTATTTGAGGAAGCCCTATAGGGTAAAAATGGAGACACAAAGTTAAAATAAACCATGTTTCTTGGATATGAACTAAGAAGTTAAGGTCATTAATATAAGGTTGAAATAAAATGATAGGTTACGTAGATAGTCATAGGAATGTGTGATACAATAAGAAATTATACAAAATTAGTAGGGCATGGGATAAAAATGCATAGGAATACTGTCATGGAACACAAATATCACACAAGGGGAGTCTTCAAGGACAAAGTGAGAATCACAGTAGGAATCCTCAACGATGTAATAGGAATTGTCAAGGAAAAAGTACATTTCAATCATCGAGGAAAGGGCATGAAAGATATAAATACATTATGCAACATAGTAAATATGAACAAAAGAAAAAAGTGTATTTTAATTACAAATAAATTAAAATACAATTAGAAAAAACAAACCTATAAAGAAGATAATGGAAATAATAGGAATGATGTAGTAAAATTTTGCACACGATATAATAAAAAACTTTGAAGACAGTCACACAAGCAATGATTTATAATTCAACCATTGTGGCTTTACTACAATTATTGTTAGGGCACATAGTGGTCTAAACCAAATGCAAGGGTTTAACTAGTGAGTATTTTTGTTATCCAAATACATTCAGATATTATATTATTTAAAGTCTTTAGTATTTTTAATTGCTTACATAATTAAAGTGTCAAAAAATCATTAAATAATACATGTATTCTATTGCATTTATTTCCAAGTCACCCAGATCATAAAATTGTAGTTATATTTATTTTTGGGTCAAAAAAATAGTAATTTTTTATTTCTTTAAATATCATGTTGAAATCCATATTTTTCATTCTTTTCTCGTGAATAATGACCACTACTAAAAAATTGAGTCTACTAGAAGTGCAGAAGTTAACTAGCCATAACTACAATGTGTGGATTCATAATATTTTAATAACTACATAATGTCATGATTGTGACAATCATTATAGCCACTAAAACAAGCCTTGTAAAAAAAATGGATTATGACAAACATCATAAGGAAACATTGTTATTATTAAAACTATCTATGTTGGATGACATGATACTTGAGGTATGAAATGCCACTTTGGCAAGTGTGTTATGGACTAGTTTTTAGAACAAACACCAAACCTCAAAGAAAATATGAGTGTTGCACTTGAAGATTCTATTATTTTACACAAAGATGTCTGAGGATGAGTCTTTTAAAAACACCTACCTTGAATGAAATATCTATGAGACCAATTATCAACGATCAACAAAAATGGGGGTGATGATGATGATATGGTGGCATTGGTGTTAAACAATTTACCATCCATCTATGAATTTTTTATGGAGACTATAAATCAAATGATGTAAATTAATATCCTAGTGTTTGATTGGGTTAGTACTTGATGCAAAAATAATGTAAACAGACATAGAATGAGTTGTGTTAGACAATCAGAGAGTGCATTAGCTACTCAATCAAAAGGGAAGTGGAAACATATCCCTACTAATTCATCATTTAAATATCAAGTTAATTTTTTTACTATCATAATTTTGGGCATCTTAAAGAGGATTTCTAGAAGTGATAGTACACACTTTCCTAGCAAAATAATCAAGCAATAAATGTGGAAGCAGTTGATGAAAGACATGATTTTGAATAAGAGTATATTATTGTGGCATTTTAATTGAAAAAAATACCACTAGTAGTTGGTTCATTTATTTCATTGCATCCCAACATTACACATGTTGTAAGGACGAGTATGTTAAATTTATCACAAGTACAAATCCTTTTAATTTAGTTTTATCAGTAGATGGATAGTCATATGCAATAGAGAGGATAGGATATATTAGAATTATATTAAATAAATCTAGAAAAATCATTGTAAAAAATGTTAGGTTTGTTCCTAACATGAATAAAAATATCTTATTTGTTAGTTAGTTAACCAATAATCCTAATTTTTCTATACATTTCTATGGGATAGTGTGTTATGTCTAATTTCAAATAGGATAGAGTGGTTACCCTATGTATTGGGTAAGATAGCTTGTATATGCTCATTGACCTAGTCATAGTCAACGTACAATCATGTTTAAAAGTAGACTACACCATATAAGATGTGTAAAAATATGACAATAACCTTGTTGACCCTAATCCAATAAATTTACATTCATTAGTGGTGGAGGAATATCCATTATGAAGGATGTGCAGTAGGAGTAATTCCTTAGTTTCAATTACATGCATAGGGAGTTATGTGGGATGTATCAACAATTGTGTAGGAAAATAATATGCCAAATTCATAGGCATTGGCTCATCTTATTGTGGATGTCCTTTCATAGTAGAAGGGAATAAATGAAGATATGGTTTCTTATCATATTACAAATTTGGTTATTACTCACACTATTTTTTAGTTAGTTTTTACTACTACTATGAAGATGATCACTTTTTGGATGTTTCTATCTATAGAAATATCAATTTTTAATTAGAAATTAGTAGAGATTAAATAGGAAACATGAATATATAGGATTTTGTACTTTGTTTTTGTAGATAGTAAACATGAAAAGAGAGGGGTTTACAAGGAAGTGAGTGACTCTAGCTTGCAAAAAAGTTTCCAAAAAATCCCATAATTCAAGATAGTGATAGGGTGTGTGATTAAAAAAAAAATATTTATTGTGTTTGATAGTAGGGTGTGATTTAAACTCAAATAAAGGCCATACAATCCAAGATTTTCATATCTTTTAATTTTAAGAGTGATGTAATGCATTTTAAGAGATTAATGAAATTTGTCATGTTTTCCATGGATGTGTTATGTGTTAGTTTATTTTGTGCACCCTCATAAATAGTAGGTTAATGGTTTCTTATTCTCTAATTTATTCTTAGTGTATATTAACATCAATATACTAAGGAAATATACTCATTCATTTTACCCATGTAATTTACCGACTTCACTTATACACTAGTGATCTAATTCTTTTTCCATAATGCCCTCACATAATTAAACATTGTCAATGTTTATGTGTAAGTTAAGGTTTTTTGACAACCTAAGAAGTCTACATGAATTTATCCAAGGAAGATATATTCCTAATAGCTACTATCAAAACTATAATTTAAAACAAGTTTAATGTCATGGTGTAAAAATAAGGATCGTCCATTGTTAATGGTAAAGGCATTTGCACTTTGAGCCTTTATTTTATTTTCTTGTTGAAATTTTATCCCACACACACACACACACACACACACACATGTCCTTTCATCTTGCTTAAACCATTTTTATCCACTATATGGATATAATTTAATTTGCTTAAGGAATATGAAATAAAATGCATAGAGGAAATATATAAGAAACATGGATATCTATTTTTTAGTCATGTTAAAGCATAATCATTATATAATGAATTACTTCACAATTTTATTACCCTTTTCAAATTATCATCATACCCATTCTAAAATAGTTTTATTGGGTATACATTCCTACTTAACACACACACACACCCCTCATCAAATCTCTTAATTAGGAAACACATAGTAGCTACTATAAGAAAGTATGATTTATGAAAGAATGAATAGAAACAAGAAAGAAAACCTTGAACTACACGTGCATCCTTCATTTATTAAATCCATAAATAAGTTCAACACAATTGATGTGTTTGATGATTACCTTAGCCTTAATTATTATAAGATTGGTTAAATCTCATTAATATATTTAATCAATATATTTAATACCCCCTCTTAATCCTTCATTTATGAATGTCATAAAGAATCTACATACAATTGAGGTGGTTGAAAATTAAATTATTTACAAATAATAAATTTAATACCCCCTCTTAATCACTAAACTGGAAACAACACTAAATTTGTCTCAAAATTTTACAAACTGAAAATGACTAAGAGGTTTAGTCATTAAATATACAAGTTGCTCTGTGAAGCACATAAATGAAGAGAAATATAACTAGAATCAACCAACTATCATATGTAGTGATGATGGATCTCAATATGTTTGGTTCATGTATGAAAGACACCAATATATCTTCACCAAATTCAATAGACCTTGATTATCATAAAAAAGTGGAGTAAGTGTAGATGGGGGAAGTTGTAAATCAATTAGAACCCAACATAACCAAACTACTTCACAACTGAAATTGACTATTGCCTTGTATTCTATTTTGGTCGAAGACATAGCCCAAATTTGTTGAAACTTGATCTACCATGAAATAACACTTGAACCAAAATAAAAAATATATCTAGTGATATATCTCCTAGTATCCACTAATCCTCCCTAATTAGAGTATGTATAACTTGTCAACTTGAAATATTTTATTCTTTAATATAATATGCCAAAGTCATTTCTTTTAACATATCTCAAAACAAGTTTTATTGTTATCTAATGAATGATCTGTGGTTGAAATAAAAAATAAAAAGATAGCAAATAGAAAAACATCAAGCTTCCCACCAACTATCTATAGAGTGATTATTTAACTAATGGTGAATCATCATGAGCTCATAACTTCAACCCAAACTCAATAGGTATATAAGTGGTAGTAAAATCCATTATTCCAATCTTCTTAAAAAGAGTTGTGACACACTCATATATTAAAATGAGATGGCCATGTTACAAGTATTCTACCCCTGAATAATAGTGTAGGAGACCTAGATTAGTCAAGTCAAAAGCAAAACACAAATCTTATTTCACACATTTAATTATGGTGGCCCCACTATTAGTGATGGGAATATCATCAACATAGACACTATGTATCATAATGTCATAACCATCACTTTTGACATAAATATTAGGATCCGAAAGACTTATTTTAAATATTCAAATTAGAAAGACATAAATATTCAGATCTAAACGTTATAAATTTATTCAAAAGTCTTTTTTCCTCATAAGTAAGGAGTAGGATAAATGGAAATTTGATGGTCAAATACTCCAATTTATTAAAAATAAATCCCTTTCCTTTCTTACAACCCTTTTCTAAACCCAAATCATAATCCATGTGCATTCCTCATATGTATTATTGTATACCCTTATCATGTACTCTCTCCTACTCACAATGTTATCAGCCTCCTTTGAGATGTTCAACTTAGATGAAACATCCTCATATCCTTACATGTGATCCCTATAAATGTTACCACAAGTGTTTATCAATGGAACATTCAACAACCACTTTCTCCCACAAACCACACACACTATTCGTAGTAACACCAAGTGCCCAACCACATGCCATAGTGGAACTTGCACATCATTATTATTATTACTCTATTTGGCCTCAACCTCATTTCAATGTAGGGAAAGATTAATGTAATCTCTCACAAATTAGGGCAATAGGTTACCCAACCCAAATGAATTCTCAATTTTGATTCCCTCTTGATTGCAAACCACCCTCACATGAACCTCTATTAAAAATAACCCCACCATGAGTGAACAATGATTCTTAAAATTCAAACATCCCATTTCAATAGGTCTTAGTCTAAGTGGCTAGGAAATGGAAATAGAAGTGAAAATTGAAATAGGAAAATCCCATTTAAAGGAATATATAGATATAAAATGTTGTGGAATTACATGTGCAAAAAAATATGAAAATTAAAAAATATATAAATAAATATAATCTTCATATTTGTATATAAATTTATTAAACACATAAAATGCATGGGACATGTGATTTGGCAACAGATATTTTCCTTTCCAACAACAAATGGTAGATGTTTTCCAAATTCCCTTTATTCTATAGTAGCAAGTGGTTTCCCCTTGGATCAACAAGTTTGATTTTGGATTTTACGTTCTTTTCTTTTAATATATCAACATTTGGATGAGTGTGTTTTAGAGTGTGTGTGTGTGTATATATATATATATATATATATATATATATATCACTGATTTGGCAAGTTAGCTTGATTTTTTTTTGAGTGGGGAAGTTTGGTCAGGATTTTATTATTTAATCTATGAGTCCCTTTAACAACCAATAATTATTAGCACATTACTAGAAATACATTGGAAATAGTGTAGCCATTTAAAAGGTATTTCTAAAAATGTATTGGAAATTCTAGGCATTTTATAGCTTACTTACCCACTCAAAAAAAATCAAGCTAACTTTCCAAATCAGTGAAAGATGAATATATATATATATATATATATATATATATATATATATATATATATATATATATATATATATTCATCTTTCACTGATTTGGCAAGTTAGCTTGATTTTTTTTTGAGTGGGGAAGTTTAGTTAGTCTTTTATTATTTAATCTATGAGTCCCTTTAACAACCAATAATTATTAGCACATTACTAAACATACACTGGAAATAGTGTAGCCATTTAAAAGGTATTTCCAAAAATGTATTGTAAATTCTAGGCATTTTATAGCTTTTTAGTTTCTATTTCCATTTCAAAAACATAAAAAAATGGAAGTAGGATCCCTTATAGACGATTCTTGAAAAATACACTTTTAAAAGTGTTTCATACTACCGTAAAACATTTCAAAATAGAATGACCATAAAAAAGGAAGCTAAAAAAAACAAGTGTATTCATTTCCTTCCAAAATTTTGTATGAATACGTAATCTTTGTATTTTTGAAATGGGTACATGAATTTTGTTTTTTTTCTCTTTGAGAGATATTATAGTTTTAATTCCAAAAATGAATCATGAATTTATGTAGCATGTGAATAAATGAAATCACTCTTACATGGCCATTTTTCTTTCTTCTATGTGTTTTTTCTATAGAATAATTTACAATGTATCTTAGTTTTCTAGTAAATTAATGACACAAAGGGTAAGCAAATTGATCATGTAGGTTTGCTCGAATAAAAATATTTCTAGCTACTACACATTTATATATATTTATTTAACCTACCAGAAATGACATATTTAAAAAATAAATAATAATTATTTATCTTAATCTGATATAAAATTAATGACATGATGTGTAAACAAATCAATCGTGTCAGTTTGATAACATAAAAATATTAAAAAATTGAAAATACAAACTATATAACATTAGGGATTTCTATCTCCCCTGTTGAATATCCCATAATTTTTATTTTTTTTAAAATGACCAACATTAAAATATAGAAAAGATAATAATTTAGACTACTATTAAGAATTTAAGTACATCTAGAACAAAGCAAAAAATGCTTCTAGATTTTCTCTCCTAATGCTTTCCCATACATTGTCTAGATATATAACATAATTTAGGTAACTCTAATTACACTATTATTATTATTATTATTATTATTATTATTATTATTATTATTATTATTATTATTATTATTATTATTATTATTATTATTTTCAAATGTCATATTATAATAATAGAAATTAAATCCCAATCTTCTACTATATTCTCAAGGTAAAATCATATTCTATTTCTATTTATTATAGAAAATAAAACTTCTAAAAAATAAGGGCGCTAGTGCCAAGTACCTATGGGAGGAGGGAGAACAAATTTTGAGATGAAGTTGATGCATGGTATGAAGTTTTTATATTTATTTATATTTAGAAGACACATAAATTTAAAATTTGTTTTTTAATCATTTGGAATTTATAAGTTAATTATATTACCTATAATCAAGAAGTAGTTAATCTTAATTCATATCATGTTCCAGTAAAAATCATTAAACACTAAGCTTTGCTAAATTTGAATAAATATTGATGGAAATATTGTCATTGATGTCAAAGGTCTAGCATTATTGGTGATAAAGGCCCCACTGCATTTAATGGTATTTTTAATATACATATCTTGGCTAAAGTGTGTTAATATTTATTTAATATTAATGAATATATTTTTGGTTGCATACAAGTCAAAAGAGGGCCCATGGAGAAGTCAAAGAATCACAGGGTAAAAGACAAAAGAGGAATGGGACGCATTTTTTCATGAAGAGTCATCTTGATAAATTCCAAGAGTCACCATGTGAAGACAAACGAGGGTATGGCACATTTTTCCATGAAGGGACACTTTGAGAAAAACAAAAAGTCACCAAGATAAAGACAAAAGAGGAAATGATGTTTTTGCTTATGAAGGGTCACCATATGACTTTTCAAATGCAAGGATATGAAGGGTCATGCAAGTTTAGCACCATTTTCCATGAGGATTGAAGGGTCACAAAGGGTGAATGCCAAAGGTCATTTGGAAAGCTATAAATAAAGGCTTGAGAAGCCATTTGTAACAAGCAATAGAGTGCATAGTTTGCATTTTTTTTTTGAAGAGAGAAAAGTAGGAGATATTTTAGAGTTATATAATTTGTTGAGTAAGAAACATTGAGAGATAGTTGTGTTTTATACACAGAAGGGGTTGGTGCTCACAAATCTTTGCAAGGGGTTGGTGCTCACAAATAGTTATTGTGTTGGTGCTCGGTAAAGGGGTTGGTGCTCCTACAATTTGGTGCTTGTGAAATTTTTAATTTGAGTTTGTGCTCATTCATATACTTGAGATTATTCTCTATGGTTTTTCCCACTTTGGGTTTCCACGTAAAAATCTAGTATCTCTCTCTTTATCTTGTGTGGTGTATATTATTGTTTCAGTTTTATTGCATATCTTGAATATGTGGTTAAGTGGTTAAAGAAAAGGAATTTGACTAAGAAATTAATATATATATAATATATTTATTCACTCCCCTCTCAATATATTTTATGCTTAAGAATTGGTATCAGAGCAGGTTCCTTTGAAAAAGCTTTACAACTTGAAGGTAGATCAAAAAAGCACGGTGGCTAGATCACATGAAGGTTTTTCTACAAATAAGGCACCTTTGTTCGATGGGACAAATTATGTTTTTTGGAGCATAAGGATGAATACTTATTTAATAATCCTTGGATTTGACATATGTCAAGTAGTGGTAGAGGAATATGAAGAGCCATAGACACTTGTAACTACCCTGATAGAAAAGAAGGCAAGTGAAAATAATGCTAAAGATTTAAATGCTATTTTATGTGGTTTATGTGAATTAGAATTTATTAAAGTTATGAAATATAAATCTACTCATGAAACTTGGGTAAAACTTGAGAATATTTACAAAGGTGATGGAAAGGTTCACAAAGCCAAGCTTCAAAATTTCAGAAGATAGTTTGAGAGTTTGAAGATGGAAGAGGGAGAAAATATAGCAAATTATCTTTTACAAGTTGATCAAATAGTTAATTAGATTCAAGGTCTTGGAGAAAATTTAGAAGAATCAATTATGGTTCAAAAACTTTTGAGATATCTACCATTGATATATAACACAAAAGTT
The DNA here is from genome assembly GCA_037957365.1 of Torreya grandis. NCBI lineage: Eukaryota > Viridiplantae > Streptophyta > Pinopsida > Cupressales > Taxaceae > Torreya > Torreya grandis. The sequence goes on along the minus strand of JARHVA010000304.1, from coordinate 1,099,766 downwards.
TCAGCAATTGAAGAGATGAAGAATTTAGCCAAGCTAAAGATGGATGAGCTACATGGTATTCTTACGGTATATGAGATGCAGACTGCACAAGAGAAACCCTCAAAGAGAGAAGCTAATTTGAAGACATCAAAGAAAGAGAAGGCTAAGATTCAAGAATTAAGTGATAGTTCTAGCGATGGTGAAGATGACAATAGAGATCTATTCATTCGCAAGCTAAAAAAAGGCATAGGTAAATATCAAAGAAAATTACCTTTCAAATGTTTTAATTATCGAAAGATTGGACATGTTGTAGCTAAGTGCCTAGGTAAGGGTAATGGTGATAATTAAAAAGGAAAGTCTACATATAAGAAGAATTTCAAAAGAAAATTCAAGAATGGATTCTAGAAGAAGAGTTTTTATTCTAAATATCTTAGCTCAATCGAAGGTAGTGGAGTCAGTGATTCAAAAGAAGAGATTCTATTCATGGCCATACATAAAGATGTCTCTACAAGCAAAAGAACAAATGATCAAGAAGAAGAATAGGATGAAGCCAAATTAAATCTAGAAGGAGAACTCATTGGCCTTAGAAGAGTTAAAATCTCTTAAAAAGAAGAATCAAAGATTAAAGCTCTAGATCAAGAAAAAAGAAAAGGAGTCAAAGGAAAAAATTGACGATCTATAAGCACACTTTAAAGAAGCCAAGAAGAATGAAGAAGATCTAATGACATAGTTTAAAATAGTAAGTAAAGATTGTGAAAGGTATTTTATTGAAATTTCTTCTTTAAAATTAGATCTTAAGAAAACAAATCAAGCAATCGATGATAGAGCAGCCAATGATTCAAAATTTGAGAATAACATTAATATGTTGAATAAGATATTAGAAAATCAAAGATCAATGTCAGATAAGATAGGTATTAGATTTTGAAAATAAAAATGGGAGGCCACTACTTTCATAGACAAGGAAAAAGGAAAGAGCTATGTTGAAGCTCTTACAAAAGAAGAAATAAAAGGGAAGAAGTTAAGAATACAAAGGACATCTAAAACAAATAAGGTTGGAGGGAATAGAGCTATAAAAAGAAATCAGGTTAGAGATATATAAACAAGTCCTATTTTAATGGTTACTATTTTTATTGTAATGGATATGGTCATAAGAAAATATAATGTCAAAAAAGGGATAACAATTTTAGAAATAAAGAGAAGGAAAGTCATGCAGAGTCAAGCAAAAGCCACAACTCTTTTGCTCCTCTATCAGGGTTTAATGAAGAGGCCATAATATTTTACAAGTGCAATGACTTTGCACACATAGCCTAGTACTGTAGAAGTGTGTTTGAGTTAGTCAAGAAGGACAAGAGTTTCAAGGCTCTATTCATCAAGAAGAAAGTTTAGACAGGTTCATGGCAGAAGAAACAACCTAAAAAATCTATGTTAGTACAGACAACTTTGCATGCAAGAAATGAATAAAAGCCATGATTCATTGATAGTGGATGTTTAAGGCACATGACAGGGGAAACAACCAAGTTCATAACCTTGAATAAGATCAATGGTGGCACAATGAAATTTGAAGATAATACTAATGCTAGAATTGGTATAAAAGGTACACTAAGTTTGGATAATGGTAGAACTAAAACTAAAAATGTTTTGTATGTAGAAGGTCTTAAGCATAATATTTTTAGTGTAAGTCAAATGTTGGATTAGGGTTACAGACTAAATTTTTATGTAGAAGGTTTTGCAATTAGGAGAAAAGATTCAGATGTGTTGATTATAGATACTTAAAGAATAGGCAATAATTTGTATATGTTATTAGACATCAATGGTCAAAGATGTTGTTTGAGTCAGATTGAATGAAGTTGGCTATGTTATAGGAGAATGGGTCACATAAATGTTGAAAATATTATCAACATCAACAAAAAGCAAGCAGTCAAAAATATTCTAAAGATTACAAAACCATCTGACGTGCTTTGTGAACGTTGTTAGCATGGGAAACATGCCAGAAGGTGGTTCAAAACAAAAGAGTACTTGACCACTTAGATGCTAGAGCTTGTTCACACTAATCTATGTGGACTTATAAGAACTCAAAGTATTCAAGGTGAGAAATATTTTATGTTGCGTATTGATTATTTTTCACGTATGACTTGGGTAATGTTTGTAAATAAAAAATTAGAAGCTTTCAGACATTTTAAAGCATTAGTTGAGAATGAAACTAGTTTGCAGATTAAGTGTCTAAGATCATATCGAGGAAGAGAATTCATGTCAGATCAATTTATTGAGTTTTGTGAAGACCATGGAATAAAGAGACATTATTCAACAACCAAAACTCCATATCAAAATAGAGTAGTTAAATAGAGAAATAGAATAGTTCAAGAGATGGTGAGGATGATGCTAAATGAATCCAAGATACCAGATAAATATTGGAGAGAGGTAGTTGCTACAGTAGTGCATATTCAAACTAGAGCATTACTAAGAGTCAATAGTGAAAAGACTCCTTATGAGCTATAGAAAGACAAATTAGGAACAATTAATTATTTCAAATATTTTGGTAGCAGACGCTTCATAAAGAGAATCGATGAAAAACTTGGGAAGTTTAAATCCAGAGCAGATGAAAGTATATTTCTTGGTTATTCTTGAAAAATTAAAGCTTATAAATGTTATAATAAAAAAAACCAAGAAAATTGTTGAAAGTACAAGTGTCAGGATAGAAGAAGATAGTACACAAAGAATTAGTGATCTAGTAGACATTCCTGAAATCATTGAAGAGGAAGATTTTGAAGAATCAGATGAAGATGAGAAGAAAGAAAAAAAGACACCAAAACTCCATCCAAATATGTTTAGAGAAATCATAATGAAAGTGACATCATTAGGGACATAAATGAAGAAATTCACACTAGAAGAATGACAGTAAGTGAATCAGAGTAAGTTAATTTCTCTTTGTTATCCAAAATTCAGCCTAGAACTTTTTTAGAAGCTAGACATGGTAAGCATTAGGTTAAGGCCATGGATGAAGAATTAAATCAGATAGAAAAGAATGATACTTTGGAATTAGTGCATAGACCAAAATATCATAATGTGATAGGAATAAAATGGGTTTATAGAAATAAGTTGAATGAAAATGGAGAAGTGACCAGGAATAAAGCAATATTAGTATGTAAAGGATATGTTAAAATTGAGGGAATAGATTTTGAATAAACTTTTGCACCAGTGGCAAGGTTAGAGGCTATTAGAATATTTTTTGCATGTGCAGTGTTTAAAATTTTTAAAGTGTTTTAGATGGACATCAAATCTACCTTCCTAAATAAGAATCTAGAAGAAGAGGTCTACATTAAGTAGCCTGAGGGATTTATTCTCTCAAATATTAGTAGTCATGTATGCAGATTGAAGAAAGTATTGTATGGATTGAAAAAAGCTCCCAAAGCTTGGTATGCAAGACTTGATAAGTACTTGCAAGATCAAGGTTTCAAGAGAGAATTTACTGATAGTAATCTCTACATCAAAATAAAAGGTGAGCATCAATTAATTATTGTGGTATATGTTGATGACATCATTTTTGGAGGAAACATTGAAAAGATGACAAGAGAATTTTCTAATAATATGTAAAAATAATTTGAGATGTCTATGCTTCAAGAATTGACATTTTTCTTAAGATTGCAAATATTTTTATTAGATAAAGGAATTTTCATATCTTAAAGTAAACATGCCAATGAAATGTTGAAGAAATTTAGTTTTGAGGATTGTGCACCATTTGGCATACCAATGTGTAAAGAAAATAAAGTGAGGAAGGATGAAGATTCAACTATCTTAGATCAATCTTTGTATAGATCTATGATTGGTAGTCTTTTATATTTGGCAATATCAAGGCCAAACATCATGCATGTAGTAGGTATGATTACAAGATATCAATCATCTCCAAAAGATAGTTATGTTTAGTTGATGAAGAGAATATTCAGATATATCAAGGGGACATTGGATTATGGATTGTGGTATTCCATTTCACTTTGTTTGCCTATACAGATTTAGATTGGGCAGGGTACTTGGATGATAGAAAGAGTACAAGTGGAGGAGCTTTCTTCCTTGATGATAGCTTAGTATCATGGCTAAGAAAGAAGTAGAATTCAGTATCACTTTCTACAGTTGAATTAGAATATTATTCAATGGTATTATGTTGTACTCAAGTAATTTGGATGAATCAAACTTTAGAAGATATCAAGGTAAAATATGATGAGCCTATTTCTATTTTTTGTGACAACACAAGTGTTATTAATATTTCAAAGAATCCAATGATGCATTCAATAAAAAAACATATTTACATTAGATATCACTTCTTGAGAGAGCAAGTTGTAGATCAATAGGTTAAGATGGAATATATCAATACTACAAAGTAGATTGTATATATTTTCACAAAGGCACTACTAAAAGACACATTTGAGTATCTACAGGAGAAGTTGGGAGTAATTTATTTTATTTCTTGCCATTAAGGTTTAGCATCAGTTGAGGGGGAGATAAGTGTTAGATCTAGGTAGGCCCTTTACCATTGATGTCAAAGGGGGAGAATAATACATACAAGTGCAAAAATAGGTATAGGTTGCTACAATAAGGGGGAGTTACTATATGCTTTTCAGATGGAAATATGTGTAGGTCTCAAGATGTGATAGTTTTAGTTTGAGGTTGTCATCAATGACAAATGGGGATATTGTTGGAAATATTGTCATTGATGTCAAAGGTCTAGCATTATTGATGATAAAAGCCACATTCAATTTAATGGTATTTTTAATATTCATATCTTGGCTAATGTGTGTTAATATTTATTTAATATTAATGAATATATTTTTGGTTGCATATAAGTCAAAAGAGGGCCCATGGAAAATTCAAAGAGTCATGGGGTAAAAGACAAAAGAGGAATGGGATGCATTTTCTCATGAAGAGTCATCTTGAGGAATTTCAAGAGTCACCATGTGAAGACAAAAGAGGGTATGGTGTATTTTTTCATGAAGGGACACTTTGAGGAATACAAAAAGTCACCAAGATAAAGACAAAAGAGGAAAGGATGCTTGTGCTTATGAAGGGTCACCATATGACTTTTAAAATGCAAGGATACGAAGGGTCATGCAAATTTGGCACCATTTTGCATGAGGATTGAAGGGTCACAAAGGGTGAATGCCAAAGGTCATTTGGAAAGCTATAAATAAAGGCTTGAGAAGCCATTTTTAACAAGCAAGAGAGTACATGGCTTGTATTTGTTTTCAAAGAGATAAAAGCAAGAGATATTGTAGAGTTATATCATTTGTTAAGTAAGCAACATTGAGAGATAGTTATGTTTTATACACAAGAGGGGTTGTTACTCCTGTAGGTTGGTGATCATAAATAGTTGTGTTGGTGTTTGGAAAATGGGTTGGTGCTCCTACAAGTTGGTGCTTGTGAAATTTGTAATTTGAGTTGGTGATCATTCATATACTTGAGATTATTCTCTATGGTTTTTCCCACTTTGGGTTTTCACGTAAAAATATGGTCTCTCTCTCTCTCTCTCTCTCTCTCTCTCTCTCTCTCTCTCTCTCTCTCTCTCTCTCTCTCTCTCTCTCTCTCTCTCTCTCTCGTGTGGTGCATATTATTGTTTCAATTTTATTACATATCTTAAATGTGTGGTTAAGTGGTTAAAGAAAAGGAATTTGATTAAGAAATAAGATATAAAATACACTAATTCACCCCCCTCTCAGTATATTTCATGATTAACAAATATTCCATCATTTGGATGAAAAACATATTCATTTTATTGTTGTTATAAAATAGAATGCCAAAATATGTCTAGATCCTACATAATAAACACATGCAACAACTATAAAAAACAAGAAATAGTTTCCAAACATAAAATTAGATAATTAATGATGGTAATTATACTTTTCCAAGAAAGATTAAGTAGTGAGAATTAAATAGTGTTTGGAAACAAATAAATCAAGTCAAAAATACAAAATTCAAACCTTTAGAATATTGTGTTTGTATAATATTTGAGATACTGGACATAATGAAGAAATATGTGACTTGAAAAAAGTAGAGGGCATAATCAAGAAATATAAAAAAATTTATTAAATTTGTGGCATGCCAAGTAGAGTGAGTATAAATGCCACAAGAAAAGTTTTCTTGAAATATTGCAAAGGAAATAGAGATATCATATTGAATGCGAGCACATTTTGTGTTTAATGCATAGGCTAAAAAAAATCATCAATATATCAAACCTTCAAACTTGTAATATATCTAATGTAAGTTCATTTACCCATAGGCATTTGAACTATTGATAAATATATGTCAATTTTGAGAAATAACATGATGAGGAAGAGTTGTTCTAGTTTCTTCTTACATTGTCCTCTCCAACATATCTCTATACCGTGCAGCCCTTGCTATAACTTGGATGCATTTAATGACTATTATAGATTTAGTGCCTTGGACTCTACCATTTATGATTGATTTCATTGAATTCATAGTTTTAGACAAAGAGAACACCTAGCTATTAGTAGATGAATAAAACATATAATAATATAAACTAGAAGAGATAACTAGCATAAGTTAAAAAAAGAAACAAATATTCTTCATAGGATAATTTTTAGCATTGATTAGAATCAAATGATTTAAATAAATAAAAGATAAAATTTGTGGAATCAAATTTTTTTAATGGAATTATATTTAGGATTAAAAAACAAGTCTTAACGATGGGAAAATAGATATCAGAAAGTTGAATTGAAAAATATGATGTAGGTGGTTTTACCACAATGCTTTGCAAGTTCATTAGCTTGTTGGGAATTTGCTAGTTGTGTTTAGAGTGATATACATAAGAAAAAATAAGTGGATTAGTACTGAAAAAATATAAATGTGTAGATGTATGTATATACATATATGTAGAGGAATATAGAGAGTTATGTACATATATAGAAATGTTTTTCTTACAAATTCATTTATAGTGATATGTATTTATTTCTTTTCAAATGCATAGTGATAAGATAGATAATTTAGAGAATAAAATACTAATATAAAATAAATGTTTTTGAAAGAAATTGGTTTGTCAATGATAGTTCAAAAATAAAACCTTGAAGGTTTTGTAGTTCAGTTGCCAAAAAATAAATCATAAATAAACATATAGCTATAGAAACATATGCAAACAAAAAACCATAGTAAGATTGTATAGGCATCTAGATCTTTATAACCCACCACCATGTTTTTGATCAAGTAATTATTCAATTAATGCCAAATCTTCAAACAAAATAGTCCATACCATGTGAACAAATGCAACATTAAATGGTAGAGCATTTATGCCTTGTACAAATCCCTCCTTTATCTATCGTGACATTAATGCCCAGTCTTGATCCAAGTAAAATGGCCCATAATATCTTAAAAAACTAGCCAATCAACTTTAAACAAATATTATTATTTTATCCATACCATTAAAAAAATGTTATTTGACTTTGTAAAATCCCTACATTTTCTCTTTACCTGCTAATCGATGAAATCTAATTGGCCACCACACTCAATAATTATTCTAAGTTAAATGTGAACAATTCCTAGATATCCCTCTAGGACTTTTGCATGTTGAAGGATAAACAAATGCAATAGTCTCTATTTATTGATCTCAATAGCTTCAAAAATGAATTTTTAAGCAAATTGTTCAATAACAATGGTTTATTGCCTATGCAATCTTATTTGTCCAGTATTGATCCAGGGTTTTTTTTTTTTTTAATGTGTGAAGGTAAACTAAAATGAAGTGAGACAATAAAATGAATTTTTTAAACATCTCACCTTTGAATCAAATCCAAGATTATGGATTTAGTAACAAAATTTTTAGTGAAGGCAACCTGCATGATAACAATAGGCACATCAATGCTTGAGAAATACATATGCAAAGAACAAACATTATGACATACTTAATAACTTTTAAGAATAGAAGATTTTCATTTTATTTTAAGGATGACATGGCATGCAAGATCACATGACAAAGTAGATCAGACACTTGAAAACTTGGAAATGAGACATTTAATGTTTGTTCTTTACATATGTATTTCTCAAGCATTGATGTGCATATTGTTATCATGTAGGTTGCCTTCACTATAGATTTTGTTACTACATCCACAATATTTCAAAGGTGAGACATTTAAAAACTTCATTTTTTTGTCTCACTTCATTTTAGTTTACCTACACACATAAAAATTAAAAAAAAAAACAAAAAACAAAAAACAAAAAAACACATGGATCAATACTGGACAAATAAAATTACATAGGTGATAAACCATTATTATTGAACAGTTTACTAAAAATTTATTTTTAAAGCTATTGCGATCAATAATTTAGATATTATTGCATTTGTTTATCCTTCAACATGCAAAAGTCCTAGAGGGATATCTAGGAATTGTTCACATTTAACTTAGAATTATTATTGAGTGTGGTGGCCAATTATATTTCATCGATTAGTAGGTAAAGAGAAAATGTAGGGATTTTACAAAGTCAAAAAACATTTTTTTAATGGCATGGATAAAATAATAATATTTGTTTGAAGTTGATTGGCTAGTTTTTTAAGATATTATGGGCCATTTTACTTGGATCAAGACTGGGAATTAATGTCACTTTAGATAAAGGAGGGATTTGTACAAGGTAGAAATGCTCTACCATTTAATTTTGTATTTTTTCACATGGTGTGGACTATTTTTGTAGAATATTTGGCATTGAATGAATAATTACTTGATCAAAAACATGGTGTTGGGTTATAAAGATCTAGATGCCTATACAATCTTACTATGGTTTGTTGTTTGAGAAACTATATATATATATATATATAATGGATTCTTAATCAAAATATTAAGTGGAAGTCTTAGTTGTAGCATTCCAATAATTTATATATGTAAAAACATCTCATGTTAGTTAGCTTTATTAAAGGTTTCATATTGAAACATGACCTATATTCCTTGATGGTCATCATGCCATTTGTAACCTACAACATATTTGAATTTGTGTTTCACAAGATAATGCCAAGAGTTATTCAAAGCATAGGTTGGAATTCACAACATATAAGACATTGATTAATGTTAAATTTTATGGACAATTGTCTAAGTAAAAGTAATATCTTACGTGTTGCATTTATTGAGTTTGCCCCCTCTATCTCTTTGGTTGTTTGGTAGTTATCAAATTATAAGTAATGTGTTTGATGTTCATTCATCAAACAATAGTAAATGTTTATCTGCATTGGTGATATGAGTAAAGAGAAAACCTTGTTTCCTATGTTATTTTGTAGATTTATCTATTCCAAAGATTATGATCATAAAATCTTGTCACTAGATCAGAGTGGTATTAGTACAAGATTCTACATGATGCAAATGTTTTGGCAAATTTATATATCATGTTGAAGGAACCTGGCATGATTTTGTCAGATGTGTAAGATCTGGTAGAAGGAGACAAACACAAAAATCAATAATATGAAATAGAGCACTATTATGTATCTATTATATGATCTATTTTTTCTTTTTTAAAATTATTTGGAAATAAATACATGGGAAAGAAATGTTCATACTATTGCAATCATGTAATGAATGAATTTTTCATCCTGATTGTATATGGCAAAGCATATGGATTGAAATCATTTTCTATCAATCTTTCAGACTACTTTTTTGAGCACTTTGTTACTAATAACATGATATTTTGATCATACTTATGATTTTTGTCTAGGTTTAGATGTAAGCTGTGCAGAAATATAAAATATGGGTCAGCTATGGCCAAATGCAATTACAAAGAGCTATATATATATATAGCTAATTTTTTCTTGTACATCAATAAAGACATTTCAAAACTAAACATACTGGGATTTAGAAATATTTTTTTAATATTCTTTGGTGAGGATTTAGAATCATGGATATGTATTTTGAATGACATGGTTGGGGGGGGGGGGGGGGGCGGGGGGGCAGGGGCGAAATGGTTGTATTGCATAGTTTTTTTGTTAAGCATATTTCCTCTACAACATGCTTTATAATCTTTGAAGAAGTTTAAATGTCAATTTTTTTCCAGAAATAGTTATGTTATCTAATGAATTTGATGTTGTCACTGGTGTATAGAAGAACCTTAGATATATAAATTAATATTATAGTAGAAAATTAATTAGTCTTGGAGGTGAGTTATGGAAGATGACTATGCATTGATCTAGTATGGATTGTTTATAACAAAACACTAATTATTGCTGAATTTTGTGGCCAATTAGATTTCATTGATTAGAATTAGTTTTGCATAAAATAGAATGTTAACTTTGAAACTTGGTATCATTCCCAAAAAAAAATGGCATGATTATAGGTCAAAGGCAAAGAATGTGCATTATCTAAATTGTATTGTGAGTGTTTTTGACAAGTTATTGAAATTTAAAAATACAAAGTCTATTTTAGATATAAAAGACAAAATCATAACATGCACAAAAAAAAAACCACTAGGGAGAGAAATTATATTCATAAACAGATAATTATTTAGCATAATAAATTATAATTGTAAACAAGCAAAAATCCATGGAAAGAAATTATATTGGTAAACAAACAAAAATCTAGGATGAGAATTATGTTGGTAAACAAAACATAGTAGGATGGTATAGAGAAAAACTTCATCATCAATAAAAAGTGTATAGGAAAAATAATTGGCTTCCCTTATTATATTATTATATCACAATAATAGGAAGACATAGCATAGAAGCCCATTATCACGAACAAAAAATAGGAAAAATAATTTTAACTTACCTTATTGCATAATATTATAACAAAAAAATCAAGAAAAAATATATGAGTAAATAATCAAGCATAATTGTTTTCCTTCTCCCATTGAATTATATTATTTTATTAAAATAATTAGGAAAATAGTAGAGAAGACCTTTATCATCAATAAAGAAACAAGCAAAAATACTTTCAACTTACCTTATTTCATAATACTGTAACAAAAATTAGTAAATAATATATGATTAAATAATCAGCCATTGCCACTTTCATTCTCCAATCAATCGAATCAAATAGTTAGGTCTTACTATAATAAGAGAGATAATAAAAAAATTAGGATTTACTATAAATAGATGGATATAGTTATGTCCTGCTATAACCAAAGAAATATACACTCAAGACTTAATATGAAATATAGTTTTGAAAGCACTTTGAATTAGAGGAAGACCAATGTCAAGACTAAATAAAAAATACTTTAAAAAAATAAAACTACACATGATTTAGTCTATTTATCTTTTTTAGCATGGTGGATACTATATAATAAATAAAAATAATAGAATATGAAATTTTAATAACAATACAAAACTAAGTCCACAAATTACACCTAAGTAAAATAGTGCAGAGATATAATCAATAATAGAATTTTATTACCTTTTAATCTTATTTTATTGGAATACTTCAATTATGAAAGTTAGATAAAAAAAAACAAAGCCAAAATCATTCCATATAAATCCATTGAAATTAGAAAGATCGGCAAATAAAATTTGTGAGGTAATTAGTCTAAAGCCCTCAGACTCCTAATCTATAAAAACATTCACAAAATCTTAAGATTTATTTAAATTACAAAGATCAGAGTTCAAAATCCATTTGGTGATTAATGCAGACCCCATCAATTCATTATCAACAAAAACATTTCAAAAACCCTCGTATATTACTATAACCGTGAAAAATTCTTTAAAAATATCATTTGGAAAATTAAATTGTCTTGAAGCACAATAACAATCAAAACAAATAAAGGTATTTTTGATCATTAAACTAAATCATGTTAGTACTTAGTTAATTGTAAAAAAATGTGTATAATTGTAACCTAGCTTGTATTCAACCCTTATGGCCTCACAAAACTCAGAAAAATGTAGGAAGTTTTTTAGACATCTAGTTGTTTATAATCCATTATCATGTTCTTAGATTAATTAATGCAGTATTGGATGTAAAATCATCAAAATCTATATTTCATACCACATGAACAAATGAAACAAGGATCTATAAAAAATAATGTTACTTAACTGAAGCTAATTGGTTGAATTGGTTTTTATTTATCTAATGCTTTTCCAAGATCAAGGCTATGCATTAACTATGTAAGAGATAGAAGATGAGTTTGTAAAAAACAAGTATGTTGTGGCATTGAATGTTGTATTTATTCACATGATGCAGGCTGATGGTTTGATGATTTTGTATTGAGTACTAAATTAGTTAACCAAAGAACATGGATGAGGCATATAAAGATCTAGATGTATGTAGAAGCTTATTAGGGCTTGGTAGGTTTTTTTCCCAATTCTCAATGCAAGTCCAAGTGTTAATCATCAAACTGAGTAGGCCAGATCACATGAATAAATACAACAAATAAGTCTATAGAATAATTTTATTTTCTTGAATCTAATTCACTAAATTGTTTATTTGCTTGAAGCCGATTGCTTGAACCATGCAATAGATAGGTCACAAGTTTGTACAAAGTAAGTATGATGAAATATTGAATGATGTATCTATTTAGATGGTGCGAGCTAATGGTTTGATCATTTTGCATTGAATTTTGGCATAGTTAATTAAAGAACATGCCAATGAGTTCTAAAGATCTAAATGTCCATAGAAGCTTGTTGTGACTTACTAAATTTATTTTTAATTCTTAGTGAAAGTTTAAATGACAATAATAGATTCAATGTTGAAGATTATATAATGTAACCAAATGCTTAAATATAGTCAAAGACAAGTCTTGAATAACTCAAATTGACTATAAAAAAATAGCCACTATACCAGAGTCTAGTAATGTCAAAGAAATCAAAATTTAATTTTTGCTCAATCAAATAACAAAATTCTATAGAAAGCTTGAAAGCAAAAAAAAGTTCAAACATGCACTTGTTTTTAGAACAATGAAATAGATAACACAATTCAATAAGTGAAAAAACTAATTCTAAATCCCTTGCTTAATCCTATATTTAGACTACTAAGTCAAAATCTTTGTTTGTAATTCTGAAGCTCTTGCCCATGTTTTGGATTTGGTGGTGTTTGACATGTTTTTATGGGATGATTGTGATTCAATCCTTAAAAATGTGATGTATATGGGTAAACAATGAAGATATTTAGATATGTTACAAATAATTTGAGTCTAATTTGGTAGGGTTTAGGGTTTAGAAGCATAACCTAAGTTTTTAGCAACATGAGTTTAGGCTATTTTCCTAAATAACACTTACAATAGAGAATACATAATTGTTTGCTTATAAGATATATATCTTGTTGTACAATGAAACATCATAAGCTTAAAACTAGAAAATAATCACAAAATTTGATTAGTTACAAGGAATATCTAGATTCTTTGTAATTAAATTAATCAAAACAATTTTTATAGATATTGTATTTAGTTGTACAAGGAACCATCTTCCTTGTAATTAAGTGAATAGCATTGATTATCAACCATTTGCACTTAACTTGGAATTATTAATAAGTGTGGTGGCCAATTAGAATTCATCAATTAGTAGGAAAAGAGAAAATATAAGGCTTTTGCAAAGTCAAATAGCAGTGGTGGTTGATCAGATTTTATCGATTAGTAGGTAAAGAGAAAATATAAGGATTTCATAAAGTTAAATAACAATTTTTTTAACGACATGGATAAAATAATAATATTTATTTGAAGTTGACTGGTTGAAGATATTAGATGTTATAGGCCATTTTAATTGGATTGAGACCATGCATTAATGACACAATAGATAGAGGAGGGGTTTGTAAAATGTAGGAATGCTTTGTCATTCAATGTTGTATTTGTTTGCATGGTGTGGACTAGTTTGTTTAAATATTTGACATTAAAGGTAGTATCGATTGATAAAAGACATGGTAGTGGTTATAAAGATCTATATGCCTATAGAAGATTGTTATGGTTTTTTGTGTTCACTGAAGTATGGAGGACTAGAAAGAAGCCAATGGGTTGGGGTGGAAAGATTTCATTGGCTTCCATAGGTTACATAACATGTGTAGAGAGTTTAGAGGTAAGGTTTTTTTACTATGAACTTGCTTGATTTGGGATTTTAGATTTGAAATCTAGGGCTTTGATATGGTCTTGATTGATCATCGAATTGATTTTAAGCTCCGGTCTTTGTTTCAATAAATCTTAGGGTTTCAAGAATGTTTTATGGATTAGGCGTATGAGGGATTTGGGAATGTGATCTTAGTCTACAGGTTGCTATTATTGTAGTGTTTTCCAATTATAGATTTTTATTAAATCTTTAGGCACTAAATTTATGTTAATTATTTATTTTCTTGACACCACCATTTTTTCCTAGCAGAAAAACTATGCTATGTTATTATGATAGCAAGGGCATTTAATACATTATTGAAGTTGAACAAAATTGTTTCATTTTCCTTACCAAGCCATTCGAATCTATCTCCAAGATAAATGGCATCAAGTATTTATTGGTCTATTGCATATTTTTGAGTGAGCTATTTGAATTGGAAGAGGCTAACTAGCTTAATAAAATGCTTTTTGATTATGAAAAAAAATAATGTGAACTAGTTGAAATTTTTATCAACCATTTTATACATACACATATGCCTATTTTATTTATGGTAGAAATTAAATACTCAAAAATTAGTGACATAATTTTTGAAAGTTAGTCTATTCCATTTGAATTTAATCACATAGAGTATGCATTAAATGTACTAAATATATGGTCTATCATAACTAAAATATATGTAAAGAATTAGTTACGGATGATCCACTAGTATTGACATTGGATGTTTTTGGGGAGTGGTTTTACAAGGATCTCTCAAACAACACTCTTAATGGTAATATTCCTTGAAATTTTTTGAACCTCAATGATATAAAATATCTTGATTTTTCTAATAATATATTGACTGGAATGGTACTTCCTCCTCTAGGCAATATAAAAGAACATAAAGAGGAAAAATATGGTATGCAAAATCTAGTTTATGAATATATGTTTCATTAATTGCTTTGATTGTATAAATAAAGAAATAAATATAAAATTTATGTTATCATTTTTCTTGTACAAATTAGTAACAAGATTAGTCTACTTTTTCAATCTCCTCATCACTCTGTTAGATATTGCATCTAGTGGTTTTGTATGTCTTCTAAAGTTGTCATTTTTTGGCATAATGAATAGTTTTGAAATATTCAAAATAATAAAAATAATAACTTAATCAATGCATACTATTCAAACTCATTTCATCTTTAGAGAATTAAATCTCTTACTTTGGGTGAATGATCTAAACTTTGTTGTGTAATCCATTTTGTTATAAATGTCATGGCAAAAAAGTGCCCATGTGTCAAGGAACTATAGTTTCAACAGTTAAATTATTATTTTGCACTTATTTTGAAACATAAACAAATTTATTTAAATGAAGATGCAACATACCCCATATTATTCTCCTCAAATTCAGACTAGGTCAATTGTTCCATGTAAATAAACTAATACACTTGATTTGGAGTCATTCTCTCTTTGGAGGCTTCACTTTTGACATGTTTTAATTCATTTTTTGCCTTATCTAAGTATTATTTAATTTTATCAACTGCTTCACTTTATCCCAGGCAATTTTTTATTCAATTTTTATTTCATTTTTGTCCTATGTTAATTGTATTTTGTCTCCAATAACACATTCCAACCCATTTTTCAGTTTCCCATGTTGGGTATGTAGTTCAACCAATTGGTTAGACTAGTGATTGTAATAGTCTAGCATCTCCTCAATTTTGTTTAGCATGTCAACCAATTGATATTTCTCACTTAATTTATGACCCTTCTCTTTATCCATTGATTTCATCACATCTCTTACTTTATCTAAATCTTTTAATGCTTGTTCAATTTTTCATTTATACAACTTTAGTTTTTGCTTAGTTAGATTCAATTTGTACTCCAAAGTAGTTGAAGAAGAAAACACATATGAAAACTAGGTTTAGGGTATAGCCCCATACTTGACCTCAGATTTAATGCTATAGTGATAGTGTTGGAAAGGAAAATGAAGTAGAGTGATGTAGTTATTCCCAACTGCATACTCCCTTCTCTATAAATTTACTAGTAAACTGTAAGTCTTGTATCTATTATTATAACTTCAAGCTGTCGCACTGATATTTTCCATGTTTTATCTTGTATGAAGTTATGTTGGTCCTATCTTGTAACTCCATTTCATCTTCTTCATTTTGAAGTGTATTTGGATTTTTTACTTCTTCCATACCATTTTTAGCCATGCCAATTCCACTTTCAAAAAATTTGAAGATTTTCTGTTCTAATCAGATAATATTTTTAAAAATTTCTTTTGGGTTATAGTAACATATAAAGATTTTAGGAATTAGGATTATAAGGGCTTATGATTGATTATTATTCAAATTTAAGGTTCCTATCTTTATAATTTCAATTTGTTTTTTAAAGGATTTTTTCATCTAGTCTCAACTTTGGTCTTTTTCCAATTTGAATGGATTTTGAAACTATATTTCATATTATGCATGAATCATAATTTTATTTACTATTTCCTTTTGAAAAAACCTATTTTGTGGGAAAATATTTTGATTTTAAGTAAATGTATGGTACATGGTCATACTAGGATCTCTAGGGTTTCATGGAATTCAATATGTCTAATTGTTAATATATTCAAATTTTGATTGGAGAATAAAAGTGGTAATGCCTGATTGTTCAATCATATATTCTTTCCTGGTTTTTGTTATAGTATTATGCAATAAGGAAAGGTGAAAGTGTGTTCCCTTTTTTTGTTGATGATAAAGGTATTATGTAATATGTCTTCTTGATTATATTGATGTGAGAATGAAAAAAACTATGTCTTGATGATTGTTATGGATGAATCAAATAATTTGATTACAAGGAAGATCTAGATGCCTATACAAACTTGCTTTGGTTTGATGAATTTGATGAAGTGAGTAGGGTTGAATAAAATCCAACCAATAGCTATGCAGGTATTTTTTTATGATTAATTAACTATCAGTTGTCTTATTTTGTAAGACACAACCTTTTGGAAGTTGTTTACACTTGTGGATCTGGAGAAAACATAGTGAAAAACATGCAACAATGATATTTTGTGTCTTCTTCAAATAGTCTATACATCCACATGCAATTGGATTTACCATATTTAAAGTAAGCTAAAAATAATGCCTAGTAAGGGGTAAAAACAACATAATTGTAAATGAATACATAGAACATTTGATTTGTCATTAACATTATAAGTATTCTTGAGCAATAATCTAGTAGTTTATAACATTGTGTAACCACCTTTTTAACTTTTGATTAAATAAAGTGTTTTATATATGCTTAAATAGTAACATATATGTCATCAATATTAAATTTTGGTCTATAAATTTGAGAATAAACACATAGAATGCAAGGAAACAAACACAAACATCTATTGAACAATGAGAAATCAAAATTTAGCAGAACAAGAACTAGCGCTCTTATCGAATATGAAATCTTTCTATTCCAAATATAAAGAATCAATTTCAAAAGCATGTATAATTTCAAAAGGGATTTTCAAAAAACTATAAACATGTTTCTAGTGGAATTCTTATTTCTTATTAAAATACAATTAAGTAGTAGAGTCATCAGACCATTCAAGTTGAAAACACAAACAACAAAACTAAAGCATTTAAATATTTAGCAATCACATGTATGCGTATATGATGATGATCATAAATACACCTAATCTAAAATTTGGTTTTAATTAAAGATATATGATTTCAAATCCTATCCAAGGAACTAAGGCTTTCAAGTTCTAAATTTGAATATGCATCATTGATCAAATTTATTATCATTAATTTTTAATCACATTTGCCCAAATTTGACCCCCCATTTTTTTCTAGATTATGAATTAAGGTAAAATGTATAAAATATTGAATGTATTACATTTGAAGAAGGTGACAAAAATGTATATGCCCTTGATCCATCTATTATTGTTAGTATCATAATGGTCTTTTGTATTAGCATTTTGGTACTTTTGAGAAGCAATATTCCCTGTAGTAAATTTGTTTACATAAGCTTCATAGAAACAAGACACAAATTCTAGTATTCTGTAATCTTAACATTATCTCAAGGTCTTGAATTTAACAAAAGAAAAAAAAAATCTCACTGTTATAATATCCATGTTTAGTTAGAGACGTAACTTGATTATCTAATAGTAATAGTTGGTAACCAAAAAAGTTGAGGAGTATATACTAATTTCAAATAGGTTACAAAAGAAATTTTCACAACAGATGGAAGCCAGAAAGATATTTTTATAAAATCAAAAGAAGGTTTAAAATATTTGAAATTTTTGAACAAAGAACAATTTGAAGACACTTTACTTGGCCCCCAATCTTAAAATGCCTTTCTTAATCCATACCAAGTTCAAAGTAGTAATTTAAAATAAAAATAGACTAAACATGAGATTCAAGCCTTGAAGATGTTGAAAAAAATTTCAATGCCATTATTGCAGGATAAATCCTACACGACGAAGATAAATTCTATATGAGCCAATGAAAATAAGTAAAAAGATTAAAAAATGACTAAAATATTTACTAGGATAGATTCACCATACAGTTTAAGACTTCCCTCAAGACCCTCCCATGTATAGGTTATAGGTGCATAACTAATTGATGTATTTTGCTAAAGTTTGAGAATGCTCCTTTGTAATGCATTAGGCTATGACACATACAAATGTGTGGATTTAGAACAATGCATCAAGATAATTGACCTATCTTTAATATTGTTCAAAATTAAATTTTATAGCATGCATTTTCATACCTTAATGATATTTGTAATGGTCACTGTGTTACTGATCACCTTGATTATTGGCCTTAAGACTTCATATACATTTTTTGGTCAATTTTTTTTACTAAGTTACTTGATTTTTAATCTATGTGTTATAATATGTAGCAGATGAGGTTTAAAGCTAAGCAGTGAATTACAAAATGGTGCATAAATTAGGAATTAAAACACCCAATGATTAAAATTCACATAAGTTTATAGATGTAGCTTTCATATAGTGTATTTCTTAAATGGGTTACATTCAAGAACCACACATGTACTTGGGATTATGAATTGAGCTAGTGTGTTCATAAAGTGAAAGCTCTAGAGAAATAATAAAGTAAGAAGATAAAAATGTGAGATAATATTCTAAGAAAAGTTGATAGTTTTTATTTCTTTAATGGGTTATATATTCAATAACCACACATGTACTTGGGTCATTAAATTCTCACCCATTAATTATATATTTAGGAGGACATTACATAAATGATCTAAATACTAATACAAACTATTTTACATTGAATGTTTTCTATTAGAGTGGATTGGGATTTAATATTTTCACTATTTTTAAGAATATAAATTCTATAATTGATAAGCATAATCTCTAGAGTAGAGTCCTCTTATGCTTTGCATTACTTATTTCTTAAGCTAAGCAAACACATTACTTTTCAAATATGAATTGTGTAAAATAGTGTTAGAAGCATAATCACTAAGAAGGGAGGTGAATCAATGTACCAAGAAATTTCTTTATCATTATATGTGATCATTCATGAACTATGAAAACAACATTAAGATCTATCAATGCATAAAGACCATTCACATAAATATAACACAACAAAACACACATATGAGTGGGAGACCCTCAAGGGGAAGAAAACCCACTTTGATCCCTATAAATGGACCTCAATCCTATAAAAAAAATATCAAATTCTATTGATCACCAACTCAACTTGTATAACCAACCCCAATGAAGTCAAGCACCCACTTGACTAAACTTTAGCAAGCACCTATTTACAAGGAAGCACCAACTCCATAGGTGACTAAACACCAACTGAACCAAAATATGTATTTTTATCACTACAAATATTATCTAATTTTATTTTCCCATTTCATTACCTCCTTCTTCTCTACCAAGAAATATTTTATTCACTTATATTACTTACAAAATAGGCCTAAATTACCTTGTATTATACAAGTCTGATGGTCACATATCACTTGGTTAGACACAAACCTTCTTCCTCTTAGGTTTACCATAGAATAGGTCTTATAAAATCTTATGAAAATTATTCAATTGAACTTTGGACCCCTTTTGGTCTACAACAACTCAATTAGGCCTCATTTCTCTTTTAGGCCTCATGGAGGCCTAATTGCATTAGGTCTATCTTCTCAACATCAAAGTTTGTTTCTCTTAGGCCCAAATGGTCTTATCCAAAAAATAAAAACCATTAAATCAATTATAAAGATACATATAATGACCTCCTTTATGATTTATTTGGCATACCATGAAATCTCCTTTAGGACCAAGTGCCATATTAGGCTTGTGTACCTCAAAATTTTGTCTTGCAAAAATGAAGCTCAAATACTCTTAGGTGAATAAACTATAACAAATGAAACATGTAGATAGGTTATCCATGAACTCAATTTTATCACCAAATTTTTGAAACACTTTCAATCAAGAGGTAAAAGCTCAAGAACATTTCTATAACTCATCACTCAGAACTGCCAATTTTACCTTAAATACAAATCATGGTGACTTAGACTTCCAACACCTATGTAGACACTTTTCATGACTCGTAATGAATTTAAATGGTCCTATGAGATATATAAAATATTATAAAATGAAAAATTCATATGGTATAATGACAAATATTGGTCTTGTAGACCAATTTTTTAACCCTATATCACACAGTCTTATCTGAACCAGACAGGTCATTTTGTGAACTTTTTCACCATATTCACTGACCTCAAAAACTTATTTCAAGCATAAATATGACTTAAAAGTCATAAATAAAATATTTATGCACCTGGTTGCATCAATATGACATGATTATACCCTCAAATCCATCTTCTCATCTATACCTGGGTTTTACACCATTAGGTTTGGATACAACTGGCTAACATGGATGACCAAATTAGAAAATTTTAAGGCTAGAACCTATCCCTAAATCATAATTGACATGAAAAATGAGATCTATATTCTTCTACCATCCATTTTTTGTTCTTTACCAATACAAATTTTGAGAGCTACAATAAATTATTGATAAATGAGCCTGTATCTATGCATTTTCTCTCTCATCTAACTAACCACCATCGTCTGGAGGTACCTAGGATATTTGACTACATTATCTAATATCTTATCTATGAATTTTAATAAATTCTAATCTGATTTGAAAAATATCTTTTGCATTGGTTCCCTATTAGGGTTTTAAGGAGGTTTAACATAGGTTTTGGTGTTAACAATTTTTCATAAAGGAATACCCCTTAAATCTAAAACCAATTCCTAGAGATCTTATCTAGGATCCTTCCCCATATATCCTTAACATATTAGGTTCCCATGTAGAGGTTACATGTGACAAAAAATGTCTGAAAGTGCTTTTTAGGTCTTGAGACCTCATTCTATGAACTTGAGAAGGCCTACAATAGTGTTTCATGAAATTTCCTTCAAATCATGATCTCAAAATTTATAAACATGCATAAAATAACTCATATTACCTTTGTCCATGCTCATATGCATACTTTCCTTGAAATTTGATCTTCATAGCTCATTAGGCCGAGTAGGGTCTAAGATAGGTCTAGGTGTAGGATTAATTTGAAGTTCCTACCCCTAAAAGGCCCACCTTGAAACTCTCATGAATTCTTCAATGCCTCACATACATTCTAAAAAAGTTCCATAAAACTTTCACATGCATGTGTCCATTCATTTTTATGCACATATCTCTTCATATCATGACTAGGTTTCCTATGCAACTTTGACATTAATGACCTATACCTTCATGCAAACATAAGACATTAATTTCCTTCAAATTATATTTTATGACAACATCCTTTAGTGACAAAACTCATCAATTCCCCTTGTCACATCAACACACTACCAACTAGGCTTAGTCTCCTTTGACATTAATGACAATACTCAAATAATAGTTAATTTCTAATGTAGTCATTTTCTTACCTTATAGAAGATTATAATATTGAAAAACATATTCTATGAGTACTTTAATTTATTTAGATAACATGGACATGGGTAAATGCTCATGTTTAAACCATTAAATTGGATATTTTTAGGCCATTGTTATGAAAAAAAGTGTGTGTAACTCACTAGAGTAATGTAGACACCATCAAAGGTAGGATAATGTAGATAATTTGAGGCTTATTTCCATTTCAAGTGAAGGATTGAGTTGAATAAATTCATTAATTTTATGTTATAATATGTGATCTATTATGATTAATATTTTTATGTAAAATAATTGAGATTCTCTTATTTTAGTTATTGTTTGCATCTCACCCACTGACAACGCCCACATCTAGTAAAGTGTTTACTCTCTATCCTAAGGAAAATATATATTTGGTGATATGCACTTCCTTGAAATATCTAATCCTATCTATATAATTATCCATGACAAACTACCATATTTAATGGTGAAATGTTAAACCTAAAATACATGTCACCATAAATTAAAAGAAAAGTTTTAATATAAAAATTTTCCATGGTAAACAAAGTTCAAAGACATTTAAAACTTACCATAGAGGACCATGGATTATTAATTGAGTTGTTATGTTCATGAAATTAAATCTATGGAGAAATAATAAAGTAAGAAAAAAAAATGTGAGACAATATTCTAAGAGAAGCTAATAGTTTCTATTTCTTGAATGGGTTATATATTTAATAACCACACATGTCATGGAGTGACAAGTGAGCTGAAAATATAAGTAATTAGCTATTTTTTACTTGTTTGTATTTTATTTAATCTAAAATTTCTTTTAAATTTTCAAAACTAAATCAAATCTCATATGTTTATGTTTCTTACAAAAGCTTAGTTGTTGCATCACCATTTTGAAAACTTGATGCATAGCATCACAAGGTTACTTAAGGTGTTAGTGTGTTTGAATATTTCATGATGACCATTTTTAGTTTGATTTGAGTGTGATAAGTATTATAAGTTACCTTAGGGTGTGTTTTAATCCTTGAGATTCCATGAATTGTGTGTTATTATTGTTGGTTGAATATTTTGTCACTCAACTTACTGATAAACAAAATAGGTCTGATCATCCAAAGTAGGAAGATTGGTCGGTCAAATGTGTAGGTTTACCACATCAAAAGGGGACTAATCTCTCCTCTCATCAAGGGGAGGTTCCCTATATATATTGATATATATATATATATATACATATATACATATATATATATATATATATATGTATATATGTATATATATATATGTATATATGTATATATATATGTATATATGTATATATGTATATATATATATGTATATATGTATATATAATACTCAAGGGTAGGATAAATCATCCATCTCTCTTTCTTCAGAGATGATGCGTGCAAATCAAAGGAGAAATCTTAGGGATAATGATAGAAATCACTCCTCTTTTTTCAGAAGTACCATTCAAAAAACCACAAGAATCTTCCTGGTAGTAATTTCAAAATGTAACCAAGGTCATAATAACCAGCAAATTGAGATATAGCACAAAGTCTCCACCTGAATTGCCTAAGAGTGAGATACAAAGGACAATGAGGGAACAAAGTCATCCCAAGGTCCTTTACATAGAAGCAAAAAGAAAACACACTAAATGTAATTGTGGGGGCACAAAGTCTATCCATAGTTGGCTTCAGGATGCCTTCCTGACTACTTTCACAAATTCTGCTTATTGAATTAAAGGAACAGAAAATATATTAAGGAAAAAGACATAAGAACAATTTCCCCAAAAACAAAGATATCATAGCACAAAGTCTAAAAAGTCACTTGCTTTCTTATTCCAATAACAAAATATGATCAACAATCTGAGCTCAAAGTCTCAGTAATGCCTTTCAATTTGGGCAGAGTTTTGTTTCTGATAATTAGAGAGAGATCCATCCATAATAACAAGAGAGTCCCTTATATAGCCTCTTTAAGAAGGAATTGGGAATAGTAACACATCATGTTGTATTGAATTTTTTTAAGAAGACATGCTAGAATTTAGGGGCATTTACCCATTTTCTTTTCTCAATGTAGAGAAATGGGTCACGCTATTGAAAGTTTGCATCTTTCAATATCCACTTGGTGGTTTACTTTTAGAAACATATCTGATGCACAAATATTTTTGGTCATTCCTACTCTTTACGCTCCTCTTAGTGGTTCTTCCTTTTGGCCTTGGCCTTAAAGCCTTTGAATGCATTTGAGTTTGTGCTTAAAACTGCAAGGATTAACAACTATTTCATTATTGTGACTTTGACATTAGCGGGAATGTCACTTTCTTCAGCAATTCCTTTGGCTTTGTCATTTGACCTTTCTTAAAGGGAACCTGCCCTTTGGGGCCTTGAGAAATGGTCCACTTTGGGTCAAGAAGAGCCCCTCGCAAGGGTATCTTCCCTTCAGGTGGTCTTCAGATGGCCTTCAGGCTTCTTGCTTTCAACAGGCTTTATCCTTTATTTCCTTCAGACAAAATGTCTGAAGGAATTCCTTTAGGTAATTTGTTTGAAGGAAATCTTCCTTGCCTAGTCTTTCCACTGGGCTTTGCTTTATTTTTTGGGTGAATTGCTTCAAACAAATTGTCTGGAGGATTTTGCTTTGTCCTTTGCCTTGTTCATTTTCTCGAAGGAATTCACTTTGTCTATTTTGCCAGGAGAACTTTTTCGAAGGAAATCCCTTTACTCTTTTAGCCTTTGAATTGGTCCATTTTCCCCCTTTCTACCCTTTGCAAGGGCTGTTTGAGCTCTGAATTAGCCTTTCAAGCTTTTGCAATGGTTCACTTCAGCTTCTGAGTATCCTCCGCAAGGGCTGTTTGTCCCTTGGAAATGTGCCTTAGTCAATTTTATGTGAATTTCAAATTGTGACACGTGACAACATCCACTACTCTTAGAAACAAAGTGAAATGAGGCTCAGAAGATGACACTTGGTATCATCCGCTAAGTTATATCAAGTTTTTTGTTTCCTTCCTTAGTCACTTTTGCTGCAAAAATGCCCTCCATAAGGGCACTTGTGTCTTTGATGCTTGGGGCACTCCTTTGAACTTGTCACTTAAACCGATCGATTGAACCAACTTTGGTTCAATGGTTCAATGGTTCATTCCCTTGTTTCTATTGACTGCTTGAACCAAGATTCTTTGAAACAAGCCTTGTTGAACTTGTTAAACCTTTTGAACCTTGAACCCATTGAACCTTTGAACCAAAGTGGTTCAATGGTTCAACGATTCAATGGTTCAAGCTTTGAAACTTGTTCTTTTGATTGAACCTACCTGTAGAAGCCTTTGAACCTATTGAACCATTAGTCCTTCACTTCCTTGTTCTTTCTAAGCTCTTTTATCTTCATTATACTGGTTAAACCTTTGAACTTGTGAACTCATTAAACCCTTTGGTTCAAGGTTCAACAGTTCAATCGGTTCATTCTTTTTATTTGGCTAAGTCTTTTTGATCTTTTTGAACCAAATGCATTGAACCATTTGGTCATTGAACCTGTTAAACCATTAAACCCATTGAACCTTTGAACCAAAGTGGTTCAATGGTTCAGCAGTTCAAGCCTTCTTATCTTTGATAAGTGTTTTGAAGCTGTTGAACCTTGAAGCAATTAAACTTTGAAGTGGTTGAACTTTGAACCTTGACAAATGCACTTAACTATTATTTTTGATGTTGAACCTTTGAACCTGTAAACCCATTGAACCCTTTGGTTCAAGGTTCAATAGTTCAATCCTTGCTTAGAAGCTTGCTGATGAACTCTTTTGGTTGAGCCTTGCCATTAAACCAACTTTGAAATTGCCTAAGTGTTGAGAGCTTGCTTCTTTCCTACAGAGTCCGTAGAAATCAACTTGAGAAGCCCATACAACTTGGCCTATAGATTCCATAGATTTTCTTCTTGCAGAGTCTGTAGATTCAAGCCTGCAGAGTCCATAGATTTAAACATGTAGAGTCTAGAGATTTAAGCCTACAGAGTTCGTAGATTTAAGCCTGCAGAGTTCGTAGATTTTTGAGAAGATTGAAAAATGAGGAATTTGAATGCTCAAAACAAATTTTGAAAATGGAAGAGACAATTTTGGTCTGTAGGACCAAAATAGTTCAAATGTTGTCCTAAAAAATGAGAAGTCTATTTTTGGGGACAACAGCTGGCTCTAGTTGGGAAACTTCTATCAATTGTAAAAAAGAATTGAAGGGAGTAGAATCTAGAATCTCAAGTGTCTTCATGTGTACCATTGGGCTATGGAGTCATGTTACCCAAAAATAGAAGGCATCAAAAATGGAATAAAATAAAATAGAATTAAAAACTATACAAATATACATATGTACAAATGTAATGATCTGATACTTCAAGAGTTGAAGTGTTTCAGATGCTGCCCATTGTGAGGCAGAGAAAAGAGTGTACCATCTTGATATTTTAGTAGAAATTTGTTTTCACCATTGTGTTGATGAATTATAAATGGTCCTCTCCAAAGGGAGTCAAACTTTCCATGCATCCCTTTTGGTTCTCTCCTTTTGTCCCATAGCAGGACTTGATCCCCAATTTGGAAATCACAATTTTTGGCCTTTTGGTCAAAGAGTTTCTTTACCAAAATTTTATGAGCAAAAATTTGGTCCACCACCATGGTTCTCTGTTCATCCAGCTCAGTCAGGCACATGATTCTCTTATCAAGAGAGCTTTCATATGTCTGATCTTCAATTGCCTTTGCCAATTTCAAGGCTGACAATTATAAGGTGATTAGTATTTCAGAATTGATTCCATATATAAGTTGAAAAGGAGACATACCAATTACCCTCTTTGGTGTGATTCTAGCTACCCATAGAGCATCAATCAATGCTTTATGCCATGTCCTTTGATTGTCATCTGCTAGCTTCTTGATGATAGTTACCAGGTTCTTATTGCTTGATTCAGCTTGTCCATTCCCTTGTAGAAAATAATCAGAA
This sequence comes from Torreya grandis, assembly GCA_037957365.1. NCBI lineage: Eukaryota > Viridiplantae > Streptophyta > Pinopsida > Cupressales > Taxaceae > Torreya > Torreya grandis. Next base: position 1,072,965 of record JARHVA010000304.1, on the reverse strand, counting down.
GAATGGGAGAGTGTAATTCCATAATGGAAATAGAATTGTTTAATCTCCTAGGAGATGAAACAAGTTGCATTGTCAGTAATAATTTTGGTTGGAACTCCAAACTTGGAAATGATATTCTCCTTGAGGAAATTGCATACAACTTCTGAAGTAACATGCTTAGTTGGGATTTCTTCTACCCACTTGGTGAACTAGTTAGTTGTTGTAATGGCATAATCATATCCAATGCTTGAAGATGGGTTTATAGTCCCAATAAAATCAATCTCCCATTGCTGGAAAGGTTCTTTTATGATCACTGGATTGAGAGGTAGGGCATCTAACTTGGGTCTTCCAACAAATTGCTAGCAAAGTTCACATTTTCTCACCCACTTATATGCATCTTGGAAAAGGGTTGGCCAGTAATACCTGGCTCTCAGAATCTTGTGAGTAGTTATAGGAGTAGAAAAATTTCCTCCACAAGCTAGATTATGGAAAGATTTCAAAATTTGGCTTTGTTGCTCTTTGTCTATGTAACAAAGGAATACTCCATCTATGCTTCTCTTGTACAAGCCATTATCCCAAAGGACAAAATTGGTAGCTTTCAACTTGATAGTTCTCCTTTTTTATAAGACAAATGAGTAGGACATTCACCATAAGTAAGGAAATGAGAAATACCTGAATACCACTCATTGGCAGTGGAGACAAAAAGGACTGTTGGTGTGTCTTCCACTTTAGCTTTTACATATTGTGTATCTTCTGGCTCATTGTGAGCAATTAATTAACATAGGCCTTTTCACCTGACCAGCTTTGTTGGCTTGATGTCTAGATCAAACTCTTAGATCATTGCAATCTAATTGCCTCTTTTTGTGCCGAACTCCTACTGATTTAATATGGACTTGACTGTAGTGTCAGGAACTAAGGCAGTAGTGTGTGAATTTAGGACATAGAAGTAGAAATGTTTGACTATTTTCACCACCGCATAAGCGTGCTTCTCTACATTTGAATACTTCATCTCATGGGTTTTGAGAGGGAAACTCATGAAAGAAATAGGAGATTCCATACCTTCCTTGTCATGTTAAACAAGAATTGCTAAAAACATGTGTTCAAAAGCATAGCTGTATATGATGAAATATTTGTTGTAATTTGGACAAATCAAAGTTGGGGCGTGGGAAATGGCAGTCTTGATATCTTGAAATGCTGACTTACCTTCTTTATTCTAGCTGAAGGTGGTCTTCCCTTTCATCATATTCATAATGTGTCTAGTCTTCTCAGCAAATTCAGGGATGAACCTCCATAAGAAATTCACCTTTTTGAAGAAAGAGTGAACAATATTTTTACTTGTAGGCAAATTAAGCTCTTGAATAGACTTGACTCTATTTGAGTCAATCTTTATGCCTTCTTTAGACACAATGTGTCCAAGGAGTTTTCCCTTTGTTACTCAAAAAATAGACTTCTTGGGGTTCAATGAAATACCATTCTAGCGGCAGCACTCCAGTACTTGTTGTAAGTGGCATACGTGATCAGAACGGTGCTTTGAAAATATGGTTAAGTCATCAAAGTATACCACTATGAATTTACCCATCTCCTCTTTGAAATCTAGGTCCATCACTCTCTGAAAGGTGGCACCAAAATTTATCAATCCAAAAGGCATTCTTCTATATGCAAATATACCCCAAGGTGTGGTGAATGCAGTCTTGTGTTGGTCTACTTCACCAACTTCAATTTGATTATATCCTGAGAAGCCATCTAACATTGAAAACATCTCTAAACCTGTCACTATTTGAAGCACTTGATCCATGATTGGCAAAGGATAATTATCTTTCAAAGATGAGTGATTTAGATTCCTGAAATCTACACAAATGCAAATTTCACCACTCTTCTTCCTTACAGGCACTATGTTTGCAATCCATGTGGAATGATGGATTGGGAAGATGATTCTAGAATTTAACATTTTTTGTATCTCAGATAGAATAGTACCTGATATTTTTAGATTGTATTATCTATATTTTTGCTTATAGGGCATTGAGTCAGCCTTGAGAGGAATGTCATGGTAGATTTCATCAGGTCTGAGAGACTTCAGGTCATCATAAGAATATGCTAAGACATCCATATATTGATGGAGTAAAGTGGTGAACTTGAATCTTTCTTCGGGGGTGCAACACTTACCAATGTTAACCATCTTGAAATTTTCTTTAGTAGTCAGATTTACTTAATCAAATCCCTGAGAGAAAATTGAATCTATTTTCTATTATTTGATGAATCTATCATGCTTGTCAAATAGTTTCTCAAGAGAAACTAGGCCTTTGGAAATTTTATTTCCTTTTAGCTGTAAGAATTCTTCTTTTATATTTGAACTAGATTCAGAGGTTGATTCATACTTTTGAGATTCACTACCTTCAAAACCTTGTTGTTCAAAATTATTTTTTCATTCCAAGAAGGCAATGATTTGATGATCATCATTGAATACTTGCCAATGATCAGCATTATCAAGAATACTTGGTCTACAGACTAGCTCAATAGTATACATGTCTTCTTTGAAATCTGAGTAGGGAACTAAGAGAGTTCCTAAAACAACAAGTGCATTAGCTCTGTCATTAGATTCCCTGGGTATGGTAGAAATGTTGAAAGCATCAAAGCTTTCAATTTGGTCCCAAACCAGGTTGCGATAATGGCATAATCTTTCATTCTTGGTTTGGTATAATTTTCTCACCTGACAAACCACTAATTTAGCATCCCCTTTGGCATGAAGAAACTTGATGCCTTTGTCTTGAGTAGCCTTCAATCCAAGCAACAAAGATTCATATTCAGCTGTATTGTTAGTGTTGTTAAATTGTAATTTGTAAGATGAAGGAAACATATCTCTTTGAGGAGATATCAACACAATCCCAGATCCCAAATTGGTAGAGGAATAGCTGCCATAAAAATTCCAGAGTCCATACCTCATCAGAAACTAATATTTCTTTAGACTTTCCTCCATTAGAGAGGGAGGGTCCTTCTTCATTTGTATTGCAACCTATTAGTTCTTCTGCTATTCTAGTTGAGTTGATTTTTGGGCTGACACTTTCAAGAATTTTATCAGATGTTTCATGCACTTCATCTGTAGATAGAAAGTAGTTACCCATACCTGAGGATTTAAAAAGAATTTGAGCTTCAGGGGCTAATGTTTGGGTGACCACATATTTTGCCTCCTTTTCAGGGAGCAACCTCTTCATTACACCTTTGACAAGGATTCTTGCCTCAGACAAGTCCATACTTAGATCTCCTCCCACATCCTTGCAAAATTTTTGTCCAAGTAAGATACCATAGGATGTTGGGACATCAGCCACCAAGATAGTCATCTTGATTCTCTTGTCTGGAAACACTACAAATGCAAATTAGGCATCTTTGATTTACCCCAGCAATGGTATTTGCTTGTTTTCCATGGAGAAACATCTCCCAAATTTTTTGGTCAGTGTGAGGCCAAGAGATTTAGCTACTTTAGTAGGCATGACATTTTTAGATGCACCTAAGTCTATAATACAATTACTTAGTTTATGACCATTTATTAACAGGAAAACATAGAAAGGTTATATTTTCCCAGGGGCAGGTGGAGGAGTAATGACAAGATTATTCAGAATGGGCATGTTCTTTGGGGAATCAGGAGTTACTTTTTTAGCTTCTTGTTCTGCAGGGATGGTTTGGTTCTTGACACATTAGACCAACTTATCTAATTGATCAAGATTGGACTGTAAATATTCAAATTCAGACATTCGTATTTTTGTCTTTTTGACATGATCGATTATGTCAAATGGCTGAATTGAGATAGGTATAGAGAAAGGTATTTTAACCTTCTAAGTTTTAGGAGGGATGGGAGGAGGGCTGGTTTGTAAAATTAAAGTAGAAGGTGAAGGTGAAATTGATGTACTTGTCTTTTGGGTGATCACTGGATCCTTTGACTGGAAAGGTAGAGTGATTCCACACTTAGAAATTGTAATTGCTAGTTGAGGTTGCTCCTCTATCTTTTCTTTATCAGTTTTCTAGAATGATTGGTTCTTGGACCTGGTAAACACTGCATATGATCCATCAAAATCTTCTCCTTTGCTTTCAAGTTCATCCTAGTAGTTTAGGAAACCAATGTGGGAGTCTCTAGCTAATTCTTCTTGATTTTCTACAAGGAGATTAGTGTCATTATCTTGACTCAATTCAAGTTGGAAAGAGAACTCTGATTCTGCTTCAAGATATCCCATTGCGGAATTGGTTGGAGGAGCTTCCAGGGCAAGTTTCTCTTATGGGGAAGGAAGATGATTTTGTTTCCCTTGATTTCTGGCAGCATTGCCTTAATATGACTGATTTGGAAATGCCCTTCTTGGCATATCTCTGTATGAAGGAGTAGAAGACATTCCTTGTGCCATTTTCTTTTTGAGAGCAAGCAACTCATTTGCCAACTTCTGCACCATTAGATCTATGGTGCTTGTAGATGAATATTCAAAAGATGATGAAGGTCTATTTCTATTTGGATCTCTTCTTATCTTCCCTGCTAAGATGAGATCATCTTCTACCTCAGTGGCCAAATGTTGAGCTACAACAAGATCTATTTGACTAGCACATCTCAAAAGAAAATTTTCTTCATGTAACTGAGAATTAATGAATAAGCATTTGAGATTCTCATCTATAGGTCGAGAAATTATAGGAATTCTATTCCTCAATTTGTCAAACTTGGCTATGAAGTCCCTAATTGGTTCATGAGGTTCTTTCTTCATCTGTGTAAGTTAAGCCATAAGTGCATGTGCATTTTCTACAGGTTTGAATCTGGCTTCAAACTTAGCTTTGAGGGTATTCTAATTAGTTACTGACCAAGCCTGTAGATGATAAAACCAATCTACAACAGCACCTTATAATGTTTCTTCAAATATCCTGACTGCTACATCTTCAAATTCTACTCTAATTACACCACAGGCTATGTTGAAGGCTACAATGTGTTCATCAGGATGAACTTTTCCATCACCATAGAATTTGGGGAAATTTTTCCTTAAACTGCATGGAAGCTCATGTAGAGGTGGTGTAAGATTGAGAGGACCAAAATAATTACCCTAGGGGCCTTGAACTACCATTATATGACTATGAAAAGGAGGAATAACAAAACTTAGAGGGGTAATTATTGGCAAAGCTTTATCAACAACATAAGTGGATACTTTGTTTGGCAATGGAGATCTGACTTTAGTATGAGAAAAGCTCTTGGTTCATTGGAGGCAAGATGGTGAAGGAAATAGATCAAAATTACTTTGGTGTACCAACTCGAATATAGGGTCAACAATACCTTTAGCCCTTTGGCTTCGTGTATACCTTGAATCTACCAAATTGTGAAACAAAAATAGAAAATAATTGACCTTGCTTCAGTTTGAAGCTTGAGGCTTAAAACTATGCATTTTTCCCCAGTTAGTGTGGAGGTGAATGGTAAGGTTATAATAATAATGGTAGAGATTGATTCAATCTAAAACTTGAGGTTTTAGAATGCACATAACTATGGTCTCTAGTAGAGTCACCAAAAATTGTTGGTTGAATATTTTGTCGATCAGCTTACTTTTAAAAAAAATAGGACTGATCTTCCAAAGTAGGAAGATTGGTTGGCCAAATGTGTAGGTTTACCACATCAAAAGGGGACTAATCTCTCCTCTCATCAAGGGGAGGTTCCCTATATATATAAACAAAAAATAATACTCAAGGGTAGGATAAATCATCCATCTCTCTTTCTTCAAAGATGATGTGTACAAATCAAAGGAGAAATCTTAGGGATAATGATAGAAATCACTCCTCTTTTTTTAGAAGTACCATTCAACAAACCACAAGAATATTCCTGGTAGTAATTACAAAATGTAAAAAAGGTCGTAATAACTAGCAAGTTGAGATGTAGCACAAAGTCTCCACCTGAATTGCTCAAGAGTGAGATACGAAGGACAATGATGGCACAAATTCATCCTAAGGTCCTTTACACAGAAACAAAAAAAAAACACACTAAAAGTAATTGTGGGGCTCAAAGTCTCTCCACATTTGGCTTCAAGATGCCTTCCTGACTACTTTCACTAATTCTACTTATTAAATTAAAGGAATAGAAAATATATTAAAGAAAAAGACATAAGAACAATTTCCCCAACAACAAAGATATCACATCACAAAGTCTGAAAAGTCACTTGCTTTCTTAATCTACTAAAAAAATATGATCAACAATCTGAGCTCAAAATCTCAGTAATGCCTTTCAATTTGGGCAGAGTTTTGTTTTTGATAATCAAAGAGAGATTCATCCACAATAACAAGAGAATCCCTTATATAGCCTCTTCAAGAAGGATTTGGGAATAGTAACACATCATGTTGCATTGAATTTTGTTAAGAAGACATGATAGAATTTAGGGGCATTTACCCATTTGCTTTTCTCAATGTAGAGAAATGGGTCACGCTATTGAAAGTTTGCATCTTTCAATATCCACCTGGTGGTCTACTTCTAGAAACATATCTGATGCGCAAATGTTTTTGGTCATTCCTACTCTTTACGCTCCTCTCAGCGGTTCTTCTTTTTGGCCTTGGCCTTAAATCCTTTGAATGCATTCAGGTCCACGCTTAAAATTGCAAGGATTAATAGCTATTTCATTGTTGTGACTTTGACGTCTACAGGAATGTCACTTTCCTTGGCAATTCCTTTGGCTTTATCATTTGATCTTTCCCAGAGGGAACCTGCCCTTTGGGGCCTTGAGAAATGATCTACTTTGGGTTGGGAAGAGCCCCCCGCAAGGGTATCTACCCTTCAGGTGGTCTGAGGCTGGCCTTCGGGCTTCTTTCTTTCAGTGGGATTTATCCTTTATTTCCTTTAAACAAAATGTCTGAAGGAATTCCTTCAAGAAATTTGTCTGAAGGAAATCTTCCTTGCCTTGTCTTTTCGCTGGGCTTTGCTTTGTTTTTCAGGCGAATTCCTTCAGAAAAATTATCTGGAGGATTTCACTTTGTCCTTTGCCTTGTTCATTTTCTCAAAGGAATTCACTTTGTCTATTTTGCCCAGGGAACTTTTTTGAAGGAAATCCCTTTGCCCTTTTGGCCTTTAAATTGGTCCATTTGCCCCCTTTCTACCCTCTGCAAGGGTTGTTCAAGCTCTAAATTAGCCTTTCAAGCTTTTACAATGGTTCACTTTGGCTTCTAAGTGTCCTCTGCAAGGGCTATTTGTCCCTTGGAAATTTTCTTTAGTCAATTTTATGTGAATTTCAAATTGTGACATGTGGCAGCATCTACTGCTCTTAGAAACAAAGTGAAATGAGGCTCGAAAGATGACACTTGGCAGCATCCACTGAGTTCTATCAGGTTTTTTTTTCCTTCCTTAGTCACTTTTGCCATAGAAATGCCCTTCACAAAGTCACTTATGTCTTTGATGCTTGGGGCACTCCTTTGAACTTATCACTTGAACCGACCGATTGAACCAAATTTGGTTCAATGGTTCAATGGTTCATTCCCTTGTTTCTATTGACCGCTTGAACCAAGATTCTTTGAAACAAGCCTCGTTGAACCCATTGAACCTGTTGAACCTTGAACCCATTGAACCTTTAAACCAAAGTGGTTCAATGGCTCAACAGTTCAATGGTTCAAGCCTTGAAACTTGTTCTTTTGATTGAACCTACTTGTAGAAGCCTTTGAACTTGTTGAACCATTAGTCTGTCACTTCCTTGTTCTTTCTAAGATCTTTGATCTTCATTATACTGGTTGAACCTTTGAACCTGTGAACTCATTGTACCCTTTGGTTCAAGGTTCAATGGTTCAATCGGTTCATTCTTTTTATTTGGCTAAGTCCTTTTAATCTTTTTGAACCAAACGCGTTGAACCATTTGGTCATTGAACCTATTGAACCATTAAACCCATTGAACCTTTAAACCAATGTGGTTTAATGGTTCAGTGGTTCAAGCCTTCTTCTTTTTGATAAGTGTTTTGAAGCCATTGAACCTTGAAGCGGTTGAACTTTGAACCTTGACAAATGCGCTTAACTCTTGCTACTGATGTTGAACCTTTGAACTTGTGAACCCATTGAACCCTTTGGTTCAAGGTTCAATGGTTCAATCCTTGCTTAGAATCTTGTCAATGAATTCTTTTGGTTTAGCCTTGTCATTGAACCAACTCTGAAATTGCTTAAGTGTTGAGAGCTTGCTTCTTTCCTACATAGTCCATAGAAATCAACTTGAGAAGCCCGTAGAACTTGGCCTGCAGAGTCCATAGATTTTCTTCCTATAGAGTTCGTAGATTCAAGCCTGAGATTCCATAAATTTAAGCCTGTAGAGTCCATAGATTTCATCCTATAGAGTTTGTAGATTTAAGCCTATAGAGTCCGTAGATTTTTGAGAAGCTTGAAAAATGAGGAATTTGAATGCTCAGAACAAATTTCAAAAAGGGAAGAGACAATTTTGATCTGTAGGACCAAAATAGTTCAAATGTTGTCCCAAAAAATGAGAAGTCTATTTTTGGGGACAATAATTATCACTTATGGAGTTTCCCACCAAAAAAAATAATTTAAAAATTTTAATTTCTAGCTAGGCTTTGAGTGGTGTTTTGAAAATTAGATGAAATGTAATTGTTGATTAAAGTTGGTGAATTTTCCTTATAGGTAATAAGATAGTTTTCAAGTGGTGTTTCAATGTACATGGCATGAAATAACAATGTAAGCCAAGAAATATGCATTTGTAACTGTCACCCTATGTGGAGTTGGCCAAAAGGAGTTTTCTTGTATGTTTGGCATGATAAGAAGATTAAATTCATGTATATGAGTAGAGTGTGTGGTATTATAGTAGGAGGATATGATAATCTATAGTAAACATGGGTAGAGAGTCTCAATAAAGAAAATAAAATATGAATATTTAATTGGAACCCTGCCTACCTTGAGATTTTTGTGTGTAGTTATTATATAAGACATGACATAAATGAATCTAATAATGATTGAAATGAGTTAATTTTAGTTAAAAAGGATTATTTGTATGTATTACATATATTAATTTTTTATTATTTGAATAAAAAATAAATTTTAATTGCTAATTTACATGTTAAGGTCTCAAGACACAATTTAGGCAAGAGTGTGAAGACTCTATTTTGGCATAGGCAAGATCATGAATTGGAAGCATATTTTTGAGTTGAATTAAGTTTTTGAATGATATAAGTGTATAAGAGAGTGTATTATTGGTAAATTTGGTCCTTTTAAATTATTATAGTATACTAATAACTCAATACTAAATGCCAGTCTCTATATTAGTTGACACAGTCAAGAAAAACATCCATAATTTTACAATTTATTTTATATAAGTTTTACATCAATTGTTCAAATATTGAAAAAATTTGGATAGGTTTTAATAATTTATAAAATACCATAAAAATTAATCAGGCCACTTAGAAGTTCAAGATTCATTTGAAACTTTAAATTTCACTAACATAGTCTTGTCAAAAGCAACCAAAATTTTGTCAACTTACATATTAGAAATGCTTCATGATTGTTAAATATGAAAAAAAAATTGATAGGTTTAAAAAAATTTGGGTATAACTTTTAGTTTTTTAATTGGTATAAAATTCAAAATATCCCCTTTTGATTGCTCTTGGCCTTACATAAGCCTGTCAAAACCTAGTATAGGGTTTTCAATTTGTAATTTTAATAACTTTCATTTCAACTAGCCAAAAATTATGAAAATTTTTAGTACAATGTGTTTTGATGTATTATAGAGGATTTATGATATTTATATTTGGTACAGTGTTGCACAATATTGTCACTAAGACTATGTGCTTAAACTAAGCCTAAAAAGACCTAATTGACAAGAAGGGTGAGAGAAAAGGACTTCTATTAAGAGCTGGATCCTAAAAATTTAGGTGAAGTAAAAAGGGGATAAAGGGTATCAAAAAAATTCTTTATTATATTTTTAAACTTGGTAAATTTTTCAAACCTACTAGATTCATACTAAAATAAGGTTACAAGAAGATAGACCTTAAAGAGGAAAGAGTGAGTTGTGTGAGATTTATAGATTTGGGATTGAGTATTTTGATTAGATGTCTAAAGGAGTATATAATAGGTAGGTGTATGGTCATATGATCCCTATTGTGGATACAAGAACCATGTAATCATGTATTAATTTTTTAAGATTATGAAACTATTTTAAAAAATGAACAAGCTTGAAGTAATAACATAGAGTGAAGTGATGAAAATTGTGTATGAGATGATGATGTTGGTGATAAATAAGGAAGAGTGAAAATAAATATGAAGGATTATATGGAAAGAGATACATGGAAGATAATTATGCATGTAAGGAGGCTTATGATCCTAGTGAATAAAGAGTGATCCAGGGTAGCAAAAGACAAGCAAAGTACCTTCTATAGACAAGTAGATTAGAGTACAAAGAAAGATATTAAAGGTATAAATCAAATCCAAGAATATGTATGAAGAGAGTGTATGCATCAATCTTCATCAGGTAGTATCAAATCCTACATCAATTGGTATCAAAATAGGTAAGCTCTTGGAAAGTCTAGAGATTTTAAGTATTAAAGGTTTTTAATTAAGGTTGCACAAAGTTAAGTTGTAGATGAGCAAAATTTTGAAGGTAGGTATAGAGACCATGCAAGAAATTTTGAGAGTGATTAAAGAAAAATTAAAATATATACTTAAAGAGTTTTTGGTAGAATAACAACCCTACTAAGAGATAAGAAAGACTCCAAGAAGAAGAGTAGTTCCAAGGTGGAAAAGACTTTGAAAGGAGTGTTAATAGATCGGGTAGAGGAGAGAACCTAGGTTGAGACACTAATTCAAGGTGAAAGAGACTTGCTAAAGCAAGGTCAAAAATACTTGTTTCATAGAATATCAATAAATAGAAGGCAAAAGTTTAGAAGGGCATAATTGAGTTAAAGTACCACAATGAGAAAAAGAGAAGGAAAACCCAAAGAGAAAAGGGTTGGCTATTGAAGAGGAGATGAGTGAAATATATCAAAGGATAAAGAGTATAATGATCTTGGTAAATCTCATGAAAAAAGAGGAAAGCTAATGGTATGGCTGGGTAATAAGAAATAAGAGAGTTAAGTGGCCTATAAGGCTACTCATGGAGAGGAGAAGCAAGATTGTCATGAGACAATGAGAAGAAAAAGAGGTTGATATGTAGGGAGCTCAAGGAAGAGATGAATAAGTTTATGATGGATGAATAGGTTGGTAGATAAGAGGAATGTGAGAAATACATTAATGAGAATAATATAGTCATGGAGGGTGATGAGAGGAAACAACTAACAACATTAACAACCTAAGAAGGAGAATATGAAGGCAAATAGGCCTCAAGCTTTTAAATTTAATGACTTTTTATCATGTTTATATGCAGGTATAAAAGTGAAGAAAGAAAAAGTCCATTTTAAGGACACAAAACTTGAAATCATGAAGGAGAACAATAATGAACAACATGTTTATGTTCAATAAAAATTTGAAATGGTAGCAATGTTTGGAGATATGATAATTCATTACCCTAAACTAGGAGAGATTATTGGAGAAGGAGATCTTCAAGAAGAAGGATGGCTAATTGAAGGCATACAAGAATCAAAATTAAATCAAGAAGATGGAGTCAAGAGGTATGAAGATCAGAAATATAAATTTCTATTACATGAAGAAATCAAAGAGCTTGAATAGGAGATTGCAGGTGATGAAGAGTTGCTAGATGAGAAACAGGACCAATTATTTGTTTATGAAAGATGGGATCAATTACAAGTAGAGATAATAGCTTTGGATCATGCCATAAATAAGGCAGGAATATAAAAAATCTATCCTGGAGCAATAATTTAATAGATGGGCACTTGGCATGAGCCAATGAAGTCTAAAGATATAAATATTGATGGATAAGACAACACACATCATGGAGTAGCAAAGGTATACAAATTGATTTATAGTATGAAGGAGTCTCTAGCTTGACACATGGTGGAGATGGAGCCCAAGTACAATATATATATATGGATAAAGCTATGTAATATAACAATGAGGAAGAGGATTTGATATGGATATAATTGATGTAAAAGGCCAAAGTTGATCTATTAGAGTTCCTAAGTCAAAGTGAAAAGAAGGTGGAGGATGTCATAAAAGAGCTAGATGTATAATTACAAGATGGAGAAAATAATATTTGAAATACAAGGATAATATTAACCATAGGAAAACTTCCAAAATTTGAAATGATAGGTCACCTAAGGGAAAAAAATAAAAAACAAATATTTAATTTTAGGCAAGAAGATGGACAAGTATTGATACTCGGTGAGTCAAATAAAGTTGCAGGCCAAGGTAAGCTTCAAACTATGAAAAAGCTGAGCATAGAATCATGTGAGTTATTCAAGTAAAAATTATTGGAAGCTAATGATGTAAGTAAAGAGTAGAGGTCAAGAAGACAAGATGATAAAATTAATAATATGACATATATGCCTAGATATGCTTGAAAGAAGAATACAAGAGCAAGAGAGAATGGAAAAGATCATGAGGTCCTTGAAGAGACTATCAAGTCTCATGAATGTCATTTGATATGTATTAATCATGATGATGTATGTATTGAGATGAGATAGAGGGAGTAAATCCATGATCTCATGGATAAAATAAGAAATGAGACAAAATATCTCATGATAGAGATAAGTAAAGAGGAGGACAACCATGTTCCTCACAAAGGAGATGATGAGATGAAGAATACATGTTTGGAGGAGGAAAAAATTAGTCCAAAGGTAATCCAAGGAAGGAGAAATATAAGGTTAGCATTGATAGAGAAAGGAGAGGTAATTTTTATCCCAAGCACCAGTCTAAATAGTATTCCAAGAGATGAAGAGCAAAGACTCATGGAAGGAGAGCTAAAATAAGTTAAGTAAGAGAACAAACAAATGAATAAAGAGAGAGGAAAAAAAGTAATCTATTAAATTTTTAATATTTTAGATGAGTTTATTATAGGTATTCATGATTATAATAGTAAAAGAAAAGGTTTCCAAGAATTTTTATGTTGTGATGAAACTGAATTGGTGAAGGAGATGTCATTGCAAGATGAGAAAGGAGGTTATGAGAAGACTCACCATGAGAAGGTGGGGTATCCTAAAGAGGAATCCAAAGAGGATATAAATAAGGGTATGACAAGGGTGAATGAATAAACTATGTATAATAACCTATTATAACATGATGACAAAGGATGAAACATTACTAAGAAGATAGACAAACAAGAAGTGCATGAATAAACCATGACAAATGTAGAAGGAAGCTATGGAGTAGGAATATGAGTGAAGGATAAGAACTAGCCACTTGAGTAAGAGCATGATGGATAGAAATAAAAGATGGAGGAGATGTAATATGAAAAATACAAAGATTTTCATTAGACCATGTGCTTTATGAAATTAGAAGATGAGTTGGTAAAGAGGCAAGACAAGACATGAAGACAAAGACACAAGAACTAGTTGAGAAGAGATAAGAAAGATAAGAGGAGTTGTAGCAACAGGAGCTCAAAAAATTAGTGGATAAAGAATTATAAATCAAGGAATAAGTTTAAAAAATTAAATTTGATTAGGATCTCAAATTTTCCAATTTGATGTTGAGGTATGTTCCTATTATTGGTGTTGAAGCATTGTTGTTATCATTAATGTCAAGGTCAAGACAGATGTCATTTATGTCAAGGTCAAATTTGAGGTCATGCATGGTGAGATGATATTATAAAATAAGTCTCATAATAATATAAATTTTTAATTCAACCTATTAATCCCTCTGAGGTTGATGGCATTTTAAATTCAAGATCATGGTACAAGGAAAGCTATCATTGTGTATTAAGTGTCTTAAGAAGCCTAGTCTAGACCTAAAAGAAGGTATATGAATGAATCATAGTAAATATTGGTGAGTTATGTTATTATAGTTATGATAGAATATAAAAATTTGTGTAAGCATTATCTTGGGGCAAATAAGTCCTCAAATGAGTTCTAAGGTCAAGGTTTTGAGGCTTAATCCTTATTTGAAAAACCTAATAAGAAGGCATAGGTATGGTAGTATGATGTGTTGAGAAATTTGAAACTTTTGTGAAGAATGTAGTAGTATTTAAGAATGTAGTAGGTGTGATCAAGGCCTAAGTATGACTAGTAGTTCAAGGCCTAGTGTGCAAAGAAACCTAGTATGGCCTAGTGAGGGTTCAAGATCATTTCCCAAGGTGATAAATATATTGAGATAATTTATAAATTTGTGAGAGTTTTTTTTAATTATGTATACCAAGTTTTAATTCAATACCTGAAGGATAAAGCATGAAACTTGGTGTTGAGGTCTTCTATGTGCACATAATGGGGTGTTATAAACCTGAGAAGGATTTTCTTATGATCAATGGCACATGAAACCTTTACATGAGATCATGATTATTTTATGTAATTTGGGTAATGTCCTTAGATTTAATTTACTAGCATTAGTTTTATATTTGAGGGGAAATCCTTTATGAATGACTACTAAGAAAGGAAACTAGTTAAAACACTGTTAAAACCCTTATAATGAATCGATAGGAAATATCTTATCGATTATGGATAAAATTGTTTTGTTGAATTTATTTAATGTTTGGAATATGTAAATTAATATTATAGGTTTATATAGGTTGTTTTTTCTTGTCATCAGAGTAAGTAGAAGATACAAGAAAACCCTTATTTCTCAAAATTTTGATGTAACAGGCAAACTTGACCAAGTCAAAGCTTAAAAATGGATGGAGTATAATTTTTGAGACTTATAATTTGGTCCCATTTAAGTTTATTATCATTTTTTAAATCCTAAATATTATAAACGAGTCATGGAAGTTGACCTATCACTAAACAGGCCTAATGGGCAAGACAGAGAGAAAACTAGGCAAGAATGAGAATGAGATTAGGGATTGGTTGCAAAGGATTAGGGATATATCCAAATGCATGGGTTAATTTTTAAATACCTATAAATCATATATAATTTTGTTTATAATTTTTTATTATGCTCATACACAAGCAAAAATTTGTCATCAAAGTGACCTGTCTAACACAAAGTTTGTGTAGGGTGAAGATGTGAGATTGGTTTATAAGACCAATATTGATATTAAATATATATTAAAATATGTTATAAATATTATAAATTATATTTTAAACCCTTTTTTATTTAATAAAATTCTCCCAAGGTGTTCTAATACTTGATCTTCTTGACTGTGTTTTTGATGTTATGGGTAGTTTTTAGTATGAATGAGAATGTTGTTCTTAAGTGTTTTTGCATAGTGTTGAAGAATAAAATTCACATTAAGTTTTTATAAATTTATAATAGGTTAATTTTAACACATTTTTATTCATTATAAACTCCTATTAATGTTTGAAAATTCAAATACTTTTGACTGGGTTCTTAAGGTTTGTGTGCAATTCTAAGTGAGCTTATGAAGTTGATTAGCTAGAGGTCTTTTGCCCTATTTGATGAATTATAATGAGCATGATGTTGAAATTTATGTCATGTATAATATATAAATGTTATTTTTTTTGCGTTATATGTAAAATTTTATTATATACATTATATTTTCAATACATACTTTCTAGCAGTGAGTAGGCCTAATTGCGAGTAGACCTAATAGGGCGGTTCAAGGAGTGAAATGAAATAAATGGTGTTGGGGACATAATGTGAGATTATAATGGGTATATTTGATTAATTTTTAAATTATTTCATCCATTTTATTATGATAAAAATTTTCCAAGGAGGCCTAAGTGAAATGTGTGCTTAGAGAAGGCCTAATTGCATTAGGTCTCTATTAGGCCTAATGGTGGTTTTGGCCCTTAAGGTGTATGATCAACCTATGTGATGGTAATTTCACTTGTGAAAAATTTGTATATATATATTTCAAGGGTGATAATTTTTTATTTAGGTTCTTGTCTTACCAATATGGTTAAGAGCAAGAGTCAAGTATAAAGGCAAGGTCTAATAGGCCTATTTTGACTAGTTAGAGAATTGAGCATATGAGCAAATGATATAGAGTTTTGGAAATTAGGTAAAGGGTTTGAATAAAATTAGAGAGGTGTGATGAATATTCCATGAATATATAAATATTTTTTAATATGTTTTTATTAATTTAATTTGACTTAATTATGCCAAGGAAAGGGCTAGTTGAGCGAGAAGGCCTAATAGGCCATTTGAAAGAGATAGAAGAATGAGAAGAGCAAAAGAAGGAGGTCATATTTAGTTGAGTGAGAAACATGTTTCCAAGGGTGATTATATATTGAATTTATATCATTTTGGTTTAGGTTACCTATGGGGTTGGATCCTCCTTTTAGGTTATAGCTTGCTAAAAGACTAGTTGATTTGGTGCTCCTTGTAGGGTTGGTACCTCACTAAAAGTTTGATTTATTGCTTATAGGATTGTAGTCCAAGATTTGAATTAGTGGATTTTATTCCCCAAGATGTATTAACAAATATATCTTATGTTATAATGTTTTTTACTTTCATATATGCTTATGTATGCATTGATTGTTGTACGTAAGTGAATGAATGCTTCATTAATGTTAAGTGAAATTGAAGGACTATTTCAAGACAACTAATTTACCCCCCCCTCCCCCATACTCTCAGTAGTTGTAATTCCAACATTTGAATGTTTAATTATGACTATTTTTTTATTTTTTTTGAGTGTTATAGGTCTTATAAGGTCCCTTAGGGTGTGTTGGAGCCTTGAGAGTCCTTAGATTGTGAGTTATTAGCTCTTTTAGAGTTTCCCACCAAAAAGGAGAATTTGAAAATTTGAATTTCTAACTAGGATTTGAGTGGTATTTTGAGAATTGGGTGAAATTTAATTGTTTATTAAATTTGGTGAAGGGTCCTTGTAGTTCCTAAGAGATTTTTTAATTGGTATTTCAATATACATGGCATGAAATAGTAATGTAAGTCAAGAAACATGCATTTGTAACTACCACCCTACATGGAGTTGGCCAAAAGAAGGTGTTTTCTTGAATGTTTGGCATGATAAGAAGATTAAATACATGTATATGAGTATAATGTATGGTATTATAGTATGAGGATAGGATAAATTTGAGGAGAGAGGGTTAGAGAGTCTCAAGAAAAAAAAAAGGTGAAGTTTTAATAAGAACCATGCCTACCTTGATATTTCTATGTGCAATTATTGTATAAGACATGACATAAATGAATACAAGAATGATTAGAGTGGGTTAATTTTAGTTAAAAGGTATTATTGGTATGTTTTCCATATATTAATGTTTTCTTCCTTGAATAAATAATAAATTCTACTTGCTAACCTACAGGTTAAGGTCTCAAGATACAATTTCGACAAGAGTGTGAAGACTTTATTTTGGCATAGGCATGATCATGAATTGGATGCATATTTTTGAGTTGAATTAAGTGTTTTAATTAGAGAGGTGTATAATAGAGTGTATTAATGATAAATTTGGTCCTTTTTAATACTTAAATTAGACTAATAACTCAATTCTAAATGCTAATCTTTATATCAGTTGACATAGTTAAGAAGAGCACCCAATATCCTCCAATTTTTTTCATATAAGTTATACATTGATTGTAAAAAGATTGAAAAATATTGGATATGTTTTAATAAGGTATCACATACCCTAAACATCCATCAGTCCACTTAGAAGTGAAATATTCATCTCAAACCTTCAATTTCACTAACACAATCATGTCAAAAGTAACCATAATTCTGTCAACTTGCATATTAGAAACATTTCATTATTTTTCAAGACCAAAAAACCTTTGTAAAAGTTGAATAAATGTTTTTAAAACCTTTTAAAATTAATATTAGTGTTTTAAATGGTATAACATTGAAAATATCTAATTTTGATTGTTCTTGACCTTGTACAGGCCTGTCAAAACCTAGTCCAGGGTTTTCAATTTATAATTTGAATAAATTTCATTTCCACCAAAAAAAATCATGAAAGTTGGTAATCCAATGTACTTTGACATTTTAGAGAGAATTCATGATCTTATAATTTGGTACAATGCCATACAATATGGTCACTAAGACTGTGTGCTTAAACTAGGCCTAAAGAGACCTAATTGACAAGAAGGGTGAGAGAAAAGGACTTCCATTGATATTTGGATCCAAAACATTTAGGTGAATAAAAAAGGGGATAAAGGGTATCAAAAAATATATTTAGTATATTTGGAAACTTGGTATATTTTTCAAACTTATGAAGGATAATTTTAACAATGGACCCCTAAAACTTACTATAAAATCCTAGCGAATCTTAGAATTGAGGTATAGTTCCCCTAGCAAATCTTTGGAAAAATCACCATGCAAGTATAAATCGACTATAAATTTCTATTATCTCTTTCAAAAAAATTATAAATATATGGTGAATTAAATGTGTTGTCACAGTTTTCAACATTTTAAAATTTTGCAAAAATTGAATTAATTTTCCACTATTTCTTTTGATTTGGGCCTAAAATTTCAAATTTTTAAAAACTTGAAAATTATTATTTTTTAATTAATTAATTTAATTAAAAATAAATATCATAGACAAAACATTTTTTTGAACTGTGAAAACATGTTTTAAAGCTTCCATGTGTGAAACATCACTGGTATTCTCGTAATTTGTAAAATTCCATTAAATATTTTTGAAGTTGTGCAAGTGATTTTGCTTTTCCCCTAGTGGTGATAAAGTGCCTCAACACTTTTTCAACTCATGAAATTTTTATTTTTCATTTTTCAAGTGGTTTAAAAGCACCAAAATACTTTTGCATCATTTGAGTGGTACAGTTTTATAATTTTAGTTTTGCATGCAATGCACTTGCATTGGTGTACTTTCCCATTATTTAAGTGGTGCAATTATTTTTTTTGTAAACCTGCCAACCCTATAAACACTCCTATAGATATCAAAGAAAGAATAAAACTATGGATTTGAAACACCCATCTAAAAAATAATTGAATTACATTAAAGGGTTGAAGGGAATCCTTTCGATGAGGCTCGGGCATATTTAGTTGTTGAATTTGTTTCAAAATTTTCAACATGTATTGGTTGCATGGAGGGCTTCTAAATATGAATTTTTTTCTATAGTTTCAAATTTTTATGCTTATTAATTTCTTAGGATTTATGTTTAGTTCACAAATATTCTCTTTTGATGTGGCTACAGGCTTATTTATATTGATTCCAATAAATTACATTGGAAAACAACTAGATTTTTCTAGCATTCTAAACCAATCATTGGATTTGTTCACCATAAAAAATGTCCAAAATGTATATAGAAGGTTGTAGATGTGTAGTTGTGATGACCCTAGTAGATGTGTATGTAAAATATTGAAGCCTTTAACATGCATGAGAAGTGTTTGACAAAATATTATCTCTTGGAATGCAATGAAACTCAGAAGCACGATTTAAAAGTTGCAATTATGGGGATACTTAAAACTATTGACAATGATATTGCGATCAATAATAAATATTTTGGTTTTTAGATGGATTTAGAGGAATCCTAATGTATTATAAATGAAACATGTGTAGAAGTAGATATTTTTAGAATGGTATGAGGCTTACGAAGCTCATGGGTTGTTATAATAGATACATTGCTATGTACGCCACACTTGCTAGTAGACATGTGGATTGTTGTCTAGTTCTCGAATCACCATTTTATCTTAAAAGCTAAGGTGGTACTTATGAATTCATTAAAAAATGTTTGGGGTAAAATGGGTATATGGTTATAATTATTGTCGAAGGTGTTGGGTAGGAAATTATTGTTAAAACTACTTACTACTTGACGTTGGGTTATGGATTTCATAGAAACTAAAGGATCATTTTATGAAGGACCACATGGAAGTACTAAACTTAAAATATATTAATCCAACATAAGTGATTCATACCATACCAAGTAATGCATCAGACAATGTCTAATGCACACTTCTCACTCAAAGTATAGTTTATAGAGCCATGGTTAAATATACAAGCTTCATTTTTAGGAATATTAATGGGAGACCTGCCTATTTAGCAAGCTCTCATTTGGTAGAGTCTCCAAATAAGGTGAAAATGATTGATTGAATATAGGCTAGGCTACTCTCTTCCACCAATCAACCTGGTTTTATAAACTACAATGAATTAATGGGCCATAAGATGATGTCTGCAGTGTAGGAGTTATACTATATATTATTCTAAGTGGTGTACCCCAATTTTGGGCTGAGATGGAGTGATGGATTTTTGATGCTATCTCGTAAGGGCATATTAATGTTAAAATTTCACCATGGCCATTGATATCAGTTGGTGCAAAAGATATGGTCAAGAGGATGTTGAGTCAAGATACAAAATAATGTCTTACAACTAAGCAAGTTTTAAGCCACCAATGGATTAAAGAAATGGTGAAACACCTGATAGACCTGTTGACAATGTAATATTGACTAGGTTGAAGGAATTCATGGTAATGAAAAAACTTAAGAAAGCCACTTTGAAGGTGATTTCATAAAGTCTATCAAAAAAATAAATAGTGGGTTTGAAGTAAATGTTCAAAAGTAGGGATATTGATAATAGTGACAAAAGAACTCTCCAATAATTGAAGATCAGACTTTCAAGATAAGGCTTGATAATCTCTGAGTCTAAAGTCAAATAATTTAGGGAAGTTTTAGATGTAGATGGGAATGGGACCATTGATTATCTTTAGTTTATCACAACCACATTTAACATGAATAGAATTAAAAAATAAGATCATTTATATAATGCTTTTCAATACATTAACAAACATAATAGTTGGTACATTACAAGAGATTAAATTGAGCAAGATATAATAGTGTATGGAATGGGTGACAAGTAAACTATAAAGGAGATTATATCTAAAGTGGACACAGATAATGATGGATGAATTAACTATGTTGAATTTGTAGCAATGATGAGGAATGGTAATCAAGAGGGAAAAAGATGCATTGTGTTAAAATTGGGGTTCTAAATAGTTTTTCATCATAATAATAAACAATAAAAATTGGAAGGTTAACGTAATGGGACAACATTATATACAAGCAAGCTCAATCTTGGTTAAATACAAGGTGATATGTAAACTCTCTGAATGTTAATCTATTAGACTAGGAATTGAGATATGATGCTGGATTTTAATTATGGTGTCTTGAAAGATGAGATACAAGCAATGCCAAGTGGAAACTTTGTAAATTATGAACTTGGTCTTCCTTCTCATATTCTTGACATCAATAATATGCCTTTTGATGTGAAATAAATAGATCTAGTTACTTTATTTATTTGGTTCCAACATCTTGGACATAAGTTATTTTTTTGGCTTATGTAGCATGGTCAAATGAAAGGATAGGATTTTTTTACATTACTAGATATTGATACAACCACACATTCTTTACTAGAAATAAATGGCTTTGATTTAAATAGAAAGCTAATGGTCATTTGGTATGGTTGTAAAGTGGGGAAGTAATGTCTTATGTTGACAATACTTGAGTGTAAATTTATTGAGTTTTAAGATGTTCTTAACTACCTATCCATTGGTCATGAAGTGGAGGGTAATATATTATTTCATGAATCACAAAGATTTCAATATGTATGAACAATATCCTAAGATTGATGATAACAATCATAATCTTAGGATATCAATCATGGAGTGAAGTAAAACATTTATATGTTAGTATTACTTATTCAAAACAATGATTGTGGATTTATGATGAAAGACATCAATATGCTAAACCAATGCTTGATTATTGGAAACAAATGGGCATTATACAATCTACATGTTTAGATAGAGCAATGATGGAATCAATGTATGTTGTTAGTAGTTGGTGGAGTAAAAGCAGTAAAATGGACCACCAGCCTTTGAATTGAATCAAATTCATTATCATTTTATCAAATAATTTGTGCCTCTTTGTATAATTATCAAATGTAGGAGCCAATAACCCAATTCAAGTAGATAGTAGCATTTTTAAAAATGGTTTGTATGTTTTTTCTAAGTGATAGGTCATCTCATGGAATGTGAGTGAAATAACTGGTATGCTGAACAAATCTACAAGTGTTTGGATAACAAAGAAAATTGTCTAGCATGGACATTTTATTGACCAAAAATATTTGAATTCAAGCAAGGTTTAGTGTGGATATTGGTATAAAGATCATAAGTATAAAGTGAAAACTCGTAAATGTAATTCATGCAAATGCAATATATCAATGTTGTAAGTATCAAATCATGCAATTTTTATTTACACTTTTCAAGTGGTGTAAAAACACCAAAGCATTTTTGCACCATTTAATTGGTGTAATTTTATAATTTCATTTTTGCACACATTACAATTGCACTAACACACTTTTGCACCACTTAAATGGTACATTTTTGTAAACTCACTTCTACACCATCTCAAACCCCAAAAAGATGGTTATGCATCGTAATCACATTATTTCATTATAAATTTGAGTGTTGAGATCATTATTGAGGGAAATTTTGGTAGTGAGACTCTATAGATATTTGGTCTGAAGAGCTGAACTTTGTTTTCAACTCAATAAAAATTGAAACTGGGAGATTTTTTAAGCTTTGTATTCGATGTTTCTTTGTGAGTTGTATCTTTCTATATGATTCACCTATTTATATATATTTACTTTCAATTTATCTTTGTAATCACTACCAAATTATCAAAAAATGAGAATTTCATAACAAGTATTTCTTTTAGAATATTTTTATGTTAAATCTATGAATCTGAAATTTTGTTGGGTTTTAAGCAATGTTTTAATTATCTTTTATGGGTAAATATGAGATAGTTATCTTTAATTCTATTACCAGTAGTAGATAATTATATCAATGGATATATTTTAATCCTAACAGTGCATTATGTCTTTACCACCCATTGAGTCAAAGAGGTTTCTATGAATACATTGTTTTCCCCTTTTTTGATTGTTATGGTAAGTTTCCATATTTAGTTACCTAGAGTTGTCTTTCATTTTTCTAGGGATTATCATGATATCTTCTATGTTTAAATGGATATAATAACCCAATTCTCCCTTCCTCATTTCATTTCTCATTTCCCCTTCTTTTCTATCATTCCTCTCATTTTCTTTTTTTAACTCCTTTTCATGATTTTTCATTAAAAGTATGAAACCCCCAATAGAAAGCATTTTTTACTATGAATAGATTTTCCCTTAATTTTACCCTTTTGGATTTAAATAAGGTATCTCTACCTACTAATAGTATATGGAGTTTATACCTACATTGATGACTAACATAAGGTCTCAGTTCCCACATTGTTGACCCAAAGTCACCAATTTATCTCCCTGACAAATTTTTGAGCCAACAATTTTTGGCAACTCAGTTGGAGATCGATGTGATTTATGCACATGATTTTTAGACTTTAAAAGAACCTCCCTTATAATGGAGTTTGGTGACTCTATTATAAAAAATTACCTAGTTCCCACATCTTCCTAATTATAGAAATGGCATTGGTTCACCCCAACCCCAATGTTCTCTATGTCCCATGAGGAAATTTTTTTAGGCCATTGGCTTTGGCCTAATACAATAAGTTACCATCAGGCTCAAGGAAGATATTTATGAAGTTTTTTGGAAAAATCATCAAGTTGAATATAACCATATCCTGGCCTTCACAATGTCTTACAACATCTTGGGAGTAATGCATGAAGAGGTCACTGTCAGGATTTTTATTGAAACTCTTATTGGATCAATTAACGAGTGGTTTTCACACCTAGAAGATAGATGCATTTTAGATTGGAACTCTTCAAAGAATGGGTTCCTAGACAAATTTAAATCAATTGAGAATGTGTGCACACTTTTTTTAGACTTTTTACAGATTCAAAAGTGATATGATGATCCAATGAGAGAGTTCATAGCACATTTCAACAAATTGTTGAGACTGATCCCTCAGACAAATTAGTCAAATCTCAATAATAATCTCTACATGTTAATTGGTTCTCTTCACCTAGAGATCGAGTTCATCTTGATAAGAAATAATTTAAATAATTTAGAGGTTGGACAATAAGAAGCCATTAAGATTAAAGATGATTTGATCATGTCTGGAATGTTAAAGAAAAAGGTTTTAAAAGATGCTACAACTATTGAAAATGATGAAAAATAAACAATGAAACCTAATACAATCAAGAGTCTAAACTATTCAAAAAGAGACTTCAAAGGTAAGTTCCTAATCAAACATGTTGGAAGTCTAGTATGAATAAACATAAAGTGATTCCTATCACATATGATTGTTTTAGTTTCAAAACTATGGAAGAAGTTGAACATTTGGAAGAACTAATGATTGATCAAAGAATAAATGAATAATGTATCTTCCCCTTGGCAAATAAGATTAAAAAAATTTATTTTTCACATGATTACTCGAATCTCATGATCCTAGGAGAATTGAGTTGTTTGAATAATAGTTGATTGAATCACAAACAGAAAGGAGGAATAGTGTAGAATATGATCTTTTACCTTATAAAGATGAAGATAATATGAAACCAATTTTAAGTAAAGTAAAATATCTTTCTTTATCAGAATGGAAGACCAAGTAGTCAAAAAATGAATATTCCTCAGGTATTTCATTTTTAAGTTCTACCAAAGAAGAGTTATCCATAGAAAATGAATACAAAGTAATCAACCCCACACAAATTGAAAATCTTAAGTAGGCCAAAGCTGAGGTCAAGGAAAACATCAAGAGAAAACAAAATGAATGGTGCCTAATTTTTATGTCGAGTGAAATGGAAACTATCAAGGTAGAAGAAATTGATGAAGATGGAGATGATGACTCATTTAATGATGAATTAATTTCTACCATGGGAAGCAATTTTGAAAATAATGTCAACACTTAATTAATTATATAAGATAATTATATTATTATTCCAACTCAAAAATATATATGTGACACACTTCTCTCCAATTCATATGCTCTCTAACATAGATAAATTTAAAACCAACCAAGAAGACATTGAAGAAGTTCAGTATTACTCAAGATTTCTCACAAAAGATTGGAGGGTTCATAATGATTTCATTTCAAAGTAAGAAACTGTGTGACTAATAATTGTAATTTATTCTTCCCATCTTCTTGGTCACTATTGTTAAATGTGTTTAGAATTTATAAGTCAAATCCATTATTCCAAAATGATACATACTTCTCCCAGTTGATGAATGGTTTTGTATAATCATCTCATTTTCCTCTCCTCCTTATAAATAGTTTTGCTTTCCCAATTTTTTCTTATATCATTTTATCATTTCTATTTTAGTTTAAGTGTTTTGTTTTAAAAAAAATGCAACAGTCTATTTATTGCTCATCCTTTGTGTTTAGGTCTTTCTACCTGCACATATGTGTAGTAGTAATCTCTACTTTGGAAATATCATGGGCAATCACATGATTTTCTAAGATGACAAAATGTACATTTTTTTCATAAATATATTCAAGTGAATAGGTAAACATATAGAATTTTTAGAGCAAGAGATTTGGCCTGAGAGCATGTTTTCATTTCTCATACGATTAGGATAGGTGAATTGGATGTTAGTTGGCCAGATTAGGATGTGCAAATGTGATATAGAGAAGTTTTTAGGGATCTTTATTAATGACAGGGATGATAATTTTTTTATATAATGGGATATGACTCTTAGTCTGATTGATAAGTATCGAGTCACATATTGAGATCTACTTATTTTTAGAACTTCCAATGGTGAGCCATTGATTAGTTTTTAGAGAAGCATTTTGAATGAAAAGACATTAGAAGAAAATATATTGGTCAACCCTAATTTAGGGATTTTGAGTCACAAATTTGAATGTATTTATGATATCTCAACCATACCTCTTTTGGAAAGAGAAGGTTTAAACAAGAAGGATAGTCCCTCAAGATGATCATCTTGGTATTAATTTTCACCTATAGTGGTGGATTAGAGCTAATATTACAGATTAGAACAAAAAAAGTATTTGCTGGTAGTCTTGCATCGACTATCATGGAAAATAACTCTAGGGAATATTTTCAAGAGTTTGGCCCTATTGTAGATGTAGTGGTGATGCATGTCCAAATAACTAAGAGGCCTCAGGGTTTTGGTTTTATCACTTATGCATTGGAAGATGAAATATGAGTATAACTATGAGTAGAAAAGGTAATTTTGGTTATGGATTTGGTCAAGACTGCATTTTTATTCCTAAAGATAATATTTTTAGAGACTCCATCAATGTGGTGAAATATTGGGTTGAACTAAATAGAAATGATAGTCTTTCCAAAATTGCATTCCATCAATTATGTTCTTAACAAGATTTTATAACATGAGGTATAACCAACATTGGATGATCTAATAATCAAGATCAGTACCCTCAATGTTGAAAGAGTGTGACGTCTAAAAAGTCACTTTGTAGCCATTTATGCTCATGTGTAAGTTTTATTTATCAGTACCTTTAAGTGTTTGGGAATGTCTCATTATTCATTCTATCTAGTATTCCAAATGTCATTGATTTACATTTCCTTTCATATCAATTTAATTGCAGTTATAAGCATCTTGTGATGGATTAGTGTATGGTTTCTAAAGGACACTATGAAATAATTTATTCAAGGTGGTCACTCAAAGTGAACAATCATGACATTACCAAATCTAAGAATTCAAGAGAAATTCTATTACCTAACGTGTTTACAAGAAATAAGTTTCATGTGATTTTTGATAAACTAGAAGATGTGAAACTTTGAATGTTGCATTGATGGTGGCTCTCAAAATGAAAGAGATTATAAATATTATAATATGGGTTTTTTTATAATGTAGTCAAATCTCTATGGCTTGAGGATTTCACGTAGAATAGGTGAGAAGTTGATGATTAGTAGGAGGCTAAAAATGTTTCAATTCTACTCATCTCTATACCGTGGATTCTAATGACAAAATGGATATTATGAATTTACTTATCTGCAACGACAAGAAGAAATGGATGTTCTTAAGGATAAAGCTTTAAAATTATTGGTTCCTCTCCAAGTAGCATTTCAAGTGATTTTTTCAAGGCCACATGGTTTAAGACAAGTTTGATCAGTGATCATCAATATATAAATACAAGCCTAGCTATTTCTTTTGTCATACTTAGCTTAGGAGTTCCGTGCATTTAAATGATTATAATTTTCCAAAGAGTGTTGATAATGAAGAATAGTTTCTAGTGTTTCTTATCAAAAGGATTACAATGACTAATTTCCCAAATCATGTGCAAGTTATTTCTAACCCTAATATAAGAGGTTTAGAATAACTTCAACTAAATAAAGTTAGGTATTCTCAACTACTGCAAATGGTCAAACATAGGTTGAGGTTAGAGTACTTCATGGTGTCATGGAATTTGATGATTGAAATATATAGAGAGCATAAGTAAAGCTACAAGATGAGCCAATATTGTTAGTATAAAATATGGGTACATAAAGTAAACATGAAAGGTACTCCTGGGAGTAAACATATATTATGGCATTTTGTCAAATGATTTAGATGGCAACATTTAAATAAGGAATTTTTGTTGAGAAATTCATGTTAAATGAGATCTCGGATGAAGTTGGATAAAAAGATATAATGGATGAATAATTATTTTCCTATAGAGTTGACATTGCAAAGTTAGGGAATAATTTTGTAGTGGCAAGGATGAAATTTGAAAAAAAAATTAAGGTAAGCCACAATGCTTAGTATGAAGGGGAAGTTTCTTTATTTGCATTTTAGTTTGTATGAAAACACATAACAAAAAATTCACTCACATACACTATCCTTAGGGATATGTGATAGCATCTATTAGGCTAGGTACCTGATGCCCTTGCACACATTGCCCATTGACATGTGATAGCATTATGATGGTTCGAGCACCCATAATTATATCAAATATTAGTTATTTATCAATTGATCAAGGTACAAAAAAAATTGAAAATATTAGACATGTAAGAATTTAGAGTTGAGTTGACTCTATTTCCCAATGGATATGATACTTGCCTATGAAACTAGAGTCTAAGGTTCTTTTCCATCCCTTGTAGTTTGAAATCCCAGTCAGAGCCAATTATTGTCATAGTTTTTGAAATTTTAAAATTTTGCAAAAATTGAATTAATTTTTTACTATTGCTTTTGATTTGGGCCTAAAATTTCAAATTTTTAAAAATTAGAAATTAGTTAATTAATTCAATTTAAAGTCTATATCATGGGCAAAACATTTTTTTGAACTATGTAAACACACTTTCAAGCTTCCCTATGTGAAAAGACATTGGTTTTCCTACAATTTATAAAATTCCATTAAACCTTTTTAAAGATATGCAAGTACCTTTTGCTTTTCCCCAAGTGATAAAGTGCCTCGACACTTTTTCAACTCATGTAATTTTGATTTTTGCAATTTTTAAGTGGTGTAAAACCACCAAATCACTTTTGCATAATTTGAGTGGTGCAATTTAGTAATTTTAATTTTACACATAGTATAATTATATTGATGTACTTTCACATCATTTAAGTGGTGCAATTATTTTTTATAAACCCGCCAACTTGTAACACTCCTATAGATCCCAAAGGATGAATAAAACTATGGCGGTTGAAACACACATCTAAAAAGATAATTGAATTACATGAAATGGTTGAAGGGGATACTTCAGAGGAGCTCAAGCATCTTTATTTGCTGATTTTGTTTCAAATTTCTCAAGAAGTATTATTTGCATGGAGGGATTCTAAAGATGAGTTTTTATTCATAGTTTTAGGTTTTGATGCCTATGACTTTCTCAAGTTTTGCATTCAAGTCATATATATTGTATTTTGTTGTGGCTATGGGCTTATTTATATTAATTCTAATAAATTACATTATAAAATAACTAGGTTTTACTAACACTTAGAACCAATCATTAGATTTATTCACCATAACAAATGTCCAAAATGAATACAAAATGTTATAGACATGTAGTTTTGATGGCCCTAATATGTGTGCATGAAAAATATTAAAACCTTCAACATACATGAGAATTGTTTAACAAATGCCTAAATAAAATATTATCTCATGGAATGTAATGAAATTCAGAAGTGTGGTTTGAAAGTTAAAATTTTGGGGATACCTAAAATTTATTAACAATGATATTATGGTCATTGATAAATCATTTAATTTTGACATGTCTGTATACAAATCCCAACTTGATATAAATGTAAAACATGTAGAATCAGATAGTGTCAGAATGGTATAGGCCTTATGAATCTCATGGGTCATTATAATGGATACATTACTATGTATGCCATACTTTCTAGCAAAGATGTGGATTGTTGTCTAATTCTCAAATCACCATTTTCTATTTAAGGCCAAGGTGGTTTTTAAAAATTCATTTAAAAAAAGCTTGAGTGAAAATGAACATTTGATTATAGTTGTTTCCAAAGTTTCTACACAGGAACTTATTGTTGAGAGTATGAAAAATATTGATCATGTGATGCATCAGGAAACCACTTACTACTTGATGTTGGGTTATGACATTCATAAAAACTAAAGGATCATTTTATGAAAGACCATAGGGAAGTACTAAACTTAAAATATATTGATCTAACATACATGATCCATGCCATACCAAGCAATGTGTCTGACAATGTCTACTACACATTATTGCTCAAAGTGTAGTTTTTGGAGCCATGTCTAGATATACAAGCTTCATTATTGGTCCTATTAATGGGAAACATGCCTATTTACCAATCTCTCATGTGACAAAGTCTCCAAATAGGGTGAAAATGACTAACTGAATGCTAGGATACTCTCTTCCACCAACCAACCTAGTTGTATCAACTACAATGAAGTAATGGGATAGAAGCTAATGTTTGGAGTGTTAGTTTTATTATATATATTATTCTAAGTAGTGTGTGCCCATTTTAGGCTAAGACAAAGTGAATAATTTTTTATGTTATCCCACAAGGGAATATTAAATTTAAAAGTGCACCATGGCCATCCATATTAGTTGATGTAAAATATATGTTCAAGAGGATGTTGAGTCAAGACATAAAAGAACATATTGCAACTAAACAAGTTTTAAGCCAATTGTCAGGGGATCTCTAGCTCTACCAATTAGAGCACATATGATTACTTCTCGTATTAGCAATTAAACACAAAATTATACCAGAATGATAAAGTAGCTAGAAACTTGAGACAACAAAGAATTTGAGAGACAATACACACTCTTGTATTAAATATTACTAGAAGAAAATACAATAAGGAAGATGCCACTTCTTCCTCCACCTCAAAGGCTTGCCACACCTCAAGACCTTCTTCCCTCTCTCTCTCTTGCTCAACACAAAAACTCTAAAGCCTGAGTTGCTATCCCTCCTTGAATGCTTCAGCTGATCTCCTTGACCTTGCTAGCTTCAATGCTTTTACTTGCCTTGGAATAATTACAATACATGCCTTATGGTTCTTTAAAAAGGATCCCATGCTTACAAAAATAGAACTCTAGTTACAATAATTAGACACGCAGCTCGTGACTATAATTAGTCACTTGACATGCAAACACTCACTTCACTTAACTGACTGTTCATCAATAGCAGTTCCAAAAATACATAGGCGACCAATGCCGGTCCCTGCTTGTCTGGTTCTGCCGACGTCGGCTGACTGTCTGCCGTCGCCGGTCTCTTTTTCCACTGTCTATGACTGACATCAGTTATACTGTCGATGCCAGTTCCTCTGGTTCTTCAGCATCCTCTCTTGTGTCTGCAAATAGTTGAAGCTTTTAGCTCCACACCTTAACAATCTCCCACTTGGAGATAAATAGCTGTAACTTGTACCTGTACTTGTACACCATCTATTTTGTTCTTTAGGCTCTGTATCCCTCTTCAAAGTCACTCTTGAAGACCAACCACCATGCAAACCTGTGATGCAATACCTGTATCTTATGCCACAAGAATTTTGCTACTCCCAAATTCTCCATGAAATACTTCTGAACCAACTCTACCCTTAGCTCAGAAAACTCCCTGTATATGAAACCCTGCAACAAGTAACACAATACAGTAACAAGATAATGTAGCTAATATTATCCATCCTGGTAAAGATAAAATACAATGGTCAAACCTCCATTTTTTTGCAGCCTAATCAAGACCATATACCATAGCCTTCTGTCTCATGTGTCCATCCACTCTCTTCTCTAAAACGGGAATCCATCCCTCTATCCAGTGCTTTCTTCTAGCTGACAACACTACCAACAAATACCTGTTTGGTTCTTCAAGGACTCACACTCCTCACCCATGCCAAGCTCCCACTATTTTTGGATTCTACCTGCATTGCTGCTTCCATCTTCCTAGTTTGTGACTATCAGTAAGCAATATAAAGAAGGTGAACAATGAATATGAGGTTCACATGCCTTTCCTGACCTCCACATGGGTGTTTGAGACTTATTAATTCACCCAACATCCGTTCCAGTGACCGATCTCAGCCATCTCCTAGTCTGCTTCCGACCGATGTCAGTTCCCTGCATTGAACCTGACTGTCGACGTCATTTCCCTGGCTGACGTCGGTGTCCCTCCTACCGACGTCGGTCCTTATGACCAACGTCAGACTTTTCCTGCCTGACCTACCGACCCTGTTGGTCTGCACATGACCGATGTCGATATCTAGATGACTGACGTCGGTGCCAAGCGACCGACATCAGTGTCTATGTGTTCCTGTAAGTGATGAAATTTTCATCTATGAGCTCTTCTTGGATCATACCTCTGTCCATGCTGCCCTGCTCAGATTTATTTAGCCCCTGTGACTGGTCTCTATCCTTCATCTCCTCCATAAACACCAAGGCTTCTTTGTTCCTATCAAAAGCATCAAATTTCCTCTTTCTACAATGAACTGTATTTATGCTTTCCAAATTTGAACACATACCTTTTGAATCAAGAACTTCCATTCCCTTCTTGTTCTTGTGACCAAGCCTATTAGGCCACATCTTTGAATCTACACTAGAAGTGGAATCAGTAATACAAGTAGACAGATAAAGAGTATCTACTTTCTTACCTCTTACTAGAACAAGTGCTCCCTTGGTAACCTTCCAAGAATCCGCTGTGAGGGTTATTGTGCATCCCTCATCTCCCAACCTTCCTACAAAAATTAGACTCTGCTTCAGAATTGGAACATGCATGACTTCTTTCAACACCCATGTATTGTCAATCTGCAATCTCAGCTGCACTTTTCCTTTGCCAACTATCTGACAAGGCGTACCATCCCCTAAATAGAGCACTCCAAAGTCTCCCTATTCATACTCATAGAACAAATCTCTGTTTGCGGATGAATGAAAAGATGAACCAGAATCTAAAATCCATGATCCTACCTGACTATCTGAAGAAAGTATGAGAGCATCCTGCATCATAATATTTACATCTTTTGCTTCTTCCATACCTGCATGTTGGTTCTCTTTATCTCTCAACCAACACTCCTTTGTATGTCCTTTCTTTCCACAAAACCAGTAGGTAATACCTTTGGACTCGGATCTCCTTCTCGGCCTTGATTTCCCTTGCTCAACCTTTTCCCTTTGTCATCCCCTACTTTCTGCACTTAGAGCATTCCCTGATGATTCACCTGTGCTTCTCCTGCGTATTTCCTCATTCAAAATCACACTCACAACATCATCAACTTTTAAGATTTTAGAAGTAGATGCAGAATTACTTACTGCCATAACCATACCGTCCCAACTTTTAGGCAAAGAACATAAAATCAAGAGAGCCTTTACCTCATCATCAAAAACAATATTGACTGAAGCTAGTTGGTTTACCAAACCATGGAAATCACTGAGATGAATATGTACCGATCCACCTTCCTGCATTTGCAAAGTAAATAGCTGCTTCATAAGATATACCTTATTAGAAGCCAAGGGCTTTTCGTATAAATTTGCCAAGGACTTTATCAACTCCTCCGTTGTCTTGCATTGTTATAAGCTAGAAATCACAGATGATGCAAGGCTCAACCTTATGGAACCGAGAGCCTTCCAATCAAGAACGTCCCATTCTTCATCCTTCATATCTGTGGGCTTGCATGTAACCCCACCCAACGGTAAGTACAAATCCTTCTGATATAGATAGTCCTCAATCTGCATCCTCCAATGTTGATAATTCTTGTTGTTAAACTTCTCCATTCGTAGCCTGCTTTCTTCTACCATTGCTGAACTCCCACTCAATCAAAAAACCTTGTGAATGACCTGTAATCAAAAACAATACCCTGCTTCCTACAAACCGTAGCTCTGATACCACTTGTCAGGGGATCTCTAGCTCTACCAATTAGAGCACATATGATTACTTCTCGTATTAGCAATTAAACACGGAATTATACCAGAATAATAAAGTAGCTAGAAACTTGAGACAACAAAGAATTTGAGAGACAATACACACTCTTGTATTAAATATTACTAGAAGAAAATACAATAAGGAAGATGCCACTTCTTCCTCCACCTCAAAGGCTTGCCACACCTCAAGACCTTCTTCCCTCTCTCTCTTGCTCAACACAACAACTCTAAAACCTGAGTTGCTATCCTTCCTTGAATGCTTCAGCTGATCTCCTTGACCTTGCTAGCTTCAATGCTTTTACTTGCCTTGGAATAATTACAATACATGCCTTATGGGTCTTTAAAAAGGATCCCATGCTTACAAAAATAGAACTCTAGTTACAATAATTAGACACGCAGCTCGTGACTATAATTAGTCACTTGACATGCAAACACTCACTTCACTTAACTGACTGTTCGTCAATAGCAGTTTTGAAAATACATAGGCGATCGATGCCGGTCCCTGCTTGTCTGGTTCTGTCGACGTCGGCCGACTGTCTGCCGTCACCGGTCTCCTTCTCCACTGTCTGTGATCGACGTCGGTTATACTGCCAAAGCTAGTTCCTCCAGTTCTTCAGCATCCTCTCTTGTTTCTGTAAATAGTTGAAGCTTTTAGCTCCACACCTTAGTTGTTTCCAAAGTTTCTACACAGGAACTTATTGTTGAGAGTATGAAAAATATTGATCATGTGATGCATCAGGAAACCACTTACTACTTGATGTTGGGTTATGACATTCATAAAAACTAAAGGATCATTTTATGAAAGACCATAGGGAAGTACTAAACTTAAAATATATTGATCTAACATACATGATCCATGCCATACCAAGCAATGTGTCTGACAATGTCTACTACACATTATTGCTCAAAGTGTAGTTTTTGGAGCCATGTCTAGATATACAAGCTTCATTATTGGTCCTATTAATGGGAAACATGCCTATTTACCAATCTCTCATGTGACAAAGTCTCCAAATAGGGTGAAAATGACTAACTGAATGCTAGGATACTCTCTTCCACCAACCAACCTAGTTGTATCAACTACAATGAAGTAATGGGATAGAAGCTAATGTTTGGAGTGTTAGTTTTATTATATATATTATTCTAAGTAGTGTGTGCCCATTTTAGGCTAAGACAAAGTGAATAATTTTTTATGTTATCCCACAAGGGAATATTAAATTTAAAAGTGCACCATGGCCATCCATATTAGTTGATTTAAAATATATGTTCAAGAGGATGTTGAGTCAAGACATAAAAGAACATCTTGCAACTAAACAAGTTTTAAGCCAATAATGGGTTAGAGAAGATGGTGAAGAATTTGATAGACATATTGGCATTGTGATATTGACTAGGTTGACATAATTTAGGGTAATGAACACACTTAAAAAATTCAATTTTAAGGTGATTGCAGAAATTCTATCAAAAGAAGAAATAGTGGGTTTGAAGGAAATGTTCAAAATTAGGGATACTGATAATAGTGACACAATGACTCTCCAATATTTAAAGATCAAACTTGTAAGACAAAGATTAATAATATTCAACTTTGAAGTAAAATAATTGAGGGAAGCTACAAATGTAGATGGGAATGGTACCATTGATTATCTTGAGTTTATCACATCCATACTTAACATGAATAGAATTAAAAAGGAATATCATTTATATAATTCCTTTCAATACTTCAACAAATGTAATAGTGGGTACATTACAAGAGAATAACTAGAGAAAGCTCTAATAAAGTATGGAATGCGTGATGATGAAACTATAAAGGACATTATAGTTGAAGTGGACATAGACAATGATGGATGAATTAACTATGTTGAATTTGTAGCAATGATGAGGAATCATAATCAAGAGGGAAAAAGATGCATTGAGCTAAAATTAGGGTTCTAAATAGTTATTCATCATAAAAATTAAAAATAAAAAAATAAAAATTGGGAGGTTAATGTAATGGGACAACATTATATACAATTAAGCTCAATCATAATTAAATACAAGGTGATATGTAAACTCTGTGAAAGTGAATCCATCTGACTAGGAATTGAGATATGATGTTGGATTTTACTTGTATGGTGTTTTGAAAGATGAGATATGAATGTTTATAGGTGGAAAGTTTTTAAATTATGAACTTAGTCTTCATTCTCATATTTTTTACATCACTAATATGTATTTTGATGTGAAAGAAACATATCTAGTTACTTTCTTTATTTGGTTCCACCAGCATGGACAAAAGTTGTTTTTTGTCTTATGTAGCATGGTCAAATGAAAGGATAGGATTTTTTTAAATTTCTAGATATCGATACAGCCACACGTGATTTGAAGATAATAAATGGTTTCAATTTAAATAGAAAGCTAATGGTTATTCAGTATGGTCATAAAAGTGGGGAAGCAATGTCTTATGTTGACAATACTTGATTGTAAAGTTATTGAGTTTCAAGATGTTCTATTAAATAATTTCTTCACTATCTCTCCACTGGGAATTGAGTGGAGGGTAATATATGATTTCATGAATCAGAAAGGTTTCAATAGTTGTGAACAATATCCTAAGATTGATGATATCAAGAATAATCTTCTGTGTAATAAAGTAAAACATTTATATGTTGGTATTACCTATTCAAAATAAATATTGTGGATTTATGATGAAAGATATCAATATGTTAAACCAATGCTTGATTATTGGAAACAAATGGGCATTATACAATCTATATGTTTAGATATAACAATGATGGAATCAATGTATGTTGTAGTAATTGGGAGGAGTGGAAGCATCAAAATGGCTTGCCAACCTTAGAATTGAATCAAATTCATTATCATTTTATCAAATAGTTCATGTTTCTTTGTATAATTATCAAATATAAGAGCTGATAACCCAAGTCAAGTAGATAGTGACATTTTAAAAAATGGTTTGTATGTCTTTATCTAAGTGACAGGCCATCTCATAGAATGTGAGAGAAATAATTGGTATGTCTAATAAATCTACAATTACTTGGTTACCAAAGATAATCATGTAGCATGGACGGTTTATCAACAAAAAATATTTGAATTCAAGCAAAGTTTGGTGTGCATATTGGTATAAAGCTCATAATTATAAATTGCAAACTCACAAATGTAATTCATGCAAATGCATTGTATCACTTTTGTAAGTCTCAAGTCATGCAATTTTTATTTTCACTTTTCAAGTGGTGTAAAATCACTAAAGCATTTTTACACCATTCAAGTGGTTAAATTTTTTAATTTCACTTTTGCATGTAGTGAAATTGCATCAACACAGTTTTTCACCACTTAAGTGGTCCATTTTTTAAAACTCACTTCTACACCATCTAAAATTTTAAAAATGTGGTTATGTACCATAACCACCTTCTCACATTATAAATATGAGTGTTAGGTTCATTATAGAGGGAATTTTGGTAGTGAGACTCTGCAAAAAATTTATCTGAAGAGCTGAACTTTGTTTTTAACTCAAAAAAGATCGAAACTAAGATATTTTACAAACTTTGTATTTAATGTTTCTTCATGAGTTGTATATTTGTATATGATTCATCTATTTTTATATCTTTACTTTCAATGTATCTTTTTAATCACTACCAAATTTTCAAAAAATAGAAATGTTACATTAAGTATTTCTTTTAGAATATTTTTGTGTTATTTCTATGAATGTGAAATCTCGGTAAGGTTTAATCAATATTTTTATTATCTTTTATAGGTAAATATGAGATATTTGAGATAGTTTTATTTCATTTTAT
Source organism: Torreya grandis (assembly GCA_037957365.1). Taxonomy (NCBI): domain Eukaryota; kingdom Viridiplantae; phylum Streptophyta; class Pinopsida; order Cupressales; family Taxaceae; genus Torreya; species Torreya grandis. Next base: position 1,036,096 of record JARHVA010000304.1, on the reverse strand, counting down.
TCCCAGTAGTAGATAATTATTTTAATGTATGTTTTGTACTCTTAAGAGTGCATTAGTCTTTACCACCCATTGAATCAAAGAGGTTTCCATGAATATAGTGTTTCCCCCTTCTTAGACTATTTTGGTAATTTTTCATATTTAGATGCCCATATTTTCATTTCATTTTTCCCAAGATTATCATGGTAGATTATGTGTTTAACTGGGTTTAATAACCCCATTCTCCCTTCCTCATTTCATTTCTCATTTTCCCCCTCTTTTCTATCATTCCTATCATTTTCCTTTCTAACTCCTTTTCATGCTTTCTAGTTAAATGAATAAAACCCCAAATGGAAAACATTTTTACTATAAATATATATGAATAGATTTTCCCTTTCTTCTCCTTTTTTGTATTTCAATAAATGTATCTCCACCTGCTAATAGGAGAGGGACTTTGTCTATGTTGTTGACTAATGCAAGAACTCAGTTCCTACATTTTTTATGCAAAGTCACCAATTTATCTCCCTGACAAATTTTTGAGCCAAAAAAAAATTATATTCAAATCAATAAATAATGGAAAAAAATCCAAGTTAAACCCCTTTCCCTAAACACATTCACAAGGTAAATATGCTTGAGGTGGAATAATTATTATGATCAATGAATACCCTTTGTTTTTTAGAATAACTATTTTGCTTTACCCTATGAAATTGGGGGTAGTCTATCCATTTCAAACACTTATCCAAAATAATAAACCCAAGCAAGGAGGACTTGAGAGATAACATGAATAAGAACTGTTACAGACCCATCCCAAACCTGAACCTTAAGCATGTGTGTGTAACTATGAAAAAAATTCACTAACACATCAATCCCAAACATACATTCACAAAAATTTTGAGGTCTTATTAATCTTGTTACTAAGCAAATAATCCCAAATAAATGCAAAGTTCTTTTTGATTTCATTATTAAACAAACAATCCCATGCGATAACCAAATTTTATCTAATATTAAGGGATTTGATATAAGATTAAAAAAAGGGGCTTTCACATTGGGAGCAAATATTTGATGAAAAAATAACATGAAAATAGTTCAAATCCCTTAAAATATGGGTATAATTCATTAAAATTGTGAAAACATTTGTAGATATGTATGGCTTGTATTTCTTACTTGGATTGTACTTCATTGTTTGTTGCCTATACTCCTCGTTGGCCTCCTCTTGAAATTGTCTCTCACTTCACAATTCCCATGACATTTTTGGCTTGTATTTCTTACTTGGATTTTACTTCATTTTTGGTTGCTTAGACTCTTACTTAGCCTCCTCTTGTAACTGTCGCTAACTTTGTGATTCCCACAACCACAAAAGAATAAAACTTTAACAGAAATGAAGTTATATGAATTTAAGTTTTAAGGTTTTTTGGTTCTAGGGTTTTAAAAAATTTGAAACACTTATGTGATTTATTTTATAATAGGTAATTTATTTTAATTAAAAAACTAAGAGGGTGAGAAGTCTGAAATTGAGATATTGTTTATGGTTCCTTATTTTTAACATTTAAATTTGTCCTTATTTTTAAATATTAAATTTATCCTTTTTAAGTGATAAATTTTATGGCCATATGACTATGTTTAAATTTAGTACAAACCTTTGTAAGTCTCTCAAAAAACTAACTAGATAATATGATAAGTTGACTATAACAAAAGTTATGACAAAAAAATAGAGTATAGAGTATAAACCAACTATGGGGTCATATGGCAAGACAACTATGAAAAGAGAGGATGACATAACTAAAAATAATATTCAAAACATTTTCATAGTTTTAAAATTATAAACTATATAATAAGGTTTGCCAAAATGTCTTAACCACATCCATATTGGCCTTTCAAATATTTTTTATTTCAATTAACAAACCATGCCAACCATAATATAATTATTAACTTAAACATTTAAAAATAAAATACAATATGATCATGAGGCTCTGTTGCATTTATTCAGTTTGTTCTTTTTACATTATTTAAAAGAACTATCTTACATGTCATTACTTCTCAGAGGAAATCAATTTTTTATTTATTTAGAATAAGTATGTGGTAAAGACCAACCAAATAATATAATAAATCAAGTATAGAAAAAAGAGTGATAAAAATTAGAGTATAGAGTATAAACCAACTATGGGGCCATAGGGAAAGACAAGTATGAAAAGTGAGGATGACATAACTGGAAAAAATATTCAAAACATTTTCATAGTTTTAAAATAATAGATTATATAATAAGGTCTACCAAAATATCTTAACCACATCCATATTGGCCTTTCAAATATTTTTTTAATTTTAGTTAACAAACTATTTTAATTAGAATATAATACCTTAAATATTTAAAAACAAGATATAGTATGATCATGAGGTTTTGTTGCATTTATTAATTCTATTCTTTGTGTATTTTTAAAAATAAGTATCATGCATGTCATTATTTCTTAGAGGAAATCAATTCCTTTTTTGTTTAAAGTAAGGATATGGTAAAGGCCAACTAGATAATATAATAAATTGAGTATAACAAAAATAGTGACAAAAAATTAGAGTATAAAGTATAAACCAACTATGGGGCCATAAAGCAAGGCAACTATGAAAAGCAGGATGATGTAACTAAAAAAAATATTAAAAACATTTTCATTATTTTAAAATTACAAACTAAATAATAAGGTCTACCAAAATTTATTAACCATATCCATTTTGGAATTTTAAATATATATTTTAATTTCAATTAACAACCCATGCCAACCAAAATATAATTATTACCTTAAACATTTAAAAATAAAATATAATATGATCGTGAGGATCTGTTGCATTTATTGAGTTTGTTATTTGTGCATTGTTTAAAATAAGTATATTACACATCATTATTTCTTAGAGGAAATTAATTTATTGTTTGTTTAAAAAAAGTGGTAAAGAGCAACCAGATAATATAATAAACTGAGTATAACAAAAAATGTGACAAAAAATCACAGTATAGATTATAAACTGACTATGGGGTGGCGGGCCATAAGGAAAGACAACTATGAAAAGTGAGGATGCCAAAAAAATATCTTTAAAGAAAAAAAATTTTAGATAAATTATCATTATATTTATTCATTGCACTTATTTTTACTTGTTGCATGTTGAATCTTTCCAAAATCTGTGAAATGGGTATTTTTGGGTTGTTCAGAAATATGGTTGAAATGATCATGAGGCTCTATCATGTTTATTCATTTTATTCCTTGTGCATTGTTTAAAATAATTATATTGCATTCCATTATTTCTTAGAGGAAATCAGTGGTAAAGACCAACCAAATAATATAATAAAGTGAGTATAACAAAAAATGTGACAAAAAATCAGAATATAGAGTATAAACAATAAACCAATTATGGGACCATAAAGTAAGACAACTATGAAAAATGAGGATGGAAATTAAATATATTTAAAGAAATTATTTTCATAGAAATTACCATTGTATTTATTCATTTCAAGATAGATGACTATGCATGCAAAGAGCTACTCTTAATCTTTTGTTTTTAATTAAGAGAACGCATCTATAACAGTTGTAAACTCTATTATAGAGATGCATATGTATTCAAGCATAAGTAAGTTGATTGAATAAATATTTGATGGTTTCTCAAATTTTATATTTATTAATTCAAATTATTGGTGGAAATGAAGCTCTGGTAGTTGAAATATTAAGATGAGAGGTTGGAAATGAAGGTGTAGACAATTTTTAAGTTGATTTCCTTGTGATTGTAAGGTATGGATAAGTGTTTCTTTTATTATGACTACTGAGATTAATTGTTTGCATGCACATTTATCTATCTTGAAATGAATAAATATAATTATAATTTCCATAAAAAATATTTTTTTAAATATATTTGCTCAAAAAACTATTTTCAAATGTCTTAACCATATCGATAATCAATAACGCTAAGGTTTGCCAAAATGTCTTAACCATATCCATAATCAATAATGGCATTTCAAATTTTTTTATTTCAATTAACAAACTATGCTAACAAAAATATAATTATTATCTTAAGTGTATTGTGCCCTAAGTCACAAGTGGTCCTTAACACATTTATAAAATTGAGTAAAACAAACATGCCTTCCTTTTATATGGTTTTAATGACTTAAAAACTTAATAATAAATAACTAAAATTATAATTGTAAACTTGTAATTGGAAATTGATACATCTTCAAGACTTCAAGGCTTAAAAAAATAGGTAGTGTTAAAAGAGGTTAATGACATAAATGAATTCACATCACAATTCTCAAAGCTAATATATATTTTATTTCTAACATTAAGTGCAGTACAGGTGGAATTAAAGCTATGGGGATTGAGGTTGAGATCCAACCCCATTTTTTAGTGAATTGGTGTTGGCATATTGAAGGGCCAAGGTAAAATTTAATTTTGGTCTAACACGTCACCAATCGGATTAATAGAAGTTGCTCGAATACATATGTGCTGGTTTTCTCAAAATTTCTAGTCATTTATGCAAGTTATTAGTGGAAGTGAAGCTGTTGGTCTAATATAGATACTTAAATTTCATCACATTATAGATACCTCAAATAATTTTTGTATAAAATAATAAGGGAACACCATAATATACGTATGCATCTCTATAATAGAGTTTTAAATTGTTATAGATATGTTATCTTAATAAAAAACACAAAAATACACCTACTTGGTATAAAATAACAATGGAACACTACAATATACTTATGTATCTCTATAATAGAGTTTACAACTTTTATAGACATGTTATTTTATCAAATAAAACACAAAAATTCATGTTTTCTAATAAAGTATTAGTGTTTTTCCATCAAAATTAGAGTCACCCAAAAATTAATTATCAAAATGCAATCTAGATACATGAATCCATGGAAAATTATCAGGGATCACAAAATCTGTTGTCCTTCCTTGATCAACCTCAGATTTTAGATGCCTAAATTTCAACATGCCAATTATACTAATTTTTTTCTTGATAATTTTTAGGTGGATTCTCTTCAAAATTTGTTAGACTCAGATCTAGTACTGTAGAACACTCTGAGTGTAGTGTGTTTGAAGAATTATTAGTCAATCCTCTTCTTTCAAATGTAAACTTCCAAATTTATAGAAATCAATCAAATGGAAAATTGAGGACAATATATCTATTTGTATAGACCCTCAAGCAAGTCTCCAAATTCTTGTCAGTCTTGTTTCTTAACTTTGATTTTAATAATGATAATTCACTGAAAATTATCTCATCTTCCACTGAGCCCAAAATCATTAATTGACTTAAATTATAAAGATTAAAATATTTTGAGATACCATCATGTAGTATTTCACTCAAACTTAAAATAGTCCATAGTCTAGTGATTGAGCTATATTCAGAAGCATTGTCCACAACTTTAACTTGTTCCAACATTGTTGTGGCCGATCAAATAGACTACTCACTTACCTTTGGTAAATCTAAAATGCCTTCAATTTGTTCACCATTTAGTTTTATAGTCTTATAGAAGTATTGTGCTAATGTTTTTATTTTATTCTAAAAATATGATGAGACAGCATTTTTTTAGTATTGAGGGTACACCATACCCATGGATTATAGTAGTTTATCTCAAAAAAAATGATCTCTAATCTCTAAAGAGAGATATTTTGAAATGTCCTTCAAAGTGGACCTTACAAAGGATACAACCTCAAGGAATATATCCCTTATATTGAGAACATTTGAGTCTATTAGATCGACCAACTATGTCAAAAGTGTGTCAAGGTATTTTATATTTTCACAACTATGCACATAAATATCCATCTTTATTAAACTATAAATAGTTACCACTATGTTCAATATTTGTCATTAAGTTCCAACTTGTGAAATTTTACCCTATAAGCGAATGTTGTGTTAAATACAAATTATCAAGGGTAAGGCATATTAATTATCTCAACTTAGAATATTCTTAAATGTACATTGTTCTTTCTTAATATTTATTCATCATTAAATTCATTTCATCCAACATGGGTAAAAGGTTGCATAAGATCAATCATGTTTCTGTATCACTTAACTGAAACAAAATGTCTAGAGCTTTATATATTATGTGGTGATGTTCCTCCATTATTCCCATCAATGACTGATATTCTACATATACTCTATGTGATGGTCCACATGGATAAATCCATCAATTATCAACATCCTTAAGTAGCTTATTTTCTTGTGTTAAACCTTCAACAAATTTTTGAAATTATAAAAATATTTTTAGACTTATACAAAAGTATGAATATATTTCATGAATAACATCTTAAAATTTTGAGACTAATGTAAACTTCCTCACAATTTTGAATATCAAATTCATTCTATGTTCCATGCAATGAATACCAATCATATATGGTGTACAAGAAGTTTGTATCCTTACATAAAGGCCACTTCTTTCACTTTGCATAATTGATGCTCCATCTGCACCTAAACAAACAATATTTCTTACAATTGATAAATCATCCATTCCACCAACCTCTTTCAAATTATTATTGAATATTCTAAAAGGTTTTGAGAAGTTGCATTTTATTTCATTTTATAAATGGCAAGAAAATGAGGCTAATAAACATGATTTACAATAGTGTAAACATGCATATACACCCAAGAAGTGTTATCAATGGTTGTAACTTCATCCATTGATAATTCTATGTATCTTGAAAATCCTTATCTTCTCTTGAAGATCCTCCTTTTCTACTTCATCAAGACGATTAGCCCATTCCTAATCACTAGTAACTAACTAATGAGTATTTAGAAAGTTTGGGATGCCAATAAACTATAGCATGTCTTTATATCTTGGATAATTGGTCATTGGTCAACCTTCATTTAAAATGTAAAAAACAACACAAAAATTTAGTCTTTGATATTTCGCTGATTCCCATCATTTTTCCAAACAAAGATGTAATGTTTCTTCCACTTGCATGAAGATTTTGTTGTTTTGATATGTATTCATCATATTCACTTGCATACCTAGCTTGAAGAGACTCTTCTTTTGTTTTCCATCCTATCAATAATTTATCCTCTTTGTTTATAACTTTTTCATACACTTTCCCCACATGCTTCTCTATGGTATCTAGTTTTAGCTGCAAGCATTTATCCCTCCCTAGTTTCTAACTATATATCTTATATATACACTCTTTTGGTGGCTCATTAGTGTCTTCACTCAAAATAGGTTCAATGAAAGGATATTTATAAACCCATTTAGTTTGAAAACTCCTTGAAATTTCTTATTCATGTGACTTCTTTTTTTTAGAACTGTGACAAATTTCATTAACTACTTGTGAGGTTAAATTATCAATAATTTTAGAACCATATTATCTTAAATCAATTGTGTCATGATCATTGATATTGTTACTTCCAATGATTTAAAGTGATTAGAACCCTATTGAACATGATAAATAATGTTTAGTTTTGGTTTATTTTCTAAAACTGTATTTCTTTTTAAAGGTTGTTCTTGTTGATATTTATCAAAATATGACAGCAAGGTATTTCCCTTCGATGAACCCCCTATTAATTTTATAGAAATTGAAATAGGAGTAGACATTTTACAAATCCAAAATATTTTAGTGCCAATTTTATGAATCACCAATGCAAAGCACTCCCTTCAAGGATGAAATCACTATTACACTTCTTGAATTAACTTTTGCATTGGTATTTTGAAAGTTGGCACCTAAAAATAATAAAGATACCAACACATTTATTTAGAAAAATATAAAAAATTAATTACAAATATATCCATTTAAAAATTATATCGTTGACATAATCTAAATATGTACAATCTAAAAATTTATAAATTAAAACTTGAACAAAACCACAAGTCACTTTCAAATTCAAAACATGGAAATTGGGGGCAACATAAATTTATAGGACATGTTAAACTTTCTTAGTGATTGTTTTGATGCACCTTGGATCTTTATTTTTATGGTTATAAAATAATAGTGATTCTATGAAGCAATAAATGTTTTTAAGATGTGCATAGGGTTTTTATAACTTATGTAAATAATATGCAAGTCAAGTAATGAATGATGCACTAATTAAATATCTCAATTATAAAATATATGTATATATGAATCAGATTTCAAATAATATAATCTAATCTATCTAATAGAGTAAAGCCTATAGAAGAGGAAATCTCTTGAAGAAAAGATTTCTACTTCTATCAAAGTGCTTTATTAATATCTTGATATCTCTTTTACATCTCTATAGCTCAAAAGAGGGAAAAAGAAATGAAATGAAAGCAAGAAAATAAGAGAGGGAAAAAAATAGAAACTTAAATGAAAAAAGAATAATGAAAAGGAAAATATAATCACTATTCTAAGAGTAGCTAAAATAACAAACTAACATACTTATAATTCAATGTCAAATATCATAATTTAATGATCAATCCTAGATTAGTCTTTTAAGAGACTTACAGAGGTCTGCACTTAGTTTATACTAAGTACTGCACATGATCTTATTGTATGTACTCAATTTTTTTTAGTTATGTCATCTTCACTTTTCATATTTATCTTGACTTATGGTCCCATAGTCAGTATATTATTTATACTCTATAATTTTTGTTATACTCAATTTATTATATTATTTGGTTGGTATTTACCACATACTTCTTTTAAACAAACAAGAAACTGGTTTTCTCTAAGAAATAATGATATGAAATATACTTATTTTAAACAATGCACAAAGAACAAAATAAATAAATGTAACAGAGCCTCATGATCATTTCAACCATATTTATAAGTTACTCAAACATACTCATTTCATATATTTTGAGAACATATCAACCTTCTATCACATGTGTGAATGGAATAACTATGTGTAGTCAAAATGTGTGAAAGAAACAAAATCCTTTTTTTTTAAGGAAAAGATTTGCTAATCTACATAGTTTCTCTAATAAAACTAACATGCATAGTGTTTTGAACAATATCTTTAAAGAAATGCTTTTTAAGGAACTTATCATTGTATTTATTCATTTTAATATAGACGACTATGCATGTAAACAACTACTCACAGTCTTCAAAACAAAAGAAACATAAATCCATACCTTATAGTTACAATCACAAGGAAACCAACTTAGAAATTATCTAGACCTCATCCAAATATTTCAACTACTAGATCTTCACTTCCCCCAATAGCTTGCATCAATGAATAGAAAAATTGAGAAACTATCAGTAAATATCTTTAAATAAATGCTTTTTAAGGACCATATCATTATATTTATTCATTTCAAGATAGATGACTATGCATACAAACAATTTATCTCAATATTTAAAACAAAACAAACATAAATCCATACCTTGCAGTTACAATCACAAGGAAACCAACTTATAAATTATTTGCACCTTCATTTCCAACCTCTCATCCTAATATTTTGAATACCATATCTTCACTTCCACCAATAACTTGCGTCAATGACTAGAAAATTTGAGAAACTGTCACATATGTACTCGAGCAGATTAAATTAATCCCACAGGTGATGTGTTGGAGCAACATTAAATTTTTCTTTGGGACCCTCAATATGTTGTCACCAATTTACTAAAAAATGGGGGCAAGATATAAATCTCAATCCGCATAGTTTTAATTCCACCTTCACCCTATTCAATGCTAGAAATAAAATAAATTTTAGGTTTGAAAATTATTTATTATTAATTTTCTTAGTTATTAAAACCATATATAAAGAAGAGTGTGTTTATTTTACTTGGTTTTATAAATGGCACTACAAAAAATTCAAAACATTTTCATAGTTTAAAATTATCAACTATATAATAAGGTATGCTAAAATGTCTTAACCATATCTATAATTATCCTTTCAAATATATTTTTTATTTCAATTAATAAACCATGCCAACCAAAATATAATCATTACCTTAATATTATTGTGTTCTAAGTGGTCCTTATCATATATATACACATATACATACATACATAGATATACATATATGCCTATCAATTTCAGACTTATAGATGTCTCATATAATTTCTTGGTGAATCATAACCATACATGCATAGTGACTATGGTGAATCTATGTCCCAAAATAGGATCGAGTATACTCTATAAGGTGATTTGAAACACATGTATAAGAAATTATATAAAATTGAGGCTATTTGACCTATGTATATTTTCATAAAATTATCCATTTTCAAAATTTAAAAAACCTACGTATATCCTTTTTGATATAAATATCCTCTAAAATTTTCCCTGAAACCTACTAGATCTATACTAAAACAAGGCTACAAGAAGATAGGCCTTAAAGAGGAAAGAGTGAGTTGTGTGAGAGTTCTAAATTATGGATTGAGTATTCTAATTGGATGTATAAGGGAGTCTATAATAGGTACTTGTATGGTGATAGGATTCTTAATGTGGATACAAGAACCATGGAATCATGTATTAAGTTGTTAAACCTATGAACATATATTAAAGACTGAGCAAGCTTGAAGTAAGAATAGAGAGCAAAGGGATGAAAGTTGTGTATGAGATGATGATGTTAGTAATAAAGATGGAAGAGTATAGATCAATATGAATGATGATATGGAAAGAGATAGATAAGATAAATTTACATTCAAGGAGGCTTATGAGCCTAATGAAGACAAGAGTGATCTAGGGTAGCAAAAGACAAATAGAATGTCTGTTATAGATAAGCAAATCAAAGTACAAAGAAAGAGATTAAAGGAATAAATAAAATCCAGGTATATATATGAGGAGAGTGTATTAATAATTATTCATCAAGTGTTATCAGATCTTGCATAAAGTGGTTACCAAGTTTCATAATTTTTGGTTGGTGGAAATGAAAGTTATTCAAGTTGTAAATTGAAAACCCTGTACAAGGTTTTGACAAGCCTATGCAAGGCCAGAGAAATCAAAAGGGGATATTTTAAATTTTATACCACTTAAAACATTAATATCACCTATAAAATGTATTCCCAATATTTATTCAACTTCTATAAAGGTTATTTGGTCTTGAACAATCATGAAACGTTTCCAATATGCAAGTTGATAGAATTCTGGTTTCTTTTGACAAGAATGTGTTAGTGAAATTGAAGGTTTGAGATGAATATTGAACTTATAATTCTATTGGTGAATATTATACCTTATTACAACCTTTATAATCATTTTCAAGCTTTGAACAATTTATTTATAACTTATATCAAACAAATTATAAAAGTCTAGGTGTTCTTGATTGTGTCAATTGATATAAAGATTATCATTTACTATTGAATTCTTAGTATATTATAAGAATTAAAAATTAATAAATTTAATATTAAGGAACTCTCTTATACACATATCTCATTAAAACATTAATTCAACTCAAAAATATGCATCCAATTCATGATCCTGCCTGTGCCAAAACAAAGTCTTCACACTCTTGTCTAAATTGTGTCTTGAGACCTTAACCTGTAGGTTAAAAATAAGAATTTATTATTTAATAAAGGAATAAAACATTAATATATGTAACACATAACATTAATCATTTTTAACTCAAATTAACTCACTCCAATAATTCTTGTATTCATTTATGTCATGTCTTATACAATAACTACATAAAAATCTCAAGGCAGGTAGGGTTCTTCTTAAATCTTCATCTTTTCTTTTATTTATTAAGACTCTCTACCCATGTATCCTCTAATTTATCCTATCATCCTTCTCTAATACGACACACTCTACTCATATACATGCATTCATATTATTATCATGCAAAACATGCAAGAAAACTCCTTCTTTTGGCCAACTCTACATAGGGTGGCAGTTACAGACGCATGTTTCTTGGCTTACATTTTTATTTCATGCATTTTATGTTGAAAAAACACTTTAAAAATCTCTTAAAACCTACAAATAACCTTCACCAACTTTAATAAACAATTACATTTGACCTAATTCTCAAAATACCACTCAAAGCCTAGTTAGAAATTCAAGTTGTCAAATTCTCCTTTTTGGTGGAAAACTCCAAAAGAGATAATAACACACAATCCAAGGACTCTCAAGGACTCCAACACACCCAAAGGGACATTATAAGACCTTTCACACTCAAACCAAACCAAAAATGGTCATCATGAAACATTCAAACACACTAACACCTTAAGTAACCTTGTGATGCTCTACATCAAAACCATTCAGAATTGGGTTTTCATATGATATTTATTATGAATAATGGGATAGGAAATTTAGACAAATAGATCCATTTGTCTAATCTCTCAAATCTTATCTAGTAATCCAAATTTCAAAGGAAAGTTTGATTAGTCATAAAATGCCTAGATCATCATATAAGTTTAATTTAAATTCAAAGTAAAGTTGTGACTTTTCTTGTAATAAAAATTAACTTGATTTGTACTTTGAAAGAAGCAATTTTTCATCTTTCTTTTTTATTTTTTAAGTCAACAATCATTTTAGTTATTTCAATTCTATTATTCACCATTCACTTGATATTTAAGCCATTAAATTGTTCTATTATCATCTAATGTCCTTATTTTAAAGCATTTTATGTCTTATATTGATCATGAACATTTTTTATGTCTTATATTCAACTATGTGAAACCTACTTCTACAAAAAATAGAATTTAACTATAAATCTAATTAATACTATGTATTCTATTTTCATACTATATAACTATAAAAAAATCAAGTTCTCAATAATGTATATTGCTTATAGCTTTCTTTTTTAAAAATATATTTTAATTACATTTAAAAATGTTATACATATAAATATAAAAACATAGAAGTATCGAGTTCCAAAGGCCACATACAAAACACCAGTATCTAGATCAAGTACGAGAAACATAATTAAAATGTAAAAACTCCACCAAAGTGACATGACAAAACAAAATACAAAACATGAATGCAATTAATAAAACATGCAAAAGGCCATCAAACTATTCATAACTATCACCCTCAATGTTTACATGGGTGGGGTTGCTAGAATTAGAACCAAGTCCCTTCTCATCAAAACTAGCTCTCTTATCCAAGTTTTCAATAATAGATGACATTATTTCCACATGTTCAAGGAAATTAAGCATTTTTTTCATTTATAAACCTCAATAGCTTATCAAGATCCTCCTTTTTATTATTTTCAATCACCTTCTCCAAATATTCTAAAAACTTGCCCACATATGCATCTACAATCCATCCAAATTCCTCTACTATAACCTTGGTGGTGTGGGCCAAGGTAATTTCAACATAGACACTATCATTCTTCAATAAATGATCACACTCATATATTTTTGGTTTTTCTTCACCTCCTTGAGGTGATTCCATTGCTTATGGCTTTTTGTGAAACCTAAATAAAGTAAAGCAATTGACAATAATCAACATGCACTCAACATCAAGCAATTTTGATTAGCTATGGTACTTTCAACCAATATGCCTTCACATGTTATAACTTGTTTTTTTTCAATAGAAAAGTAAATCAATTGATAATAATTAATAATCACTCAACATCAAGCAATTAAATAAAAATAACCATAGTGTTTTTTATTAAGGTAACTAGTCTACACAATAAAGTAAATGAAGATTTAAACATTAAAAATCACTAACTCTTATGTGGGAAAAAATTATAACTTGAATGCTTATAGTACTTATTTTCTAAATGGGTTCCCTTGCCTTGTCATGATTCTTAAAAAATACAAATAAATCTTGACCTGACTTAAACACAGGTTAAAATTCCACAAAATAATAATAATATAACTAAAATATCTTTCACATAAAATAGTTTTATAAAAAAAAATCAAATAGAACAAAAAAATGGATTATTGTTCTTAGTTAAGCCCAATATGTATTCAAACAAGGAACCACAAAATAATTTTCTAAAAAATTAGTTTTAAAAAAAAAAAAATCTAAAAAATAGTTAAAACAATCAAACAAAATTAAAAAAGGATTATTGACCTCACCTAACCCTAATATGTTTTCACACAAGTCAATTAGAGTATAAAGTAAACTACACTAGTTGAGGTTTATCATAAACAAGACACCAAAAACTAGGGTTATCGATAATCATAGGACCAAAGTTAACTTTTTCCATAAATAAGGAACTAAGATTAAAATCTACTATCAACATAACATTGTAGTCAGGATATTCCCTACATATATAGCTAATGATAAATAACCAAAAACTAAATCAAGTTCACTAAAGCCAGATATGTTTTAGATATGAAAAAAGGATTACTAGATAACTTCATCTATTTAGGGTTTTAACATTAACATAATTTTAAAAATAATAATACATGCTCTGTGTGCTTAAATTCAAGTGGAAGAGACTAACTAGCTTGCAAAAAACATGTCACTAATTTTTGATTATTTAATTTCTACCATAAATAAAATAAGCATATGCATGTGTATAGAATAGTTGGTAAAAATTTTAACCAATTCACACTATTTTTTTACATAGTCAAAAAACATTATCACCAACTAATTAGCATCTTCCAATTCAAATAGCTAGCTCAAAAATATATAATAGACCAATAAATACTTGATGTCATTGATCCTAGGGATAGCTATAAATGGATTACTAAGGAAAAGGAAATGATTCTATTCAACTCCAATAATGTATTAAATTCCCTTGCTATCATAATAAAATAGTAGAATTTTTCCCCTAGGAAAAAATGGTAGTGTTAAGAAAATAAATAATTAACAGAAATTTGGAACCTAAAGCTCTAATATAAATCTATAATTGGGGAGCACTACAAGAATATCACCTGATAGACCAAGATCACATTTCCAAAGCCCTCAGACTCCTAATCCATAAAATCATTCCTAAAACCCTAAGATTTATTGAAATTATAAAGACCAAAGCTTAAAATCCATTTGCCAATCAATCTAGACCCCATCAATTCACTATTAAGAAAAACATTCCCAAAACACTTATATTTTACTCTAACCCAAAAAAATTTAAATATATAATTTATAAAATTATATTTTTATCGAGCACAATAACCATCAAAATGAACAGAGGCATTTTCGATCATCAAACACTAAATTATCACATAAATTACCAAAAAAATTGTAATTTAGAAAAGCAAACCTTGCATGATGAATTCCATAAAAAGCCCTAGATTTCAAACCTAAAAACCTAAATAAAGCAAGATCACAATTTAAAAAATCTTACCTCTAAACTCTCCACATAGGATAATATTGTTGTCCCAACCCATCAGCTTCTCTTCAGTCCTCCATCGTTTGATGAATGCAAAAAATATAACAAGCTTCTACAGGTATCAAGATCTTTATAACCCACCACCATATTTTCAAACAACCAATCTTGCATTCAATGCCAAATCTTCAAATTAAGTGGTCCACACCAAAAAAGTAAATGCAACATTGAATAGTAGAGTATTCCCACCTTGTACAAACCCCTCCTCTATCTTCCATGCCATTAATGCATAGTCTCCATCCAAGTAAAATAGATTATAACATCTAAAAAAACCTACCAATTAGCTTCAAACAAATATTTTTATTTTATCCACACCATTAAAAAATTGCTATTTGACATTGTAAAAGCATTATATTTTATCTTTACCCACTAATCGATGAAATTTGATTGGCCACCACACTCAACAATAATTCTAAGTTAAGCATAAATGGTTCCTAGAGTATCCATCTAGGATAAATAACAAAAATCTAAGAAGGTGTTGAAGATTATATCACACATGCACTTTCTAATACTAATATTAAAGGATAAAAAAACACAATATAGTAAGACAAAAACTAACCTCAGGCTCTAATGGGCACCCATCTAAGTGGTCATCTAATGTCTCCTCATTGTCATCTAATTCATCATTGCCAACAAAAACAACTACCATATAGTTCACAATTTTATGAACAGGCTATAGAGTTGATGAAGTGAAAGTTTTCTCAATGATATTTTCAGCCCTACAAAATTTTAACAACTTCTTAATATTAATGGGAGGTCTTGTATTTTTCCTATTAAAGGTTTGAGAGGACTTAATGTTTATTTTTAATGCAAAAAAGATGGGCATATGAGGAAAAATTACCCTTTTTTGTCCTTTAATAAAAGCTCTGATAATGATTCTTAGAAAGGCCCCAAGCCTCAATAGCAAAGATGTTCTATAAAATCCTCTCCCTCCTCAAGTGGAAATTTTAGAAATTACTGGTAAGCCCAATTTTGATTCTGAAATCATTGAAGGCAGAACACCCCCTGGTGGGTGCATTAGAATAGATGTTAGTGTAATTTCTAATGTAATTGAAGATGTTCCTCACTTTAACAGAATTGGGGGGTTACCTCAAATGGATGCTCCCCATCCTGAAGATACTATATTACCTATTATTAGGGAGGAGGTTAACCAGACCATGTCATTGGTTCATGATGAAGTAATGGTTTATGTTGTTCCCTTTTCTAAATGGATAACCTTTGATGATTTTTTAGGACCCCAAATTGAAAAGGAGAAAAACATAGCTTTGGTCCTTGGCAATAATATTGAACTTCCTCCTAAAAATGTGTTTGAGTAGTTTTCCCCCTTGATGGATTATATCCCCAATAGGAAAATCGTACTTGATGTTATTCTTGTGGATAATGTGTCTATAATTTAAGGTAATCCTAATCCTATTAAATTTGGGAATCTAAAGGGTCTGGTAAAATACTTAAAACTAACCCTTTGGTGAAATCTTCCAAGAACCTATTTTTGTTATAGATGAAATAAAGTTAAAGAAGGGATGATGAGAGATGGAGATGGTAGTATTAAAAAGAGTAATAAGGATAAAGTTTCATTAATTTGTATGGTTATGCACATTGTTCGCTAGAACATAAAGGTGTTGGAATCCTTAGACAAAAAACCTATTGATAGATAGTTCAGAAATTATAAAACAAAACTTGAATTTATATTTCTTTAGGAGGTTAAATATACTAGGTCTAATCTTTCCTCTATCTTAAGATTTATTTGGACTAACTCTATTCACTTTTACACTAATCATTTTAGAGGTAAAGGTGGTGCATTGATTTTGATCAATATGCTTAAGCATGACACTTCTCCCTAAAATGGGGTGGTCTTGGTTATTTTTAATAAGTAGAGAAAACTCTTCAATATTTTTAATATATATGCCTCTAATTACTATAGGGAAAGAACAAAGCTCTAAAACTGGCTAGCTACTAATTTGAAAGACATGCCCTGGGTTTTTAGTGGGGTTTTCAATATGATTGAGGAGAGATAGGACAAACTGGATGGTGAACCTCATTCTTGGAAAGGAAATGGACTAATTTTTGGGTCTAAATTTAAGAGAATACATGAAGTGGTTTACCCCCTTAATAAAGGTAAATTTTGTAGTAAAGGTATTCAATATACTTGGTGTAATAATTAGGCTAAATCTAGAAGGCTATATTATAGACTTGATAGATTCTACCTATGTAAATATTCCTTTGATACTTGTTTGGAAGGTGATGGTCATGTTTTTAATGTATTCCTTTCACTATCTCTAACCATCATCCTATTTAACTCAAATTTTCCCCTAGAAATGATGAAAAAGATGAAAAAACTATGAAATTGTTGTATAAATTCAATGTTTCCAATCTTAAAGATAGGGACTGCATGGATGGTATATGTTCTACATGTAACATTAGTAAATTTGATTATGATTTTGAGTCTAAAATTGATAACATGAATAACTCTATGCATTTGACTAAAAAATTTGTGATATCTTTTGGTTAGGTAAAAGCTAAGAGGAAAATAAAATCCTTTAGAATTTCTCAATAATAGATTATTCAGGTGTAATCTACCTTGAAAAATGATTCAACTAACTCCTCCCTTATTTATACCCTTTCTAATTTTAAGCATTATATTAGGTAACATCAAATTTATTCTACTAGAGGTGTTCAAATTCGATCCAGGCTTAATTGCCTTAAGCTTGGAGATAAAGGCTATAAATTGTTTTTCTATTTTTTGAAGGATAAGCATCAAAGGTAGAAAATATCTAAAATTAAAGTTGATGATAATATTTTGGTAGACTCTAAATTGATCAAAGAGGCCTTCTTCAATTTTTTCTCCAAGTTATTTTTATTTGATGAGTCAAATGAACATACTAAACATAGTAGAGTTCTATGTGAAAAGATCATTCCAAAAAAGATCTCTTCCATCCAAGCTCCATTCTTGGATAGCGAAACCTCTTTAGATGAAGTCAAATGTGTTATTAATTCATTGAATTTTGATAAGGCCCTAGGTATTTATGGTTTCCCTATGGAATTCTACAAAGCTAATATGGACTAGATTACCCCAGAGTGCTTAGATGTCTAAAATAAGACAAAGTCATCAAGTAAAATATTCTACATAAATAGGTATAGAGATTTAAGAGATAAAGAAAAAGTGTTTTAAATCATATTAGGTGTTGAGTGAAAGTAGATAAATTCTTTGAGAGGTTTAAAAGTTAATAATGACTTACTTTTTGAACTAAGTATGAGAAAATGAAAAGGAGTTAAAATACACATGTTTTGAGTTATTGATAGCAATTTAATACTATAACAAGTTACATATCTTGCTGACTTGAGTGAGAGTCATAAAAATGAAATGAGATGGAATACTATATTTTTACAATTGAGTTGTTGGGAGTATTGTATGGAACTAGTTTTGTCAAAGAAAAAGTTGTAAATATACAGTGCATTGAAAAAGAGTGAGAAATAGGTCACCGTGAAATACCTATAAGAAGATATGAAAAAACATCAATAGTTTTAAATCTTGAATATATTTTGGGAGGAATGTAAGAAATATTGGATGCAACAAATGAGTTGTTGAATAATTAAGATATGACTAAGAGGAACATGAAGACCAACATAAATATTTTGAATAAAATTCCACACCAAAGCACAAAATCATCAAAACTATTATCAAGCTTGGAGGCAAGTCTCATAAATAGCCCTTAATCATTTGTAACTTTTAATAAATTTTTTTTAAAGATTAGATAATAAAAATAGGTTCATATTTTGATTATGATAAAATTAAAGACCCAAGAGGACTAAAGTTTGCATACATAAAGTTGAGAAGAAATAAATATCTTTACTAGAATCATGTACTACTAGAAAGAGTTCGGAGAAGAAAAGAAAATAATAAAATTTGGGATATGATAGTTGATAATATATAGAGGAATTTTTTTTTGAATGAATATCATTAAATCTTTCTTAAATATCTATAAAAATTTAAGACAAAGGATATGAAATTGGAGTATAACGATAATTTTACCAGTTGACCATAATGATAATGATAAAATTACAATGTATGTCGATGAAATTAATATTTATATTCAAAATTATTTTATTTATTTTCATATAGATTCAAATAAAGGAGCATATTAGTTGATGTTGAAAGAAGACAAAATTGGTAGAAAGAATAAAAGTATATGAAGATGTTAAATGGAAAAGGGTAGTAGAGATAAAGAGGTTGTAGATAAAAAATATTAGGAATCAGAATCAATCTCCTGACATCAAAGAGAAAGATGTAGTTGTTCTCATAAATAAAGAGGACATATAGAAAGAGTTAGAGGTAGATTATTTAGTGGTATCTAATTTAGATTTGGTCAGCATGAACATTAGACATTTGCTTCTCTGGAAATCAAGGAAAGTAGAGATTGTTTGGTAAGATCTCATATTCCTCAAGGAGAGGATGAAGTAAAAAAAATGACATTATTGAATAAAAGTAGCACATTATTTGATATTATTAAAGACTAAAAACTATGAAGTCTCATTAAAAAACAAAAGTAATTTATAAAATCAATAATAAATTTGGAGGTGAGTGTTGCAAAATTATTATAGATAGAGCCAGTATTAATAATTTGGTACTTTATGGTTGTGAAAATGTCATCAATTTATGGTGTTTAAGAATTATAACATAGTCTAGTTGAGATAAATAAGTTGTAGATAAATAATATGTGGAAGCACAATAAATATCCTCACATTAAGGAGAGAGACGTGACTATTTTAATGAAGAAAGAGGGCATATATAAAGAGGTATGCACATTATATTTGGTGGTATCTACTTTAGGTGTGGTCAATAAGGCCATTGGGAATTTGAGTGTCTGGAAGTTGAGGAAACTAGAGATGGTGTGGTAAGATCTCATATTCTTCAAGCAAAGGATGATGTAGAAAAAAATAGAATGATTGAAAATGAAAAACATTTTTTTAGAATCAAGCGTAAAGTTGAATGTAAGTGTTTCAAGATGGTTATAGATGTATGAAGTACTAATAATTTTATATCTATAAATATGGCCAATAAGTTGGATAAAAAATGTAACTAACACCCATAGTGATATAATGTTATAGGGTTGTAAAAATGTCATCAAGTTGTGGTGACTTAGTAGTGTAACATAGTGTAATGAGGATGAGATAGTGTGAAATATAATATGAAAGTTTGAAAAGATAATGAGGCTACACATAAAAAATATGAGTAAGCAAAATTAATATTCTCACATCAAAAATAGATAAGTGGTTATTCTCATGAAGAAATATGGCAAGGAGGAATAGGTAGAAATAGATGATTTATTGTTATCTACTTTCATTGTGGTCAATATGGCCAATGACCATTTGAGTTTATAGAATTAAAAGAAAGTAGATTTGGTGAGGTAAGAGCTATTATCACTCAATTGGAATATGAATTATAAGAAGAATGAAATGATATAGTGGTAGAAGAGGTAAGTGCCACAAGACGATTGTAGATAAAGGTTAGGAAGTTGGATTTGAAATGTACCCTACACCCATAGCCATATAAGGATACATCTTTGTAAAAAGGTCATCAAGTTGTAATGACAAAACAATGTAAGGTGTATTTTCACATTGTGAATTCTTGGGATGAACTAATATGTATGTGTTGGTTATAGATTTATATCATGTGGTTTCTAGGATGACCTTGGTAATATCATAGACGAGCAATAAATAGTGCTAGAAAGAATAGTTATAAATTCTCTAAATATGGGAAAAATCAAGTTGTTTCCCATAATCCTTTAGAAAATTTAGAAAACATAACTCTAGGAAAATAAAAAAATTAAGAGATCAGTTGCACAAAAGTGGAGTGTAGAGTGAAAGAAGAGGCTTCAAAATTAGTTATCCATATGAAAGGGTTGGATGCATCAGAAGGTTATAGATCAAAAAATGGAAGTAAAAGTGGATGAAAATAAATAGAAAGAAAACAAAGTTATCCTTTTGTGATTAATACATGTGAGAGAATAAAGGAAGATCCAAAGGGGATCGAATTCATTATTTGATGGCTTACTTAAAGGTGTATAATAGAGTGCATTGTAATGTAATTAAATAAGAAGATAAAGGTAAAATTTCTAATTTGTAATGGTAGTATAAAGTGAAAATTGTAAAGGTGGATACGAATGCACCTTAGGAGAAAATAATAGTGAGAAAACTAACACATTAATAATTTTCATTCCAAGGGTGCACTAATAAGACAAAAAAGAGTTAAAACAAAGATAGATGAATGGGATGAAAGATAATGAGTTCATACTATATTCAAATAGGACATTGAAATCATTTTATACTCCAAATAGTAATAAAAAATAATGATCATTGGCCTTGTTGAGTAGATGTGAAAGGACAAAATGTGAAAGAAGATAGAATCATTGATTAAAAGATTCAATATAATCATGCATAGAGATTTAAGAGAGAGAGAAAATAAATTTACGAATCAAGTTAGGTGTTGAGAGAAAGGAGATAAGTTCTTTAAGAGGTTGAAAATTTTTCAAGGTGTTAAATTGTGGAAACATTGAATGCACTTGAAGATTTTAGATAGAAAAAGGAAGCAGAGGTGGAGGTAAGAAAGATAAAGAGAAAATAGTTATCATTTTGTGAGGGATATGTGTGAGATAATAAAGAAGTAATTGAAGGGGATAAAATTAATTTTTATATGGCTTACACAGAGGTGTATAACAATACTGCATTGTAATGCAATTGATGAAGAAGAGAAGGGTAAATTTTCTATTTTAGAATAATAGGGTAAATTTAGTGTTGTAAAGATACATAATAATGAACTTTAGGAGAAAATAATATAGATCAAGCTAATGTATTAACACTTTACATGCCAAGGGTGCACTAAGAAGATAAATAAGAGTTTCCCCAAAGCAAGATGAATGTGCTGCAAGAGAATGAAGTCATGGTGGATGAAAATAGAATAATGAAAGCATTTTCTAGTTCAAAAAAATAAAAAGGTATCAACTATTGGATTTTTTGACTAGAAGTGAATGGAAATAATTTGAAAAGAAGACAAAGTCATCATGTATAATATTCAATAAAATCATCCATAGTCATTTAAAAGAGAGAAAATAAAGTTTTGTATCATGTTAAGTGTTGAGAGACAAAATAATTGATCTGATATATACTTAGGAAGTTGGGTCTGAAATTTACTTTGCACCTGGAATCATATATGGTTACATGTTTACAAAAAGGTCATTAAGTTGTAATGTTAAGCAATATAAGGTAGATTTAGACATTATGATTTCATAAGATGAGGTATTATTCATGTGATAGATATAGATTTATGTCATGTGTTGATGGGATGACCTTACAAATATGAAAAAAGTGAAGTATATAATTCCAAAAAGAATAGTTATAAATTTTCCAAAGATGGGGAAAATTTTGAGTTGTTTCCCATAAAGGATAGCAGATGTTATCAAACAAAACACTAACAAAATAAAAAAGTTAAAGGAGATTTGTAGAAAAGAGGAGTCTAGAGTGTTGAATGCATTTGAATGTTGTAGATTGGAAAATGGAAGTAGAAGTGGATGACAAGAAAGAGAAAGAGCATAGAGTTATCCTTTTGTGAAAAATATGTGTGATAGCATAAAATAAGATCTAAACTAGATCAAAGTCATTTTTCAATGGCTTACAAAAAGGAGTATAACAATAATACATTATAAAGCAATTAAATAAAAATGGAAAAGGTGAAATTTCCATTTTGAAATGGTAGGGTAAAGAGAATTAACTAAAAGGTGCATAATAATGCAAATTAGGAGAAAATAATAGGGATAAAGTTAATGTATTAAAAGTTTGAAGGCCAAGATGCACTAAGGATATAATAAAAGACATATCAATGAGATTAATTACCTACAAGAAAGAGTTAGGAGTATAATGATAAACTTACAAGTGGTAAAAGCTCATATTCTTCAAGAAGAGGATGATGTAGAAAAAAGTAAAATGATTAAAAAGGAAAACCAATTTTTAAAATCAAGCATAAACCTGAAGGTAAGTGTTCCAAGATGATTATAGATGGAGAAAGTACTAATAATTTTATATCTATAAATATGGCTAAGAATTTGGATCTAAAATGTAACCCACACCCATAACCATATAATGTTACATGGTCATTGAAAAATTATCAAGTTGGGGTGACTTATAAATATAACATGATGTAAAGAGGATGAGATAGCATGCCATATAATATGGAATCTGGTAGAGATAATGAGGCTACACATAAAAATATAAGCAATCAAAATCAATATCCCCACATCAAAAAATATAAGTGGATGTTCTCATGAAGAAAGAGGGATAGAGGAATAGATAAAAATATACAATTTAGTGGTATCTACTTTAGTAGAGGTTAATATGGCCAATGACCATTTGAATGTATATAACTAAAGTAAATTAGAGTTGATGAGGCAAGAGATCTTATTGATCAGTTAGAGGATGAATTAGAATAAGATTAAAATGATGTAGTGGAAGAAGAGGTAAGTGTCAAAATATTATTGTAGATGGAGGTTAGGAAGTTGGGTCTAAAATGTACCCTGCATCCAAAACCATATAAGGTTATATGTTTTAAAAAAGGTCATCAATTTGTAATTAAAAAATAATGTAAGGTATATTTTCACATTGTGAGTTCCTGAGATGAGGTAATAAGTATGTGATGGTTATATATTTATATGATGTGTTTCTGGGATGACCTTGACAATATCACAAAAGGGTGGTATATAGTGTAGGAAAGAATGGTTATAAATTCTTAAAATATGGGTAAAATTAATTTGTTTCCCATAAAGGATTACAAATTTTATCAAATACAACTCTGAGAAAATAAAAAAATTAAGATAATAATTACAAAAAAGAGGAGTGTATAGTACAAGAAAAGGCTTCACAAGCAGTTATATGTATGAAAGGATTAGATGGATCAAAAGGTTCTAGATCAAAAAATTGAAATAAGGGTGAACAAAAATAAATAAAAATAAAAAACAAGTTATCCTTTTGGGATTAATATGTTTGAGATATTAAAGGACTGTCCAAAGCAGATCAAAGTCATTATTTGATGGCTTACATAGAAGTGTATAACAACAGTGCATTGTAATATAATTAAATAAGGTAGAATTTATATTTTTGAATGGTATCATAAAGTGAGTGTTTTAAAGGTACATACTAATTCACCTTAGGAGAAAACAATAATGATAAATCTAACACATTAATAGTTTTAATTCCAAGGGTGCACTGAGAAGATGAAGAAGAGTTGTAGCAAAGAGAGATGAATGAGATGCAAGATAATGAGTTCATACTAGGTTCAAATAGGACATTAAAATAATTTTATACTCTAATTAGTAATAAAAATACAATGGATATTGGCCTTGCTGAGTAAAAGTGAAAGGCAACAATGTGAAAAAAAGACAGAGTCATTGAGTAAAAGATTTAACAAAATCATGCATAGATATTTGTAGAGATAGAGAAAATAAAGTTGTGAATCTTATTAGGCATTGAGAGAATGGAGGTAAGTGCTCTGAGAGGTTGAATTTTTTTCAAGTTCTTACCTTGTTTAGTTGAGAATGAGAAAAGGTATAGTTAAAATCTACTTGTTATGATTTGTTGATAGGAGTTGAAGAGTATAGCAGGTTTTGAGTTTTATTTACTTTAGTTGAGAGTGAGATAAATGAAATAAGGTGGAATACACTTTTTGTATATCTAATTTGTTGGGATTTTTCTATGTTACTAATTGTGTTAGATAAAAATTTATGAATTGACAATGCATTGAAGAAGAGTGAGAAATGGCTAATAGTGCAATACCTATGAGAAGAGAAGGACGACCACCAAGAGTTGTGAATATTAAAGAGATTCTAAGAAGACTATGAGAAAGATTGGATGTTATCTTAATATATGATATGTCATATAAGTAAGTGAAGATTAAGATAAACATGAATACCAATGAAAATATTTTGAAGAAAATTACATTAAAAAGCACAAAATCATCAAAACTATTGACAAGCTTGGAGGTATGTTTAATGAATATCACTTATTTATTTAGATGTTCAAATGCATAAAAACTTAAAGATTGGATAATATCTACATATTTTTATTATGATAAAAATAAATACGCAAGCTGAGTAATGTTTACATACATAAAATTGAGAGGAAATGCATCTCTTTGCTTCAATTGTATAGTACTAAAAAGATTTAGGAGAGGAAAATAAAGAATTAAAACTTTGAATAAGATTGTTGCTAAATTAAAGGGGATTTTTTTGCCAATTTATTGTCATTTAATATTTCTTATAAAGCTACATACTTTGAAGCAAAAGGATATGAATGTCAATTATAACAAGAAGTTTACTAGTTGACCATACGAGCAGGTCATGTGAAAGACGATGGAGATAAAACTATAACGTATGTATATGGCCTTAATATTTCCATTTAAGATGAGTTTAGTTTCTTTCAGTTGTATTTGAGGTTGGAAGATAAATTAGTTACAAGTAATAATAGTATATGAATAAGAATTAAAATGTAAAAGGCTATTTGAGATAAAGAGGTTGTAGATAAAAAAATATGATGAAGTAGAATATATCTCCTCACATTAAAGAGACATAAGTGGTTATTATCATTAATAAAGAGGACATTGTAGACACCTAAATAGTGTCTAACCCTTGGTCACCTTCCCCCTTGGTCCATTCCTAACCCATTCCTAAAACATGCAATTACTAATTTGAAATAATAACTTATTTTGAATTAACCCCCCTCCTTGGACACATCACCCATGACACCTCGCCTAGGACACCTCGCCTTGGACTAATTCCCATCCTATGACTCACCCAAGACCTATTCTTACTTCTCTCTAACCGCCTAACCAACTCTCATGTGTATTTAGCCCAACCTTTGACATTCTTCAATGGATAGTGCACTTGGCGGATGAAAAATAGGCTTGATGGCTCCTTTTGCCCGTTCTAAACCCACTGACGTCGGTCAAATGTCAGCCGACGCCGGTGGAATCCCCAACGTCGGTTATACTTAACCAACTTTTCTGACCCTTTCACGACCCCAATCAGAAATCGGCTAATCTCTGAAGCTAATCACGACTCTCGAATCCTCTTTCGGCGAAACAAAGTTCTCGTGCTTTTGCTTTTTAGTGTTCTGGACTTCTTGGTGTTCTTGCAGGGATGAGCATTCTTGGCAGCACTTTCTAGGCACTAAGGTCTTGCATCAGACATTCTGCACAGGGACTGCACGATATCTCCATCACCGGTGACAACTGAAACATAGCTTCTACACCTTTGCCAATTCATATCATAGCTAAGTATTGGTACTTTTTTTCATTCTACTATCATTTCAAATATATTAGTATTCTATCTTTTATCTATTCCAAGCATCCTTGACCCAACCTTCCCTATTCTTCCCGAAGAGGCTAAAAAGCCTTCTCTCACCCCTTATTCCCTTTTCTTTGCCTCTGACACTCCCTTAGCCTCTCTTTAGGCAACACCCTCTGTCTAATCAATCTAGCATAAGTTATCAGAAACTTACAGACCATCTTAAGACCCATCTAATCAACCTGACTAAATTGCTCTACGAAAAGGCTGAAAAGCCTTTTTCCTATTTCTCACCCTTTTTCTTGACAAGATTCTCAGTCCCTTAGACCTTAAACAATCCCTCTGAATCCCTCATAGACCCTCAGACCCTCAAACAAGACCAAATCCATTCTACAGACCAGAAACTAGACCTGTAACCTGTCTCTGGCCAATTGCCCTGACCGACCTCGTCCACTTTCCCTACCATCGTCGGCAGTCTAACCGTCGTCGGCGACCTCCCTGACTGACGTCGGCAATATCACCGACATCGACGACTGTGTTTAGCAGATTGCAGCTTATCAGGTATGCATTTGTTTTTAGTCTTTTCTTTTCACATCTTTCATTATTTCTCTTTTCTACCTCTATCATATTCTATCTTAAATAGTGGATTGTCATCCTCCAAGAAGCCTTAGAGCTTCTAGGACCAAGATTTTGCTTGGCAATCCACCCTCTTATCAACTAACATTCTTCGTGTTTTTAGTGTCTATCTCTTTCAGGTGTCATTCCTCCACAGTAAAAGAGGAGTTCTCACAACGTCTGGATTATGGTGCGTAGACTATATCCAGGTACATACAAGCCTTGACCATTCCTTTTAGTTTCTCATTTTCTCTCCTTTTAATGTGAAAGTGAAATTGCATAGAAACATTCTAGCACGCCCGGTGGGACCCCTTTAGGGCCTTCCTTGGGTTCCTTTCCTTCTTTGTTCATTTAGGTGCATTAGGTTTCTCCCTCTTCACCTCTTTCTTCTTTTCTAAAAGACATCATAAGCAGGAATAAAAAGAATTTTTTTCTTTCTTTTCTTGCATTTCTAGACTAGTCAAAAAATCATTTTCTTCAACCCTTTCTCAAACTTGTTTTCATTCCAACTTAACATTTCAATTTGGGGCTTTAAAATATACTGCATTCCATTTTCTGTTTGCTTGCATTTCTTAGTCCACACTTAGTAATTAGAAAACCGCATATTGAATAAATCGTAGATCACTTGATGTTACACAACCAGACCACATGCACTAAATTAAACATCCAACTCACTTGAGACAAGACCCGACTGGGATTTCATCACCCAGCAGATACCTTACCCATCCCAGCGATCCTACTTGGATTTCACCACCAAGGGGAAAGCCCACTCTGTTCTCTAGTAGAGTCTAAACTATTGGGAAAGTATATTTTGGCTAAGCAAAACCAGCTAACCACTGGAATCGTGAAGTGAGGGGAGCTTGCTCCTTAGCACCAGGCCATGTACGGAACCTAACACAGACTTTTGAGCGCCTAAACATACCTGAAACCATCTTTAGATTACCTATTCTAGGACCCTTCTAATAGCCAACCTCCTCAAACATCACATTAAGGCATAAGCCACACGATCTTAATAAAATTATTTCTAGGGATTTAACGCTAGGATCTGTCTGTTCTCATCTTATTTTCTATTTTTATCTTTTTTTTTTGAGCTGGTAAGGACGTCTTCTGCATTTCCAAAAACTTTTTTTCTGAGTTTTTGGAAAATACAGTAACTGACATCGGTCCTGTAACTGACGTCGGCAACTTTTTTGTACCAGCATCGGTCATCTGACCGACATCGGTAGTCTTCTTCACCAACATCAGTTTTTATACCAACGTCGGTCACTGTCCATTTCTTTTTTTTCAAAAATAGCAAGCTTAAAATCCAACTTTCTTGCTGTCTAAACATCCATTCTGGTTTTTTGAGACTGAAAAAACATAGTTTTCTGAAACCTGATCCTTTCTTGCCTTGAATGGTTTTGACACGCAGTCAAACCAAGGCTCTCCTTGACCACGCTAGTCAACAACCACTTCCACCTTCACCATCTATAACCAGTCCTATAATGGAGTTCCACTCAGAGACTTAAAGAACTCCTACTCGCCCAACCCCACCTCAGACTCCTATTATCCCAGAAGGGGACCAAGATTTTGCACGATTCTTGGACCTTAACGTCAAAGCCTTACAACACTATCTCACACATAGCCAAACGCAAGACTCCCTAGGCAACCCAATCTATGGGATGCTGACTTCCTTAGTCGAGACAAGAATCACATCAACAGCACCTACAATCCAGCCACTAGACAATCAAGCCAACACCTCCACCAATAACCCAACCGTGTCTTACCTTCAAAACATAGCCACTCCATCTAAACCTACCTCCATGGGGGTTTCGGTACTCCCTCAACCTCAAATCACTCAACCAAACCCCACACCTTTCCAAAACCTACTAGTCTTTATCCCCCCTACTATTGCACCTATCAACACAAGAGTAACCATTTACCCGTCAACAACCGTGGCTACTCCTCAACCATCCTTGACGGCCCCTATCCAACTTATGCCTACCAACCCCATAACACAAGTGCCCTTGGCTCCAACTTTCACTCCAATAACCAGCTACCCATATGTTGTGTCTACGCAACCAACCACGTCATATGCCCCTCCCAATATCTTTCAAGCGCCTTATAATCTAGGGGGCGCTCCACCCGCCAATTCGTCAGCAGATATCATCAAAATGCTGATGGATAAGATGTCTAGCTTAGAGACCTCCATTTTTGGCTCACGCAATGCTCTCTCATATGAACAGATTTGCAATGAGCCCATTCATCCTTCCATTCTAATTAGACCATACCCCAACCAGTGGGAGCTTCCCAAATTTTCTTGCTTTCAAAGCAAGGAAGACCCACAGCATCACTTATGGGCATTCAGACATGCCTGTTACCTTATTGCCCATGACGATGCATTGCTCTTGCACACATTTCCTATGTCTCTTTCTGGCGCTACGCTTGACTAGTACAGCTCTATTGCCAGCCATTCCCTCTTCACATTTACACAGTTGGCCTAGCTCTTTCTTGATCACTTCTCTATTAACATCACCAAGAAGGTCTCAATCACGGACCTTTACACTATCTGCCAATTCGAGGATGAATCAATAGCTGACTTCATTGCTCGCTAGAGAGGCCTCATCAATCAACTCTCCTTTTCCTTACCTCAACCTGAACTTATTGAACTATTCTCCCGAGCTTGCACCAAACATATTTCTTCCACCTTACGAGTTCAG
Source organism: Torreya grandis (assembly GCA_037957365.1). Taxonomy (NCBI): domain Eukaryota; kingdom Viridiplantae; phylum Streptophyta; class Pinopsida; order Cupressales; family Taxaceae; genus Torreya; species Torreya grandis. The sequence continues at coordinate 1,006,333 of JARHVA010000304.1, read as the reverse complement.
ACCTTCCGCACCTTCGACGAAGCCTTCACGATGGCCTGTAAACTTGAATTACGTGCCATCGAGGAGAATAAAGTCAAGTTGTGGAGCAAGAATCCCAACTCTAAGACCAATGACTCTTCTTCTTCTAAACCTTCATCATCCAATCCTAAGTCTAAAGCTTCAGCTAACGCTGTGGTCGTTAGACCTTCGTCCTCTTCAACCAATCAGCCTGAGCCATCCACATCTCAGAGCACCACCCGTCAATTCTAGAAAAGATACGTATAATGACAATATACTCCTCTTGGAAAATCATATGCGTCTATACTGGAAAAACTTGTTAAACAAGGGATTCTCAACCTCCCCCAGATTTGACCACTGCCACAATTTGATCCCTCACGTGTCATCCCTGCGTGGTATAGGGAAAATGAATTCTATAATTACCACCGTGTCAAAGGTCATGACATGGGAAACTGCAAAACTTTTAAAAACATAATCCAAGACATGCTTGAAAAGGGTGAGCTTGTTTTAGATAATCCCAATGCACCTCCTAATCAGGGCATCGACATCTTCAAGCAACCATTCCCCAATCATCCACCGACCCAAAATAATGTCCAAACCTTGATTGAAAACACTCATGAACATGACATTCGAACGGTCAATACGGTCTCGCCCTTCATCCCCGATCAACCTCAAGAGGTTAGTCCATCTACCAGTCCATCACGTGTGGATGAACCTCTTTCCCTGGTTAGTTCTCCATCAACCTCTCTCATCTTGGAGGATGCCTCAACCTTACCGGCACCACTAGTCTCACCATCCTCCTTTCTTCTGCCTATGGAAGACCTGACCTTACCTACTCCTCGATCGCAAGTGGAGGGCACCATAATCCCTGCCCTTTACCCACTTGAGGAGTCACATTCTCTAGTTCTTTCTCCACCAAGAGAAGAACCTGACTCTCCATCTTCTTCAATCAACAACAATCCAGTTATAACTCCCACACACCTTGGGTCTGAGACTACTGCCACACCTAACACATCTTCTCACGGACCCAAACCTCATCCAACATCCTCTCAACCATTTTCCTAACTAGTGGAGAAAATCAAACTTCTCCCTTCAAGGAAAGTGGAGCATCAAGGATTGTGAGAGCGTCTTAAACCTCTTCAACATTCCCGTGCCCTCTCATCTCATGCTACCAATTCTCCCAAGGAAGAATCTCCCAAGACTCCCAACAAAGACCAAACTCCCGCTTCTAAACCTGCATCTACCCAATCTAAACTGATCAAGTCACTCAGCATTCGCCCTATCTCTACCCTCACTCACTCGCAAGTGAAGGTGGACTTAGACCAGACCTCGACCAAAAGTAGTCTTCCAACCAAGTCAAAAAAGACTGCCAGACCATAAAAGTGAACCCCTCCTCCACCGTCAACATTACCCTCCATTTTATGCCCTCATCCTTCTACCCTAATCAGCGTGCTTCCTACTCTGACCCTTAACCAAAAAAAATTACCTCCATTACTTCCTTTGCCAACCACAAGTCAACTCCCTCTCAAAAATTTGGCACCTCTCACAAAGAAAGTGTCGTCTTCACCTGTCACCACACCATCAAACCAAAAGGTGGTACGGAAACCTTCTTCAACATCTCCCAAGCAAAAGTCACCAGCGCGTCATGCATCAACAAGCGCGGACCCCTTAGTAGGTTCATATGCTTTGATATTACACTAACTTTTGCAGACTTCTAGCATTACCCTTCCTTCTATCAAACCATTCCAACCCCTTAGGTCAAAACCTTCTTGGTTCGATGATACGAAGATTTTTTTATACCATCGTACACCAGGACACGATACCGAGACTTGTTGTGCCCTCAAGGCAGTCATTCGCCGCTATATGGAGAAAGACACTCTTCTCCTTGAGGACACTCTTGACCGACCCTCGACACCTTCCCATCCAACCTCTTCAACCATATCAACATCTCACCAACAGGCCATAACCCCTTCTTCACCTACTATCTTTGAAATCAATGCTATTCATATAACCACTAGGTCACAAAAGGACAAGGCGAAAGAAAAATTTGTTATTCCTTAGACCTATCCTTTTGTCCAGGCACCTCAACCATCGAAACCCAAGATTTCCATCTTAGGTGCGTCTTAACCCCCTTCTTCAGAGGCAATCAAAGACTCTATGATAAAACAACTTCACCAAACGCCTGTGAAGATGACCCTATATGACCTTATCTAAAGCTCCCCCCAGCATTGCTAGGCTCTAATCAAAGCCCTATAGGCAGCGGAAGTCCAACTTGAAGACCCTCAACCACTAGCTGCCCTAGTCCATTCTTTATCTCCTATCGCCTCTATCACTTTCAGTGATTTTGAAATTCCTACCTCTACCTTGGAAGATCAGGATGCTGCCCTTTTCATCACAGCCTACATTGATCAAACCTGTATTAAATGAGTTATGATCGATGGGGGCACCAACATTAATATCATTTCCACCCATGCCTTTGATCAATTGGCTCTTCCCAAGAATTGCATATCAAAAACTGACACAATCCTTAGATCCTTTAATGACACCACCGCTAACACTATTGGCACTGTTGTCCTCCATATCCACGTTGGTCCATGCACAATCCCAGAGCTCTTCTACATCATTGAGGGAGAATTCCAATATAACATGCTATTAGGGCGACCCTGGATCCACACCATGGCTTGCGTCCCTTCAACACTTCACCGTTGTGTCAAATTTGAACACGACAAACAAGTCCATGTCATTCCTGCCGACCCATCCCCTTTTAAGACTTGTAACACAACCTATCACCCAAACGACATTCTTATCCCTCTCAAGGCATCAACCCAAACATCGTCTCCATCCATAGAAGCGTCAACTAGTACACAAACAATGGTTGCCACCACATCATCTTCTCAATTAACAACCAAAGACCCCATGGACGATATCTTCTAGAGACTTTCACTGGGGGAATATCATCTACTTACTCTAGACATGTTCCAGACTCCTCAAGAGTATGGATAGCTTCATCAAAACCCAAGCTATGACTGTCGAATCAGAATGGTCATTCCTTATGGTCCTCCTAGCCTTCGAACCAATCTCGTCTACGGAGGGTTGGATCAAGCTCCTACTGAATCAAATTCTTCCTCCTCACCTCAAATATTCACCTCCAATTTCTCCTTTCTTAGCAACCCCACCTTTGCACATACCTACCTTTATAGGTGTGCATGGAAGGGTTTTGGCTTTGGGCGTTATGAACAAGGCTCCCATCGGCCTATCGAACCACCCAATGACGATAATGCAAAGAAACGGTATGGACTGGGTTTCCAAGAACCCACTAATGCTTTCACAAACCTTTGCCCCAAACCAACCATCGACCAATCTCTTCTAGACTCGCCTATTCTTCCATCCTCACCTATGGAGTCAGTGATTTCCATCCCTCCTAGTCTTTTTTTTGCATAAACACCATCCGCTTGAAACCCCTAACCTATCAGCTCAATGGGGTTCCCAAATCTCTCCCTCTCATTTATCCTAGCATGATAGACGATGAATCGGCAACCATCAACACAGTCCACTACACAGACGACGATGCTATTCTTACCTATATGGGTGTCGATGATTCTTTCATTCAGCGCTCCCTCCCTTCTGAAACACAGGTTATGTTAAATGAATCAACCATTGACATTAACCTTTCATCTTCTGATGTTCTTCATGTATTAAAGATTGGTCAGTCTTTAGACACCCAGGAGCAGATCGACTATACCACATTTCTCTCAGACAATCGCAAAGCCTTTGCCTGGACCTACGCTGACATGCCTGGCATCGACCCTAACATTGCCACTCATAACATTGTCACAAACCCAGAGGCTAAGCCTGTTAGGCAAAAGCTTCACAAAATGCATCCTCGTGTTGCACTTCTTGTCAAAGAGGAGCTTCAGCACCTTCTTTCTGTCTCCTTCATCCAACCCATCGAGTATCTGCAGTGGGTCTGTAACATCATTCCTGTCACCAAGGCGACTGGGGGGATCTAGATCTGCACAGATTATCGTGACCTTAACCTAGCTTTTCCCAAGGATGACTTTCCTCTTCCAAACATTGACCAACTTGTTGATCTTACGGCTGGCCATGAGATGTTATCACTCATGGATGGATTTTCAAGATATAACCAAATCCTGATTGCACCGAAAGATCAGCACAAAACCACCTTCATTACACCATGGGGAACTTTTTGCTATTGGGTCATGCCTTTTGGTCTGATAAATGCAGGCGCCACATATCAGCGTGCCATGACTTACATCTTTCACGATCTCCTCCACAAAATCATGGAAGACTATGTCGATGACCTGCTTGGCAAGTCTAAGCTTCATCGTGACCATTTGACTATCCTCAAAATCATCTTCTCTCACCTTCTTTAGTACCAGGTCCGTCTTAACCCTAAGAAATGTGTCTTTGGGGTCCTCTCAGGAAAGCTCCTGGGATTCATTGTCTCTTTTCGTGGCATCGAGATAGATCCTGCCAAAATTTGCGCTATCCTCGAAATGCCACCTCCAATAATCTCAAGCAACTTCGCAGTCTACAAGGGAAGCTCCAATCCATCTGCCGTTTTATTTCACAACTTTTTAACCGTTGCCAACCTTTTCATCACCTCCTTAAGAAGGATGTCTCCTTTAAATGGGATAAAGATTGCCAAGAGGCTTTTAAAGCCCTCAAACGCTATTTGGTTTCTCCACCAGTCCTTATTCCACCAAAAGACGACCAACCCTTCTACCTCTACATCTCAGCAACCAATCATTCGTTAGGTGCCATGATCGCGCATCGAGATGAGCAACACCATGAGCAAGCAGTCTATTACATAAGCCAAACACTTGTCGACTATGAAACTCGGTATACTCATACCGAGAAACTCTATTTGGCATTACTCTTTGCCACTACCAAGCTCCATCACTATCTTCTCAATCACAAAACCTTTGTCGTCACCCACACTGATCCTCTTAAATACATGCATTCTAAACCATATCAAAACTAGCGTATGGCTCGTTGGCTCATGCTTCTTGCTAAATTTGACTTAAAATTTGTCCAGTAAAAATCTATAAAAGGGCAAACAATCGCTGACCAACTAGCAGATGCCCCTCTTCCCGACAATCAACCTTCTCAGTGCGAGTTTCTCGATGAATCTATCGCCACTCTCTCGACTGATGACACATTCTACCAAATGACGATGTTTTTCAACGGCTCTAAATGTCAACTCGATGGGGGTCTGGGGGTCATCCTCATTCCACATGAAGGTGAACCCATGCCCCTATCTTTTAAACTCGACTTTGAATGTACCAATAATATGGCCAAATATGAAGCCTTAATTTTAGGACTTCAAACTGCCCTTTCTTTAAACATCAAGACCATCAACATCTTCGGTGACTCACAAATTGTCGTCAATCAAATCAATGGTTCATATCTTTGTAAAAATGAAATTTTACAAAGGTACAAGCACCGTGTTGACACTCTTCTAGCATATTTTGACCATCACTTATTGCAGACTGTTCCTCGATCGACGAATAAGTTTGTTGACACCATGGCTTCCCTCGCCTCGCATATTCCTTCTTCTTCATCATCCTCATCAAAAATTTATGTCATGGTACATCGTGTGCCATTGCCTTCATACATTTCCACTGACATCAATCTCATCCACACCATAGACTCTAGTTCACAAGATGTATGGTATAAACAACTTGAGGACTACTTGGCTCAATCTATCATTCCTCCCAACCTCTCTAGCAATGTGTGGCGGGCTTTCATCAAGCGCATCGCTCACTATACCATGCTAGGGGGCCTTCTCTATAAAAGAGGTTTTGACGGCCTTCTTCTTCGTTGTTTAAACTCCACTGAAGCTTCTCATGCTGTTAAACAAGCCCATTATGGGATTTGTGGTGGACACTTCAGTGGTAACTCGGTTGCCAAGCGCATCCTTCACCTGGGTTATTATTGGCCCACTCTTCATCAAGACTGTAGCGATTATGTTTGGCATTGCATCAAGTGTCAGTAGCATGCTAACTTGCTTCATCTCCCTAGTCACGCCTTACAAGTCACTCAGGATTTTTGGCCTTTTTCACAATGGGGCTTAGATCTCATCGGCGAGATTAACCCTCATTCATCTCTTCGTCATCAATCCATCATCACTACCACTGAGTATTTCACTAAATGGGTGGAAGCTATTCCTCTTGTCTCCACAAAAGCCGACAAGATTGTTGACTTCATCAACACCCACATCATCTGTTGTTTTGGTGTACCTCATAAAATCATTACCGACAATGGCAAGTCCTTTAAAAACAAGACCGTCTAAAAACTTTGTGACTCATTTGGCATCAAACTCAGCTTTTCTTCGCCTTACTACCCACAAGCAAATGGGCAGGCTGAGGCTTCTAACAAAATCTTAACTAAAATTCTCATGAAGGTGGTCAACGACACTGGAAAGTATTGGCACGTTCAAATACCCTTCACTTTGTGGGCCTACCGCACTAGCATCCAAACTTCTATGGGTGCTACCCCTTTCTCTCTAGTTTACGGAACAGAGGCTGTCTTACCTCTCAAAGTATAGATCCCATCTCTTCACATTTCACTCCATGACATTCTTTCTAATGATGACTTTCATCAAGATCGATTAGCTCAACTTGAGTTACTCGATGAGCGTCATCTCACTGCCCTCAATCATCTTCATGTCTATCAAAATCGCATCAAACGTGCCTATAATAAAACTCTGAGAGAACAGGATTTCAATATCGGAGACCTCATCCTCAAAGAGAACCAACATGCGACCAATATGGAATAGAGTAAATGAGGCAAATTTGCTCCTAATTGGCTCGGACCTTATATCATCATGCACAAGTATGGATCAGGGACTTATCGTCTGTTTTCTCTTGAAGGCCGACCAGAACCTGAGCCTCTTAATGCTTTACATCTGCGACCATTCTACTGTTAGTCGAGTACTCGTCCACTTGACATTTAACTTGAGCTCATCCCTTGAGCAACCCTTGTCCTTTTAATCCTCAATCCATTCCACCCTTTTTCCCTTAACAAAATCCTCTACAACCCTTTTATGATGTACGGATGCTTCGTCCTAATAAAAGGGAGCCCTTGACCTTCTATAAGTCTTGTCCATGACTCAATATTCTGTCAAAACTAAATCAAAATGTCAAAATATCCAAGGTCACAAAACCAAATCAAAAAGTAGACTGCTCCCTCGAAGGATAGCTATAATATCATTGTTGTAGCTAATAGACTGATCCCTTGAAGGACAGCTATTCAAAATCCCTTAAATCTATAAAACAAAGTATAGACCACTCCCTCAAAGGATGGCTATGACTAAATCTTGCTACAAATAGCACTTTCTTAGAAGCTTCCCGCATCGATTAGCTTCACAAATGACCACCAAACAAGTGACATCTTTATGTGGACTTCCCGCATTGATCAGTCCGCTCTAAAAAAAAAAAAAAAAACCGGGTCATGGACTTGACTTGTAGTTGTCTCAGGGTCTCCTATAAAAAGGGGCAAAGTTATTCATACTCTAAAAATGGGTTACCCTTTTCCTCCTATCATATCACCTACTCAAGGGATTTTGAGCTCACTTTAATGTCAAAAGTGATTCGATTACCGCTCTAACATAACTATGGTCAATGATGCAACAATAAATGGGGCTCTTGGTTCTAACAACCCCTATCCATGTTGTCATTTTGGTCCTTGTCAATAAAAGGGCGCTTATGCCTTTAACTTTCTACCTACACTTTGGTCACATTTAACCACATCATTTGTCAAAATGACTCAATCCGACTCTTTTCAAACCACTCACATAACCTACTTATTTTGGTTTCCATAGACATCAATACACATGAAAACTATCAACCACACAATTTATGTCAAGCATAAACCATTACTTGTTGAAACATAAATCGACCTGCAATTCATTTTTAGCAAACATCCATCACGAATATGGATAGTTGCTAGGGATGAAAAACCCTGACCAATGTTACAGCTTACACCATTTGGAAAAGGCTGTAGCATCATCTTCTTCTTATCATTTCAAGCATGTACCCTCAGACAAGTGGGAAATGCTATATCTTTATCATGACCAAAATCAACCACTTCAATTTTTTTTCCTCCCTTCTTGGGAGAACTACATTGGCCTGAGGCCCTAACGATAGGGGCTATGTAGGCAGCACTCAGTTGACACGGGGTCTTCTGGGGTTAACTCGGCCATTCTCTTCGTCACTTTCTTCCATCTCCTTCTCTCGTCACCTGCCAATCACATCACAACCAATCACATATTTTCATAATCTTTAGCATAATCATTTTCATCATTTACATCATAATCATTAATCACAAACACATTATCATCATCACACAATTAAGCATTCACATCATATAATCCGCAAGTCATAACATAAATATCACTATCACATAATCCTTATGCATCATCATCTAATCTAAAAGTCATGACCATTCTCATTATTAGCATTATCACAATGCATCATTATATTAATCATCATCATTATAATCATTGACCATAACATTATCATCATCACATTTAATCATCATAACATTATAATCATAAACATAATATCAAAACATGCATCATCATCATAATAAAAAATGCTCAATACATTAAACATTAAACAACATCCATCACACATCAATGATCCAAAATCATCATCATATATATATCAAAATCTTTTATACAATGACACAATCTGTCTCTATCTCTCTCTCTCAACAAAATATAATACATCTCGCATCAACAGCTCGCAGGCCGGTATATACATCAAAAATAAATCTCAAGATCTACCCTCAAGGCTGTGGCTGTGGTGGTGGTGGCGGTGGCTGGGAAGATGTTGTATCCTCTCCCCCCTCTGATCTGTGCCGTCTGCGAGACCCAAAAGCTGTCGCTCGAGACATAGACCTCTGTCAGCTCTGCTCTGCCCTCATCTCTGAGTATCGATGTATCTGAGGGAACACCCCAATGGCCCTCTCATAATAAGTGATCTCGTCCAGTGCATCACTATATCTAACTAGAGATACAGTCTGCGATGGACCCATCTGCCCTACTGCTATGCCCTGTACTGACCCCTGTGGCTGTGGCTGACCTAGCTGCACCAATGCTGACTATCTTGGCCCCTGTGAAAATGCCAGCTACTGTGAAGGCTACTGCATCAAACCCTCACCTCTCAAAATTTGACTTGCCACTCCCTGTGCCTAGGCTACAGCCAGCTGTCCCTATAACAGAGTGACCTGCCCTGTCAATGCTGCCACCTGACCTATCATCTCTATCACCTGTCCTGTCACCCCTACCAGCTGCCCCTGCAAAGCCGTTACCTATCCCTACAAAATGGTCACCTAAGCCTGTGCTGCATCCCTCTCCTATCGCACTGTGTCCCTCTCCTCGCAGGCTGTATCCCCCTCCCTCGTGACAGCGTTTAGATCCAGTTGGGGACCCACCTGTATGCCTGTGTATTGCCCTGCCTACCATGCCGTGTAGGCCTCTATACAACTTGGGTCAGCCACCCCAGGTCCTATCGGCAACTCCTCAAAATTTGGCTCCTCTGTCTCCTCTGGCAGTGGGAGCGATGCCTCTATATCATCCTGCCTGTACTGTGGGAACGCAGGAGGTACATCCTGTAGCAGCCTATACTGGTGTCGTACTCTCTCTACTGGGATCCTCTCAAGCTCACTGGCGCACCTACCTCTGACCCATTGCATGCTCTGAGTCCCGACCATCTGCTCGCCCTAGTCTCTGAACACTGGATACACCAAGTATGGTCTCCAGACAATATCTGTTGGAATCAGGGCCTCCAGTACCCCTTGGTAGTGATCAATATCCCTGACCACTCCGTCCACCCGTGACTACTTCCAAAGCAATTTTGCCTTGGTTGTTTTTGCATGTATGTTACCTCATGATTGGTTATCAAAATTGTGTGCACACTTTTGACCTTCACAAGTATAGGATCGCAAGCCAGTTAATTTGCACTACTTGTGACATTTTCGTGTCTTCGGGAGCACTTCCTAAGCCTGGGATACCTGGAACACGATGACCATTAGAGCTTTAGCTTAGATTAAATAACCCAATCAGCAGATGACTAAATGTTGGGACCCGATTATTTCAATTTTGGCACTCCTTGACCCTCAACCTGCGACAATTTGACCTGACCAACCTCGTGAAGTGGTGTACACGCAATCACAATTTTTGCAACGTTCTCACTCTATCTTTCCCCTTTTCATCCACTCTCTATCAAATTAGCACCCGATTCCAGGTTCCCTTCTCTCGTCTACTGCTTTGAGGGGGGATACCTCATCTATAATCGGGGCAACCAACCCTCGCCTATTTTTGTCTTACAGTTCACTTGAACAACCAACAAGATGAAATCAACCTTATCCCATACCTGGGGCAATCGACTCCTATTTTTGTCTTGCAGTTCGTTTAAAGCAAACAACAAGACAAAAAGGGGTAAATGTAGACACCTAAATAGTGTCTAACCCTTGGTCACCTTCCCCCTTGGTCCATTCCTAACCCATTCCTAAAACATGCAATTACTAATTTGAAATAATAACTTATTTTGAATTAACCCCCCTCCTTGGACACATCACCCATGACACCTCACCTAGGACACCTCACCTTGGACTAATTCCCTTCTTATGACTCACCCAAGACCTATTCTTACTTCTCTCTAATCACCTAACCAACTCTCATGCATATTTAGCCCAACCTTTGACATTCTCCAATGGATAGTGCACTTAGCGGATGAAAAATGGGCTTGGTGGCTCCTTTTGCCCGTTCTAAACCGGCCGATGTCGGTCAAATGTCGGCCGATGCTGGCAGAATTGCTGACGTCGATTATACTTAACCAACTTTTCTGACCCTTTGACGACCCTAATCAGAAATTGGCTAATCTCTGAAGCTAATCACGACTCTTGAATCCTCTTTCGGCAAAACAAAGTTCTCGTGCTTTGCTTTTTAGTGTTCTAGGCTTCTTGGTGTTCTTGCAGGGATCAACATTCTTGGTAGCACTTTCTAGGCACTAAGGTCTTGCATCAGACATTCTGCACAAGGACTGCATAATATCTCCATCAACGGCGACAACTGAAACACAGCTTCTGCACCTTTGCCAATTCATATCACAGTTAAGTATTGGTACTTTTTTTAATTCTAATATCATTTCAAATATATTAGTATTCTATCTTCTATCTATTCCAAGCATCCTTGACCCAACCTTCCCTGTTCTTCCCAGAGAGGCTGAAAAGCCTTCTCTCACCCCTTATTCCCTTTTCTTTGCCTCTGACACTCCCTTAGCCTCTCTTTAGGCAACACCCTCTGTCCAATCAATCCAACATAAGTTATCAGAAACCTACAGACTATCTTAAGACCCATCTAATCAACCTGACTAAATTTCTCTATGGAAAGGTTGAAAAGCCTTTTTCCTGTTTCTCACCCTTTTTCCTGACAAGATTCTCAGTCCCTTAGACCTTAAACAATCCCTCTGAATCCCTCATAGACCCTCAGACCCTCAGATAAGACCAGATCCATTCTGCAGACCAGAAACTAGACCTATAACCTGTCTCTGGCCAATTGCCCTGACCGACCTCGTCCACTTCCCCTACCATTGTCGACAGTCTAACCGTCGTCGGTGACCTCCCTGACTGACGCTGGCAATATCACTGACGTCGGCGACTGTGTTTAGTAGATTGCAGCTTATCAGGTACACATTTGTTTTTAGTCTTTTCTTTTCACATCTTTCATTATTTCTCTTTTCTGCCTCTGTCATATTCTGTCTTAAACAGTGGATTGTCATCCTCCAAGAAGCCTTAGCGCTTCTAGGACCAAGCTTTTGCTTGGCAATCCACCCTCTTATCAACTAACATTCTTCGTGTTTTTAGTGTCTATCTCTTTCAAGTGTCATTCCTCCACAGCAAAAGAGGAGTTCTCACAACGTCTAGATTACGGTGCGCAGACTATATCCAGGTACATACAAGCCTTGACCATTCCTTTTAGTTTCTCATTTTCTCTCCTTTTAATGTGAAAGCGAAATTGCATAGAAACAGACATATATAAATATGATTTGGAGGTATCCACTTTAGATGTGATCATCATGGCCATTAAGAATTTGAATTTCTGTAAGTGGAGGAAAGTGGATATAATGTGGTGAGATCCAAGTATAAAACTAGAGGAAAGTGTTGCAATAATATGACTATATAAGGAGGTAGTGATAATAATTTGATATCTATAAATATGGCCAATATGTTGGATCTAAAATATAATCCACACTCATACCCATATAAGGTTACATGGTCATAGACATGTCATCAAATTGTCTTAACTTAGAATTTTAACATAGATCTCCACATTGGGAATACAAGGATGACAAAGTCTTAGATATGATATGGAAACTAGCAGAGATAAGAAGCATACAGAATAAAAATATGACTAATAAAAATAAATATCCTCACATCAAATATAGATAATTGGTTGTTCTCATGAAGAAATATCAAATAGAGGGGCATGTAGATGCATATGATTTAGTGGTTTCTACTTTAGATGTGGTCAACATGGTCAACAACAATTTCAACACATATAAGTGAATTAAAGTAGAGTTGGAGAGGTGAGATCTCTTATCACTCAATTAGTGGATGAAGTAAAAGAAGAATAAAATTATATAGTGGAAGAAGAGGTAAGTGCCACAATATGATAGTAGATGGAGATTAGGAAGATGGGTTTGAAGTGTAACCCACACTCGTAGCCATGTAAGGTTACATGTTTGCAAAAACATCATCAATTTTTAATGACCAATCAATGTAAGGTATATTTTCAAATTGGTAGTTCTCATGATGAGGTAGTATAGATGTGGTATAAATAGATTTATGCAATCTTTTCTAGTATGGCCTTAATTGTATGATAGAACAATTTTATATAATGCCAAAAAGACTAGTTATAACTTATCCAAACATGGGTAAAATATTTTAGTATATTCCCATAAAGGATTATAGAATTTAGCAAATAAAACTCTAACAGAATAAAAATGTTCACAAAATATTTGTAGATAAGAGGAGTCTAGAGTATAAGAAAAAGATTCAAAATCAGTGATCCATATGAATGGTCTCAATGCATCTAAAGTTTGTAAATAATAAAATGGAAGCAGAGGTGGATGAAGTGAAATAGAAAGAGCAAATACTTATTCTATTTTTAGGAATGTGAGAGCATATATCAAGATTGAAAGGGAATCAAAGTCATTTTTTGATGGATTAAGGAGAGGATTATAACAATAGTGCATTATAATGCAATTAAATAATAAGACAAAGGATAAATTTAAATTAAGGAGTGGTATAATAAAGTGAGTGTTGTAAAGGTGCATAATATTAGTCAAGCTAATGCATTAAAAGTTTGCATGCCAAGGGTGCACTGAGAAGATATATAAGAGTTATAATAAAGATAGATGAATGAGTTGTAAGGGAATGAGTTCATAGTAGATGAAAATAGAATACTAAACCATTTACTAGTGAAAATAGAAATAAAAAGACAATGACCATTGACTTTTTTGGGTATAAGTGAACAAAAACAATGTGAAAAGAAGACAAAGTCATCAAGAAAAATATTTAGCATAATCATGCATAGATATATAAGAGAGAGAAAATAAAGTTGTGAATCATGTTAAGTGTTGATAAAAATGAGAGAAGCACTCTGATGAGTTGAAACTTTTACAAGGTCTTATATTGTTGATTTGAATATGAGAAAAGGAAAAGGAGTTAAAATCCTTATGGTGTGACTTATTGATAGGATTTTAATAGTATAACAAGTGGTGAGTCATGCCTACTTAACTTGAGAGTGAGAGGAATAAAATGTGGTGGAATACTCTTTTTGTAGAACTCAGTTGTTGGGAGTGTTTTGTGGTAATAATTATGTTAGTGAAAAAGTTATAGATTGACATTGCATTAAAGAAGAGTGAGAAATGGCTCAAAATGAAATACCAGTGAGAAGAGAAGGATAAGTACCAAGAGTTGTGAAATTTTGAATAGATTTAAGAGGAATGTAAGTAAGATTGGATGATACATTAGTGGAAGAGTTATTACAGCATTAAGTGAAGAGGAAGAAGAAGATGAAGACCATCAAAAATATTCTAAATAGAATTCCATACCAAATCTTAAAATCATCAAAAATATTGCCAAGATTGGAGGTAAATCTAATAAATAACACTTATTCATTTGGAATTTTGATTATATATTGTTTTTAAGATTGGATAATAAAAATAGGTATATATTTTGATTATGAAAAAATTAAATATCTAAGGTAAGTAAAGTCTACATGCATAAATTTGAGAGGATATGCATCTCTTTGATGGAATTATGTACTATTAGAAAAAGTTGGGAGAGGAAAATAAAATATTAAAACTTGGGATAGGATGTTTACTATGTTAAAGTGGATTTTTTTTCGATTGATTATCCTTTAATTTTGATTATAAATCTACAAAATTTGAAATAAAAATATATGAATCTGAAGGAGTATAATGACATTTTTATGAGTTGACCATAAGATCCAGCCATGCATAATATGATGGAGATAAAATTGCAATGTATATAAATGGCCTTAGTATTTAAATTTAAAATGATTTTAATTAGTATTTAAATTTAAAATGATTTTAATTTATTTTAGTTACATTCAAATTAAGGATCATATCATTTGGATTCAAGATCAAAATACATATTAGCTATAAGTAATCAAAGTATATGAGGGAGAAGTAAAAGGACAAAGTCTAGAAAAGATAAATAGGTTGTAGATAAAGAATATGATGAAGAATAAAAAAAATCCTCATATTAAATAGAGATAAGTGGTGGTTCTCATGAACAAAGAGGACATATATAAAAAGGTATAGGCAGAGGATTTGGTAGTATCTACTTTAGATATCATCACCATGGCCACTAAGAATTTGAGTGTCCAAAAGCCAAGGAAAGTAGAGATGGTGTGGTGAGAGATTATACACACACACACTTCATCCCCTACTTGATGAATATAAACTCTTACCATGTCATATCTACTTTCCTCCACTTCTAGACATTCAAATGCCTAGTGGTTGTGGTGACCAACAATTTTTAAAACCAAGTGTAAACCTGGAGGTAAGTGTTGCAAGATGATTATAAATGGAAGTTTTATTGATAATTTAGTCACTATAAATATGTCCAAGATGTTGGATCTAAAATTTAACCCACACCCATATCCATATAAGGTTACATGGTTGTAAAAATGTTAAATTGTGCTTATTTAGAACTATAGCATAGATTTCCACATTAGGAACACTATGATGAGATCATGTGAAATATGATATGGAAGAATTATAGAGATGGATAGGATGGAAATGAAAAATATGAGTAATCAAAATCAATATGCTCCCATGAAAGACATATAACTGGTTATTCTCATGATGAAAGAAGGCATAAAGGAACAAGTGGAAGAAAAATATTTAGTGGTATCTACTTGATGTGTGGCCAACATGGTCAATATCCCTTTGAATGTTTTTAAGTGAAGTAAATTAGAGTTGGTGAGGCAAGATATATTATCACTCAATTAGAGGATGAAGTAGAAGAAGAGGTAAGTGTTACAAGATGACTGTAGATGGAGGTTAAGAAGTTGGGTCTAAAATGTGCCTTGCACCCATAGCCATATAAAGTTAAAATTTACAAAAATGTCATCAAATTATAATGACAACTTTACTCTCATTTTATACAATGCCTTTTTAGAATTATATATTTTAAAAAGTTAAGTATATGTTATAGTAAGTTACTTGCCTTACTTCATGTTTACCTAGGTCTTTATTTATTCCCACCCACTTATGTGTAAATATTTCATTTATCTTATCTAAGATAATATGAGATATTAAATATATATCTTTTAGATATTATGGGAATAATTTCTAGTTATTTATATCCTTTAAGGATAATTATCTCTTAGTCTTAGGTTTGATCTCTAACTTGATCTCTTATTTTTGATTGATATCTAGCTTGATCTCTTAGTTAGGATTTATCTTCCTTAACTCTATATGCAAGGCTCATTCATTGCATTTGTATGGAAGCTATGGAGATGGAGATCTATATGTAAGATGTGGAGATATATAATATTTATCATTGTATGTTCTATTCGTGTATAATATATTGAGATATTATTTGAGCAATGCATCCATGGGTTTTACTATGGTAATGGTTTTTAGATTTGACCTTGGGTGAGATTTTTATAAAATATTTAATGGTATCAGAGTGATCTCCAATGGCCATTTCTTAGCTCTTTAGTTTATCCTTTCTCAACATCTAGTATTTTCTTTCATGTTGTGGAAAACAAATTCTAGTTTTTAGGGTGGACTTTTTTTGTGTTTTTTATTGCAAGTAAATTTTGTATATTTAAGGACTAAATAAAATCTAATCAATGCATCCATATTATCTAATAAATACATGATCACCTCCAATTTCATCCTCATTAGATATCAAAGACAAGAGCTACAAGCTTTTTGCAAATCTATTTTTGGTTAAAAATTATTATTCTTTTTCAAATTATAATAAAATTGTATACGACCTTTTAGATTTTTTTTCATTTGTGCACCTTATTTTATAATTTCCAAAACATTTTGAAATTTTTAATTTCATAAATAATTTCAAAAGTTATCATAGTTTCAATGAGAATTATTATTCTAAAACAATAAGACTTTTCTTTATTTAATTGTGACAAAACTGTAACTGATCATTCAAAATTATTTCTAAATTTTATGTGCCTTATTCTCATATTTTTAGAACATTTTTAAATTTTAAATTTCATCAAAAATTGAAAAAAATATTGTAGTTTTATTGAGTAGCAATATTCAAAAATGAAACTTTGTAGGGAGATTTTTTATTGTTTTTTTTCATAAAAATATATCCTTGGATGATTTTTTTATTGTTTTTATTAAAAAAATATTTTTTATTTAAGAGACATAAGGAGATATTGTATTTGTTTATTTTTTTCTATATTCTTTTTTTGATCTCATTTGTTAAATACTGGAGGGTGAGGCCTAGTTTGAGAGGTAGCCAAACCCCTTCACAAGAAAAAAAACTCTCTTTCATTGATTTCACCATTTTGATTGCAATCATGGATGCATTTTTAGCTGATTTCAACATCCCTTTACAAATTACCTCATATTTTAATGTTATGATTTTTTTCATCTACTCCTATG
This sequence comes from Torreya grandis, assembly GCA_037957365.1. Taxonomy (NCBI): domain Eukaryota; kingdom Viridiplantae; phylum Streptophyta; class Pinopsida; order Cupressales; family Taxaceae; genus Torreya; species Torreya grandis. The sequence goes on along the minus strand of JARHVA010000304.1, from coordinate 989,132 downwards.
TAGGCATATTCATCTACCATTCTTATTTGATTTTGGATGGATTTTAGATCACTTATGGTGGCACCATCATTCTATGTGAGAATTTTAATAGCATGGTTCCTCCATTGTTTAGATCCCCTCATAAAAACACTTTATTTAACTCATGTTCATTTTTCTATACACTTGTAGATGCACTTTCAGTAGAGCCTGATGTCTTGCATTATTTGAGTATGTTTTTTGTACCACTTGTGTATTTGGCCTATATTACTCTATTTTTTTGGAGTAAATCTCATGATTTATGATGACTTATTCAACAGGTCGATAGTATCCTTATTTGGATCTATTTTGGTGTATGTAGTGTCTTCCTTATTTTCATTTGGTGTTTTTATGTATAGGATATATTGTACTTGTATTAAATTTTAAATTATCATAGGGGGTTTCCTTTTATAGCCTAGTCTACCTTCATGTGTGTGTACCTTAGTTTGTGCACCTTTTACTATTTTATTTTCAAATCTCTTCCATCACCACTAGGGCCATATTCTTAGAATATTTTATCTAAATGTTTTTTATTTACCCATTGTACATGGGTATCTTATGCAAGCACTTCATTTTTTAGAACCCATATGAAGATTGTTATGTCTAAGTGACATTCTTGATGACTTTTTGTGTAGTGACACAAGTGTAGCATCCCCACCAGTCTTTGTGTTCACTTCTCACCATTTAAAATTCACTTATTTAGAGACTTTCATGGTCATATTCTCCCAGTTTAGCATTAAGGGAAGGTGTTTAGACAATACTTCTTCAGGTTCATCATTCTACCTAGTATTCTGGAATGCAATGTTTATATTTAGTGATCCTCATATTCATCACCATTCTTAATTTGACTTGGCGATTACAATTACTCAACATCCATGTATTCCAACAAGATAGATTGGCATCCATAGGGACCCTTGTCTTCACACTCAATTATTTTTTATATGGGTACTTCATCATGCCTTGTTACTAGGACCCATTTATTTCTTTCTTTTCTCTCTTTTTTTGGGGGGGTGTTTTATTTTGCTATGGGTTTTCTCCCTTTCTCCACTTTATGAGAGATTGCTTTATGGATATATTGTATATGAGTACCGAATCAGGCCTTGTTATTGAGACTCATATTATGAGTATTAGAGTAAATTATTTACCTTAGTTCATGTTCACCTAAGTATTTATTTATTCTGAGCCACTTATGTGTGGATATTTCATTTATCTTATTTAAGATAGTATTAAATATTAAAAAATTATCTCTTAGATAATATAGGGATAATTTATCGTTATATCTATGCTTTAAGGATAAATGTCTCTTATTCCTAGTTTTGATCTCTAACTTGATCTCTTAGTTATGATTGATCTCTACTTTGATCTCTTAGTTAGGATAGATCTTCCTTGCCTATATATGCAAGGCTCATTCATTGTATTTATATGGAAGCTATGGAGATGAAGATATAGATGTAAGCTTTGGAGATATAGAGGATTTATCATTGTATGTTATATTTGTGTATAATATATTGAGATATTATTTGAGCAATGCAGCAATGGATTTTACTATGGTAATTATTTGTAGATTTGACCCTGGGTGAGAGTTTTATAAATTCTTTCAATATCAAGAGATGATATTTTTTAAATAAGTAATAATAATTTTAAATTATATATTTAATAAAAAAGAGAGATTATAGTGTTTCACAAGTAATAACACATTTTAATTGCATATTCAATAATAAGGAGAGATGGTAGTTTTTAAAGAATAATAATTTTGAATTGCATATTCAAGAATAAGGGTAAATTTTCACAATTCAACTATGAAGAGCAACATCTATAAATCTATCTTAATAAATATTCCTTGTGTTCTAAGTTTCCCACCATAGAGGGAAACTTTTCCATACAAATCAAATGTTAAAATGATCTTTCAAAATCGAATAACTAAAAATGATAATTGTTTCCCTTCCAATAACTGAGATCCATCTTTGCATTGATGATATAACTTAATTTCAACACCAAAAATATAGTTCTACATTGATAATATAACTTAACTACAACAAAAACATGGTAGTTTTATCAATATCTTTATAAACATGAGAAATTATAATGGTATGATCAACATGGGAATTCCAATGGCATGATCACAACATGATCTCATATTAAGGGAGATAAATTATCTTAGAAGTCTTTGAGATTGGCTCAATTCATAATCTACATTCATTTTCTTGTCTACTCATTTTCTTTTTAGTTTTTGTATTTTTTCATCATCCTCCCTCTAATCAATAAAAAAGGCAAATGATTTTAGAAACTTTACACTTCTTCCACTTAAGTAATGCAAAGCATCAAGGGAATACTCAAGATGTAGCTTGGCATAACAAGTGAATTGTAAATCATGTACAATAAAAAATTAGAGCTAAAAAACACATGACTCATGTGATGAAGAAAGTGCCCTAGAAACTTTGCATGTCAATTTTATTTGATTGGACTACACTTCCATGTACTCTGCAATTATAATTTTCTAACCACTTATCATGAATCTTATTAATTTATCCATTTTTTAAAAGGTATAGTATTGTTGTGAACATGTCAATTTCAAGTTGAGAGTCCTTGAAAAACATGTTAAATATCAACACAGGCCCTAATAATTTAAATTTTAGTATTAGAAAAAATGAAAACCCCAAAAATAGATCATAATATGACTACCTACAAATCACATCCACATTTTGTAAATTTGTGACCAATAGTTATAAATCCATATTGTTTGGGATGGAAATAATTGAACATAAGGAAGATCACCTGCAACTACTGCCATACCTCCATTGTTTAGCCTCAAAGACAATGCTCTAGAATAATTCTCCCAAGTGTTTAAAGGTACTAGTTTAGATTTGGTTATATCAAACTCTCTTAATAGATAATATACAATAAATGATCTCATTTTATATCCTATTGGTGAATTTAAATATGTTAATCTTTTAATTCCTTGAATCGTTGGTGAAAGTTATTACACTGTGAGGATCAATGTTGAGCTAACAGTGTAACCTGAATTAGTGATTAAAACAACAAATAACCATATGATTAATATTAGTTGTCCAAGGGTGATCATGGAATGTAATCACTGATGTATTAAATAATATAAAAACATTTTCTTGAGTATGATGCATATTAAAAGAGTAGTATATTGTCAATACTTGAATTCCTTGTTTAAGCCTAAATCTATGATTTGTGTTGAATCGGTGCTAAAAAATTTATTACCCAAAAAATGGGGGAATTTCATGGAGCTATTACTTAATTTTAATTTTCTCAATAAAATTTATTCTTTATTGATAGGGCAAGTTCCAATTTGAAATCAACTGAAAGGGAAATTTTCACAAAGAATGCATCTCCAATCTTGAGCAATAGGGGGAAATACAAGGCCTCTTGTATTAATGTTGTTACTCTTTTTGCATTCAACTATATAATTGGAAGAGTGAATAAAGTCACCATTTATTAGAAGTAAAGGGCATGAATAAAAATACGATTTTACTTAGTGGTAAAAATTTGGATCTTAGTATGATGGATTATAATTTTTGTGCTTTCGTAAGCACTGAAGTAGGTTATAAAATTAAACTTTCTCATCTGTGCTTATAAAATTAATTTTATTTATAGGTTATTTTACCTTTGAAAAGATTTAATTCCACACACATTTTTTTTTGTAAATGTTAATGAGATTTGGTGATTGCTTGAGTGGTTAACTCTTTTATTTTCTAATAATGAATTGATTCACATGGTAGCCAAAAAATTTGTTTCCTATGATAAGGATGGTTCAACCCACAAAATTAGGGAAAATAGAACAAGGGATCCAAAAATATATGACACTAATATTATTCCTAAAGGATTAAATTATTATCTTAAAATAACCATGCAAAGTTCATAAAATATATCATAGAGGAAGAAATTACTCTCATAATATACCCATGATGTTGACAAACCCTTGGATTTTTCACACAAGTAGATAATTGAAATAAGAAGCATGTCAGTAAAGTCTATCATAGGAAAGGGGAAATGAAATGTTCAAAAAATTTAATTACTTGAAGATGATAGTGAGATGTTTTCCTCTAAACAGGCTTCCACACACCTTATCTAGAGAAGAGAGTATCAGTTGTGTTGGATCAGGAAACTTTATCTATTTTTTTCAAACTAACTTCAAGTAGGAAATTATATCTCCAATTGGGAAAGGAGAAATCACATATATAAATCTATATTCCCATCTTCCCTATCCAAAACCCTAACTTCAAGTAGGAAATTATATCTCCAATTGGGAAAGGAAAAATCACATATATAAATCTATATTCCCATCCTCCCTATCCCAAACCCTTACCCCCCTGCCCCCTTCCCTCTTCATGATATTTTTCCCAACAAAAATAATATCAAACTCTTATCTTGAAAATCAAGATTAATTTGAAATATGCCTTGTTAGATAGGACCCTATTGTCACATTTTATATGTATATGGGTCCTAGGCCATTTCTTCCTCCTCCTTTATCTAACCTCTATGATATGTGTCAAAGGAGAAGATTAATTTTGATCCATTAGATTCAAATATTCTATGGTGGATTGGTTGATGTGCAAAACACATGGTCTGACTCCCAAGGAATTTGATGGCATGACTTATATAAATTGGTTTTAGAATTTCTTTCCTAATATACACCTAAAAATTTGATGGAAATTATTAAGTATTATTTTATCTATTTTTAAAATTTTAATTTTAATTTATATATTAATGTCCATCAAAGATTAATATTGGCTCATGGGTTTTTAAAAGATAAAGTGTAAAGAAGATAGGGTCAATGCAATAATACACCTAAAAAATATGAAAGATATAATTGAATATAAAATGATAAATAGAAAATAATAATATAAAAGAATAAAATAACTTGAAAATATAAAAAAAGAGGGTCCTACATAATGATATGAACTCTATTTCCCTGGAGAAACACAGATAATACTTAAAGTGGTAAATAAGTGTGTGATGGGTGTGAGACCATGTGAATTATTGAGTGTGTGATTTTTTGCCAGTCTATAACATAAGTATGTAATATGGCCATAAGGATTATTCTTAATAATTAAGTGAGAATCTCATGATAAGTAATATGTAATTACCCTAATATAGGGCCTCTTTGAGAATTTATGTCTAAAATGGATGATGTCAAACATATTTTAGAGGAAGAGGGCTAAGAATATATAATATTCATAATCCATAAATATTTAGAAAGGGGAAATATAATATCTAAGAAGGTAAAAAAATCCTCCCCTTATCATAATAAGGAGAGTGAATAAAAATAAAATGGTCATTGATCTCAACTTCTAAAGAGAAAATATAACAAATATAATGGTATTGAGGTATATGGTGGTCTATCTCAATGCAAAACTATGTTAGTCTATTTATTTATCCAAGTTAAGTAATATTGGTGTGTTCTATGACTTATCCCCTTTAAATTCTCAAATAACCTTTCTTTTGATTTCCATCTTTTCGATCATTATGCCAAAAGTGCACAAACAATTTTGGTACCTTTGGAAAGTGCCATGGTTCTTATACTCCATTTTGCTAATCTTCTCTAAGGGTGTGGTTGTCACCTTCCTTCCATATTTTTCATTTTTATCCATTATAGGTTGGTTTATGTATCAATAAATTACTACTTTAAATTATATTATCTATAAATACACAAGTATTGTAGTTCATTTGATACATAATATTTATTTAACACTCATGAAGAAATAATAATTAAACACAAGAGTGATCCAATAATTATCAGAACATTTATCAATTTCTGAATTATCATTCTATAAGAGAGCACTAGTAAAACCCTAGTTTAAATTATTTCTATTTATGTAATTTATATTTATATAATTTATTAATTTTCACAAGATTTGTTTCCCACTTAGGGTCCTAATAAATAGATGATTAGCTAATCTTACACTAATCACTAACCCCAACATCGAACCTAAACTTACTTTGTTTATCTTAAAGTATTTATGGTAGATAAAATAAGATATTATAAGTATACTTAAGTTGTAGTGTAAAATCTTAAGGTGAGAAATGAAGGGTAAAATTATTTGAACAAAACCCATAAGTTAGATTCTCAATTTTGAAACTTACCTAGAAATGTACCAACATGGTTGTTGACAATCTAAGATCATATATAAATCCATGTATGATATGCATGTCTTGCATCCTACTCATATACCTCACAAAATGCATGTGTGTATGAAAAATAATATGTTATCTACCAAAATATGTGATAAATAACATATGTAAACAAGTAAACTAACAATTCTTGTCATGCTCATGTCCTTATTTTTTATTTTTGAGCATATATTAAATGTTTTTATTTTTTGACATTTTTTTTTATATTTTTAAGTATTTGAATGTTTTTGTATTTTTGACATATATGTAAAATGTAAAATGAATTATCCAATGATCCCAATAATGGGAGGACCATAGTGTGTGTCTATATCATAGAATCATAGGGTGACTTTTTGTGAACGAAAAGTGTTGTATGTAGATGAATTAGAATTTGAAAATGAAATAAGGGTTTTAATGTCATTATCTTGATCATTACTCATAGCATATTTTTTAGGATGCATATCTCTAGATGGTACATGACTTGATAGAATTCATTGTATAGTAGGATAAATCCATAATGCTTGTGTTTTTTATGGAACACATTAAATTGTCTAAAGCATTGCCTTAGGATGAATAATAGAAGATGAAGATCTATTTTAAATTTGAATAAATTTATGATGTGAAACTTAATTTTTAGGAGGGTGTACTAATCTCCTCTAAATTGACTATATAGAAAGATCATGCATAGGTGCATAAACTATCTCTACACTATGTGTGTTAATAATTATAATAACCACATGCAGTGGTGGTGAGGAAGGAGTAGGGGATACCACTAAGTGTAGAAGGTACTCATATTAAATGTTTAAAATTTTAACCACATAATTAAAATGCATATATTTGAGACATTGATGTAATGTGGATGGCACCAATGGAGATTTCATATCCAAGGGAATACTAATATCATGTTAAATACTCATGTGCTTTGTAAGACTAAAAATAGAGTAGTCATTATTATTGAACCAACTTGAAGAGGTAGCAATATATGCGTGCCCAAGATTATTTTGTGTATTTTCATCAAATGTTTTAACTAATTTTGATATATCTTGTAAATATTACTCTTTTTACCCAAGAGTACAAAGAAGTATCATTTTACATGCATTTTCACTTGACCCATTATCGATTATGACATTGTGTATGGTTTTTTTGTTGATATAAGACCGAATAAAGAGTGCATGTTTATCTAAATCATCATTAGAATTCTCACTATCATAAAATGTGATCATATGATGAGGTGTTTATGCACCTATAATTATACCATATATTGGATGTCCATATGTCAAAGGTGTAGGATGCACATTATATTCATCATATCCATAGAATGAATATGGATTAATCCAAAACTCATAAGCTTTGGTTGAAATATAATTCAAGAAACAAGAACAACATAATTATAATAATGTTATCTCTGAGAAGAGATGTTTTATTGATCAAATTTTCAAATCCAAACATATGCCTATCTCTGAGAAGAGATGTCTCATTTCATTTATAGGTTACATCTTCATTTATACACATTTTGAAGGTATTAAGATGTGGAAGGTCACCAATATTGAGGGAGATTAAGTGGTTTGACTTCCATGATTCACAACAATATAGAATTCAAGGAATTACTATTTTTAGAAACTTACTATTTTTAGACTGTACTACTAAAATCAAAATTTGGGGCACTTTCATTTGATTTTCTAGAGTCAAAACCCACCAAGTAGATATCATTCCATCTCATGGTGTTCCTGTCATTTTTAGATTTCCTACGACTCAAATAGGGAGCTAAACAAAGCTATGGTACAAAATTTATGGCTCTTGAAAGTTCTACCACCAATTGGGGTAGAACCGTCACCCAAACTATCACCTAAAATGTTGCTCAGATCACTCCTCCATTCTTGAGAGGCAATGGTCCCCATTGCATCAAGATTTATCATCATGTGTGGCAATTGTGTTTTGATTTGATTCTCAATGCATCTTTGGCATGGACTGTGCTTTGTGTAGCTATGCAGGACCTAATTGTTCACCATTTCTATCTGACCATTAGTCTATGGATGTAAGGTCATAAACTTCTTTAGCTTATTATCTATTTTATTTTGTTATTGTGTTGTTTATGTATTCAGGCTACAACATCAACCCTTTTGAATTTTTTTGGCTTAACCACCATGAGAATGAATTTCTTAACACTAATTAGGGAGATAGATGTAGAAGGTGGTACTTTTGGTACCCTATAACACCATGTTCCAAGAGTGAGGGTGATCCTTTGAGTTCTTGATTCATAGATGCCATGTCGATCATACATGAATTGATGACCAAAGAGTGTATCACAAACATCCAGATTAACCACATCACATAAGACCTCATCTTGGAAAGGTTTTATTTCATATGAGAGAATACATTGATGGGTGACATAGAGGTTTCTCCCTATACTCAACCATCAAATATTGTATGGTTTTGGGTAAGGCTTCATGGAAAAATTTAGGCTTTTCACAACATTAGCAAAGATTAAACTCTTTTGACTCCCACTATCAAGAATGAAATGTAGAGGCTTACCTTTCCCCCATAACATAGAGTGAAACAACCTTTTCTTGTCATCTAGACTCTCCTCATGGGTTTGTGATGAAGCAATGATGGCATCAGGCTCAGCATTTATAATCTCTTCTTCATTCTCTTCAATTGTAGGGTGTGTATGAGGTAGAGCAGTAGATGTTGAAGATTGTGACTTAGAAAGTAGGGACTTGATGGCTTGACATTCTTATTTGGAGTGCATTCTAGATTTGTAGTAATCACACCATTTCCTAGTCTTACCTTCCTTTTACTTCTAATTTTAGCCTCGTGTTTGACCTTCTTTGTCACTTTTCCATTTTGAAGGCTGACTCTTTGTATTCATTCTTCCATACTTCTGCTCAATCTTCACCATGAACTTATACACCTTACCTAGGGTTTCCAAATTGAAGAGTTCCATCCCCCTGTATATACCATTATAGTTCACCATGATATTTAAGAACCTTGTGTTTCTCACTTTCCTCTATGCCTAAACTTGCATATAGAGAATGAAAAATGTTAGTGTAATCTTGAACAGACTATTCCTTACCTTGGCAAAGTTGTTACCACTCTATATACAAATCATCATATGCTCTAATGGGGTAGTATTCTTCCTTTATAACTTCTATGAAATCATCCCAGGTAGGTTCTACCTCAAGGCCAATATCATCGGTACTGAATCTCTTCTTGTACACTTCCCACCAATTTTTGACAAGAAATGATGCTTTCAAAAAAGCAAAAGTGATCTTCTCTTTATCGATGAATTTATTTACAGAAAAATAGGAAGACAATTTATCCAACCAATTTTCTATTGCATTAGAATTGATTTTTTCTTCAAATGTAGGGATATCAAAATTCACCTAAACCTTGAAGGGTGTTGGGGCACTAAAAAGATGTGGGGGTACAGATGAGGAGCTAGAATTTCCCATCAAGATTTGTTGGAGAATTTGGGAAAATTGTTATAACATCTATACTTGTTTCTGTTGGAGGGGTTCATTCACCATTTCCTTGTAAGGATTAGATGTCTTGATGTTGTCCACCATTTGAGGTCATTTGGAGTGAACATGTGGATAGTCTACTGGATCTAGTAGTTTCCACCCAAGCTTCTTGTAGTCTGACCTCATCCTTGAGATCATACACTCTTAATACAAACTACTCTGATATCACTAATCCAAAACTTAGAAGCTTTGGTTGAAAAATAATTCAAGAAATAAAAAAACACAATTGTAATAATGATATCTCTGAGAAGAGATATTTTATTGATCAAATTTGTAGATCCAAACATATGCCTATCTCTAAGAAGAGATGTCTCATTTCCTTTTTGGGTTACATCTTCATGTATACACATTTTGAAGGTAGGAAGAAGATGTGGAAGGTCACCAATTTTGAGGGAGATTAAGTGGTTCAACTTCCACCATTCACAATAATATAGAATTCAATGAATTACTATTTTTAGAAACTTACTATTTTTAGATTACACTACTAAAATTGAAATTTGGGGCACTTCCATTTGGTTTTCAAGGGCCAAAACACACCAAGCATAGCTTGGTGTCATCTCATGGAATTTCCCTCATTCTTAGCTTTATGATGGTTTAAATAGGGAGTCAAATGGAGCTATGGTATAAAAGTTATGGCTCCCAGAAGTTCTGCCACTAATTAGGGTAGAACCGTCACCCGAATTGTCACCTGAAATGTTGCTTAGATCATTGATATAGATAAGGTGTGAGATATTCTAGATTGTCCATCATTAGAAATTAAATTTTTGATATGTAGTTTATCATAAACTAGCTAGTATTTATAGGAAGTTCATCATGAATTTTAATAGGATGCACAAATATATCATTGATGTGATGCATAAGGATAAAAGATAAATTGTGTGGAAAATAGAAGCAAAACATCGATTCCTATAATTAAAGAATAAGTTAGTTAAGAAATTAATGTTTGAAATTCTAGATGTCAATATAGTATTTCATGTAGATTTTAATGCAAGTAACACAACAATAGGAGTGGTATTGAGTCAAGAAGGAAGACCTATCACATATTTTAGGTAGATGTTAAGTAATGCAAACTATATATATTTAGTGTATGAATAAGAATTTTATGCAATTTTTCAAGCACTAAGTAAATAGAGACATTATTTATTTACAAAATCAATTGCATTATGTACAAATAATCAAGTATTGTAATTCATTAATATTAATAATAAGTTGAATCAAAGACATATTAAATGGGTTGAGATCCTAGATATTTATTCATTTTTGTTGAAACATATAAGTATAAAGTCTGACAAAGTTTCTAATGCATTTAGTTGAAGAATTATTTTTTTGAATGAGTTAAGGGTGGAAGTCATAGGATTTAATCTTATGAAAAATAGTACTAAAAATATGAACATTTTTAAGAAGCAAGGAAGTCATGTGCAGAACCAATGCATGAAGATAGATTACCATGGTTAGAGTATTTTGTACAAGAAGGTTTTTTAATCAAAAGAAGTTAGTTATGTGTACCGAGAGGTTCAAAGCAAGAAACTTTAATCAAATAAGATCATAATGGAAGTTTGGTAGGTCATTTTAGTTATGAAAAAACCTTAGTATAAGTGGAGTAAAATTGTTTTTGGCCATGAATGAGTGTATATGTGCCCAAAGTTGTTTAGGAATGTAAAATTTTCAAACTAGAAATAGGGAGAAGTTACAATGCAATATTATAATGACCATTGCCTATTAAAGAGAAACCATGGGAGGATATAAGTATGGATATTTTCTAAGTTTTCCTAGAACATAGAGAAGAAATGATTTAGTATTTTTGATACTTGATATATTTTCAAAGATGGCACATTTTATAAAATATATAAAAATTAGTGATGTAACAAACATTGCTAACTCATTTTTTAAGGAACTTATAAGGCTGCATGGTTTCCACACATCAAAACTTCATATATAAATGTAAGAAAAATGGACATTTTTTGAGGAAATTATGGAATGAAATGAATACTAAGCTAAATTTTAGTTCAACATACCTTCCTTAGATAAATGAATAAATAGAGGTAATCAACAAGGGTTTGGGTAATGTCTTGATATGTTTAATTAAAAGTAAGCTAGTAATGTAGGATAATGTTATGGTGCAAGTTAAGTTTTCATTTAACAATTCAATTATTATAAGTATAGGGAAAACAAAATTTAAAATTGTTCACTAGACAATTCCAAGAGGATTTGTAGAATCATACGACATGAGAATTGAGCAAAATAAAAGTGCTAAAGTAGAATACTGTGAAGAACATACGCAAGAAGTACATAAACAAATATGAAAATAGATATAAATCTATACAATGTATTATAAATAGCACATAGATATAAAGATAAGTTGAATATCGAGTGGGAGAATTAGTCTTAGTGTACTTGAGAAAGAAAATATTTTCAAAAGGGACTTATGATAAATTAAAGTGGGAAAAGATTTGTTTGTGTAGATTTTTTTAAATAATGCATGAGATAGAATTATTGAAGAGATAGAGATATTTACTATTTTTAATGTTGTTTATTATTATACATATTATGTAGGACAAAGTAGTGAACGTGCAAGTGCAGATTTTGAAGAAATAGATTGGAGATTTTAGATGTTTGATAAAGATGACAAAAAAATAGAGGAATTGATTGACATGCAATTTGTAAAAACTACATAAAGAAAATAATATACATAATATATGGTAAAATGAAAAGGTTGAGACATTTACGATTAAACATGGATTAGCACATAAAAAGATGAAAAATAAGGAATATCATTAGTAAAGTCTTTAGAAGTCACATGAGTGGGAGCACATGTTTCTTTTCTTACCTAGGGTGTATGATATCGTAGCATCTAGGTTCATGTGTAATATTGCATCAACCAAAAATATGTTAGTCTAGGAAATTTATCTTAGTGTTGTGTTTCATAAGTTTCTTATTATGCATATGTTTCTTGTAAGTTTATGCAAGTATTATGTGTTTTGAAAACCTTCTTTATGTTTTTTGTGTCATCTTTAATTTTTTTTACACTGCCTATGATTGTGCATGTGTTTTTGATGTTCCACGTATCTTTTATTTAATGTAATTGCATTTGTTTCTTGTTTAAATAAGCTTTTGGAGCTTTGCACAAGAATTTGTTTTAGTATTTTTACAAAGCACAACAATGTGGAGATTTTCAATACATTTCCATCAATTTATGATATCTTTTGACGAACAAAGCATTTAGTAAGATTTTTTCTTCACCGCAAAAGCAGTTGAGTTGATGAGGTTTCTTACAGGAGTTTGACCTTCATTATGTAGGTCATGTGTTGAATTATAATTCAATTGGAAAGATTATGATAAGTTTTGATATTGTCCTTGAGAAGAAATGAGGATCATGGCATAAAGGTTCTTGGGGTAGTTTTGAATTATAAAGTCTTATGACTTCACATGAATTTATTTATACGCACTTGGTTTGGGTGCATGTGTCTTTTGATGTGTTATTAAAGGAATTTTATCTAGTTTTTTGGTATTTGATCATAAAAGTCACATAATCTTATAAGGGTTCATTTGATATTTTTTGTGATGTATTATATTTTGATGCATTAAGCTATAATGTATTACGATGCCATGAAATTGTGAGAGAGATTTAATATTTGTGGCACATTAAGGTGTGTTAATGTTATTATTGGGGTAAAATAAATTGATTTAAGTACATGGGTGCTATGAATTTATAATCATGCCCCTATACCTATGCTAAGGGACTTTTTGGGAAGAGGAAGAGGCTTGTTGGCTGACTAAGGATTTACAAATATGAGTAGAACATTAGATTTTGGAGCTTGGTTCTAAGATAGGTATACTTTCAAACACTACAAGTTAGAAATAATATATCTATATATCTAATTTTGTAACATATCTCATTCTAAAATTGTGGTGTCATTGATGTTGTTGTGCCTATAATAATTTATTTATTTTGAAATCAAATAAAGATTTAAATTTATGGTGTAGCCTTTTATTGAATATTTCATTGAGTATTATGAAGGCTAGGTGGCCTAAGGTATCTCTTAATTGAGAACCCTAACCATAACTAAATTAAATACTAATCTACCCTGCTAGAATTTTATCCAAATCCATTTTAATATTAAAGAATAGACTTTAGGAAGTAACCTACAAGATAATAATTGAGCTAATTTCTCACATGCCATAATCAGATCATATTTTGATTATTTGATTAATTCATCTTTAAGAATTCATTCTTTCTTATCTTCCCTTCTTACTAAAATCAATTCTTCCTTCAATAGATCATTTTTTAAAAATGAAGATAATTTTTTTTCCTCGAATTCTTCACAATATGATCCTCTTCATCTTTGAGAAGTTAAAATTATTTATTTTTACCTCCTTAGAAATAAATTTCAATGAATCTATAGTTGCATGCACACTCTTATCTAAATTAAAGCCATCTTATCAAGTCAGTATAATAATACAATCATCCACCACATTAGCTAAAAATACCAAGTCATATAGAGTAGGTTTTGATAACACCAAAACATTTTTCTAGACTATTAACTCCACCTCATGTGCCTTATTTTTTTCCAATGCTTTATAAATATCTACCCTTGAATTATACATTACCCTTTCATCATACATTTGAACACCTTTAGATCCCTTATTTTCCTCAAACTAAGGCAACTATGTATATCTATTAGAAACTTATCTAATGAAGGACTTATGTTAGGGGGAAAATTCCCACCATAAACTTTTATAATGAAGGACTTATTTTAAGAAGAAAAAATTCTGCCAACACTTGACACCCTCTTTGCTTTCTTACTAAAGCTATAATTTTGAATTAAATCCTCTTGCTACCTAAGCATATATCCCCTAAATAAAAAATAAAGTTTTTAAAATAAGAATTAATATCAAAGGCACTTTAACATGCCTAAAAACACTATCAATATAAATAGTCCATAGATTTATGCCTAAGAAAAGAACACTAACATAGAAGAGGGAGAGAGAGTCTCCCTTCTCTATTTAACTAATAACTCCCATTTCACCATTTTCAAAACATTTTCAGCAACTTGAATGAAGAACCCTTATTTCTCATCACTAAATAAATCACCAAACCATTACTTTTAGCAAACTTAAAATTATCCACATATTTTAGATCCTTATTCACCGAATATGATGATGAATCTTCCTAATTTCAAGATAAATTACTAATAATTATCTTTTTATCCCACTTATACATCTCTTTTGAATTTCCTCTGATTATCCTTATTCCAATAAAGGGATTTCATATCCCCATGTATCCCATTACCCAACAAAAAAAATAAAAATAAAAAATAAACTAACATACTTATCTTAGATAAATCTATATAAAAGACACTGAGATATATCATTCTTGAGGTGCCTATTCTACTTATATCACAAATTTAGTATAATATAGGTGCCCTAAGAATGACATCTTTTGGCAAATTTTACATAAATTTATCTAAGATAAATATGCTAATATAATCTATGCATTTTACGTATTTATTTAACATACAATATGATTTTTTTCATAAAAAATTAAATGTATAACATACATCACATTAAATCATTCAAAAGTACAATACACATTACATTAAATCACCTAAAACTATAATATACTAACAAAAGATTCAACAACATATAGCATGTTTATTGTGCCCCAATGTCTCTTTCAATAATTGTTTTAGTTAGAAATCTCCTATATGCTCTTCTTGGTAATTCATTAAGGTTTTTAATTTTTTCAAGATGTATCAACATTTGATGATAAATTTCATAACTCTTCTCTATCTTTATTGCATACTTGGCAATGTATTTCACCATAACATGTTTAGGAAGAACAACTTGTCAATTTACATTTGCTCTCCACAATTGTAATAAATAGAAATTGTGTGTATTTACTCTATCATCATTTATTACAGTTTCAAAATTTTTATCTCATATCTGTAAGTCTTGATATAATTTTGATCCATTCAAAATCCAATGGTCATGATGCACCATACCTATAATAAGTAATAACTTGATTGTTAGTTATTACACAAATATTAGGTATAATTTTTATACAACTATTTAAATGATTCAACATCTTACATAAAAACCATTTTTACTCTTTTCTTATGTAGGCAGGTACCCTCTTTACACATTGTATGTCATTCTACACAATTGAGTATCTCTTTATAGTCATGCTCCATAGCCAACTATGTAAGTTGTCTTATATTTTTGAGAAATAGATGTTGCATAAAAAAATTTAATGCCTAAAATTTGTGATGTCTAATAATTTGTTGTTTATATTCATAAAATAAAAATATTATATAAAACATATAGTAGGTGAGGATTGATAACATGGCTATATGTTTGGTTGGTATGGATCTTCTCAACGATTCCATGCGTGAACAATAGAATGGAAGTATTTCTCAATAGTTTTTCATTCATAATCATTTGTCCAATCAAGATTATCCATATTTGGTGCTCCATATAATCATATTAATCCATGCACATGTGGTGAACCTCTATGTTACTGTTCATATTTAAACCAATAATCTTTTACGTTCATTATTTTTTGTAATATCTCCCTCCATAAATTAAATGTCACAAGTGCATATAGTCTACCACTATATGAGGATAATCAATAATCATATTCACCAATTTTGAGCTTCTTGTAGATCTGTCATTGATGTTCCCAACATTAGTGCATGTAGATCAAGCCAATATATGTGAGGACACTCAATATGAAAAAATGGTAGGCAATCTAATTTGATGCAACATGTCTATTAATTCACTATGACTTTTTTCCAATAAGACCTTATACCCCTCAATGAGATTCCAAACTGCATCAAATGATCAGGTAGATGGGAGTGGGGTACATTATCCATATGCCCATGTAACTCAATAATGATGATTGGCATATCTTGAAGGCCTTTTTTCACAAAAACTATAGTTGAATTTTGTGCACGATGTCTCATGATCATGTTCATCATTTTATATATCATCAATATCAAAAACAATAGTGATCCCTATATTGAAACATATGTTTAAAAAATTCATGTAGATGTACTTATATAAACCATGGTTCTATCTAATCACATCTTCCATTAGGAAACAAAGTTGGAAATTCCATATCATGTAATCCTAATGTGACATACTCATTTATAAAAGATGCTCCAATCCCCAACCAATCAATTAGTATTTCAAAATATGCATTAAGGTTATTTACTCACATATGGATTAATTCCATCTACCTTGGGACATTAAGGGTTTTAGAGACATTGATGTTGTGTGATAAATGATATTTCTTTCGTCCATCTTTATATATGGACACACAAATATAACTCCATTTACATCAAAATCAAATCACATATAGACAAAGTTTAGTTAGTTAAAGATATTTTCATCAGAAATAGGTGGAAGATATACATAGGTACAACATATTATATAAAAGTATATTGCATTTGACCATCGTGGCATGTAAAATCACAAAAAAAATCCAAACCAAATAAAATAATCAAATGTAACTAATACAATTTAAATATAATAAATAGATACATAATATATCAAATATGGTTTAAATACATTATATATACCCAAGATATTATCTATGTCTTATTACCTATGTTAGTATATCCATAATCTAATATATAGATAACTTAATATTCGGGTTATATGATTTTTTTAAGTAATATTTCTATAAGAAAAAAAATTATGGATATAGTACGTTCTTTTTCATTCATTTGGGTAATATAAGATCTCCATTTATAAACCTGGATAAAAAATAATTTATTTAAAATTTAGAATAAAACCTAATTTTTTTGGGTATATTAAAAAAAATTAATTCATGTGGACAATATAAGATCTCCATTTACAAGACCTAGATAAAAAATAAATTATTTAAAATCTAGAGTAAAACCTAATTTATAATATTATAGATAAAATAATATTATTTTTTATTTATGTGGATAATAAGAGCTTCATTTACAAAACCTTGATAAAAATGATTTCTTTAAAATCTAAAGTAAAATCTAAAAGATATCAAATAAACAATAAAAAATTCATACACGTACATAGTAAAAGAATAGTTTAATACTAACCTTACACTATTTCAATGGATTTTTTTTTAGTCCTTTTTTTTGGATTATATATATATATATATATATATATATATATATATATATATATAAAATATCTTTATATATATATATAAAATATCTTCTAAACGTTGGGTCAGTTCATTTTTTATTTCATATCTCATCATGATTTTTTAATATTTAAAAGATGTATTAATTAGATATTAAATATTTTGTCAGCTCTTATTTCATAGTATTTTTTTATTTTTTACTAAAAAATATTACTTACTATAAGAGGTCCATTTATAAGACATGGGTAGAAAATCTTGTATAAAAAATAATTTATTTAAAATCTAGAGTAAAACTTATTTTCCAAGATGTGTTAATTAGATATTCAATATTGTATCAGATATCTTCTCATAGTAATTTTTTTCATTTATATCAAAAAATTAAAACTAAGATGTCAACCATTTTTATTTACACGTGTATAGCATGAGACTCTTCTCCCACCTTATAGAATGCCTCTCGACATAATAAATATTAACTATTTTGTAGCTGGTTTAAACATAAAACAACCTAGTAAACTAACCTTTTCTTTAATCATCTCCACTTATTCTTCCTCACTAATAACATTATTCATTAATTTAATAAGGGATACATGATTGAAGCTAAATATTATGCCATAATATATTCCTTTTTATCAAATGAACCAAGATAAGATCCATGCAAGATAAGATCCATGCATATATTTATGAATAATGTCCATCCAAACCATAATTTTCACCATTTTGTTTTGTCATTTAAAAAAAATATTTTGTTAAATGAACCTTAGTACTTTAAATTTTTGAGAAATAACTCACAAGGGAACCTGCATAACATTTTTTTTTCAAATTTGACAGGGAGTAGCAGAGGAGCGAAGCGTGTGGACAATATTTGAAACTAGTTTTTTCTTGCCTAGTTGGGCCCCCTGAGTGCGACAAGTGGGACCACAGATCTAATGGAAGTCACTGTGGGTAGCAGTACCTCTGGGGATCTATCCAAGAATCTATTAGGGGATAGTCCATCCAATGGATGGAAGAAGGCACTCATAGGTGAAAAGACGTGTCCATCAAAAGGCATGTCGAGCCTCCCTATTCTCTCAGAGGGCAAGGCATTGAGTATCCCAAATGATCTGGTGGAGGAAATAGTGGCATTCATGGACCTTACACTGGTTGGTAAGTTTTTTTCTTTCCGTCCTAATATCAAAATGCTTAGAAGATGGATTCTGTCTAGGTGGAAAGTCAAAGGTAGTGTTTCAATCACAACCATGGCTAGAGGTCTATTCCTTTTTAGATTTACGAACAAGGAGGATATGATCGCTACCCTTGCTAGAGGTCCCTGGCTATTTGGACCACATTCTCTAGCCTTATGCCTATGGAAACCAAGATTTGATCCTAACTCAGACCTCAATAAAACAACACCTGCTTGGGTAATATTTCCAGGATTCCCTTTGGAATTTTGGGATGAAAAAATCTTCACAGCCATTGGCAATTCTATTGGTCAATATGTCACCTCAGATCATATAACCAGAACTAAGTCCAAATGTGTGTTTGCTAGACTCTATGTTAATGTTGAAATAAATAAGACTCTCCCTACGTCCATTGAGCTTAACTCTAAATATGGAACCTGGACTCAGCTAATTACTTGCGATAATGCTACTACTTTCTATCAAATATGTAAGAGGAAGGGACATATAATGACACAATGTAAAGTGAAGCAAAGGGGGATGAAAGAGGATTCCCAAAATGTAGAGGAGGAGAAAGCGAACAGGAAGCAGGAAATAGAGAATAATGTGAAAATTCTTGACAATACAAGAAAAGGAGAGGAGGGGAAGGGAAAGGAGGCTACCCCTAGCAATGAAGGTGAAGTTGTCCCAAAGAAAAATATAGGATTAGATGATAGTCAAAAGGCTACAGAAGAAGGAGAGGAGGATAATAGAAAGCAGGATACCTTTAGTAGTGAGGGAGATGAGGTCTCAAAGGAGAATATAGTATCTGACGACAGTCACAAGGCCACATTTAACACAGTCCACACTTTAGATAAACAAACTAATATGTTTAAGGAAGGGGTAGGAGGGGACCTTTTGCTAAAGGAAGTCAATGAAGATGACATAGTTTCAAGGATTGGATAGGAAGAAGTAACACCTGAAAGTCACACTCAACAAGTACCAGATCCACAGTCAAATACAGACTTTTTTTGTGATCTGGAAGATGGAGGCCAAGTAGGAAACTACTTGGCAACAGGGGTAGTAGGACAAGATGTAGCAATGAACAAGAAGAATGGGTTACCCCAAAGAAAAAGATCTAGAAAGGTAAAAAAATATGCAGATGTTGGTAGTGATCCCAAACAAGGGAGGCCAACCCTAAGGGAAACAAGACAAAGAGAGATTGCTAGGGAGATTACCAGTGGAAAATAGAAAACACTGGAGTCCCAACCCTCCAAACTCTCTAAATGAGAATATTATCATGGAATTTGAGGGGCTTTAACAGTCCCTCAAAGCAGTTTGAGGTTAAAAACTACATTTTAGATAATAAACTAGATATTCTATTACTCCAAGAAGTCAAGATGAAAGAGGAGAATTTTGAAAAAATTGCTGACTATATATGGCCTAAGGTAGCTTTTTGTATTAGTCTTGTTAAAGGGGCTTCAGGAGGGATTGTCACTATGTGGAATAGTGCTAAAATCCAAGGATCTCTTATGGCCCATCATAAGCACTTTTTGATTACCAATTTTTCCATGAATTCCTTGAACTAGACGTTGGTAAATGTTTATGCACTGAATAACAGAGCTTTGAGATAGGAAATTATGGAAAGATTTGAGTAGCTACAGGAATAATCCTTAGAATTCTAAATGGATTTTAGCCAAATATTTTAACACACCTTTATACCCTTCTAAAAAATAGGGTGGAATTATCGATTACTCGGATAGCATGTTCGACTTTGCTAAATTCATCAATGATTGGGGATTATTGGACATAGAGCTGCAGAACCAAAATTTTACTTGGACCAATAGAAGAAGAGGAGATCAAATGATTTAGGTTAAATTAGATAGATTTTTGATATCAAGCAACTAGAATGATTACCAGAGTATGCAGGCGCAGGCTCTACCTAGAACCATGTCTGACCACTGCCCGATTATCCTCAATTGGAGAGATTAGGGACATCATGGACCTCCTCCATTTTGTTTTGAAGCTATGTGTATTAAACACAAAGGTTTTAGACAAATGGTGGCTCAATGGTGGAATATTCCCATTCAAGGTACTCCCATGTTTATAATAGTCAAGAAACTCCAACACATTAAATAAGAAGTTTATGGCTAGAATAGATACAATTTTGGGCAGGTTTTCTAGCAAAAGAAAAATATAATGGGAAAACTCAAGGCTATTCAATAAATGATTAACCAAGGGGATGACTCTGAGGGCACCTTAGAAGAAGAGAATAGTCTATCTTCAAAATGGAAGAATCTGATGGAAAGGGAAGAGGTTTTCTAGAAACAAAAATCCTATGTTCAATGGCTCAAAGAGGGTGATAAGAACACTGGTTTTTTTCATCTCTCAGCTATGAAACATAGAAAATTTAACTCAATAACTAAGCTTGTCCTGGATAATGGAGACATTATTATTGAGGATAATGAAATAGGGGAGCAAGCCAGGGTATTCTTTCAAAATCTGCTTACGAAAGAAAACAATAATGATAGAATTGATAGATCTATGAATCAATTCATTGATAAAATCCCCTATTTGATAACAGAAGAAGACAATCTAGAAATGTTAAAGCCTATATCTGATGAAGAAGTACATGTTGTTTTATTCTCCATGGGCACTTTTAAAGCCCTGGGTCCTGATGGCTTTCCTCTAGACCTCACGACTGCAGTTTGTGATTTTTTCAGATTTGGAAAACTTTTGAAACAAGTCAATAATACCTTCATTTTACTTGTTCCTAAAAAATCTCAACCTTTACACCTTGTTGATTTCAGACCCATTAGCTTATGCAACACTATGTATAAGATATGTACTAAACTGTTGGTTTTGAGAATTCAACCCTTGCTTGACAAAATTATTTCTCCTGCTCAAAAAGGTTTCATCCTGGGTAGACAGATTCTTGATGCTATGATCACCACACATGAGACTATCCACTTCATAGATAAGAGCAAAATCCCTGGGATGGCCCTCAAGCTTGATATATCCAAAGCTTATGATAGAGTCTCATGGACTTTTCTATTCCAAGTGATTAGAAAATTTGGGTTTAATGATAAATTGTCTTGCTTATTATGGAATGTCGTCTCTTCTGATAAATTCTTAGTGCTAGTTAATGGTGTTCCTAGAGGGTTTTTCTCCTCCACAAGAGGAATTCTTCAGGGAGACCCTCTCTCCCTGTACCTATTCATCATTATGGCTGAGGCATTGGGAAGATACATACAAGCTAATATAGTTTCAAAAAATCTAGTAGGCATCAAACCTGCCTCTTCCCTTCATCCTATGGTTATACAACAATCTGTGGATGATACCATCTTATTTGGTATCTCATCGGTGATCGAAGCTAGAAGATGGATGAATATACTTAATGATTATGCCAGAGACTCGGGACAAAGAATAAATTTCCAGAAAAGCAACGTGTACTTCTTCAACACTCCCAATGAACTTAGACATATAATCATTGATATCTTAGATTGTGCTAAGGCTGGCCTACCAACTACCTACCTAGGTCTCCCATTCTTGGTCAAAGAGGTATCTTTAGGTTTTTGAAATGGTATTGTGGAACGTACATAGAGGAAACTTCTTGGGTGGAAGGGGAAACTACTCAGTAGTGTGGGTAAGTTGTAACTTCTTCAGACATCCTTGTAAGGTATTCCTACTTACTTCATGTCTCTTTTTAAAATTCCTACATATTTTGCTAAAAATTTGAAACAGATCCAAAGGAAATTTTTATGGACGAGAGTGGAAGACAAATAGAGAATGTCTTTAGTCAGATGGGAAAAAGTGTCTCCCAAAATCTCATGGTGGACTTAATATAAGATCCATCAAGAAAATGAATAAATCCCTCCTCTCAAAAGTTAGTTGGAATCTGATTCACAACAACAGTGAGTGGAGGGAAATAATGTATGCCAAATACATGCATAGCATTAATGATTCCAACTTTCTTCAACATGTGGGATTACCCCAGGGGTCTGTGATATGGAATAAAATGCTAAAAAGTAGAAGTCTTCTCAAATAGGGAATTAGGTGGAAGCTTGGAAATGGTTGGCAGATTAAATTCTAAGAGGATAATTGGTTAAGGGACAAGCCTCTCATCTCCCAAGGAAACTATGGAGAAATTATAGGCCTGACTACTCAGTTCTTTGGTGATAGGGTTAGTGATTATATGGAAAATAACAATGGGATAAGGAGCTATAAAAACCTTTTGGATTGTTACGTGCACAGGCCTAAGCTTATTCCAAGAAATTGGGAGATCCAACAATGTGTTCAAGAGATCAGAATCCCACTCTTCCCTTGGGAGGATGAACAATACTGGTGGCCGAATAAGAATGGATCATTCTCTATCAAATTTGCCTATCATTTGCTTACACCTAAAGCTCAGAATAAGGAGGTATGGAAAAAGGTTTGGAATCATAAACTCATTCCAAATATTAACTTGTTTTGGTGGGCTACTACCCATAACAAAATCCTTACTCAGGACAACCTTCAAAAGAGGGGGTTTACTTTGGTCAACAGATGTTTTCTATGTGGTTCTAGAGAGGAATCAATTTCACACCTATTCATACACTGTGAGTTTACCTAGAATTCATGGGGCAAAATACTTAACAACTTTGGCATTGAATGGGTTTGAAATTTTGACCTTAAAGAAGTAATTCTCAGCTAGAACTCAACCTTCACACATCCCTAGATTAAGGAACTATGGAAGCAAGCACTACTATGCTTGAGCTGGACTTTATGGGAAGAGCAAAATCACAAAATTTTTAGGAACACTGCTAGAAATGTTGCTTAGGTGTTTAACTCCTTTATTAGGACCATCTTGGAAAGTGTTACAATAGCTCATATTAGTGTTGTGGAGAAACCCCTATCTAAATTTGAAAGTCAAATTGCTACCAAATGGAAGGTTTTAAACCTTATCCCTGGGCATGATAATTCCAAAATTCTTTAGAGACTTCATACTAAATGGATACCACCAAAACCATTTGGATGAAACTCAATTTTGATGGGGCATCCAAGTTGAGTGGTAAAGCAAGTGGAGGAGGAATAATAAGAAATGAAAAAGGAGGGATGTCTGATGTTTATGTTGGTGGCATGGGTTGCCAAAGTAATAACTATGCTAAAGTTATGGCCTTATTTTGGGGATTAAAGTTAGCTATATCCCTAGGAATTAGAAATTTGAATATTTAAGGAGATTCTAAGTTGATCATAGATTTCGTTAATAAAGCATCTAATGTTGGTATCCATCTAAAATACATCATTACGGGCATCTAGTTTCTTTTACAAAAGTTTTCCAAAGTTGAGATTACCCACACCTACAAAGAAGGTAATAGGGTCACTGATGCTTGTGCCAACCTTGGTTAGCAATTCTCAGGATGGAGGGTTTGGTGACAAGGGGCTCATATACCACCAAACATTAGAGAGATCATTCAGAAGGAGATGACAGAGCATAAATGATGCACATTGATGATGAAGATAGCTTTTGAAGGTGGTCTATGTGGAGAAGGCCACTGTAGATCATGGAAGTAGTGGGTAATCCAGGGAGTGCTAACAATGCAGACAATGAGAATCTTAAGGATCTTGTTAATTCTATAGTTATGTAGTTTCATCCTTTCTGACTCTGGTCTTTCTAGTGTTTTGTTTTGCTTCTGACTTTATTTCTCGGCTATGTCATTGGTTTGGTGTTGGCATCTTTTGTTTGCCAGCCTTCCTGTCTTTTTTGACTATATAGAGTTTGGCCCCTGGTTTGGCGCCTTAATTAATCAAAAACATTTTTTTTTCAAAAATTCATATATAATCATTTCAATAAATATAAATAAAGGAAAAATATGAAAGAATAAGATTACGTACTTTCATAGTTACCTTTATTTTAACATATATTTCTCAAAGGATAGACCATCATCCATCAATTACACAAAATATTCCAAAGGATTCATTAGTTTTTTTAGATTTCCCAAACTCCAATACTTAATATCAAACCATAAAAACATACCCAATGCATAGTCTCCTCTACCTAAAAATGATCCTTGAAATTCTCTATCCTAACTTGAACCACATATTCTTTAACAACTACATCTTCTTATTTAACATCTCATATCTATCCTTTGTTTCCCAAAAAAGATATCAAAAAACATCATCTTGGAAGCTTAAAAAGGATCTTCACATCTATCCCCTTCTATTATTTCTTGATCCAAAGCTTAAAATATGGGCCCTTCTATTATATTTACCTGGTATTTTCCCAATTAATGATTTACGGGAGAATTTAGATCTAATATGCTCAATACCTTATTCAAACATGTGGATCATTTTAACTCAAAAAATTTAATATTTTACAATTATCTTATCATAAATATTAGGACCAAAAATTGAAGGAGAATTTACATCCTAATTTTAATCCCATTTACAACTCAAAATGGATGTTGAATTTGAGACCAAATAATAATCTAGATCTTGATCTAAACAAGAACTATCTTCCATGAATGAAGATTTATGTAAAGTTAAACCTAAATTTAAATATAAAAATGAAATATATTCCTCACCATCACCATCCTCTTTTAAAGTAAAATTGTATTCAAATTCATCCTTTATATTTGAAAACATTGAGGTTTCACATCCATCTTCCTCTATGTTATCTTTTATTAGTTATTAATCAAATATTTTTATTTTAGGATAATTTTTCATTTTATAATTTGAATGTGTTTTTTGATGGTAAATATAACTTTGTTAAAGTAATTTTAATATTATACTTTTTTTCAGGATTAACCAATAATTTTAAAAGTTTCTTATCACCAACTTTCAAATCCAAATTCTTGGGTGACTATCCTTTTTTTTCCTCCACAATAATTTTTCCATATCATTGCCACCTTTCTGATCCAAAAATGTATATGACAATCCTTTTAAATTTTATTTTTGTAACTTCTTCATATCTTTGAGTAGTTACTCCTCATCCCCATTCCAGAACTAATCCTTCATTTCCACATCATTCGTTAAGAAATTCCAATTAGGACAACTTCCCATCTTACATACCTAATAAATAGTAATAATTAAATGAAAAAAATATTTATAAAATAAATCTAAACCTCACATAAGCAAAAAAAATTGCAACAATTTCAAATGTTTAAAAGTGAAATTAAAATAAAATTTTCAAAATATAACTAAGTTAAATATCAATTTAAAATATAAAACCTCATACCCATCAAAAATTTCTTATAAAAATCCCACTTACTTGAAAGAATATTTATAAATAGGCTATTAATTTTAAATAATAAATTATTATAAAACTAAAATATACAAACACAAGTGCATAGCTCCCATCAAAACTACTTAGGCATTTTTAGATAACATTACATGTATTCTTTGATTATATCTTACACCTAACTTTTATACTTGGAAAATAGAAGTGAAAAAGGGTAAAAGTTAATGTTTCGTTCAATGATAATGATTTTGAGTTGGTAATGTTTAGTGCTTGTATTTTGTATATTTATTTAAGTTATTATTTTAGTTATTAATAATTATAGATAAAGTTATAATGATTACGTTGATATGGAAAGAAGTGAATAAAATATGTTTAAAAAGATGAAAAAATAAATAAGATAATGTGCGATTATAAATATTAGAAATCAAGTTATGTATATATAAAATAAATATCAATTATTTATTTCTTCTATTTATAATTTTAAAAAATGGTGGAATTCTAATAATAGAAAATAAAATTAGTGAATTTCAAGGGGACATAAAGGAAATATAAAGTATGAATAAAATTTGATCATTGGTTTATTAAATTAGATATATTGGTAGAATTAACTTAATGCAATAAATAAATTTTAAAAACATTAGGCATTGACAAAGTTCTATGAATAATTAATCATGACAATTTTTGAATGGTACGAACAAAACAACTATCATTTACATAAAATAGTGAAAAACAAGTCAAAAAGAGAAAATTACATTAACATCTACAAATAACCAACATACCACACACAAATATTGTTAAGAATGGTTGCCAACAATTTTCCCCTTGGCACCAATGGTGAAGAGTGCAAAGTATTTTGGCTACACAACAATATCAAACCTTCAATATTTAAGTTGAAAACTAAAAGGACGTAGTTTTTTAAACCAATTTGATAAACTCATAGTTAATAGCATGCAAGAGATCACTAACCTAAGTAGTGATGGATGACAACTCTATTGCTAGGTAAACTAAATCTTAATTGTAAGGTAAAAAATGTAGTTTGAATGAAAATTAAATGCTTGTCATGAAATCACATAAAAAAATAGTTTTGGACACCATGTCATTAATTAAAAATAATAAATAGTTACAAATTATTTTTCTTCTTCGAAATTCTGATTACTCTCTCTATGTGTATATGTGTGTGTTGAATGTAATCAAATGCTTCAATACTATTTCCAAAAAAAAAATTAAAATCTTCAAAATCAATATTCAATCTATCTAATATTTTGAAATAAAAAGTAACACAATCTAATAAAAGAAAATTCTTTCATCATTATCAATTACTCTATTTAAAAATATAGAATTTAAGATCAAATACAATCAAATTTATAATTAAATTCCTTAATACTATCTCCCAAACAATACAAATAATTATTTACAATCTATAAAAAAAAACAACCAAAATTTAAAACTTCATAATCCAATTTAAAATAATGATCATTATCACCTAAATATTACAATATAAATTGACTCAAATCAATAAAAAAACACCTTTAACATTATTAAAAGAGCTCTGTAAATTTACACTATCATCTACTTGCATGTAATATTATTATATGATTCAAATAATTCTTTAAATTCATCAAATATCCTTCAAAGTTTATGTTATTAAACAAACCAAACCTTTATTATGAAATGCATATCATAAAACAAGTCAATGTTGATTTTAGTCAATTTTAGACATTTGTACCCTAAGTTAATATTGATTCCAGTTAATATTTGATTCTGATTCCTCTAATTATTCCCTAAGTTATATGTTGTAGTCCATGAATTTTATTACTTTATTCAATAGATTCCTTTCACTTAATTCTAATTAATTTTTTATATATTATAAAATAATTAATTTACTCATTATTATTTTTAGTTAAAAAAATATTACACTTCATTTTTATGATCATGAATTTATTTTGAATTAAAAGTAAAATAATAAAATTTATTTTTTTATAATAAAGAGTGAAGTATAATTTATTTATATAATTATATAAAATAAAATAAAATAAAGTCTTTAATTAGATAATAAATTGACACAAATTAATTTAGTATTAAAGAATTCAAATATATTTACTTCATCAAAATTATTTGATGAATTAAATTGGGTATCTTTTCTTTATCAATCATACATACCTCTTCATATATCACATATACCTTATCGTTAATGGTAAAATTATAAGATGTTTCTTCACTATTAAAAAAGTGGAGTTTTTAACTTTCCCTAATTGAAACAAAATAACAACACTGAAAATTTCCATAGAAAAACTATAAATGCTAGCTAATTTTTAGAATCTTCTAAGAAGGCCAAATGTATGAGAAAGGCTCAGAAATCCCATGATAATAAAATTACTTGATGCATCAAATTTGAAGGGGCGTGATTGGCATTAGATGGTTCTTTTTGAAAAATTGACTATAAGGATACAATAATCCATGTTATTTCTAACTTTCGAGTTGATGACCACTCAAAATTTTCATCTATGAAAATGTTCAAAAAGACTTTGTCACTCACATGGTCATAGTGTATTGAGCCTAAAAAAGGTTTTTATATACAAAATTATATAAATAGGTAAAATGCAGAAGAGAATTCTAGATCCAACATATAAGATTGTAGATCCATAACGTTGTTTGAGGATATAGACAAGTATTTGTGCAAAGGATGTTGAATGGATTTAACAAATTGGACCTACACCTACAATATCTAATAAGATAAAGAGGGTAGAGGAACTTACTAGATTTGGGGTGGCATTGTATAATAAAGTAATGTTTGTAATGAATAGGTAAATGGAACAGTGGTAACAATAATAATGACAAAGTAAATAATAACAAGCTCATGACTTATAATGTCAAATAAATTAAACAACTTTCATACTTCATAGTCCAACGATACAATTCATTAGTCTCTCCCTTGGCTAAAATAACACTATGTGAGAGATTGTTATAGGTGAATTCAAGATGGATAAGAGAAGGCTTAAGCAAGCCACAGTTAATACATCTAAATATTTGTATACCTCATTAACATAGTTCATATTATTAAACATTTAATATTATTATTGCAATATTTTTTCATTTGGTTAAGCTCTATAACCCTAATTCATCTTCTTCTTCTCTTGGGGAATTAAAAGCATAAGTAGAGAAGGATTTGTCATGTTTCTTATCAAGGAATGAGTGAAGGAATTATATAAATATGGGTTAAAATCCCAAAAATCAATACTTAGCTTCATCCAACATTTATGGATTGATGGATTGATATTGGCACCTACATGCCAATTAATAAGATATAGTTCTTTTTTATCATTATTACACAAATAATAACATAACAATAATAGTGAAAAAGCAAATAATAACAATCATGACTTATAAAGTCAAATAAATGAAATAACTTTCATAGTTCAACCAAGAAATACATTAGTCTCTCCCTTGGCTAAAATAATACTTTGTGAGAGATTTTTATAAGTGAAGTCAAGATGGATAAGAGAAGGCTTAAGAAAGACATAATTGGGGACTCCAAATACTTATATACCTCATTATCATAGCTCATATTCTTGAATCTTTAAGATTATTATTACAACATTTTTTCATTTGGCTAAGATCCATAGCCCTAATTCATCTTATTCTTCTCTTACAGATTTACAAACACAAGTAGAAAAAGATCCTTCATGTTTCTTATAGAGGAATGAGAGAAGGAATCATAAAAATATGGGTTAAAATCCCAAAATCAATACTTATCTTCATCTAACATTTATGGCTTGATGGAAAACACTGAAATAAATCATACATCTTTGTATATGTCGATGACATCAACCAATAGAGTGTCTTCAACTAGGCCTAAGCCATAGATTATGAGAAAGAAAAATAGGAATGGGTTCAAAGGTAGAGAATAAAAAATCAGATGGTATGAATTTGATATTAATCTAGGAGGATATGGGTCACTAAATCTTAGCACAATTTATTGCACTTGCATAGCCAACTTTACACTTACATCAACATATTTTGTATTGAGGTTGGTACCTACATGCCAATTAATAAGATATTGTTCTTCTTCATCATTATTGAATAGATCCTATGATGTCATTACTATGGCCCAATTTTTGTTATTAATGTACACTTCCATTATTTATATTAAGAGACTTTTGTGAAGTATGTAGAGAAGAATGAAGTTAGGGATTGCATTGATACCATACATCTGATCTCTTAGATATTGTATAGAACTTAATATAATACAACTTTGTTATTATAATTTTACATTGATATTCAAATATCTTCTTTTTTTTCTTTGGTTGAATCTACACATTGAAATTTAATATCCTCTATAATTCACAATTCCCTTCCATATATAACCCTCTTAAATCTATTTAAGTAGGTTGTCCTTCCATTTTACCCTTGGGCCTCAAATTAGTGGTATCATAGCTTATACACTTGAAATCATTTTTGAGTGGTATCATTTTATATCTAAAACTTGTCTTTGTTTGTATGTTCATTCATACGAGGTATGAAAACATGAATTTAGGTCTCAAGACTTGTGACCCTTCATCATATACCTTCATATATGTTCTTAGATGGTAAACAAATCCTTAATAATGATAACTTTAGAAATGTTTTAGAATATGATAAGGGATACATTATAAATATAATGGGAAGATCTAAAAAATCATCATGCATGTAAACAAACAAATATTGTTGATCATTTCTTGTTACTTCTCAAGAAGAAAACTTCTTCCAACACTTCTCATTCACATAAATAATTTGGTGGTCACATGCCATACAAGGTACAAGTCAATCTAGACATATATATGTTTGATGGTAAAATAGATACAGAAGCCTTAGATAACTAGATTAACATAATTTGTTTGTACTACATGGTTAAACAATTCTCAAACCAAGAAAAGATATCATTTGCTCTTCTAAAAAAATTAGAAAATAAATTGTATGAAAGCTATTACAATTCACATGAAAATCATGAAGATGAAGTTAATTTAGAAACATGAAATGGTTTCATAGAATAACTCAAAGAAAATTATTATCCTATTGGAAACAATGATGAGCAGTACATCAAATTCTCTTAGTTGTGCCAATTGTGTAGGAATAGACAAATACCTTTCATACTTTGGTGTCCAAAATGAGCATTCAAGATTTATAGCAAAATCCTATTTTGAGGAATCAGCGAATTTTGAGACTACATATCTAGTTAGATATGTATTTCCTACATATCTCTTCACTCACATAAGCCTATGTATTTACTTACAATGTTTAAAATAAAGGCCAAGGCCAAGACTAAGATAAAATATTCAAAGTCTCATACCAAGTAACAATATAATACTTCCAAGTAGAATTCAAAACCAAAAAATGTCTCCAAGAATCTTCCATAGAAGAAACAACAATTTTAAAATGACTAAAAAATAAATCCAAGATCCAAGATTGGTGTTCAAGTTAAAACTCTAATAACCATTCCAATGAGGATTGTCATCCTAGGAAGACTCTACTTGCACAAATTGAAGCAAAAATTAAAATCCATATGGATCTAATAAGTATAACTAAATCATGTAATTTAAACCCATTACCATGGTGGGTAATGTAAACATCTCTTATACCCCTAAAAAAATAGAGAAAAAAATGATTGTTCCATTCATAAATATGGATCAATGCTCAACAAGTACACTTCATTATTGATAATAATGTCAAAAGAACCTAATTTTTATTGAATAAATTTTTAAACTAAACGTACTACTAGAACATCACCCAATACCATACTACATTAGATGGTTTAGTGTGGGGTTTCAAAAATGCATCACTCAGCATTATCAATTGGTCTAAAACATCAAGTCTTTCCAAGATACATCCCTTAGAGATGTCACTACATTATGTGTATGTGATGTTTTACTTTGTCAAACATATATTTACCATCAACATGAAGCCTATGAATCAAACCATATAATAATAATAATATATGTTGGGGATAATATTTATCACATACCATAATTAGTTTCCAATATATCATTCATTAGCACCAAACAATGTAAGAAGCTAGTCACATTTGGTAGAAAATTAGTGCTTTTGATGGTGAGGTCTAAATATAATAACATCCTTGTGGTACCAATTCATATCATGTTTCTTTTAGTAGTTGTAGTAAATAATTCAAAGTTAAACCATAAGTTAGGATACAAGGATATTTTTTGATCACCAAAGGAATTTATTACACACTATGTATTGAAACATTCTATTTATTTGATTTTTGGACTACCTCTACTTAACACCTCTTTATACAGCATATTGGTTATCAAGAATGTAAATATTAAGTGGTAGATCCATGAACTTGTGGATAAAATAAATATCGAGCCTAGTTCATATCTTGGTGCAACCTGGTTGTGCTCAGGATAAATAAGGATAGCACATGGAGTTGTGTATTAATTATAGAGCTCTAAAAAATATCACAATGAATAATCGCTAGCCTCTCCCTAGGATTTAAGACTTGTTGGACTAGATTTGTTGTAAAATTCCTCATCAAATTTGATCTCAATAATATATATCATCATATTCCTATAGAACCTATAGACATCTTGAAGACAATGTTCAAATCCAAAGAAGGTTTATTTGAATGGTTGGTCATTCCCTTTAGCTTAACCAAAGCTCCAAATGCATTCATAAGGGTGATGAATGGCATTCATAGGCCATTCACCACTTCCTTTATGGTATTTTATCTTGAAAACATCCTAATCTTTATAAAAACATCAGATGACATATGTGCCATATAGATAAAGTTATTGACACTGAAGAAGCATAATATATATGCAAACATGGATAAAAATTCATTTTTCATGCATTAAATAAATATATATGATATACTGTAGACACACAAGGAATGCATGTGGACATGGCCAAAACTTTAGTCATTAAGAAGTGGCCACAAACAAATAATTTCATAAAGCTTCATAACTTCTTGGGATTACCAAATTTATAAAGAATATTTTTACTTGGTTTTTATCTTTTAATTTGGCCCCTAAATAAAGTTACCAAAGGTAGCGCTAAAGTAAAGTTCATTTCATTAGCTATATAATAACTATAAAAAAATAAGCATTCAAGGAAATGAAATTCATACTTTATTTTGCAGTATTACTTGCATCACCAAATATTAAATAGCGATTTGAGATTGAGACCAAGGCATAAAACTATACCATTGGATCAGTCCTCACTCAATATGGTCATCTAGTTGCTTACAACAATGAGACTTTTTCTACACCTCTAGATATGGGGAGACAAGAGACAGGCTTCATCTTGAGATATAAACTAGTGAGATCAAGGTTGATACTCTATTGAATGAAGTGATATCAGATCTGATGTTGATATTCTATCGAATGAAGTGAGATCAAACTCATCATAACTCATTTATCTTTAACTCAAAACATAGGGTATGTTACATGTATTAAGAGACCACATTGGGTGGTCTCCCCATTGAATAGGTAAGGAACTACCCAACATGATATCATGAACTATATTCTATTTTTTTGGCATGTAATAATTTGAATCATTAAATCTTGGGAAAGGGAGATTATAACCCATAAATATCACATGTTGCTTTAGTTCTTACAGACTTAGAACAAGTTAAAACAAGATTGATATTAGAAATTATCTTCTTATCCTCAATAGTTATGTTTGAACATTAAACATAATAATGAAAATGCTAATCCAGTCATAGTTTGTTTAAACCATTCACCATTTCAAGCTCTCCTTTATGTATTTGACACATGGACATGAAGTCAACACATGGTCAGAATTTTGTATCCATTTGACATGGATTTTGTAGATATTTATTAATTTTTGCTTTGTGGTAATTCAATTACATATTTTTACATCTAAGATGGACTCCAATATCACCTTAGACAGTAGAACTTTTGCATGAGCCAGAGAGATAAAAACTAATAAGGGAAGCTCATTTCAGCAAGGTAATAAGACATTTTGGAGATGAAAATATGCTTGTGTTGTTATATAATTAGTACTTTTGGCCACACCTCAAGGCAAATGTTTGAAAATACATTAATCCATGTACTACATGCATAATTTCTAAGTTAATCAATAAAAATAAAGTTTTTCACACACCTTTATCAATTCTAACAAGACCATGCGAATATATTTCCATCGACTTCCTCTCAAACTACCCACTATCAAACATGGTAATGATTGTGTTAATGTTGTAGTAGATATATTATCAGAGATGGAAATTATAATATCTTGTAAAAAACAATCATAGCTCTCAAAATAGCTCAACTATAGTTTCATCATGTTTAGATCCATTTTGGAATCCCATAAATTATCCTTTATAACAAAGATATAAGTTTTTTGAGTAATTTCTTGAAAGAACTTTGTTCTATGCTAGATACAAAGTTGTGTAAGTCTGCCACATTCCATCCATAGATTGATGGATAGAAAAATGTAGTGAATAAGATTATAGAGCACCTTATTAGATTATATAATTGAAAGATGCATTATACTTGGGATGAAATCATGCCTTTCATTCAACACATCTACAATAGATATTTGTATGAATCTACCACACACATCCCTTTTCAAGTATATTTGTATTTACAACCTTTGGCACCCATTTTTGTAGCTTATCATGTCCCATCATCAATAGAAATAACTCCATCAACCCAAAGAAAAGTTGACAAAGTTATTTAGTTCATTGAGCACTTTAAAAAACAAGTGCATGACCATTCTGTAGCAAGTCAACACTAAGTACAAGTACCATTATGATAAGCATCAAACACCACATACCTTTCATGTTGGTGATCGAGTTTAACTACACATGCATAAGGAAAGACTGACATAACCTTATTACAAGTTATGTCCACTTTAGTACAGTTCTTACACCATCACTAAGTAAGTAGGGGATAATACTTTTGAGCTCAATATTCCTTCTTACCTTGGGTTACATCCAGTCTTTGACGCATAGCTCTTATACCATTACCTTCCACCTCTGTTGGATTTTTTGGATGTAAAAGAGACTCTTTAATAAATAGAGATCAATCCATATTGTAGAATCCCAATATAATAAGACCAAATCATCAATTCTTAAGTCAAATAAGCATGTCAACAAGAAATACTTCTCTTCTAGATCATCAAGGCAAGTCAAGTGCCTTCCTAGGGAAAATTGTTTACAAATGTATAATTATCTTAAGGCAATAGATAAACTAAAGAAACATTAGGAATTGATAGAATGCTTTTAAGAATAAATAATATTAATTTGTAAATTTCACAAATAAAACAAAAATTACAAAATAATCTAAACAACCATAATTTATACAAAATAGTAGAGAACAACCCAAAATAAGGGAAATTACATCAACATCTATAAATGACCAACATACCAAACATTGATATTGTTAAGAATAGTGGTTGATTATTTTTTATTCATTATGAGTGATAGAGCACAAAAATATTTGGCTACTCAATAATATCAAACCTCTAATTTATAAATCCAAAACTAAAAAATATGATTAATAGTGATGAATACCACATCTCAAAAAAATGATTAATCTACATACAAGAGATCACCAACCTAAAAAAAATAGATATAAACTAGACTTCCAAAGAATTTAAATCTCAATTGTGAGGTAGGGAATGTGCTTTGAATAATGCCAATATTAAATACTTGTGAAATCACACAAAAAAATAGTTTCAAACACCATGCCATTAATTAAAAATAATAAATTGTTATCAATTATTGTTTCTCCTTTATCATTTTCATAATTTCATTTAAATATATATAAATTAATGTTGAATGTAATCAAATACCTGAATACCATTTACCAAGAAAAATAATTAATTATTAAAAATCTATGAAAATAACAACCTAGATCTAAGATTTTAGAGTCCAATTCAAATCAATCGTTACAATCATCAAATCAATAGTTACAATGACCTAAATACTACAATGCAAAGTTAATCAAATAATAGAAATGACTTTGACATTATCAATGATTCCATTTAAATATATAAAAATTAATCTCAAATGCAATCAAATGCCACTATAAAGTGTCCTAAATAAAACAATTAATTATTAAAATTTACAAAATTAACAATATCTAAAATTTTGCGAGCCAATTCAAATCAATGGCTACCATCACCTATATACTATAAGACAAGTTGGCTCAATTCAATAATTAAAAAAAGAAAATTTTTGGAAGACTAAAAATAGAACATACATTATAGAATGAGTTAATGTTGATTTAATTCAATTTTAAACATTTGTTAATTTTCTTAGAACATATTCCTCTAATCATACTAAACAGATAAGAGTAAAGGTAGAATTTTATTTCCTCAAGTCCATGCAATTTTTTTAATTTTATCCAATAAATTCCTTTCACATAACTCTCAGGTGTTTCGGTGGCCACTTCAACAACCCCTCCTTACTTAAGTCTCTAATTAAGTGTTTATATATTATAAAATAATTTATTTATTTATTGTTTTTATAATTATTAAAAATATTTAAAAGGTATAAAAATATCTTACTCCACCTTTGTGATCATGAATGTATTTTATATTGAAAATAAAATAATAAATTTTATTTTTTTCATTATAATGAGATACAATTTATTTATATAATTGTATAAAAAAAATTATATATATTTTGGTTAGATGATAAACTATTTAAATTGATTTAATATTAAGATATTGAGAGATATTTATTCCATCAAAATTGTTTGATGAATTAAATTGAAGTATGTTTTCTCCACAAATCTAATTTCACTTACAATTTATCAGAAAAAATATTATATATGAAATATAAATCTAATTAAGCTAAAAATAAAAAGATACTAATAAATTGTATATTTAATCAATACTAATCAATGATAAATTTAAAAAAAACCTAATATATTATATTATTTGGTAGGTATAATTAAAATTTAAACATGAACATTATTGTAATAAAAACCTTAATTTAAGTCATTATGCAAATTACTGATACAAACTCACACAACTTCAATAATAGAAACTGATACTGTGTTGAAATATAAAAATTATCTCATTTTATTCATTTATTTTAGTAAATAATATCTATAATTTGTATTATTAATAGAAAATAATTTTCAATCAAAAAAATTATTATAATCTAAATTTAAATCACCATAAAATTAATTAGATATAGAAAGTCACATAATTTATTCTAGTACTTATTACATTGAAAGATGAGTGAATTAGGTAAAACTATATTTAAACTTGAACATAAAATTCTAGAGATAAGTGCTCATAATCTATCATGAAAATGGCCAAATATAAACATTCATCTAAGATCTAATATGAAAATCCAACTGAGATGTCTTACCAAGAAAAAATTTCCCACTAATATAGACATAAGTTTAAACTGGAGGGTAAGTCATCCTTGACCAGGTAACACTCTCATTCTACGTGTAAGCTCAGTTAGACTCCATCAATCAATATTGGTGAATAATAAATGAACAACTAGTGAGTCATTTTCCTTTATTTTTCTCCTTTTGAAGATGGACATCTTCCCTTTTATGGCATTATCAACCTTCTACTTATGAGGAAGGGGAAAATGTGTTCATTGATTTTTTATGTGTAGAAAACAAATCTAATTTTTTATTTGATTGGGTGAATAGGTCAAATTTTGAATGGAACCAATGGAACCAGCCTACAACACAAACAGGAGGCCCAGGTCTCCCTTATATCAAGAACAAATCATATTTTTACTCATCTCCAACACAAATGCTACTACTTAAAGTTTGAGATTATTTATTCGCTTCCACACCATTATCAATTGACTATTATTTTTATTGCTACAAATATGGATGAGGATGAGCCATTGGCTTTGCCACATCAACATGGAAACTAAAATATATAGATGTATGTTTAATTATACAAGGATGAGAGATGTTTAATTTGATTTATTTTTAAAATATTTTACTAAATAATATTGAAATTAAACTTTTTATATATTAATAATTTTAAGGAATATCAATTTATACCTTCAAATAATAGATTATTTAAATTAAAATAAAGTATATATCTAAATAACATGGTCGAGATATATAATTGTAAGAGCTAAAATAAACACTAAAACTAAATTAAACAATACTACACTCAATATAAAAAAAATTAAAATAAATAAATAAATTAACATCCAAATAATATTATATTGAATAAATTATTATTAATTTTTTTTAATTAGATAAGGTGAATGCTTTTGATTTGAGCTATGAACCAAATTTAGGGCACAACTAGGGGTCCAATCCCCACAATGAATGAAAGGGGGAAAGAACAAAAAACTAATAATGGTAAATTGAACTAACAAGACACCACTTGCATAGGGACATAAGACATCAAAAAAGGACAAAAGCAACTGAAATACACGTCTTCTACCCATAGGTAGGGAAAACTAGAAAAAATTGAAAGTATCTTTAACCAAAATGCAACTAATAATTCAGAAAGAAGAAGCTTGAGTGAATTCCAACCAATAAGATTCCAACCAAAAGAGTTGCAACCCTCATCCATAATTTGAATCATATCTTCTCTCATGCCTTGACAGGAGATCCTTCATTATCCATTTAGATCCATTGTGTACCAAATATTTTTTCTCTAAATACATGCCTTTCTTCTTTGCATTGGTGCCCTAATCAATTTTGAATTTACTAGCATGCATGAGGGGATAAATTGAAGGCTCAACTCTAATAGGCAAGGGGGAGGGAGGGAAAGGGGAAGATGTGGGAAATAAAGAGGGAGTAATCCTATCAAAGGAGGGAGGAAGTAGGAGGGAAGGAGTAGGCAAAGAAGATGGAGTAATCTAGGTAGGGTAAGGGGGCTAAGTAGGAAGGGGATGAAAAGAGGGAGGAGATAAATACCTATAGAATTCATAGCCAGAATAACTCTCTTTATTTCTCCACACTATCTAAGAGGGGGAAGAGGGAGAAGAACAAACCATAGAGAAGCACGAAGCTGCCCTGTGAACCAAGAAGGAACATCAAAAATAATGGAATAGAAGGCCTTTATAGTTGATAAATTGGGTCTTCTTTCCTTGGAAAGAGGGCAAAAATACCAAATGAAAAAGAGGCTTAAATATGTTGACAAAGGTGCAAACTCTCATAAATATTCCATCCAGTGAGCTCCCATCAATTTTCATGAAAGATCCTACTATGTTAAATAGGTTCTTGATAAACTCTTCCTTCCTCAAGATAGGCAACAAATGATAAATTCTGATTTAAAGGGGAGTATA
Source organism: Torreya grandis (assembly GCA_037957365.1). NCBI lineage: Eukaryota > Viridiplantae > Streptophyta > Pinopsida > Cupressales > Taxaceae > Torreya > Torreya grandis. The sequence goes on along the minus strand of JARHVA010000304.1, from coordinate 949,723 downwards.
AGTGATCTTTGTCTCCATAATATCAAATAATGGATACCATGGGCATAAGAAGATCCCAAAGTTATGGAATAACTAGGGCCTAGAGGACCAAATGAAATCTTTGTCCACAAAGTTCAAAAAAGAACATGAAAAAAACTCGAGTCAATCATAGATAAGGAAGGGGTGGCAATAGATTTCCAGGAGGATGACACCCAATGAAAACTTTCCTCATCCAAAGGATGGGAACCCAAACATTTAACAAACAAAGTATTTATGGCCTAAATCAACTTCCATATCCTCAATTGATGAGTTAGTGATGACTGATTCAAGAGAATCATTCAAAAAGAGGACGGGGGTATCCCCCAAATATAGAGCAGGAGGGGGAGTAGGGTTTAGAATTTATTCCTCAAGTTGAGGGCCCCCAACATTTGATAAATTATAAAATGTAATAATAACAAAAAAAAGGACAATGAACCAAGGTAGAAGTAGACAAATAATGGAGATGTGACTTAGAAAAATCCATTTAGTCATGGTGAGGATTGGTGGCATTTCTAAAGTTGGTGTACAACCACCTATATTCAGGGTTAGGATCCATGGAGGCCCTAGGTTTATGCTACCATATCAGCAATGTAGTAATGAGTACGGGAGGGGGGAGGTATCAGATATTTGGATTTGTGGATAATCTTTGAGACTGAGTGAGAGGGACCAACCAGGGTAGAATAATCCACATCATTTCCCTTAGTGGCCTACCCATGAGCAGATACAAAGGAGACATATCTAACTAGGTTATCAAAAAATAATCTTTATTGCTCCAAAAAACATTGTGTAAGCATGAAAAACCAAGAACCACCTTTGAGTTGTTTTGGGAAAGGTCAATCTTAAACTACTTCTGTTCGAAGACCATAGACTCATTAGCATGCCCACAATAGTCTTTTTCATTATTGGACACAACAACATTAGATTCATATAAGGGAGATAGAGAGGCATTGTCACCCTCTAAGTGACCATTATATCGAGCATGGGTGAGGAATCTCAACTTGAATTTATGTTTATCTCTAGGTAATTTATTTTAGGGAGGAAGAGAGCATACAAAAAAGTCTAGCTTAGAAAGTCTCATTGCACCATATTTTATTCTTAATCTTAATATTCAAGGTTTATTATATATAAAATAAATTGTCCCTATAATCACACAATAGGTAAGTACCCATTTTTAACATGTCCCATTGGAAATGGGAGAGCAAAGCAATAATCCACTTTAGGAATGGGATGTTAGGTCTTATATTCCTCTAGCCACAATGCACAATAGCTATAACATTGGTCCTAACTAGATATTCAAATATATTCAACATGTTTTTTTAATTAAATACTAAGACTCATAAACACCCTTGAAATGATTTTTATAAATGTATTCAACATCTTTTATCCTTTTTTATAACATATCATCTTTTTCATTGCCTATGGATCTCGTGAATGTCATTGTAGAGGAGGTGCTTTTTCCCAATAATTCCATTTTTGAGCCAATAATAATAATACATGATACATTAAATGTGAAGGTGTGTGATTGGAATTATATGCTTCCTTATATAAAATTTTAAATTATAAGAATACAAGTCCCTATAATAATGCATATTTGTTCTCACTCTTCAATCATGCCCATTCCTTCAATTTTTAATCCATGAAAATGCCTAAGCATATTTTATCATTTACATGGTGATAGAGTATTGAGCAAAATAAAAGGTCTCTATATACTAAGAAAATATAAATATGTAAATTATATATCCACAAAGTGGTCTAAGGCTATAGACAAGGGTTTGTGTAAATTAAGTTGAAATGGATTTAACAAAGTTGACTTACACATACAATCTCTAATAAGCCAAGGAGGGTAGAGGACCTTGCTAGATATAAAGTAGCATTTTATAGTAAAGAAATATTTGTGGTGATTAGGTAAATGGAAGGGTCATAACAATAATAATGAAAAATTAAATAATAGCAAGCATGCATTAGAATTTTAAATCAATTAAACAACTTTCATAATTTGACCATGCATAAAAGAAAGGATATGATTAGGTATACCTTGAGTTGATTGTCTAGTGTATTGATCTCTCCCTTGTCTAAAATAGAACTTTGTGAGAGATTATTATAGGTGAAGTCAATATGGATAATATAAGGCCTAAGTACGCTAAAAGTTTGGACTTCAAATATTTGGTATACCTCATTTGTAGAGCTATTATTATTGAAGTATCAAGGTTTTTATTGCAACATTTCTTCATTTGGTTAATATCCATAACTCTAGTTCATCTTCTTCTTCTCTAGAGGATTTACAAGCACAAGTAGAGAATAATTATTCATTTTTATTTTCAAAGTAATGATTTAAGGAATCATATAAATATGGGTCTAAATCCCAAAATCAATACTTAGCTTTATCCAACATTTATGGCTCGATAGAAGATGCTAAAAGAAATCATGCATCTCCATATATGTCGATGACATTAGTCAATATAATGTCTTTGACCAAACTAAATAAATAGGTTGTGAGAAAGAAAAGATAGGAAGGGGGTCAAATGAAGGACTAGGACTAGATAATAACAAATGTGATGGTATGAGGGTGATATTGATCCAAGAGGATCTGGGTCACTAGATATTACCACAATTCATTGCACTTAACAAACTTTGCTTTTACATCAAAAAAATTTACATCGAGGGTGGCACCTACATGAAAATTGATAATATCTATCTCTTCTTCAACATTAATAAGTAACACTTGCAGTTTCATTACTATATCCTATAGTTTGTTTTAGATTAAGGTAAAAATAGGTTTTGAAGGGGCCCCGAAACCCTTTACATCAGATAGATATAAACCTTAAGCACATCCAGGAAACAAATAACCTGGAACCTAATAAAGCAAAACCAGATAAACCAATAATCTGAAAACAGCCTACAAGAGCTAGACAAACAATAACTATTTGTTATTATTTTTTTTTTACAAGACCGAAGTCTCATATCTAGAGGAGGGACCAGAAGCTTAGATTTTTTCCTCTTAACAGTAGTCCAGCCATCCTCTACCTTAGCTACCTCAGCAGCCCATTCCACAAAAGGCCAAGAATCATGAAGCCCAGGGGGTGCAAAACCTCAACCATAACCTTAGGAGAACCAGCCACCAACTGACTCCTAGGAGAAACCTTCAAAACAGGTGGAGGAACCACCACCTCCTCAAAAATCGGTTCAGATAGATTACATAATCCAATCGCCTCCGAACCTTCAACAGGATCCGTCTCCAGCTGAGACTCCTGATCCATCAAAACAGATAAGATACTCTTTTCCTTCTCATTCTCAGAATCAGTCGAAGCTTCCTCTGGTTGTTCTACAATATAGTGATCATGATCAGCTTCTCCCCACCAAGAAGGAGGTCTTCTGGGTCTGGATTTCCTTGCAGTGCATCGGGCTGCAACATGCCCTATCAGATGACACTTTCTACATCAAAAAGGTAACCCTTCAAAATATAACATTTGCGTCCAAGATCCCCTAGGGGAATCCAGACAAATCGCCTCAGGAAGGCCCTTAGAAACATCCACCTCAACCAAAAGGCAAGCACAGGTTGATCTGAAATACCTCTTGGTTTTTGCATCCACAAATAAAAATTCCCCTATATCATTTCTGATGGTTTTAAACACCGAATCATGCCATAGATGCAATGGTAAATTAGGGAGCCGAACCCAGACAGGGATCTTGTTGAAAGTTTTCATTACAGGATTGAAATCCATATGCCACCGTTTGGCAAAGAGAGGGTATTTACCCTACCAGAAGAAATTTTTGTTGGAAAGAATGGTCTTCCTATCCTCAGCAATGTGAAATAAAGCTATAAAAAAACCTTTACCACAAGGATAAATTTCAACATTTCCATCAATTAGTGGCAGCCATGTCTGGGAAATCCATCCATGTAAATCGGCATGAGATGGCCAGAAGCCGTGAAATCTACAAATAGCCACAGACATTGAAAAATATTCTGCCTGATCAAATATTTCCTTAACAGTATCAGGATCAAGATTAACCCTGACAAGTTTTAAAGCACTTACAGGTGATTCACTCAGTCTCCCCGCAGAAGCATGGCGTTTTACATCATGAATTTTGGCTTCAAAAGCAGCCACGTCCACATAAGTTCTTCCCTTAGACCCAAGGATAGACCCAAAAATAGGGGAACCAATTACAGAATCTGTCAATGGAAAAGAACCCCCTTCCACGACCAAAATCCTATCCCCATTCGCTGGTAAAGGATCATCCACACCAGCCGCCAGATCTACAGCCGCCTGGACCAAGCAAGAAGTACGTGCTTTCGCCTAAGTGCCCGCAGTGTTCAAAGTCTCCATGCGCGCGCAGGGAGCAGGGGGCATGCGTGCACGCTGGGAGCATTTTCGTTGGAATTCATATCCTATAGTTTGTTACTAACTATTATCAATGATGTTAGTACACTCCTTAGTTATGAATTCGCTTCTACCAACTCTTGTAATGGTTCAACTGATACTTTATTTCCTTCTGTTGTATAATAATATAAACTTCCATTTTTTGTAGTGATATATTTATTTGAATTACATAGAGAATAATGGAGTTAGGTATTACATAGACACCATACATCTAGTCTCTTATATATTATACAAAACTTAGAATAATACAACTTTGTTATTATAGTTCTATATCGATCATCAATTTTCTTACTTGTTTTCCTTATTCATTTACACATTGAAATTTCATATCCTCTAGAATTCAAAATTACATTCCATATATATCCCACTTAAATCAATTCAAGTAGGTTATCCTTTTGGTCTATCCTTGGGCCCAAGATCAATTACATGAGAGCATACATGTTTTATATCATTTTTGAGTGGTATTATTGTGTGTTTTAAGCTTAGATATTTTTGTATTCCCATTCATACGAGGTCTAAATATATTTAATTAGGGATTGAGACTTATGACCCTTCATCATACCTTCTTATACATCCTTATATGGAAAATAAACCCTTAGCGACACCAACTTCATAAATGTTTTAGAAGATGATAGAGGATGCATTGAAAATACAAGGAAAGATTTGCAATAATGTCATACACATAAACAAACAAGTATTTATAATAATTTATCATTGTTTTTCAAGCAAAAAAAACCTCCCAATACCTCTTACTCATATCAACCATTTGGTGGTCACATGCCATACAAGGAACAAGTCACTCTATACATTCCTATATAACTAGTTTAACATAATATATTTCTACTATGTAGTTAATAAATTCTTTGACCAATAAAATATTAAATTCAATCATATACAAGTTTATTTACTAGTAAATAAATGGTAAGAAAACTATTGAACTTCACATGAAAATTATGAAGATGAAATTTAGACATGTGGAATGGTTTTGTACCCTATTGGAAATTATGATGACCAATACATCAATTTTTCCCTATTACACCAAGGTAAGGATAATTTTGTGCATGAATACACAAATACCTTTAATACTTTGGTGTTGAAATTGGGTATTTTATATTTAGATCAAAATATTATTTTAAAGTATAGGCTAGGCTTGAGACCACATATCTAGTCATATATAGATTTACTTTAGATCTCTTCAATGGGAGAATCCTACATATTTGCTTCCAAGTTTGAAGCAAAGGCAAATACCAACACCAAGACAAAATATTATAAGTCTCATACCAAACAATAGTGTAAACCTTCCAAGTAGAATTCAAAACTAGTAAATGGCTCCAAGCATCCTCCATAGAAGAAGCAATAGTTGTCAAATGGGTAGAAAAATAAATCTAAAAATGGCAAGTGGTTTTCAATTCACAACTCCAATAACCATTCTAATGAGGAGTGTCTCTCTAGGCATACTCTACTTTCACAACTTAAATCATTAATTAAAAACATTACAGCTTTATAAAAGGGTAAATAGATCATAACATTTGAACCCACCACCATTATGGGTAATACAAACATCTCTACTACCCCTATGAAAATAGAGGAAGTAAGAAGATTATTCCATTCTCAAATGTACCTCAATATTAAATAATCACACTTCATTGTTGATATCAGAAGTCAAGAGAGCCTAATTTATTCTAAATAAATTTGAATACTAAACTTGCCATTGAAACATCACCTAATGCCATACTCAATTAGATGGTTCAGTGTGGGATCTCATAAATGCATCACTTAGCAGTGTCAAATGGTGTACAACATCAATCCTTTCCAATATATAGCCCTTTATAATGCCATTCCATTAGAGGTATGTGATGTTTTACTTCATCAATGTTATATTTACCATCGACATGTAGACTATGAGATAGAGAGATAGGAACTAATATGGGAGGCTCATTTTAGTAAGGTCACAAGACATTTTAGAGTTTAAAATACTCTTGTGGTGTTATAAAATTACTTCTTCTATCCACACCCTAAAGCATATGTTTTAAAGTACATTATGTCATGTATTTCATGCACAATCACCAAATTAATCCATAAAAACAAGTTTTGTACACACCTTTGTCAATTCTAATGAGACCATGGAAATCTATCTCCATTGACTTTATCTCAATCTACCCTACTACCAAGCATATTAATGATTGTGTTTATGTATTAGTTTATATATTATAAAATAAGGATATTATAATACCTCATGAGAAAGCAATCTCATCTCTAGAAACAATGCATCTATACTTTTAACATGTGTAGATTCACTTTATAATTACATAAACTATCCTTTCTAACAAAGACATATCATTTTTGAGTAATTTCTTATAAACACTTTATTTTGTGCTAGATAAACATTTATTTAAGTCTACAAGATTCCATCCACAGATTGATAGATAAACATAAGTAGTAAATATGGTGATAGTGTACCATCTTAGAGTGTATAAATTCAAAGAAGCATTGAAATTGGGATGAAATCATGCTTTTCATTAAACACGTCTACAATAAATCTTTCCACATATATATCACACACAAAAAATTTAGGTCTATTTGGATTTCCAACCTCTAACACCCATTGACATAGCTCAACCTATCTCACCATCAATATCAATAACTCATTCAGCTAAAAATTAAGTTGAAAAATATATTTAGTTCATTAAACACATTTATCAATGAGTGAAAACCATTCTTCAATAAGCCAAAACTAAGTACATCTAGTGCCATGAAAAGCATCAGACACTGCACACCTTTCATGTTGGTGATCGAGTTTGCTTACAACTACAAAAAGAAATACTGATAAAACCTTGCCACAATATTTTTCTACTTTGATACGATTCCTACACCATCACTAATAAATTATAGGATAATGATTTTGAGATTAATCTTCTTTCTTAACTTGGGTTGCATCTAGTCTTCAATGCAAAACTCTTGCATCATTAATTTCCACCTCTATTGGATACGTTAAATGTTGATGAGACTCTTAAATAGACAAATATCAATCTAGATTGTAACATCATAGTAAAATCAGATCAAGCCATTAACACCCAAGTAAAAAATACACGTCGACAAGTGATCCCTCTCTTCCAAATCATCAAAGCAGGGAAAGTGCATTCCTAAGGAAAATGGTTTAGAGAATTATGATTAACTTACTACAATAATAAACTCAAGTAACATTAGGCACTAACTGAATGCTATTAAGAAACATTAGTATTAATTTATAAATGGCATAAACAAAACTACCAAATAGGCCAAATAACTATCATTTGTAAAAAGTAGTAGATAAAAATGGGGAAAAAAGGAAATTACATTGACATCTATAAATGACCAACATACTAGATGTAGATATTGTTGAGAATATTGGTTGATAATTTTCTTCTCATTTTCGAAGATAAATAATGCAAACAATTGTATACTCCTAAATTTGTTTACTTCATCATGTCACTAATTTTATCTAATTTTTTCTTCTAGTCATTATTTTAAAATCCCCCTTAATTCTTCATGCATGTTAACTTACCCTCTTTCACCCTCTAAATTAATTCATTCATTAATTTCCCTTAGCCACATAATTATCCCACTCTTTTAATATTCTAATTTTCTAATATCCACCTCTTACTAATTTTTAAAATTATCCTACATACTAATTTTAAATATTTCATAATTTATAAAGTCAAAAATATAAACGCCCAAAGGAAATTCTATAGATTTCTAATCTCTAGAACTTTCCCTCTTCTAGAAATTTCCAATGGATGAGGATTATCTCCCCCCATCCATTTCAAAATTTAGGAGGGAATTAAATCTAACCCTTAATTTTCCCTCTTCTCTTCATATAAATCCACATTTGAGAATGAATGAGGAAATTGGAGTCTACATGTTATCCATTTGTCTATCATCCAGTTGTCTTTCAAGTCTCCATTACTACACATTTTTAAGTCTACAACAAAAGTAGTCTACCATCATCATTTTATCATTGGGACACATCATTTATTTAGGGAGAAGATAAATCTTACAATATTGAGGTAATATAGTTCTTATTTTGATTAATATTTCATTTAATCTCCCTCCTTGACAAAGTATGAGGATCTAAGTAAGTTTGGGATTGATTTGTATGTTTAAACCGGTTATTTCATTTCAAATTTTGATTTTCAAATTTATCTTGATTACATTTGGAGACCACAGTGGGAGCCCTATTTTTGATGACCCTATGCTTGGATTGTGTTTTATTAAGCTTGAAAGTCAAAGTGTCAAATATTTTGGGATAAAAATATTTGAAATCTGTCCATTTTAACTTCTAGTTATAAAAACATGAGTCAAACTTGTGGAAACATGTTTTCATTTGTTACAAGCAAGAAATTACTTCAAATGGATGTGAAATTACTTTCATATTCTTAAAATATTATGTTTTTATTAAAATCCTTTTCACTCCTATTTATTTCACAATATCATGTCCCCGTAGACACAGTTTTTTATAGCTAATGTGAATTTACTAACTCTAGGTATGGTTTTCTTTGTAGTCTATTTTGTTGTAAGTAGGAGATTTAGCATTTGGTGAGATAAGGTATTTTTCTTTGGAAGGCATTAAATTTCACTCTAAAGGTACCGAATTTTTTATTCCCTATTTTAGTCTAAAGTACACAAGTTAGAATTATGTGCATATCTACTTTCTAATCAATCACTTTTGTATTTTATCTTTTAAGTCATATTTATTATGTCAGAGGCATCTCTTAATGGGAGAAACATTGCTAAGATTCATCTACAAATATTTTTGATAATGTAACATTAATATTTCTATCATATTTTAACTAAATGTGTTTATTATGGATGATTATTGATAGCTATTTTTTAGCAAATGCTTACCTACCAGTCTACCACTACCTTTATGATGTATACTTTTCAAGAACTATCATTTACATTGAAATTTTCCAATAGACTATCTTATTAGATTAATGTTGTTCTTTTTTTTGTGACATCAAATTTTCATTAATACCCTCCCCATTTATTATACTCACTCTAAATGTATGCATTAATAAACATTGCATAGACAAGGCCCTTTAGCACAAACAAGGCCCATGTATCACAGAAGTGATAGGAAATACCCAATTTTTCACTTTGAATAAAGGAATCTAGGTTTGATAAATAGTTTTGGGGTCAACAATATAGTATCTCTAGGTACTGAGTCTATAAATCCAATCTAGTATTTGTTTCTTTGTTGCATCAAAAATACATTATGATAAAGTTTAAAACATCAAACCCTAGAAATAATAATAAAAAATAAGAAAGTAATAATAATGGGAAAAATACATGCAATTCAAAACATATCATTTATGGAAATAACAAGACAAACTGAAATGAAAATGTATAAATATTAGCGATATAGAGACACGCAACCACTAAGGGGGAAAAGGGAGAGTCTCAAATAAGGACACAAGCATGGGGACCCATGATGGGGATACTACCTCAAGAAGGTTTAGTAACCCATTAGACCATATAAAATATCCCCTAGATAGGTATAGGGGTACAACATCAAGTTTATATAAATCATACATTCAAACACACATTTTGGGATACCCACAAGCTAGTTTATCAAACACCAATGAAAAATTTGTCTATGTTAATGCAAAATAGTATCAAGTTATTTTAAAATGTAGGTAGGCCCCAAAGTTGAGACATTAAAAGAGTAAAAAATTGATAATTATCCTACTAAGGGTATTCAAACACACTTAAATAACCATTCCCACAAGACAACAAATATAGATAACTCAGACAACACAATGGCAATAAAGGTGGGAAAAACAACTGATTACATTGCTTACGAACAAAGCTAAACTAAAACAAGATGTGAAAAAATACATCCCATATACTTACCATATGCAATAGGAGAATGATAATAAACATAAGAATCAAAGGTTTTTGGAGGATAAGGAGAATGAAAAAAATGCATATGTGGGCAACAAACAAAATGAAATTCAAATATTTGGCAAACAAAGAGAAAAAAGATGAAGAGAACCAAGAAAGTAAGGAATTATATAGCCCAACTTCCATGCCACTAATGTGGTCACTTGAGCCTTATGTCAATGAATTAATGAACATGAAAAGGATGCTCACAAATTTAAAAATAAAGAAATGATATGAGAACAACAAGATGAAGGAGGTTATAGATTCCAATTGGAAACTTGTAAGAGAGAATAAAATACTCAAGGAATAAGTAAATAACCTATAGAATAACATGGAAAATGGGCAACAAGAGTTGACAACTATAAAACAAGATTTAAATCACTTGCAAATAGCATATGAAAATAAGCTAAAAGTGGATAAAGAAAAGAAGGTGTCACAAATAGAATAGTACCCATCCACAATTGCACATATGGAGGTAAATGAGAGTCACTTGGGATTCCAACATGGGGAGACCAAGTCTTGGGCTTAATTAGTAATAAGACCTTCAATTGAATAAAGGGAAATAATATAAAAACATGATATAATGTAAATAAGAGAAGAACGTGATAGACATCATAGGGCAACAAACATTATTATAAAAGGATTAAAAGGCTCTGTGAGAATGAGAACACCAACAAATTAGCAAGAGGCTTTTTGGTAGGCCAATTGCATTAGATAGGACATATTTATGAAGAAAACCAAATGGGAAAATGGTTAGAAGAAGGAAAGGAAAGACATTTAAGATTTGTCATGAAAAACATGGAAGATAAAAACAAAATATTAAGGAACATAAGGTCTCTTAGAGGGACATGTATTTATCTAGATGAATATATAACCCCAATGCAATAAGAAGAAAGAAGGAAACAATGGGAGAAAGTGAAAGAAGCAATAGATGCAATAAAATGGGCATGGTTACAAAAATAACAAATGGATGAATAAATAGGACATCAACATGCAAGAATTCCCAAACAACAAGGTTGAAATAAATAAATATGTGATAGAAAAATTTAGGGCAGCCATGTGGACAAAACAACTAGGACATAAGAAAGCATACTACATCAAAGAGTTCAATCCCACATGGGAACATGAGAAAAAACAACATTGGGGTAGAAATCAAATATTTTGATTACTCAATTGAGGACAAGCTCACATCATCTTAGGTGTGAAATAGGTAGATGGACAGTACCCAAGGAAGAATGGGAAATGAGAATTTGTATATTTTGTGATAAAGGGGTAGTGGAGACAAAAAAATACTTTATTAGAGAATGTGTAGCCTATAATGACATCCACACTAAGTACAAAGATAAATTAAGGGTCGACAACTTTGATGAATTATTTACAGAGTAAATGATAGTTAATACAAGTTTTCTAACCAAAATCCATAGTAGAAGATTTAGCATTGAAAAAGGGTCTAAAATTTTGCATGATCAGAGGGGTAACACTTCTACCAGGGACTTGTGTTAACAAAAGGCAATGTTATTACATCCCTTACTCCCATAGATTGGTTAGTCTCATGGATTCTATTAAAATATTTCAAATAATCATTCATTCATTTTTTAATCCATGTTTTTGTTTTTTTTGAGTAATTTTCAATTTTATGCAATACCTACTTTATTCTATCTAGCCAATTTTGATTTCCTACAACACTCATCTTTATTTTACTCCAAAAAAACACCCCACTGAACATACAATAGTTTCATGGAAACACCCTTCTCTGTGTAAGAAGAATACACCACCATTAGAAACATTTATTTGTTGTAAAAAAGAACAAAATATATATATATATATATATATATATATATATATATATATCCAGAATGTATGGGACATAAAAAAGGCCCATATATGGACCTAGAGGTAGGCTTTGTTATGACTCTATACCTTGGCATTTTGTACTCTAAAAATATTTACAAGTGGGATTTTATCAAAAAATTATGGAATTATGAGCATGAAATTTCTACTAACATTAGTAGTTGAAGGCATTGTGGTGTACAATCCATTTATGGCTCTCTTATTTATAATCCCTTCTGGTTTCTAGCTCTACATATTCCTTGTCATCTCCCCCTTCATGAGTAAGTTTACTTGTTTCACTATCTTTCCATCCATGGCCATGCACAAATAAACAAAATACATAACTTTAGAAATGCAAAATAATTAAAAATAATAATGTGTTTTTATATGAGATAGGTTTTGAATTAACAGAGTTGTGGGGTAGGCATCGTGGTGACTAGCTCAATGGATTTGTTAATGGCATGGCCTTTGGGCATTAACTTATTTCTACAAGGCCATTACAATTCTCAATACAAAGTATTTTTTTGACTAATAAAAAAAGTATAGAGTTGAAGGGTTTTTAAAAAGTGTACATTTGGTTTTTAATTAAAGGTTTTATTATTTTATCTTTTAAAGAGTAAAAAATATTTGATATATAAGATATATATTTATATTTATTAACTCTTAAAATTATTTTTATTAGTATATATATATATATATATATATATATATATATATATATGTGTATATGTATATATATATGTATATATACATATATATATATATATATATCTATATATATATATATGTATATATATATATGTGTGTGTGTGTGTGTGTGTATATATATATATATATATATATATATATATATATATTAATGAGACTAAGAGATTTCATATTATTTTTAAAATATTTTGTTTTTATTAAAAAGATAGTGATATTAAGGGATCCCAACCCTAAAACATTAAAAAATATTAGAATATAGATTATATAATATTTATATAATAACTTTTGTCACTTGGAAATTATTTTTATTAGTATATATATATGTATGTATGTATGTATGTATGTATGTATGTATGTATATGTATATATATATATATATATATATATATATATATATATATATATTAATGAGACTAAGAGATTTCATATTATTTTAAAAATATTTTATTTTTATTAAAAAGATAAGTGATATTAAGGGATCCCAACCCTAAAACATTAAAAAATATTAGAATATAGATTATATAATATTTATATAATAACTTTTGTCACTTGGATGTGCATCCCTGAGGAGATGCCTAGCTCTCCTCATCCGAGTGGCACAACGGAAACATCTCTCTTGTTGTGGGTGACAATTTTGTTGAGATGAATCTCTAGAAGGGATAGTTCCCTTGATGCAATCTTTGAAAACACTTTCTTGCCTATAAAATTTGGATGAAAAGGTTCAATAGAAACAACTAAGAAAGCTAAAATAGGTGATGCACCAATTGTGTATTTCCTCCCATTGACTAAAATTTTACCACTTAAAGTCAAATAAGACTTCTTTTACACAAAACTCATAATTCAAGTTTCATTGTTACATCAATGTTTCATAAGTTAGGTCCAAAAGGCATTTTGATGTTTAAGAGGGTAATGAAGGATTATTTTTTATGATACAATCATGAGCCAATTATAAGACACATATACACTTATAAAATAACACTAACAAAGAACTGTAATAGTTACTCTTCTACACATTTGGTGAATAATCTATGATAGCATGCTAGAAAAGATAATCTTCTACTAGACAAGACCAACAAGATTGCATTAAAAGTCAATTGAATAACATGTGAGTAGTCAATATCACTTTTGTATATCTTCAAGATTCATTCAAGTATAAATTTGGCTAGAGTTTCCCTATTAACCAATGGAGGTTGCTAAAAATATTCAAAAGAGTCAATATTTATAGCCTTTGAGAGAAGAGTAAGGTAATGGAAGCTCAAAAGTCACTTGGACACTTATCAATCTCAAAAAGGAGTTACAATTTTCAAAATAAAGAGACATGATTCAAACCATGCAATTTTAGGAGGTCCAATTGTCCGTACAAGTCATGAAACCTATGAAAAGTGTCACAAAATTCCTTATCCTTGCTTAGAAAACTACCTTCATCATTTAGAGCTATTTGAACATCTCACCACTAATTAGGGATAGGTCTAATGATTGGTATAAGAGGGAAGACCTTCATGCATGCAATTTCATGCATTGGTTATGATCCTAATCATATATAAACTCTTGGAAGGAAGCCATCACTACCTACAATCTAAAAACTCCTCTTTTTTATCACCCCTCACACTTGGCCTTAAAATTGGCTTTAGTTTCCCATGAAAATCCATGGGAGGGAGTAAATGACACTTTGAAATAATATCCATGGCATTTTATTACTTAGGTATACCTTAAAAAGGCTCATAATTTGAGTTTTCACCCTTCTCACCCTTGTGTTCACTATGTCAATTTGACTGGCTGAAAGTAAGACAATTGTATGAATACTTAAAAGCTTTTTCCTAGAATCAAATTTCCATAGGTGGTTATTAAGTCCTAATATTCCACCCAAACTTTATTTCACTTTCCAAATCCTCCTGTAGCCTACAAAACAAAAAAATTGGTGATAAAAACCATGTTTTGCATGTTATCCATATAGTTTCATACAACTCATTTAGATGGGAGGAGCCTGAGGAAGTCTTCTCCATGTTCCAATTAATTTCCTTACCAAACTATGTCTTTAGATCAACTTTCCATCATTTTCCCCATCAAGTTCTTTCAAGGGTTTTACACGGGTTTTAGATAATTTTCTACTCTTAACCATTGTTCATAAAGATTGCACATTCCAATTCTAAACTTGTGCCACAAATTGGTTTACAAGGACCTTCTCTAACTCCTACAAACTCTTTTTGACCTCTTGGATGTTTTCCACAAAATTAAGACACCTAGGCACCTTGGGAAACATGCCATTTGCATTAATGACTCTTAAAGGCACATAAAATGACCCCTAATAGACAAATTGACTAATGTTACTAATACCAAAGCTAATATGACCTCAAATTACATCAGATGACAAGTAATAATTCCTACAATAATATATTAGGACCACTTAAAACATTTGAAATCAAAAATTTTGCCTAGGGGTGCCCCTATTTCTACCTAATTTTTGTTTTTTCCTAAGTGTGAAAAGAATAAACTAGTGGATAATGGTGTGTGGAATAATACCTATTGAATTATAAATCACTACCACAAAACTTATTGGTTAGACAAGTAGTTGGATGGATTCCCTAGCGTGAGATAGATCCTAGAAGCGAAAGCTTTCTAGAAGGTTGTCAATCTACCTTATTTAAACAATTAAGTTGGTAAATAAAAATATAAATATTTGCATAGAATGATATAAAACTAAAAATAAGAATATAAAATAACTTTAAATTAAACAATAAAACTAAATTCTTTTCTTAGATGGTTAAAATAAAGTAACTAGTTTAAATATTGCTAATGCTGAAAATCAGTTAAAATAAAGTTGTGGTTTTTGGTTTGGATTGATTTGATAAAGGTCAAAAGAATGATTTGGGTGGGTTTGGGAAATTTTTTGGATGTTGAATGGAATTATGTTCAAGAAAACAATATGGATAATGTTCAAAAAGAGAGCCAAGAAGGCAAAGGGTCAAATGGTCAAAATGAGGCCAAGAAGGCAAAGGCACAAATGGTCAAAATGAGACCAAGAAGGCAAAGGTTAAAGGGTGATAAAGAGGGTAAAGAGACATGGGTAAGAGGATAAAATGAAAAGAGGGTAAGGAAGGAATCAAGTGAAATAATAAGGACAAATGGAAAGTAATAGATAAATTAAGATAGCTAAACAACAAGATTACCTCAATGCTTGAAGATGTTTGTTGATGAATATTGGCTTGTTGAAGATCCTTGATGATTTTGGCAGAGTTTCAATGCTTTATGCTCTTTTCCTCTAAGATGTGGATGAATTTCAAAATGACAACCTCCTTAAAAAACTTTTAACAAGATGTTAATAATAAAAGACTAACTTTCCACTTAACCTTGGGTGAAGGAGGGGGGTATCTATAGCATTTATTGTGAAGAATCATTCCAAAAGAGGAATAGTAGAATTATGGCACCATTTTATATGTGGTGTATGAATGAGTCAAATATGGGGTTAGTGGGGATTCCCATTTGGGTTGGTGAGTCTCCCACCTTGCACATGAATCTAATTTTGAATGGGAATCATGCACATGGGTTTAAATGAGACCAAAGACTTTTCACCACCCTTACTTGTCTTCATTCAAGCATCTAAAGATATGGCACAAAAAATTTGGTGCCATTTTCCATGTGATGCATGAATTATTCAAAAATTACGTTGGTGGAGATTTCCATTTGGGTTGGTGAGTCTCCTATTTGGGTTAAAAAGTCAAAAATGGGTGCCCTTTGTCTTTCCCAAAGCACTAAAGAGGTAGGTATCTTATTTTAAAGACTACTTTCATGTGTGAAGGAAAAATACATGTTGAATGATGGACCCTTAAGGGTAAATTATCCATATTTCAAGGGGGGTCAAGATGCTTAAATGAGGTCATTAAGCACCCTGGGAAAGGGTCCCAGGTGGGGTATGATGTCCCACATCATTCCAACTTACTTCTAAGCCATGTCACTTGCCCTATCACTTGTCATATCACTTTCTATGTCACTTTCCTTATCACATGCCATGCCACTTACCATGTCACATGCCATATCACTTGCTATGTCACATGCCATGTTATCATAAATAGTGATAGTGGGTCCCATAGTGACTAGTGATATTGAATAGTACTTTCAAATAGTAATTTTGAATAGTATTATGTGACTAGGAGAATAGTGATTTGGTTAGGATATGATGGGTTGGTTAAATATTAAGAAGGTTTAGGGGGTCTTTAAGGGGTCTCGAGGCATTTAGTCATTGAAAACTATAAGTATGTAGTATTCTAGTGTCTACATTTTACCCCTTTTTGTTATATGGCTTTGAATTAACAAGCTACAAAATAAAAATGAATCATTTGGTCGAAGGTCAGGGTATCCTGAGTATGGGAGGAGGTTTTTTCCCTCATACTAAGAGTCGATGAGGAAAGGCCATATCAAGTGCAACCTTGATAAGCAGTTGGTGGGGAGGCACTAGGTGGTGCCACAAGGTAGTTGGGCATGTGAAATGCCAATGGGTGTAAAAAATATGACTAAGTGCAATAGTTAATATTGCACAAAGACTAAAGCTACCAATGTTGAAATAATAAGGTTGGGTCTTAGGATAAATGATAAGGTAACTAGTCCCTAACGGTGGTCATAGTTGATTAGGTTAGTCTTATCAAGGCTCTAAGATAGGATTAGTGTTGTTCATAGGTATCCAGGGTAGGAAGTGTTCCTAAAGAACAACATAAGTGGTCTGGTTGTGCATGACATGATGCAAATTCAAATGTTCAACATAGAAAAATTAGTTTGTATGGTCTAAAGTACCAAAGCCAACTCATCACAAACTATGTAATATGGTGGGTCAAAAGGGGCAAACATCAAGATGGTCATGGGTAAGTGGGTTGGTTAATTATAATGGGGTGGTTGAGCAGACACCATATGCCCTAGGCAAGTGGATGTTGTCTACATAATTCCATAGACATAATGTCCAAAATGAATTTCAAGCCTAATGTAGTTATTCTGAGGTGGGGAGTGTTGGTTAACTTGGTTTCCCCAATTTTATATCATGTATTTAGGTCTAGTTTAAGGATGTTAAAAAAAGGGAAGCTTCAAAGGGTGGAAAAAATAGGTATCAAATAGATTTATGATGGGTGTGGTCAAAATGGTGAATGAGATTACCTAGGATGTAATTAGATTATTGCATCAACTATGCAAAAGGAATCTATGGCCATGGATAAGTATGTTTAAGCATGAAACTTATACCACCATTTTAAAGAAAATAAAATTGATAAATATGCTTTACCATGCTTCATAAAATTTGGCACTACTTAGATTATCACAGTGATCTGATGGGTTTTTTCATCACCATCCAAATAAGCTGGCATTGTGCACAATCCACAACAATGTCGTTAATAGGCTATGGAATGCTATTATTTAAATATTTGGGGAAGAAAAGTAGTAGAGTGGGTAAATAATAAGTGGTGAAGATTCAAACTCTTAACCCTTGAGCCAGTGGGGCCTCAAAATAAGTAAGCATTGAGTTTTGAGGGAATTTAAAGAAAGACTCTAGGGGGTTTTAGAATATGGAGTGAGGTGAATAATAATATTATTAATTAAATGAGGGAGTAGGTTTTGGATTTCATGCATTAAAATAAGGGCGTGGAGGATACGAGGAAGTAGACAAGGAGATGTATAAGCGGTATAATTAGTGACCGCACTCTAAAGAGGTAGAGGTTGAATTGGAGAAAATAATGGAAATCCAATAAGTGATGAGGTGAATGTGGACTAGGAGATGGATGAAGAGATAGGTAGAGAAAATAATGAGGTCATATATTAAAATGAAGGTGGAGGATGGAAAGAGCTAGGTATGGACACACACACACACACACACACACACACACACACACACATATATATATATATAAATGAATGTCAAGAAGAACAAGGAATGTCATCAAGGGAGATGAAAAAAAATGAAATGAAATGGGAAAAATAGAAGAAAAATAAGAGGTAGAAGATGGGGGGTGAGGGATGCACTAAAGAATGATAGATTGGAGAATTGAAAAGGATGGGGAGAGAAGTGTAACAATCATGAAGGGTAAAGAAATGATGGAAAATATGGGAGGCCATGAAGGGTTTGAAAATAAGTCTAAAAATAGACCAAGGAGAAAATAGTTTGGTGATGAAAATGAAAAACAAGGTGATAAATAAAAGAAAGCAAATAGGAGAAAAAAGGAGTGAAATGAGGATACAAAAAGTATGACAAGAGAGTGAAAAAGTAGGTGGTATCTTGACCAAGTAAGCATGTATGATGATAGGTAATGAAGCAAAGAAGATAGTGGTTTTAAAGATGAGAATGAGATAGAAAATAGGAAAGGGTTTTAAAAAAACAAGGGTAAGTGAAGGATGGGTGAATAAGAAGCTGAAGAGACAAGGTATGTGTCAATCATCTTGTTAGAAAAGTTTGACAAGCCAAAAAGGGGTGAGGTGATGAATAAATAGGGTAACACAATGAAAGGGCATGAGATGAAAATAAGGGATGAATATTACGGATGATAAAGAGAAAAAGGAATAATTGAAGTAAGGATACAAATCATGGATACTCACACAGATGTAAAAGATAAGTGAGTATCGAGATGGAAAGAGGAAAAGGGGAATGCAAAAGGCAAGAACTAAGAAGAAGAAAAGAGGAAATTATGGAAGGCTTCTCAAAGAATAAATACCTAGGTATAAACTAGTTGTGAAGGTAAAAAAGAAAGAGAAAAGGGATGGAAAAAAAGAAAACAAGAAGAATAGAAAATGGGTATGGTGGGAAGAGTGGTGAAGTGATAGAGAGTGGTGTTACATGTAAATAAAAAGTGTAGAAATATAATAAATATAAAGCTTGCAAGATGTATAGTATGATGTAGAATTGGTGAGAAAAAGAGAGTGATAAAGAGGGTACAACATATAGCTAAGGTCGAGGGGAGATGATGAGGATGGTGAAAGAAGATGAAGGGGATAAAGGACAAGGCTAGTAATAAGTGGAGAGAGAGAGACCAAAAACATGAAAAGTGGGTGAGGGAGTGACCTACGAAGTATGTGTAAGGAAAGGTGATGGGGAGGTTAGTGAGGATAGAGTAGGTGGTGGTTTTAGAGGGGCCAATGAGGAAAACTATCAACCCTTGTGTTAAAAGAGATTGACAAGCTAGAAAATTGGTTAAAAGAGATTGACAAGCTGAAGGGAGGAAGGTGGTGAGGGGATAGGTAGAGAAGTGGAGGAAGATATTATAGGAGAGAAAACATAATAAAGGATGCAACTAAGCTGACCTCAGTAATTGAGTGCTACCTACATAGTCTAAAAAGACCTCAGGTAAATGTCATTCTCCCAAAAATTAAGGAAAAACTAAGAGGAAGCATTAGATGGTGTTAAAACATAAGGACACTAAAAAAAATTCAAAGCTTCCTTGATGTAGGATGCCCTAAGCAAGAGGATTTTATTAGCAATGGAAATGAGTGAGAAGAAAAAGGGGATAGGAATTAGTGGTTAGTGGCTGAGCTACCTGTAGAAGTGAAGCAGTGCCTACATAGTCTGTGGACATTAGGCTAATGTAGCTCAACAAAGTTTGGGTGAGTGGTGTTGAAATTGGCTGCCCCAATTTGATGGACCACATGGGTTAGTTTGGTCAGATGGAGAAGGTGTTGTAAAATATTTGTTTTGGGTTTTGGTGAAGGTGACGGTGAAATTGCATAGTGTAAAATGGTGAATAGTTACCATAATGATCCCACATTTAGTAGGATGAAAGACACAGATGGGTAAGGTAGGATAAATAAGAAGGGAACACAATGCTAAGCACCACAAACATCTTGCAATGGAGCTAATCCATATAATATGTACCTTTATGAAGAGGTTTTACCTTTTAAAATTATGTGAAGGTATAATCCTATAGATAGCATCTATCACTACAAGATGAGTTTTATGAGGTGGGCTTCTATCAGGGTTTACATAGTCAATTTGGCCAATGTTCATCACCACTACTAGCTAAGTTTTAAGGGCATTAATGAATTTATGACCTGTAAATAATTTATTTGATGTCTAAGTAGATTCTACAAGTAAGGAAGTTAGTAGCCTGGTGAGTGACAGAGGATGGACCTTGCCTGACCCAAGAGCTACATGGGTAGGCTAGACAAATGGTAGCCATGTCTTCATCCTCTATCCCAGTTCCTTAGAACTGATGATTTGGAGTTCTACTTATAAGAGGTCTTGGTATTATGGATTTATGTGGCCCAAGATATTAGTTATATAGTTGGAGAAGGTGACCATTCCCCTGCCATAGATGAACTCTCAGTTGGCATAAAAGAAAAAATTGCCATGTTCGAGCAGGCACTGCCAATGGTTGGGGTTTGACATTTAGATACTATGGTAATGGGTTGGAGTAATAGGAGGATAGAGGGGACATGAAGGTGAATGTATTATCATGAATTCATGGTGGCCTACCTTTGATGGAAGAGTTTATATAGTGGCAAACATTTGGGAGTTACCACCACTAATAACAGTGGCAGTTGTGAAGACATGATCATTACAGCAGCCCATGGTTATAAGTCAATTTATGTCAATCGAGATAAAGGTGATAATGATGAAAATGACCACTAGCCCTACAAAGATCACAAGATGACAAATCAAGGAAATACATTGGATGCAAATCAGATGATAAGGAAAATAAAAAGATGTCATGATGGTGCATGATGGCTTTATCGAGACATGACTTTTTTAAGTGGGTAGACTATTCAAGGGAATAAATGACATCATATTACCTTCCTAGTTGGTGGAATGAAGAATTATGTTAGTGAGGAATAATGGTAAATTATTCTATTTAAATAATCATGATAAGGATGAATTTCTATCATTGAGATATTTGGTTTTTCAGGTCATAGAGAGTGTAGATAACTACACAAGGTTGAAGATGGTGAACAATGGGAATAATGGTGGAGATAATCAACAACCCTCATGACTTGAAACAATCAATATGGTGAATGTGTGGATATATTAGATAATGTAACATTTAATGGTGATAATGGAAGTACTATTAGATCAACAAAAGGAGGAAAGGCACCCATGGCCCAAGCTTGAGCCTAAAATCTTACCTCTATAGTAGTGAAGAAGGTGAGAATTTCACTATGCAAAATATAGGGATGGAGAACATGATTATCAGCCTATTTATGGAGGGAACCCTCACTATCTAAGGGGATGTGTACTAAGGCACCAACTGGTGGTACCTATGTGAGCAGAATAATAAAAGTAGAGGGAGGCAATGGCTATGATAGGCGATCAAGGTGAAAGACCCAGAGGGAAATATGATTCTCATCTTATGGGGATGAATGTGGGAGAAGAGAATAGAGTATACCCTTTAGTGATTATTGAGACAAGGAATGCCATAGATGTTAGTTCAGGTAGAAATCAAGTAAAAAGATGGTTGAACACAAATCTAGAGTCATCAGATAATCAGTTTAATACTTAGGTAGGAAAATAATGTATGCATGTGTTTTAGGTGATGTGTGTGTAATCTGATGACTATGCATGTGTCATGCGACTCCTCACACCCTAAATAAAATATTGCATAGTTGTAAATAATTACAAAATGCATTGGATGTCATTGATCAAATTTTATCATGCTTAAGGTTGTATGGATACTTATGAATGTTATTGTTATGGTTATGAGTGATATGGTTATGGTTGTTGTATTCTCACTTAATGTAAAAAGAATGATTATTTTTGTTACAACACTGGATGGTAAAAGTCATGTTGAAAACATCAACCAAGCATAGTAAGGTAATAATAGGGCATGATTTTTTATTTTTTTAAAATACCAAAAATAGACCCAAAGTGTGATTATCTTGATGAATATAAGCCCTTCAAACACTGTGTATGAATGGTCGTTAGTTGATAAAAAAATTCTTTATCACAGGGTGTCAAGTAAGCTTTAAATCCCTTGATTTATAGATAGTTTAAAGGGAAGATGGGTGATAGGTGGTGTGAAGGGTAATGGGTGATATGTATGATAACCTCATGTGAATTAGTTTTCCCTTTATATATCTGACCTAAGAATGACAATAGATAAGTCCATGTCATAGGCTAGATGTAGACTGATCAATACAGGAAGTCTATATGTGAAAATCGATTGTGGTTTCCAACTTATTATGCTTCTTGAGAGCCAATTATGGTTTTATAATTTATTATGATAGTGGGTCTTTTACTTTATTTTTTTATATGGGAAGATGATCGATGTGAGAAGCTTCCAATAAATTGCTCTGCTTTTGACAAAGTTAGCTTAGCCATCCTTCAAGGGAGTGGTCTAAGATTATTGGCTTTGTTTAATGTTCTTGATAGTTGTCCTTCAAGGGAGAAGTCTACCTTACATTTGGTAATTTTTATTTTGTTTTTGGGAATTTGTCCTTCAAGGGAACAGTCTACAATGCTTAAGATATTGACCTAAGTAGTATTTGGTATCCAAATTGTGTTTGGATGCAATGTGTTTAGACATGGACAATTCTAATTAGGTTTAGAGGTTTACCTTTATGATGGAAAAACTTTAACACAAGAATGTTAATGATATGTGAAAGGGTGTGGTTTTGAGATACAATGATCATGGGATTCCATCTTGTTAGAAATGAAAAGTATTCATGAGAAACATGTTATGGGTAGAGCTGTGGTACTCACATTTAGGATTAGGATATGACTATGACAGTTAATCACATGGTTTTATATTGTAATCAATTATCCTCAAAAGGAGAGGAGAAAGATGGGTGAAGGTTAAAATATCATAATCAAGGGATGAGCTTAAGTTAGACAAAAGAAGTGAGTTTGATCCTTATTTAACAGAAAAATAGACGTAGATGCAAAGTGTTGAGGGGCTCAGGTTTTGGTTTGCCTTCGAGAGAGGATAAATAATAAGCTCATGATCCATACTTATTGGTA
This sequence comes from Torreya grandis, assembly GCA_037957365.1. Classification (NCBI taxonomy): domain Eukaryota; kingdom Viridiplantae; phylum Streptophyta; class Pinopsida; order Cupressales; family Taxaceae; genus Torreya; species Torreya grandis. Next base: position 925,951 of record JARHVA010000304.1, on the reverse strand, counting down.
ATTATGTAGGGTCCAAGCCAATTGAAAGTAAACTTGCCTTGTTTACTCTTTTCTATGTTGGTCATGTGTTAGTTTTCCTTTAGGATGAGGTCATAGATATTGAATTCCCATTGTTTAAGGATCTTTTTATAAGCATGTTTGATACACTCTTAATAGATATGGAGGTGGGTGAGGGCTACTAAATTATTCTCATCAAGTAGCTCAAGTTGAGCTAAATGGTGCTAACAAAAATCTTCTTTAGAAATAAGCTCTTGCAAAGATATGTGAAGAGAGAAGATTTGGACTTTAAGAGGTAATAATATCTTTATTTTGAAGACTAAAGAGAAAGGGGTAACACCTATAGAGTTTTTAATGCTATAACGATAGGCCCATAAAGTGAATGAGGTATGCAAGTGTTAATCCTGACCTGAAGCATTGATGGTTTTGATGATCATTTTGGTAAGGATTGTGTTAGACGATTCTACTTGTCCATTTGTTTATGGATGATAAGGTGAGGAAAATCTTAACTTGATGCCAAATGCATCACATATCCCTTAAACCTACTTGTTTTTTAAATATTTACCTTTATCAATGATGATCTTATGAGGAACACTAAAGCGGTAGATGATATGATGGTTGATAAAGTCAAAAATCTTTTTGACTTTGGGCAAGATAAGAGTGATAGCTTCCACCCACTTGGTGAAATATTCAGTGGTTGTGATGATGGAGCTATGCCACTATGAAGAATGGGGGTTAATTTCCCCAATGAGATTGAGCCCCCATTGAGAAAAAGGCTAGAAGTCCTTAGAAACCTGGAGGTTATTAGCTGGCATGTGATATAAATTAGTATGTTGTTGACATTTTACACACTTTTTTATATAATCACAATAGTCTTGGTTGAGAGTGGGATAATATTATCCAAGGTAAAGGATATGTTTAGTGATCTCTAGGCCACTAAAGTGTCCCCCACAAATCCCACCATGTGTTTCATTGATGGCATGGGAAGCTTCATGGATATGGAGGAAATGAAGAAAGAGACCTTTGAAACCATGTTTGTAAATTATTCCCCCTAGGATGGTGTAATGAAAGGTACTCTAAACAAAGGCTCTTTGAGAATTCCTAGAGAGGTTGGGAGGAACGATGCCTAGGTTAACACAGTTAAGAGTTTGGTCATACTAAATGTTAGGTAAGGATTCCTCTACACTAAAAATGGTAGAGAGATCAGATTTGTTAGAGGAGGGAGTGGTAAAATTATGAATGGTGACAAGGATTTTGGAAATGGAAGGATGAGAAGGGATTTGGGAAGCAAGGTAAGCCATCGTATCTATGAATTTATTGGTAGATCAAGGAAGAGATTGGATCAGGTAATGTTTAAATGATGTTAAGATTTTGTCAACTAAAAGGTTATATTTTAGCAAGACCTCATTCTTACATTGATAGGATCCATTGACTTGGTTGACCATAAGTTGGAAATCACCAAAGACATGGATTGTCTTAATTCCCAAGGTTAGAGTAGTTTAGACACCAATCACTAGGGCTTTGTACTCAACCATATTATTGGTGCATTCAAAATCAAGTTTGAAGGAGAGAGGAATGGGTTCACCATTGAGGGAAGTGAGAATAACTATAACACCCCCTCCTTATTGGCACTTTGAGCCATAGAAAAACATAGTCATTTAGTAGGTTATGTCATCTTCTTGAAAAAGAGTTGTAATAGACTCATCTAGAAAGGCAAGAGGATGTGGTTGGTTGTTTGGTAAAGGAGCTTCAACTAATTGGTCAACAATAACCTACCCTTTAATCGACTTATGCTAGATGAATTCAAGGTTAAATTTAACAAAGATAATGAGCCACTTAGCCATATGTTTATTTTGGTATGGTTTAGAGTGCATTTACTTGAGTGGGTTGATATTAGTGATGGCATAGGTTTTATGGTTGAAAAGGAAGTGGCAGAGTTTAGTGGCTAGGAAGTTTAATGCTAAGTAGAGTTTCTCGGTATGTGTATATCGAGTCTCATATTATACAAGTATGTGGCTAATATAGTATAAGACTTGTTCTTTGTGTTGTTCATCATGGTGAGCCAACATTACCCTGAGGGAATGCTTAGTGGTAGAGATATATAGGTAAAAGAGGTGATTATCCTTAGGAGGGCTGAGGATAGGTGGTGACAAAAGGTAATATTTGAGTGAATCAAAGGCCTTTTGATAATTTCTATTCCATTTTAAAGAGACATCCTTCTTTATAAGGTGATGGAAAGGTTGGCACTGGTCTAAAAGTTGGGAAATGAAATGATGAATGGATGGAAGTTTTCCCCACAGTCTATGGAGTTGCTTAAGGTTTGTTGGAGGAGGCATGTCTAAAATTGCTCTAAATTTAGCAAGGTCTACTTCAATTCTATAAATAGAGATGATAAAGCCAAGAAGCTTTCTTGAAAGGACCCCAAAAATGCATTTCTTGGGATTAAGGTAAACATGGTAATGGATGAGGCATTCAAATATGATTGTAAGAATAGTCAAGTGATCTTTTTTAGAGTTTAGATTTTCAAAGAAGGTCATCCACATAGTCTTCTACAATATTATAGAGTATATAATGGAAAAGATAAGTCATGGCATATTGGTAGGTTACACTAGTGTTCTTTAACCCAAAAATCATGACTCTATATCAAAATGTTCCCCAAAGGGTGGTAAATATGGTTTTATGATAATATTTAGGAGTAATCAAGATATGATTATAACCCAAAAACCGATCCATGAGAGATAACATCTCCTGGCAGTCATGAGATCAACAAGCTGGTCGATACTAGGTAGAGGAAAGTCATCCTTGGGGCAGGTGAGGTTAAGGTCATGAAATTTCACACAAATGTGGAGACCCCCAGTGACTTTGGTGATAGGTATAATATTCAATACCCATTGGGGGTAGTCAATGGTTGAATGAAGTTTATAGAAGAGATGTTGAAGCTCCTCTTTGATGAGAAGGGCTATGCGAGGATGCATGAATCTAAGTTTTTGTTTGACAATCTTGGCATCATGATGAGTCACTATGTTATGGGTAGAAATGGTGGGGTCAATCCTAGGCATATCATTATAAGACCAAGCAAATGTTATGTTGTGGTCTTGGAGGAAAGAGGAGAAGTCTAGAAGTTCTTTGACATTTAGTGATTGGCCCAATTTGACAATGCAAGGGTTATCTAGGGTTCCCAAGTTGATATTTGTGGTGGATTTATTTGACATGGTCAAGGCCTTAAGAGGAAGGAATTTGTGGATAGAAGAATCCCTCACACTGAGGTAGGTAAGAATAGAATCATTGTCTTGATGTTGGATGGTCTTGATGGTAGGATAATTGTTTTTTTACCATTTTAGGGTGAATGAGTGGAAGGACTTTGGTTTGGCCACCCTTTTGGTAGATGAGAGGGCCCAAACTAATGGTATTGACAAGAAAAAAAAACTTAGTGGGGATGATTTCAAGATCTTTAGGTAGGAAAAGTGGTTGGGTTGGTGAAGATGGGGTGTCTTCCCTTATGGTGGTGATGGGGTTGGGTGAATGGGTGGGTTCTTTAGGTGGTTCATATCCAAGGCTAAATGACTCATGAGGTTGCAAATTGTTGATATGGGGTAACTAATGAGGCCCTTATCCATAGCGACCAAGGCCAAATCCTTTCCAAGCACATCTATGAAGATACAACTTAGTAAACTCTGGTTTGCTAAGATAGAAAAAGTTACAGGTAAATGATTGGATGGATGAAGTAGTGGTAGGGGCTAGAAGTGGTTGATCAAGTCCCCCATAGATGAATTTTTTTTATGGTTAGGTAGCTCAAAGGGGATGATGGTTCTAATTTTAGGGTCGTAAAAAGGGTCAAGCTTGAGATTCTCATATTCTTGGAGAGTAGAGAAGGCATACAAGGCTAATATTCTATATTCTCTAAGGGAAAAAATATAGAATGTGATTACCATGGGGTTCTCTATAGGAATCTGGGAAGAAGGGATAGATGAGCTAGTAGAAGCTTCATCAACATTTGGTGTGGAAATGTCATAGGTTTTGGTTGGTGGGGTTGTGTCATTAGCATATGGTTGTGAGGTGGATGAAGGAGGAAGGAGGACATCATTAAGCCGATATGTCATATTGCAATATGTGAAAGGACTAAGGTTAGTCAGATAGTCATAACTTTCCCTTCATGCTTAAATTTGACACATCAATGTAAGGTGGAAGGGACACAAATCATGGCACAAATCTAGGGTGCCCGAGTAAAACATTATATTGGAATTCTCCTTCCACAACATAAAAAAGTTTGAGAATGGTATGGGGCCCTACATAGATATGGGGGACAATTGTCCCCAAATTAGTATCCATGGTATCATTTAAAAAATGGAAGACCATTGTGCTTTCAAACATGATGTTCATGGGTAAGTGCAGTTGGTCATAGGCATGGGAGGAGATAATATTGATGTTGTCTCCTTCATCAATCATCACCTTTTTGATATGGGTTTGATTAATTTATGTTGTTATGAAGAGGGGGAGGATCAGTACCCTTTAGGTGAATAGAAGGTATTTTTGAATCTTTGAAGGTGACAAGGTTGGAAGTTCAAAGGGCCCCAACAAAGGTGGAGAGAGGTTAAGGGTCATTGGGTTGGACCTATATGGATTTCAAGGCTTATATAAGTGTTTGGCGATGATGGGGAGAGGTAGACACTAACTCATATAATGTCATTTTTACTAGAGTTTGGTGAAGTTGCTTGAGGATAGCTTTCTGAATGGATATTGCATATAGGTTAGGGTATGGAAGGTTAGATGGGGAGGAACCTAAGATAGACATCTTGGGTTTTTTCAAAGATAGGGATGGTTAGGTATTATTTTCTTGGGAGTTCAGGGAGGGGTAAGTTTAAATAATGGATGCCTTAGCCTTCCATTTATCCTTTTGTTGGGCTCGAGATTGAGTAACCATGTGAAGAGTGTGGATAAGGGGGTTTTTTGGATTGGGTGGTTGCTTTGGTTCCTCCTTTTTACTTTTAGGTGAGACTAAAGATAGGATGGGTTGCTTTGGTGGTTGGACTGGAAAAGGGGATGAAGGAGGTGTAGACACCGAAATCGTGTCGACTCCCCTGGTCTTCCCCTGTCTTATTCTTCTTCGCCTATTTAACCCTTGTCGATCACTTTTTCCATTAGCCTTGACCCTGGCAGCATGTAAAAATGAGCACAGAGCTAAAGCTAGACTCTATCCCCATTGTGCATCTGCCGACAACGGTCGTTACCTGATCGATGTCGCCGACATCAGTCACTTATCGGCCGACGTCGACAATCCTACCGACGTCGGTCACCTTACCGTTATCCGTTATCAGTTATCATTCAGTTCCCAATCGGTTTCTCGAACGGTTATCAAACCGTCTCTCGAACCGCCCCTTGGCCTTCATCAGCATCTATCGATCAATCAATGAATCAATCAATCAATCAATCGAGCCTGAACTCTAACATTCACAGACTCTTGCAATCAACACTCTCGCGATCAACCAACTCCGGCATCAACCAATCTGCATTCGCTTCAATCCGGTACTGCACAGACAACTTCAACAATGTCAATCATGTCTTCGCACTGTGATAGGTAAGTATTCTCATCTATTTATTTTTATCTTTGGTTATTGCTTGCTTGTTATTTCCATACTCTATATTCTGTCCTGACTCTCCCAGACCTTCTGTAACTCATCCAGACTCTGTCCAGAATTTGCCCCCGACCGACGCCGGTCACTACCCCGACCGACGCCGGCACTTTAACCGACGTAGGCACTTTCCCTAACCGACGCCGGCACCACAGAGACCGACATCGGCGACTGAACAGAACATTTTACTTCATTATCAGGTATGCATTTTATTTTCTATCCTTTATTTCTGTCATTTTATCTTCCATTTTATCTACTTTAGTCCAATATTCTGCTTTTTTATCAATGGGTTGATATCCTTCTAGGAAGTCTTCATACTTCCGAGATCGGGTGTTCGCCTGACAGCCCACCATATCCTTTGATTAACATTTTTCCGTGTTTCAATCTCGTTTCTTTGCAGGTGTCATTCCTCCACAGCCAAAGAGGAGTACTCACAAACGTCTGGATTACGGTGTGCAATCTTTATCCAGGTATCTTCTAGCCTTGACCATTTCTTTTAGTTTCTTATTTCTTCTTTGAATGTAGAAAGCAATTTTGCATAGAAACATTCTGGCACGCCCGGTGGGATCTTAGGTTCTTCCTCGGGTTCCTCTTCCTTTCATTCATTTAGGTGCATTTAGGCTCCTTCCTTCTTGTCTCTTTCTTCTATTCCAAATGACACTATAAGCAGGACTAAAACGAATCATTCTTCCTTGCATTTCTAGACTAGTCTAAACATCATACTCTCAACCCTTTCTCAAACTTATCTTCATAACAAATCTCACATTTCGACTTGGGCTTAAAACGTATCACACTTTCATTTCTACTTGTGCTTGCATTAGTCTACATCTAGTAACTTAAATCCGCATATTGAATAAATCGTAGACACTTGATGTTACACTACCAAACCACATGCACTAAAACGAATATAAAACTCACTTGAGACAAGGCCCGACTGAGATTTCATCCCCCAGTGGATACCTTACCCGTCCCGGCAATCTCACTTGGATTTCATCACCAAGGGGAAAGCCCACTCCGTTCTCTGGCGGAGTATAATCTCTAGGCGAGGTATATCTTGGCTAAGCGAGACCAGCTAACCACTAGAATCGTGAAGTGAGGGGAGCTTGCTCCTTAGCACCAGGCCGCGTACCGAACCTAACACAGACTTCTTGAGCACCATAACAAAACCCAAAACCATCCATAGACTGCTTCTTCTAGGACCCAACTCACAAAGCCAACCTTCCTCTACACACATTTTAAGGCATAAGCCACTATAATCCTAATATTTTACTCTTAGGGTTTTAGGATCTGCTTGTGTCTTCATCTTTTTTTTAGTTCTTATCTGCTTGTTTAAGCTTGTAAGGACGTACCTTTCCTTGCCTTGAATGGTTCTGACTCATAGTCAAACCAAGGCTCTTCTTGACCACGCTAGCCATCAATTGCTTTCGCCTACCCCACCTATAACCAATCTTATAATGGAGTTCAACTCGGAGACCGAAAGAATTCCTACTAGACCATCTCCAACCCAGACACCTATCATCCTAGAAGGGGACCAAGATTTTGCAAGATTCTTGGACCTCAATACCACAACCCTCCATAATTATCTCACAAAAAACCCAATGCGGGACCTTTCGGGCGACGTGGCGACGACATCAACACCGTTTGCCACCCAACCTTTTACGACTCAGCCTTTTGCCTAAACCATTAACCCGACCATGGCCTATACACAAAGTTTGGCCTCCTCATCTATTTTTAGACCAACCTCCACCGGGGTTTCGTTACCCCCTCAACCACCTGCAATTCAACCAAGTTCTACATCATGTCAGAACTTAATTGTCTCGACCCCACACACTCTTACGCCTATATATGTAGGAGTGCCTACCTCACCTTTTGTCAATGCCATCACACAACCTCCTTTAGCGATATCTAGTCAGCCTATGCCTTCTACCTTCATAACCCAACCACCCTTAGCCTCTACTTCTGCCCCTGCGACTAGTCATCCGTACATTACGCCCTTACTGGTACAACTGACTACGTCGTACTCCTCTTCTAGCCTCTTTCAAGCGCCTTACAACCTAAGGGGCGCTCCGTCCACCAATCCGTCAGCAGACGTCATCAAGATGCTAATGGATAAAATGTCCAATCTCGAAGCTTCTATCTCTGATTCAAGTAATTTCTCTTCATATGACCAGATTTACAACGAGCCCATCCATCCTTCTGTCCCTATCCGACCATACCCTAAACATTGGGAGCTTCCTAAATTCACTCGCTTTCAGAGTAAGGAAGACCCACAACAACATCTACGGGCATTTAGACATGCCTGTTACCTTATCACCCACGACGATGCGTTACTTCTACGCACGTTTCCTATGTCTCTTTCTGGCCCTGCCCTTGACTGGTATAGCTCTCTTGCCAGACATTCTATCTTTTCATTCATTCAACTCACCCAACTATTCGTTGACCATTTTTCTATCAATATCACTAAACAAGTCTCGATCACAGACCTTTACTCCATCAGGCAATTTGACGATGAATCTATAGTCGATTTTGTCGCCCATTGGAAAGGCCTGATTAACCAGCTCTCTTTCTCCTTGCCTCAACCCGAGCTCATTGAGCTCTTTTCTCGAGCATGTGACACCTTGCGGGTTCAAACATTCCACACTTTCGACGAGGCCTTCACCATGGCCCAAAAACTTGAACTCTGCACCATTGAAGAAGATAAGGTCAAATTGCGTAACACTAACACAAGAACCAATGACCATCCTTCTTCCAAACCTTCTTCTGCCCACTCTCAATCCAAGGGGTCGGCAAACACTATCATCTTTAGACCATCATCTTCAACAATAACCAACCGACCATCATCTTCAACATTAGACTACATCGATAAACATTTTCAACGTCAATCTATACAGCGTCAATTCACTCCAATTGGAGGGTCATATACCTCTGTGTTGGATAAACTCATCAAGCAGGGGGTCCTCAATCTCCCTTCAATCCGACCACATCAATTTGACCCCTCAACACCTATCCCTGCATGGTACAGGGAGAATCACTTTTGCAACTATCACCGTGTCAAAGGCCATGACACGGATCACTGTCAAACTTTCAAAAACATCGTCCAAGACATGCTAGACAAGGGTGATCTTATCTTGGACAACCCAAATGCACCGCCCAACCAAAACCCTGACATCTTCAAGCAACCCTTTCCTAATCACCCGCCTACCCAAGACAACGTCCAAACCATAATCAATGACCCTCAAGACCATGATATACACACGGTCGACACTATCTTTTCTCTTATCCCTGACCAACCTCTTTCACAGGTGAAAGACCCTTCTTCCCCTATACCTCCTCCACATGGTGAAGAACTTTCTTCTCCTACTTGTCCTCCATCAACTTCTCCCATATTGGAAGACGCTTTGACCACATCAACACTAGCTGCCTCGCCTTCATCCTTCTTATCATCCATAAATGATCATACCTTTTTAACTCCTCAACCACTCATAGAAGCCATGACTACTCTAGAGCTCTTTCCACTTAAAGAGCCCACACCTTTAATCTCTTCTCCATCGAGAGAAGAACCATCTACATCTAAGTCCAAACCCGCGCAGGCGTCCATCATGCCCGAAAAGATTAAACCTCTTGGTGTTCGCCCCACATCTAACCTCGCCTCGCATATAGGTGGCCCTCAACTCAAACCAAAGAAGGCTACTAACCCACACCGGAGGCCTCCTCCCCTATCTTTGTCATTACCTTCAATCTTGGGCCCATATCTGTCCACTTTATTCGGAGTGCTTCCCACTCCCATACTTCACAGAGGCAAGTCACCTCCATTATTCTATCAACCCGTCAGACTTATATCTCCTCCAAACCATCAACTTATGCATCTTACGCCTCTCAGACCAAAATCATCAACCCTTACTGCAGCAAGACACTCAGACCCATTAGCAGGTTCTTATGCCTTGCTGTTATGGCAATTGTTGCAGTCCTCTCGCCTCTATCTCCCGCCACTTAGACCATATCAATCTCTCAAACCAAAACCCCCCTGGTTTGACAACACTCAGGTTTGTGCGTATCATCGCATGCTTGGGCACAACACAGAGCATTGTTGTGCCCTCAAGGTCACCATTCGCCAATGTCTTGGGAATGACACCCTTTTTCTCGACCACATCATCAATCAACCTTCAATACCGCCCCACTCATCAACTCTCGGATCAAGGCCATCTTGGTTCGACAACTCTAAATTCTGCCATTATCATCACACTCCGGGACATGACACCGAGCGTTGTTGCACTCTTAAAGCTGTCATTTGTCACCACTGGAAAAAGGATACCCTTCTCATCAAGGATCCTCTTGACCACCTCTTCAACAAATCATCAACATCGACTCGTGTTTCTCAAACCTCGTCACCTAAATTGGGATCTCCACGCAAGACTAGGATCCCTTCGCCACCTTTAACCCCCTTATTCGACATCAACACAATCCATCTGACCACTAAACTTCAATTGACCTTAACCAATCCGTCAAAAATTCTCCCTAGCCACTGGGGGAATTCAACCTTCATCCAAACCTCGACCAATTTTTCAACACAGTTTCGACCACATGTCAATCACTCTTTCAACTTAACCTCAATCAGACTAGCAACCAAACATTTAACCCAACCTCAACCAAACATTCGACCCAACCAAAGACCAAATACCAACCAATCAACCCTCAACCAACCATTAACCAACTATTAAATGACCAAATCTCAACCAAACATTGACCAACCTTTTTATCAAAATATTCAACCCATCTCGATCAATCAACAACCATATCAACCAACTTCACATCCACTCATCAATCAGCACCTGACCAATCTGGAAAGATGCAAATGGCGCAAGTTTGCTCCTAATTGACTCAGACCTTATCACGCATACACCAGGGACTTATCAGACCCTGAGCCTCTTAATGCATTGCATCTGCGACTGTTTTACTGCTAGTCGAGTATTCATCCACTTGACACTTAACTTGAGCTCATCCCTTGAGCAATCCCTATCCTCTTAATCCTACTTCCTTTCAACCCTATTCCTCTTAACAATTCATATAACCCTTTTATGTTGTATGGATGCTTTGTCCTCATAAAAGGGAGCCCTTGACCTTCTATAATCTTGTCCACGACTCACATTTCTGTAAAAATAAATCAAGATGTCACAATATCCATGGTCACTATATCAATATCAAAATCAAAAAGCAGACTGCTCCCTCGAAGGACAGCTGTACTATCATTGTTGTAATTAATAGACTGCTCCCTCGAAGGACAGCTATTCAAAAGCCTTTATATTAAACAAAAATCTAGACCACTCCCTCGAAGGATGGCTATGACTAATCTGGCAATAAAATAGCACTATTTTAGAAGCTTCCCGCATTGATCAGCTTCACAACTGACCACCAAGCAAATGACATCTTTATGTAGGCTTCCCGCATTGATCAGTCTGCGCAAAAAAAAAAAAAAAAAGGTCATGGACTTGACTTATAGTTGTCTCAGGGTCTCCTATAAAAAGGGGCATAGTTATCTCTGCTCTTAAAACAGGTTACCCTCTTTCCTCCTCCTATTACCTGCTCAAGGGACTTCGAGCTCACTTTAATGTCGAAGTGATTCGATTACCGCTCTAACATAACTATGGTCAATGACATCACGCATGAATGGGGCTCTTGGTTCTCATAACTCCTATCTATGCTATCTTTTTGGTCCTTGTCAATGAAAGAGCAATATGCTTTTTACTTTTTCTGCACTTTGGTCACATTCACCTTCATCACTTGTCAATCAACTCAACTCTCTTTTCAGACCACCCCCATAACCTATTCACCCTAGTTTCTATGGACACCAATACACATGGAAACTATTAACCTGCTGCAATTTATGTTCAGCATAAACCACTACTTGTTGAAGCGTAAACAGACCTCAATTCATTTTTAGCATACATCCATCGTGAATATGGAATATTGCTAGGGATGAAAGACCTCTCAACCAATGTTGCAGAATACACCATTTGGAAAAGGCTGCAACATCTCTTCCCCTCATCATTTTATCATAACCACGACCAATTTCATCCCTTTGACCCTCCTTCCCTTCTAGGGAGAACTACATTGGCCTGAGGCCCTATGACCAGGGCTATGTAGGCAGCACTCAGTTGACATGGGGTCTTCTGAGGTTAGCTCGGCCACATCCTTTCGTCCATTCCTTCCATCGACCACCAACCATTGGAGATCATGCCTATCTCCTCCAACCTCGACCACTTCCAAGACATTGTTGCCTTGGTTGTTTTTGCATGTATGCTACCTCATGATTGGTTAGCAGAATTGTGCGTAGACTTTTTTTTTGGACCCTCACAAGTCTAGGATCGCAAGCCAATTGATCCGCACTACTTGTGACTTTTTCGTGTTTCTGGGAGCACTTCCTGAGCCTAGGATACCTGGAACACGACAACCCATTTGGAGCTTCAGCTTAGATTGAATAACCCGATCAGCAGATGACTAAATGTTGGGGCCCGGTTATTTCAATTTTAGCACTCTTCGACCCTTGACCTGTGACACTTTTGACCTGACCATCTCGTGCAGTGGTATGCGCGCAATCACAACTTTTGCAGCATTCACCCTCATCCCTTTTCCATCCACTCTTTGTCAAATCAGCACCCGATTCTCGGTTCCCTTCCCTCGACTCCTGCTTTGAGGGGGAATACCTTATTCATAATTGGGGCAATCACTCCTATTTTTGTCTTGCAGTTCATTCGAACAACCAACAAGACGAAATCAACCTCATCCCTCACCTGGGGCAATCACTCCTATTTTTGTCTTGCAGTTCATCCAGAACAACCAACAAGACAAAAAGGGGCAAATGTAGACACCGAAATCGTGTCGACTCCCCTGGTCTTCCCCTGTCTTATTCTTCTTCGCCTATTTAACCCTTGTCAATCACTTTTTCCATTAGCCTTGACCCTGGCAACATGTAAAAATGAGCACAGAGCTAAAGCTAGACTCTATCCCCATTGTGCATCTGCCGATGACGGTCGTTACCCGACCGATGTCATCGACGTCGGTCACTTATCGGCCGACGTCGGCAATCCTACCGACGTCGGTCACCTTACCATTATCTGTTATCAGTTATCATTCGGTTCCCAATCAGTTTCCTGAATGGTTATCGAACCATCTCTCGAACTGCCCCTTGGCCTTCATCAGCATCCGCCGATCAATCAATGAATCAATCAATCAATCAATCGAGCCCAAACTCTGACATTCACAGACTCTTGCAATCAACACTCTCGCGATCAACCAACTCAGGCATCAACCAATCTGCATTCGCTTCAATCCGGTACTGCACAGACAACTTCAACAACGTCAATCATGTCTTCACACTGTGATAGGTAAGTATTCTCATCTGTTTATTTTTATCTTTGGTTATTGCTTGCTTGTTATTTCCATACTCTATATTCTATCCCGACTCTCCCAGACCTTTTGCAACTCGTCCAGACTCTGTCCAGAACTTGCCCCCGACCGACGTCGGTCACTACCCCGACCGATGCCGGCACTTTAACCGACGTCGGCACTTTCCCTAACCGACGCTGACACCACAGAGACCGACATCGGCGACTGAACAGAACATTTTACTTCATTATCAGGTACGCATTTTATTTTCTGTCCTTTATTTCTGTCATTTTATCTTCCATTTTATCTACTTTAGTCCAATATTCTACTTTTTTATCAGTGGGTTGATATCCTTCTAAGAAGTCTTCGTACTTCTGAGATCGCGCGTTCGCCTGACAGCCCACCATATCCTTTGATTAACATTTTTCTGTGTTTCAGTCTCGTTTCTTTGCAGGTGTCATTCCTCCACAGCCAAAGAGGAGTACTCACAAACGTCTGGATTACGGTGCGCAATATTTATCCAGGTATCTTCTAGCCTTGACCATTTCTTTTAGTTTCTTATTTCTTCTTTGAATGTAGAAAGCAATTTTGCATAGAAACAGGAGGTTTGTCTAATAATAGATCATCATCTTCATATAGGCTATGAACAAGTGTTTAGAGAGCTTTACAATTTTTTGTGTCATTCCATGGTGCCCTATGGTATGCACATATCAAGTTATCATTGAACCAAGAGGGTTTGGTACATGATGGGTCAAAGGGTTTAATGGGTGGTAAGCTCAATAAATAAGTTTACAACAACCACTAGAGAATGGTTAAGTAATATTTAGCTAAAGGTGGTAGAGTTTTAGTAGTTTTTGTTTTGGGTGTTGAAGTATAAGGTTGTGTGGATGTAGGTTTGGTGGTAGGTGTCTTGGGTAAAGTGGTATGCTTGTTTGATGGTTTTGGCTTAGGCAAGATGGTTGACAAGATAGAGGTAGAGGAGGATAAGGTAGGTAACTTAGGAATTGTCAGTGTAGTGAGGAAAGGTGTCTTAGAAAGAAAGTATGAAGGTATGACCAATAAAGGTGGTGGGTTTTTTTTTTAAATGATGGACTATGTTCAAGGTAGAGGTATGATGACCCAAAATAGAGGGCAAGGTTGAGGGAGGTAAAATTCAAGGTTTTGGGCCTTTTGGTGGTTTTACTTCTTTGGTTGTTTTAGTTGTTAGTTTTGGAGGGGATTTGATCACTTTAGTTGTCTTGGTGGGTTTAGGTTTTTTAGGGTTGATTAATTTGGAGGAGGTTTTGGTTAGTTAGGTGGAGGTTTTAGTTGGTTTAGAAGGGCTAGGTCAGTCTACCAAAGAAGGGGTTAGAAGTTCTAGTTTGGTTCCCTTACTTTTGTCTTGACCTTTGATAGAAGGTTCCAAATTTAGAGGTTTGGTGGATGGAGTTATCTTCTCTTATGAGATAGCTTCCAAGGAGGGAGTGGATATTTTTATAATAGGGGAGGTATGTGTGGTATCCTCCAATGGAGGTGTAGGTATGGTAGCTTCCTTTGGTTGGGTGTTCAAAGGAATAGCAGGTAGTTTAGTCCCTTCCATTAGGGGGATGGGGAAAGAGGTAGTTGAGATAATATTTTACTTAACAATAGGTTCGTCAGTAGCCACATTAATAGTATGTGCCTCATGAGATGGGTTTAGTTTATTGTCATGGTAAGGGGTAGAAGGAGCATGACTAGGAAAAGGTTTGCAAAATATGTTAAGGGCCTAGTTTGGTGGTCCTTAGCATTTTCCAATGTAAGCTCCCCCTTGACAATGAGAGATTGGACAAGGTATTTGAAGGTGTTTCACATATTGATGTTATGTCTTATGACTAAGTGAAAGGCACAATGGTCATTCTCATTATACCACCCTGGTATGGGGTGAGAAGCATCAAACTATTGGGGTAGTTTAATTGGTGGAACTTGGATGATATTGACTTATAGTATTTTTTCCAAAATAGAAAGATAGGGCTCCCCAATTGGAGTTAATTGCTTATGATTATTCCAATTTTGATTCCTTTGGTTTTGGTTTGAATAATTAGAGGATTCAAATGTTTGATTCCTTGGGTTTTATTGGTTGGTAGATGGCACTAGTGCGGCTTTGAGGACAATGGCATTAGAGGTTGCTTTATTTTTAGTGTTGGGATTGGTTTGGTTATTTGGTTTGGAAGAAAAGGGCTCATTAGGTTTGTAAGTTGGGTTCTTTCTTTTCAAATTTAACCTTCCTTCATCAATGGCTCTATTTTCTAGTTTGTGAGCCATGGTAAAAGCTTCATCAAAGGTCCAAAAACTTTGGACACACATTGTGGATGAAATATGTTTTGTAAATGCCTAGGTGAAGAGCTCTATATGCTCAATTTGAGGAAATGAAAAGGAAATTTGATTGATTAGGCTCCTTTAACAAGCCACAAAATTAGTAATAGATGCATCTTCAAATTGTCGAATGGAGTAGAGGTCGGTAATAGAAACTTTCTTGGATATATTGATCTAAAAGTGATCTAAGAATTTTTGGGCTAATTAGGTGAAAGAGAGGATGGAATGTTGGGTATGGCACTATACCAATCTAATGCTAGTCTGGATAATGACATAGGAAAGGTACAGAGGAAAAGAGCATGAATGCCTAAACACCCTTAAATGTTATTGAGGGTCTTCCTTACTGTTAAACTTGGTAAGTTTTGGAAGTTACTATTGGGTCAGGTAAGTTCTGATAGGGACTGAAGGGTGAATAGGCTCATTTAAAACTTGATCATAAGATAGGATATTATGGGCTATAAAAATGGATGACTCAAGGGTAGTTATCTTATCCATGATTAACTTCATGAAATCTACTTGAGGTTGTTGGGATGTGTAGTTATATGGTATGTTTTGTTTAGGTTGTCCAATGTGTGAATAACTAGTAGATGGTTGAGATGACTCCACATATTGGTATGTGGTCCTTGGAGGTTAGGTGGAAGATATATATTGGTATACATATGTTAATGGTTGGGTATAGGTGGGTGGTTGGGTAGTGGGCATATGCCCTTGTGGGTTATGGAGATAACTAAATGCTTCATGTTGGGTCAAAGTGGTGGTTGAATTAGTGGCTAATGGAAGGGTGGTGACTCTTATGTTGATTGGTGGTAACATGGAGGGTATGGCCACCTCAAGGCTTGAAAGTGGAGTAGTGTTTGATGGATTGGAGGTAACTAGATGAATATGGGTAGGGTTAAAGGTAGATACTCTTGTTGCAGGGGAGTGATTAGTAAAGAGGATAAGGGTAGTGGTAGTTTGGGTTGGTGGGTTAGTTTTAAGAGAGTTGTTAATTGATGATAATGTTTGGACAACTAGATGCTGAGTAGTACCCATGTTATTAGATGTATTCTCCATGAGATGGAGAGGCATGCCATAAGGTGGGTCTACAAGTGGGGTCAAAACAAGGATTTGGTAAGACATGGTTCTTAGGTAGTGTTTTAAGGCTGCAAGGTTGTTGTTTAAGAAAGTGGAAAATTCCATATCTCCAAGGAATATTCGAGTAGGAATTATTGGAGAGAGAGGGGAGTCTATGGGTTTGAAAGTGTGTTCCATGGATGAAGAGGTAAAAGTTGGTGATGGTTGATTTGGTGGTGGGTTTTATTCCTTGAGGTCCTTTTGTTGTTGGCGAGTGAAAACCATATGAGAAGGTAAGAAAATGATGATATGTTATCACACCTTAAATAAATAAAAATTAAAAAAATATTCAAGGAAAACCATGCATTTACGAAGAGTGTGTTTAATCCTAGGATTCTTTTTTATCTCTTTTTTGGACTATGCCTTAGAAAAACATGAAGAAGAAATTAGCTTGAATAGGTCCTAAATAAGGTAGTCTATGTTTGGTTTCAAGTTTATGTTTAGGTGATCTAAAATAAGTTTGTATTGGATTGAGTACATAGCTTGGTGCTTGGGGCTTGTGCCCCTCACTTCATGATCCTATAGCCATTGTGGGTGCTTAGCCAATATATACTGATTACCAAAGTTTATACTCAACCAAAGAGCTAAGTTATTTATCCCCTTGGTGATTAAATCCAAGTATCATAACTGAGAAAGGGTAAGGTGATCCGCTAGGTGATGAAATCCTAGTCAAGCCTTGTCTCATGTGAGTTTTATATTTTTTAATTTTTTGTGCAAGTGGTTTGGTTGTGTAACATTTGTGAACTATAGTTAATTTACTTGATTAATTAAATTATGTGAGCTAACCAACACAAGCAAACAATGGATGCAATTAATTTTAACCAAAAATATTTTTTTGATTTCTTTTCAATGAATACAAAAACAACTAAAATTAACCTAAATGTAACATGAAAATTCAACCTTAATCCTAGGATGAATGCTCTTTTCATATTTTAGAAATGCAAGAAAAAAGAGTGAATTTTTTTTATTTTTTATTTTCTAAAATAAAAGAAACTAAAACTTACATTTCAAAAGAAAGGAATGCTTAATTTTTAGAAATATAATTACATCTAAATGTCATTTTATTAATTCAAATAAATGTCCTAAAATAACTAATGAACCGAAGACAACTCAAGGGTCCCACCAGGCATGCCAAAATGTTTCTATCTAAATTTTTATTTTTTCTAAGTATGAAAAGAAGAAAATAGTGGAGAAGGGTGTGTAGAAGAATATCTATTGAATTAAAAACCACTATCATAAAACTTATTTTTTAGACAAGTAGTTGGATGGATTGCCTAGCGTAAGCTAGATCCTAGAAGCAAAAGCTTTTGGGAGGATGTCAATCCACCTTCTTTAAACACTTAAGTTAGTAAATGAAAATAGAAATATTTGCATAAAATGATATCAAACTAAAACTAATAACAGTAAATTAATTAATAAAACTAAATTATTTTCTTAGATGATTAAAATAAATTAATTAGTTTAAATAATGCTAATGCTAAAAATCAATTAAAATAAAATTGTGGTTTTTGGTTTGGATTGATTTGATAAAGGTCAAAAGAATGATTTGGTTAGGGTTGGGAAATGGTTTAGATGGTGAATGAAAATATGTTCAAGAAAACAAGAGGTATAAATGGTCAAAAAGAGGGCTAAGAAGTCAAAGGGGAAAATGGTCAAAATGAGGCCAAGAAGGCAAAGGGGTAAAGGGTGATCAAGAGGGAAAAGATATATAGGTAAGAGGATAAAATGACAAGAGGGTAAGGAGGAAAGTAAGTGAAAGAAGAAGGCTAAAGGGAAAGGAATAAATAAATTAAGATAGCTAAACAACAAGATTACCTCAATGCATGAAGATGTTTGTTGATGAAGATTGGCTTATTGAAGATCTTTGATGATTTTGGCAGAGTTTCATTGTTTCGTGATCTTTTCCTCCAAGATGTGGATGACTTCCAAAATGATAACCTCCTTCAAAAACCTACAACAATATGTTAATAACAAATGACTAACTTCCTACTTAACCTTGGGTGAAGGAGGAGGGGGGATATTTATAGCATTTGTTGTGAAGAATCATGCTAAAAGAGAAATAGTATGAGTATGGCACCATTTTCCATGTGGTGCATGAATGAGTCAAAGATGGGGTTGGTGGGGATTCCAATTTGGGTTGGTGACTCTCCCACCTTGTACATAGATTTAAATGAGACCAAATAATTTTCACCACCCTTATTCGTCTTCATTCATTCACTTAAAGAGATGGCACACAAAATGTGGCATCATTTTCCATGTGATGCATGAATTAGTCAAAAATGAGGTTGGTGGGGAATACCATTTGGGTTGGTGAGTCTCCCATCTGGGTTAAAAAGTCAAAAATGGGTGCCCTTTGTCTTTCTCAAAGAACTAAAGAGGTAGGTATCTCATCTTAAAGACTACTTTCATGTGTGAAGGCAAAATACATGTTGAATGATGGCCCCTTAAGGTTAAACTCACAATATTTGAAGGGGGGCCTCATGATGCTTAAATGAGGTCATTAAGCACCTTGAGAAAGGGTCCTATGTGGGGTATGATGTCCCACATCAAGCCACCTTACTTCTAAGCCATGTCACTTGCCCTATCACTTGCCATATCACCTTCCATGTCACATGCAATGTCATCATAAATAGTGATAGTGGGTCTCATAGTGAATAGTGATAGTGAATAGTACTTTTTAATAGTATTATGTGACTAAGAGAATAGTGATTTGGTTAAGTTAAGAGGTTTTGGCTAAGTATTAATAAGGTTTAGGGGGTCTTTATGGGATCATGAGGTATTTATTCATTGAAAACTTTAAGTGTGCAATTTTCTAGTCTCTACAGCCCTAATTTGACCAAAAAGTCAAATTTGGTCAATAAAATGGTGACTCATAGAGGTAGTATGCCTGCTATATTAAGGACCAATAGCCTTATCCTATCAGGGCAAATGGATTCAATTGATTTTTGAAGATAACTAGCAAGGAATTTTCCAAAAAATAAACACACCACACCAATAAAGCAAGACACAAAACAAGGCAAGACACAAGACAAAACTCACGCATGTGCATAAGCACTTTGGAAACATAAGGAAATCAAGATACTATGTATAAGTAAAGAGGAGAAACTTAGTAACATATCACATTAACTGGGATATGAAGCTCATCTCCATCCAACCTTGAGAGTTGGAAAGCATTGTGTTGCTTGCATTATGTAATAACAGACAAGCCACTCCATAAAGCATCAAATTTTGTGTCTTATAGGTTTATTCCTATCTTCATCCAGCTTTAGAACAATGTCTCCCTCTTTTAAACTTCTTGGCATGGCCTTTTAGTCAAATTATCTATTTTTTTGGTCTTGGTGAGCTCTCATATTTTGCATAGCTTGATCTCTTGTCTCCTTAAGCTCTATCAACTCACATAACCTAACTTTCATGCTTTCATTCTCCATCAATTATAGCTGATAAGTAACATCCAAGGTTGATATTTCAAGTGAAATAGTTAGTATATCTTCTCTCTGATAGACAAGTGTGTATGGTGAATTTCTAATAGCTCTTTTTAGGGTGATCCTATCAGCCTAAAGGGTTATCTTTAAATTGGAATTCCAAGTCCTTTGGTTTTCCTCCATTATTCTCTTTATGATCCTAATCAAATTATTATTGGTAGACTCAGCTAGTCCATTCCCTTGTGGATAGTAGTTAAATAAGGTGATAAGATAGATGTCATGCTTTAAAGCCCATTCACTTGTCTTCATTCCAAGAAAAGCCAATACATTATCTAAAATTATTGTTCAAATAGCCCCAAAACTTATTACTATACTTTCATAGAAGTCTAGAACTGAGTTTTCATTTTCCTCCTTGACAGATACAACCTCCACCCATATTTTAAAGTAATCTGTAGCAATCAACACCCCCTTGTGACCAGCACTAGAAGGTGGATTTATTAGGCCTATGAAATCCAAACCCCATTACATAAAGGGTGCATCAAATTGAATTAGATGAAGAGGCAAGGCAACAAGATTTTTTTTACCATCAAATAAAGCACATTTTTGGCACTTCCTTACCCAATCGTGAGTGTCTTTGAATATATTAGTCTAAAAGTATCCAGCACTCATAATCCTAACAGTTGTGGTTCTTGGAACAAATTGACCACTAGCTAGTCCATCATGAAACTCAAATAGTAATTTATCAATATAATATAATTCAATACACCTTAATAACACACTAAAATTTCTTTCCTGAAAAATACTCCATCAACAATTACATAAGGAATGGATTTCAATCTAAAGTACCTTCTTTTAACTCTGTCTGGCCTTATGGACACTCACTAATTTGAAGAAAATGGATCATATCTTGTGTCTAACTTCTCATTGATGAAGGTGAAATTATAATAGGGTCATCATGGAGTGCCAAAAAAACCTCTTTTTTCTCCTTAAAACCTAAAGAAATATGCTCACATAACCCCTTCCCTTTCACTAGCTTGGTTGTCTTGATTTCCACATCATACTCCATCAATTTTGTGATCCAACCAGCCCTCTTTTCATTCAAATATATAATCAAAAGGAAGTATTTGACATTAGGATGAGGTAAAAATATGTGAATCTTGTTGTTATATAGCATATGCCTAAACTTT
Organism: Torreya grandis; assembly: GCA_037957365.1. Classification (NCBI taxonomy): domain Eukaryota; kingdom Viridiplantae; phylum Streptophyta; class Pinopsida; order Cupressales; family Taxaceae; genus Torreya; species Torreya grandis. The sequence goes on along the minus strand of JARHVA010000304.1, from coordinate 904,888 downwards.
TTTAGGCTCCAAAATCTTAAAGTGCTTGCTTCTCAACATAGGTATATCTTACCTCATAGCCTTCCAAACCTTAACTAAACAAGGAAATAGGTTTCTCTAAATTTTCTCTATTTGACTGAGTAAGCATGGAATATATTACCTCTTCATTTCCAAAGGTATATAAATTGAAATCCTTTGAGAAATTAGGAATTGCAAGAGTAGGAACTTAGGCAATGGCTTGTTTAATCTCTTCAATGAACACTTAATCCTTCTTTAGCATAGAGGTTAGAGGCTCGACTATATTATCAAAATTAGGAATTAACCTTCTTATTAAATTAATTTTCCCAAAGAAACTTTGCAAACCATTTTTGTGTTTGGGCAAAGACATTACCAAGATGGCACTCACCCTTTCAAAATCAATGGATAAGCTCTTCTTGGAGATAATGTGTCCTAAGAGTTTTCCTTCATGGATATAAAACACACATTTATTTGGGTTGAGAGATATTCCACACTCTCGACACCTTTCAAAAAATTTCCTTAGGTGATTCAAGTTATCCTTTTCATCCTTAGAGAAAATTGTTACATCATCAAGATACACCAACATAATGTCATTTATTAGTCCTTGAAAAGCCATATCCATTGCAAGTTGAAATGTAGCTCCAAAATTATACAATCCAAAAGGCATATTCCTATAGTAATATTTACCCCATTTATTAGTACAATTTGTTTTATATTGATCACTTTCCTTCACCAAAATCTGAATGTATCCAAAATACCCATCAAGGAGAGAAAACCTTTTACTACCTACCAAAACTTGAAAAAATTGTTCTATAGAAGGGAGAGGATAATGGTCCTTCAAATAAACTCTATTTAAGTCCCTAAAATCAACACACAACATGATTCCTCCATTATTCTTCCTAATAAGGAATAATTTTTCCAACCAAGATGAATGCTTAATAGGAAAGATGATTTTGGACTCAATCAACTTAGTAAGCCCTTTCTTCATAAGAGGCTCACTCTTAGGATTTATTGGCCTTTATCTTTTCTTGATGGGATTATCATTCTCATCTATCTCTATGTTATGTTGAGCTAAGTTTGAATCAAAACCCTTCAAATCACTATACTCCCATGTAAAGACATTAGAAAACTCCTTGCATAACTCAATGAAAGCATGTTCTTCTTCACTAGTACATACTTTCCCAAGTGTAAGTAACTTGTCCTTGAAGATTTTTACTTTCTCATATTTTTCTTTCTTAGTAGACATGATTACATTTTCTTTCTTTAACTGGTCATCATAATTAAAAATACTCTTAAGTGTGACTAGGCCTTTGGGGAGCTTGTTTGACTTAAATTGCACAATTTGTTCCATATTGCTACTGAAATTTGGACTGATTCTTGGAAGAAAAATCAGCCTCCTCTTGTAGAAAAAGTTATATTTGTCAGCCACTATCAAACACTTTCCAATTAGTTACATTATCTGGTATAGAGGGCCTTACAATCACCTTAAGATGTGGATGGTTCTTGTCCTCTCCTATCCCCTTTGGAACATCAAATTGAGCTCCAATTGCTGCCAACCTATCAACATGTTTTTTGCCTTCTATTGGGATATATGTGATGTTGAAATCTTAGAAATCCTCTAAAATATCCCACACTCTATGCTTATAGGACTTGAGCAAAGAGTTCTTTGTCATATTTTGGCCTCTTACTTGATTTACAACCAGCTCACTATCACCATACACTTGTAACTCCATACCTCTTTTCCTAGCCCACTCAAGGTCATGAATGAGGGCCTCATATTTAACACATTACAAGTACAAGATAATTTAAATTTTAAAGTCATATGATACCTTTCCTTGGAAGGAGAAACCAACATATCTCCACCACCTGCTCCAATCTAGCTTCTTGATCCATCAAAGAAAATCTACCATAAACCATCCATGTTTTCACTTAGCTTCATCAAATTTGACATGCAAGAGTCTACCTCATGCATAAAATACACTCTAAGACCAGATTTATCCATTAATTTTTAAGTATCATGCTCATAATGTTCGTCTCCCCATTCATCTAATTATAAATCAAAAACTCCTTCAAGTGAAGATGTTGGAAATTGGTCTATGTGGAGTTCCTCCTCATCAATAATGGCATAGTTGGCATTTTCCAATTTATGCATGTAAGGCTCTAAGTGATTGTGATGGATAGGCTCTAATTCAATCTTCACCTTAGTGTCATACTTTGTCATAAAAACCATATAGGACCAATTGGTTGCCAAGTATCTACCTATCTTAGTTGTAAACTCTCTTGACAAGAAAAGGGAAAATTCTGGAGGCAAATCTACCACAACCACATCATGAGTAATAAAAAAGGTGAGACAATCATGTAAAATCAGATTTAAAACCTTTACCACTCCCAAGGTCTTTGTTGGTGATCCATCCAATTATAAAACCCCTTTAGCTATTGGCTCATATTTGAGGCCTAGTTTATCCTCTATACATTTTGGCATAACTAAAGTACTAACCCCACTATCTATGATGAAATTATGAACTAATAAATCACCAATGATTATAGATAGGTATAAAGGAGGAGTTTTATCAATCTTCTTTACTTTTCCATCAATGGGTTGTGTCCCATTCACCAAGATAACGTTCTCATTCCTCACTGATCCAACTTGCTTACCAAGTCCTTGTAATTATTTTTGAATCATGTCCTTTTATCCAAGTATTGTTAGTTAATCCCATAGTGAAATATCCATATTCAAATTCTTCATCTGGTCCACAACATTGATAGAAAGATTTCTCACCTTGGAAGCACTAGTACTTTGTGGTGTATTTATGGAGGTGAATGTGTAGGAATAGGCCTTACATTCTAAAAATTTTGATTTTCTTGCACTTTAGGATCTGTAATATACCCACCCACCATTGGGGATGTTGTAGGAGTCAAAATAGGTCCTTGATTATCCCCTTGTGTCTCTTCAACATCCCCCTTCTTAGACCTAGTGTTAGAAACCACACTAGTGATTGCTTGAATTCCCTAAATGATTGATGGCACAAAACTCTCCCTCAAAATGATTTATGAGATTAGAATCATATTGTGTTTTCCCATTCTCCATTCTACCTTGCATTGGACCTTCAAAATTTGAAACTTGATATGTTCGATTACCTTACATAGTCATGGCTTCATTATGCATCTCATTGGCGTAAGCAACTTCGTCTTGAATTTTTCCATAAGATGGATAACATAATTATTCTTGAAAAAGGTGGTTTTGAGTTGGAACAAGAGCTTTATAAGATGAGGCAGCATTAGGATTGTAACTTTGGTAAGGTCTAGCTTGGGTGATTTGACCTTGTCCTTGAGAATTACCTTGGAAAGGAGGTCTATTAGTTTTCCCAAATTGATTGTAGGATTGGTATGGCCTATAAATTTGATCTAATTACCTTTTAAGGGAAACCAATTCATTATTAACACTTTAGATCAAACTCTTGACTTCATGGATCTCATTGTTTAGGATAATGGTAGACTTTTCATGACTAGGCAAAGGAGCCAAGGTATGTAATGTAACTTGACTAAGAGGCTACAAATTAGAAAACAATGGCATTGGTGGCTTATGATCAATCTTCCCTACTTAAATAAGATAATTCTCAGCATTTATAGCTATTTCATAGGTAGAAGTGAGTGTATTCCCACCCATGGATTGGATCATCATGGCTACATGACTATTCAATGCCTTTAGATAGTACAAGAATGCATAGTTTGGAGTAGGTCTCATAAGGGATGGGATTCTATCCCATATTTTTTGAAATATAGTGTTAAAATATTTAATAAAATCTTAATATTCCCTCTTGATAGTAGTTAATTTCTTAGCTAGAGATAGGTGATCACTCTTCTCTCCAAACCTTTTAGTCAATAGATCTCCTAGTTCATCCCATAAACCAATAGAATTTTAAGGTAGAGTCCCATACCAATATTAATATTTTCCTTCAAAAGATAGTGCCAACAACCTAATATCCACATTCTCTTGAATGATATTATGGATATTAAAAAAATTTGATATGTTTCTAATATCTTCAATGGCAGTAATAAGACCCTCTCCACTAAAAGATGGAACACTCTTAAGGGTTGCTCTTATAATTTGGTCATATTGGGCAAGATTCAAATGAGATGATCCAATGAAGGCTATAAAATGTTGGTTCCTAGCCATCTTAGAATGTGAAATTTAAGTATTAGGGATTGAATTGAACAACAAATTAGATTTCTTAAATATCAACTCTCTTGAATAAGGATGGGTGTTCATAAATCTAAACCTTCTATCAGAATATAAAGGCAATTGCACAAACTCAAAAGGTATACCTTTATTATCAAACCTAGAAATCACCTTTGGCAAGAAAATTAGGAACTGATCAGCAATCAAAGAGATGAAAAATTTAGTGGAGTCACTAGGTACTAAATGTATATGTTCATATAGTTTTAACTATGTCAAGACCAATGCCAATCTTGGACAATCTTTCAGGACTTAGAGTCCCACTGGGCATTCCAAAAACTATTGTCACTTGGATTTTCACCCCTAAGGAGATGCCTATCTCTCCTCATCCAAGTGGCATAATGGAAACATCTCTCTTGTTGTGGGTGACAATTTTGTTGAGATGAATCCTTAGAAGGGCTAGTTCCCTTGATGCAATCTTTGAAAACACTTTCTTCCCTATAAACTTTGGATGAAAAGGATAGAGAAAAAAACTAATAAAGATAAAAAGGTGATGCACCAATAGTGTATTTCCTCCCATTGACTGAAATTTTACCACTTAGAGTCAAACAACACTTCTTTTATACAAAACCCATAATTCAAGTTGCATTATCACATCAATGTTTCATAAGTTAGGTCCAAAAGGCATTTTGATATTTAATATGGTAATTAAGGATTCCTTTATAGGATACAATCATGAACCACTTATAATACACCTATAAACTTATAAAATAACACTAACAAAGACTTGTAATAGTTGCTCTTTTACACTTTTGGTGAAAAATCAAGGATAACATGCTAGAAAAGATAATCTTCTACTAAACAAGACCAACAAGATTACATTAACACTCAATTGAACAGAATTTGAGTAGGAAAAATCAATTTTGTATTTCCTCAATATTCATTCAAGTACAAATTTTGATAGAGTTTCCCCATTAACCAATGAAGGTTGCTCAAAAGAGCCAAGAGAGTCAATATTTATAGCATTTGAGAGAAGAGCAAGGTGAGGTAAGTTCAAAAGTCACTTGGAAACTTTTAAATCTAAAAAAGGAGTTACAATTTTTTTTAAAAATAGACATGATTCTAACCATGAAATTTTAGGAGGTCCAATTATCCATACAAGTCATGAAACCTATGAATAGTGTCACAAAATTCCTTATCCTGGTTCAGAAGATTGCCTTCAACATTTGGAGCTATTTGAACATCCCACAAATAAATATGGATAGGTTTTATGATTAAAATATGGGGTAAATTACTTTAATCATTTAATTCCATGCATTGGTTCTAATCTTAATCATCTAAAAACTCCTTGAAGGAAGCCATCACTACCTACAGTCTAAAAACTCCTCTTTTCTATCACCCCTCACACTTGGCCTCAAAATTGGATTCAATTTCCATGAAAATCCATGGTAGAGAGTTAATGACACTTTTAAATACTATACATATCCTTGTACTACTCAGGTACACCTTAAAAAGGCTCATGCATAGAGTTTTCACCCTTCTCACCCTTGTCTTCACTATGCCAGTTTGACTGGCTGAAAGTAAGGCAATTGTTTGAATAATTAGAAGATTTTTATTGGAATTAAATTTCCATTGGGGTTATTATAAGTCCTAATATTCCACCCAAACTTGATTTCACTTTCCAAATCCTCATGTAGCCTACAAAACACAAAAAATGGTGATAAAAACCCTATTTTACATGTTTTTCATATAGTTTCATACAACTCATTTGCATGGAGAGGAGACTAAGGAAGTCTTCTCCATGTTCCAATAACTTTCATTTCCAAAATATGTCTTTAGATCAGCTTTCCAATCTCATTTTCCCCATCGGGTTCATTTAAGGGTTTTAGATAGTTTTTTGCTCTTAACCATTATTCATAAAGATTGCACATTCCAGTTCTAAACCAGTTACACAAATTGGTTTCCAAGGAACTTATCTAACTCCTCTAAACTCATTTTGACCTCTTGGATGTTTTCCAAAAAATTAAGACACCTAGGCACCTTGGAAAACATGCCATTTGCATTAATGACTCTTAAAGGCACATAAAATGACCCCTAATTAACAAATTAACTAATGTTACTAAGACCAAAGATAATATGACCTCAAATGACATTAGATGACAAGTAATACTTTTGAAGACAATATATTAGGACCCCTTAAAACATTTTAAATCAAAAAAATTCCTAGGGGTGCCCTAATTTGACCAAAAAGTCAAATGTGGTCAACAATAACTAATATCAAATATATAGAAATATTATACTATTATATATGTATATATATAATATTCATATGTATTATATAATTAATGTTTAATATTAAAAATATTATAATATATATTATATAATAATTAATATTAAATATATAAAAATATTATACTATTATATATATATATAGTTTCGATATTGGTAATAGGGGTTTTGTAAATTGAAAGAGTGTAAATCAATAGTTAAACCTCACGTGAAACCAATGACTACTAACTTGAAATTTATTCTCACCATCATCACCTAGCTCACCTTGAAATATTTCACCACTTTCATGCTTTGTATGAACATATTTGGATGTCAAAATATGTTCATGTAAAGTAAATATGGGGGCAGACAAATTGGGATCTGAATCACCATGTAATGCTTTAGTCTATAATGGCTTACATTCTTCATGGAAAGAGATATCATCTTTACCCAATCTCTAAGTAAAAACTACAACTCCCTTTATTTTGATCAGAGGACATTTGTATTAGTTGGTTGAAGAGCCCAACATGTTGGGGTCGAGCCAACTATGGGTGATCATGTTTTGTCTTGGTGATTGCAATGGATAAATTATTTTCATTACAATGGTGCTAGAAATATTAAAAGAAACCAAGAATAATTTGGAATTTTGGGTTTGGGATTTAGATAAAAACTTGAAGTGGTCATGGGTACATACAATCAATATCAATATTTAAGTTGTAAATGTTCTAACCATTTGTGATTATGTTTCATGGCTATCTATTAGGGTTATAAAACATGGTATGATATAGTTGATGAAAAATTGTTTCTATACTATACTTCGGCATGATCTATCCCAAAAATAATTAGCATCCTAATTTAAAACCTTTGTGTAAAATATGTTATCTATATTTTGTGATAGATTGCATAATACACTTAAAAGGGGAATATACTCTACAAATGAATTGACCACTAGTAAATAGTGATGTGGATAGTCAGTGATAGATGGTAAATTGTTGTGTGCATACTTACTATTATAATTTTAATATGTGATAGTTGGTAAATAGTCACATGCTTCTCCTTCATAGTAGACTCTATTTTCACATGAATAGAGTCCTCTTTCAAATCTTAGAGGTTTCTCCTTAGCTCTTCAATTCTATGGCTATCCTCCTCATGACCATTATCATCAAATATGATTTTATTTTCATGATGCCTACCATTTTGCATAGGAGATGAGTACGGTGTAGATGGAGTATAAGCCAGTGTTTGGTTTTCCATAAGAAGTAGCCTTTGATGCAATTGATCATTCTAAATTTTAGATTTAGGTTTCCCCAATCCTTTATTTATAAGGCAAGTTAGTTGTAATATCATTTAGGTTCCCATTAATGATCTTACTCTTGACTAGTGTCAAATTCTACTAAACTATTATCATAAAGATTGATTAAAATATAGTCACATCTTACCTTTATGTGAATTTATTTTTCTCAGTCTGCCCAATGAAGAGTATATTATAGTTTTAAATAAGATAAATTAGTTGGACTAATATTTATAATCAAATATTTTTAACAAGCTCCACCTAAGGAATCCTAATTCACTCAGCATCTTTGTAAGCTGGTTATTAAAATAATCTTTCAATTTGTGCCTTACCAAGTATAAATATAATAATGGTTAGTGTTTGCGGTGGACAACATGGACATTTTGAAGTAAGAAATATGACCTGCATAGAGTACTGGCATAGAATCATGCATGCTCAATATCAACATCTAGTAGATAGACCATGTGGATGCCATATACCATGCTACCAAAGAGATCAAAGGTGAAGAGAAATGAGACCATTTATGGGTATTTATTACACTAAACCATCATGGGTTTTGATTAATGTATAACATATAATATAAAATCCACCTTAAAAAAGCCTAATTAACCAATAAAAATCCATCCCTTTCGAGGTAACTTGCACTCTTTAGTATGATAGTTGTAGCCTCCACAATAACTTACACTCTTTGGTATGGTATCATAGTAGTTGCACTCTATAGTGTTTGTGCTCTTGTTATCAATTTCACATTTCCTCTATTCATTGAATAAAGATAAGAAAACACTAGTATTACAATACAATATTTTATATTAGTGTTACAAAGAATGAGAATGGAAAAACCTTAGAAATATTTGTATCCATATTTATTTGCACATGAATTCCTTCATCGTTTAGTGAGTTTATTTAAAAGGGATCTTTCATTGAATAAGTCTTTTCCATTTTTCATCTAAATCATTTTAGATTCATTGAATTAGGTTTTAAATAGTTAAAGCAATTATAATTTTGATCTAATTACTTTTAGACTCATCTAAATTGACATGAGTGCATTCTCTATAATTTTAGAGGAGTCATTAGATAATTGACCCTTGTTTTCCATGTAGATGACTCTTGTTTGAATCATGTATTAGATAATTGAAAAATTTATGTGGAAGCTATGATTTACATTGATAGAAGTGACATGTCATTAAGCTTTTCAAGTGTATGTTCTTGGGATTCTTCTATTCACACCCCAAAGTAGATGTTGTATAATACATTAAGTCATGCATTGCATGCATAATTACCAAATTAATCCACAAAAACCAAGGTTTGTACACACCTTTTTTTATTCTAATGAGACCATCTATCTCCATCAAATTTATCTCAAGATACCCTACTACCAAACATATTAATGATTGTGTTTATGTAGTAGTTGATAGATTATCAAAGAAGAAAATTTTAATACCTTATAAGAAAGCAATCTCAGCTCTAGAAATATCTCATCTATACTTTCAATGATCTAGATTCACTTTGGAATCCCAAACTATCCTTTCTATAAAATATATATGGTTTTTGAATAATTTCTTAAAAACACTTTATTCTATGCTAGACAAAAAGTTATGTAAGTCTAAAACATTCCATCTGCATATTGATAGACAGACATAAGTAGCAAATACAATGATAGTTCACCTTCTTAGAGTGTATATTTTCAAAGAAGTGTTGAAATTGGGATGAAATCATGCCTTTCATTTAGCACATCTACAATAGATATTTACACATCTCTATCGCACATAGCTTTTTTCATGTCTATTTGGATTTATAACCTCTATCACCAATTGGTATAACTTAACCATCTCACCATAAAAATCAATAACTCATTTATCCAAAAATTAAGTTTTCAAAGTTATCTAGTTCATTGAGCACATTTATCAACAAGTTAAAACCATTTTACAACAAGCCATCACTAATTACAAGTAGCTCCATGATAAGCATTATACACTGCACACCTTTCATGTTTGTGATCAAGTCTGGCTACACCTATAAAAAGAAATACTAATAAAACCTTATTGAAATATTTTTCCACTTAAATATGGTTCCTACACCATCACCAAAAAAGTAAGGGATAATGATTTTGAGCTCAACCTTCCTTCTTACCTTGGGTTGCATCTAGTCTTCAATGCAGAACACTTATGCCATTACTTTCCACCTCTATTGGATACTTTAGATGTTTTAGAGACTCTTAAGTGGATAAATACCAATCCAAATTATAGTGTCCTAGTATAATTGGATCAATTCATTAACACCCGTGTCAAATATACATACCAATAAGTAATACCTTTCTTCCAAATCATCAAAGTAGGGATAGTACCTTCCTAATAAAAATGGTTTAGAGAAGTATAATTAACCTAATGCAATAAATAAGCTCAATAAACATTAAACACTGATCGAATGCTATTAAGAAACATTAACATTAATATATAAATGGTACAAACAAAACAAAAACTACCACAATAGACCAAACAAACATCATTTGTAAAAAGTAGTAGAGAACAATGGGTAAAAATGAAATTTACATTAACATCTGTAAATGACCATCATACCAGATGTAGATATTGTTGAGAATATTGGTTGACAATTTTCTTCTCGTTATCAATGATAAAGAGTGCAAACAATTATATACACATAAATTTATTCACTTCATCATGTCACTAATTTCATATAATTTGTCCTTATAGTCATTATTCTAATATCCCCCCTTCATTCTTCACACATGTTAACTTACGCCCTTTCACCCTCTAAATTAATTCATTCATTAATTTCCCTTAGCCAAATAATTATCCCACTCTTCTAATATTCTAATTTTATAATATCCACCCCTTTATAATTTCTAAAATTCTTCTACATACTAATTACAAATATTTAATAATTTCTAAATTTGAAAATATAAACTCCTAGAGGAAAGTCTAGAGATTTATAATCTCTAGAACTTTCCCTCTACTAAAAAACTCCAATGGATGAGGATAATCTCCCACCATCCATTTCCAAATTTAGGAGGGAATTAAATATAACCCTTGATTTTCCCTCTTCTCTTCATATAAATCCATGGTCACTCTCAAGAATTTAGGCATGAATGAGGAAATTAGAATCTAAATGTTATCCATTTATCTATCATCCAATTGTATTTCAAGTCTCCATTATTGCAAATTTTTGATTCTACAACAAAAGTAGTCTAACATCATCATTTTATCACTGGGGCATGTTGTTTATTTTGGAAAAATATTAATCTTGAAATATTGAGGTAATATGGTTATTATTTTGATCAATGTCTACATTGAATCTCCCTCCTTGCCCAAACATGTGGATCTAAATAAGTTTGGGATTGATTTGCATGTTTAAACTGATTATTACATTTTAAATTTTCATTTCCAAATTTATCTTGATTAAATTTGGAAACCATAGTGGGAGACCTCTTTTTGATGACCATGTGATTGGAGTGTGTTTGATTAATCTTTTAGGTCAAAGTGTCAAAGAGTTTGGGCTAAAAATATTCAAAATCCATCCATTTTCACCTCTAGTTCTAAAAACATGACTCAGATTTGTGGAAATGTGTTTTCATTAGTTGTAAGAAATAAATTGCTTCAAATAGATGTGAAATTATTTTTAAATTCTTAACATATTCTATTTTTATTAAAATCCTTTTCTTGCCTCTTTATTTCACAATATCATGTCTTTATAGATGAATTTTTTTCTTAACTAATGTGAATTTACTAACTCTACGCATGGTTTTGTTTGTAGTCTATTTTATTGTAGGTAATAAATTTACAATTTGGTGATAAGGTATTTTTCTTTGGAAGGTGTTAAACTATGTTCTAAAGGTACTAAATTGTTCATTCCTTACCTTTATTTGAAGTACACAAGCTAGAATTTTTTGACTATTTACTTTATGATCACTCATGTATCTTGTCTTTTTAAGTCATTTAAGTCATATTTATTATGCTTGAGGCATACCTATTGGGAAAAACATTTCTAAGATTCATCTACAGATCTTTTTGATACCACGACATCAATATTATTGTCATTTTTCACTAAATGAATTTATTACTGATGACTATTGATAACTATTTTTTGGTAAATGCTTACCTACTAGGCTAACACTACCTTTATGGCATATACTTTTTAAGGATCATCATTTGCATTCAAATTTTAAGACTATCTTTTTAGATTGATGTCATTCGTTTCTTTGTGATGGCCAGTTATCATTTATACCCTCCCCATTTATTAAACTCACTTCGAAGCAATGCATTAATAAACATTACATAGACAAGGCCCTCTAACGCATCAGCTGCTACACAATTTTGTAATTGCAATTATTTTAATTCATTTTTTAATCCATATATATATATATATATATATATATATATATATATATATATGTGTGTTTCTTTTTTAAAACATAGAAATGTTTCTAATGGTGCCGTATTCTTCTTACGCAAAGGAGGGCATTCTCATGTAACTATTGGAGTAAAACAAAGATGAGCATTGTTTTACAAGAAATCAAAATAGGCTAGAAGAATAAAGTAGGTATTGCATAAAATAAAAAATTGCTTATTTATATATATATATATATATGGGACATACAAAAGCCCGTATATAGTCTTGGAGGTAAACTCTGTTGCAACTTTGTACCCTGGGATTTCATATTCTAAACATATTTATAGGTGAGATTTTATCATAAAAATTATGGAAAGTTGAGCATGCAGTTATTGCTAATAATAGCATTTGAAATCATTGTGGTGTACAATCCATTTTGTGGATCTTTTCTTTACAAGCCCTTCTAGTTTTTGGCTCTACATATTCCTTGTCATGTTCCCCTTCATGAGTAAGTTGACTTCCGTCATTATCTTTCCACCCATGGCCATGTTTGGATTAACAAAAGACATAACTTTAGAAATGCAAAAAAAAATTAACTAAATTACTACATGTCCTTGTATGAGATAGGTTTTGAATTAGTAGAGTTGTGGGGCAGGGATTATGGTGACTGGCTCAACAGATGTTAATGGCATGGCATTTGGGTATTAACTTATTTTTGTGGGTCTATTATGATTCTCAATAATAATTATTTTTTGAATAATAAAAAAGGTATGATGTTGAAGGGTCTTTAAAAAAAGTGTCCATTTAGTTTTCAATTAAAGGTTTTTATTATTTTATCTTTTAAAGATTAAAAAATATTTGATATATATATATATATATATATATATATATATATATATATATATATATATATATATATATATATATATATATATATTATTAACTTTTAAAATTATTTTTAGTAAAATACATTTTTTTCTCAAAAAAAATAAGACTAAGAGATTTCATATTATTTTTAAAAATATTTGATTTTTTTTAATAAGATAAGTGAGATTAGGGATCCCAACCCTAAAACATTAAAAAATATTAGAATATATATTATATAATAACTAATATTAAATATATAAAATTATTATACTATTATATATATAATATTCATATATATTATATAATTAATATTTAGTATTCAAAAATATTATAATATATGTTATATAACATTTATATAATAACTAATATTAAATATATAAAAATATTATACCATTATATATATAGTCTCTATATTGGTAAGAAGGGTTTTGTAAAGTGAAAGAGTGTAAATCAACAGTTAAACCTCACTCAAAACCCATGACTACTAACTTGTTGTTGCTTCTCACCATCATCGCCTAGCTCACCTTAAAATATTTCACCACTTTTATCCTCTGTAAGGATGTATTTGGATGTCAAAATAAGTTCAAGTAAAGTAATTATGGGAGCAGATAGATCGATATCTGAATCATCATGTAATGCTTTGGCTTGTATTCTTCATGGAAATAGATATCCTCTTTACTCAATATCTATGGAAAAACTATAATTACCCTCGTTTCAATCAAAGGACATTTGTATTGGCTGGTTGAAAAGCCCAACATGTTGGGTTCAAGCTAATTTTGGGTGATCAGGTTTTATCTTGGTGATTGCAATGGAGAAATTATTTTCATTACAATGGTATTATACATATTATAAGAAACCAATAACAATTTGTAATTTCAATTTTGTGATTTAGATAAAAATTTGAAGTGTACATGGGTACATACAAACAATATCAAGATTAATGTTGTAAACACTCTGACTGTATATGATTTTGTTTCCCAACTATTTACTAGGGTGATCAAACATGATGTGATTTGGTTCACAAAAAATCATTTCCATATCGTACTTCAGCATGAACTCTGCCAAAAATCATTAGCATTCTAATTCTAAACCTTCATGCAAAATGTGTCATCTAAATTTCATGATAGATTGCATACTACACTTAAAAGGGGAAGATACTCCACAAATGAATTGATAGTTGGTAAATAGTGATGTAGATAGTCATTGAGATATGGTAAATATTTATATGCATAATTTATGTAGAGGTCAAACCAATAATCTATCCCATTGTCTTTGTTCTTAATGCACTTTTTAGCACTAGCTTAATAGTTCAATCCTTCATGCAAGGTTTTGATATTCAGCTAGTTATCTTATGATTTATAATGTTTTTAACATACTTATTAGAGTCTTATTATACATATCTAACCTTTTTAAAACTCTTCAAGGCTCCTTATTCTATCCTTGACAACTCTACTTGTCTTTTTTCACAATTCACTCTCTTGACAATAAGTCATTGTTAAACCATGAATTTAATGACACTTGAGGTCAATGGATTAGTTTGTTATTATTTCCATCTAAAACATGCTCATTTCACTCCTTTATAGCTCCTAAATCAAATCATAAACTCTCTAAGCATTAACTTACTCTTTTCCCAAACTCTGCACACCTTGGTTGACATGGTTACTAGCCTTTTTTTGAACATTTATGGCTTGCATGGAAAAACACACTAGCATATTCGAAAACCAATGACTAATTTGGATACCCTCTTTCAAAAAATATCTAAATAAAAAGTTTATTATCATAAATCTAGCTTTAAACCATTTTTTCATTCCCTTATAGGTCATTATTTAGGTCTTAAGATCATTTAGGTCCCTGTTTCTAACACAGTCCCTTAATATAGTACAAAGGCATATATAAATCCACCAAAAACTCCAAAATATTATATCCCGTAATAATATCTATCCAATGATGAAATTTTAGGGATTTCTCATGATGTATTCTTCCATAATCTTCATTTTTATCACAAAACCCTAGATACGGTTTGTGCAAGTCTGACAAGGCCCGAGATGGATATAATTTGGGTTTTGAAATTTTTAAAGGGTTTAAAATGTTTGATAAGATTTGATATGAACTTTGTTACCATAATACACACTTAACATGCTTTTTTTTCTTACTTAGAACCTTTATTCCATAGTTTAGCATCCATCTTTATTTCACTATATGCACACAGTTACCATTGTAGAGTTCTAAAGAAAATTCTTAAGTTTTAGATCTTCAACTTTGGATTCTAGACTCTACACAGGACTAAGTAAATTATACAATAAATACACTCACCCCTTTGTATTAATAATCACTTTTTATGATGTATTTACTAGATTCTTTACCATGATCTATTCCTTTACTACATGTACATGGTAGTCTAAACAAGGGTTAACCATTTTCTTTGTAAAATAGAATAAAACAAACACTTGAAACATAAAAACCTTTAGTGAATAAAATAAAGATTAATTAATTCACATGAAACTCCAAACATATCCCTTTGTATCACTCATCTTAGAGCAAACTTGTCTTAGTCAACAAAGTTAGAAATAGGTAGAGTTTCTATCTATAGTCCTTTAACAAAGCCTCCCCTAAATTTAATTTAGAACTATATTCAATGGTATTTTTAAATATTTATAATTTATTAAAATCCAACCACACATTCTAAACAAAAACCAATATAAACTTCTTTTACAAATAATTCACTTTATTTGTTTGCTTATATCCGTAGTCAATTAGGATAGAGTATGAATAATGGATTATTAAGTCAGAAAATCCTTTATAGATCATTGTAGCATTGGTTTCAATATTTTCTAGATCATTATAGTATTGGTTTACATACACATTATCTCAAGAAACATAATAGAATCCTTTTTGTTTACCAAAACAAATGTTTTATTCAATCATATACTTGACAATACTTACATAACATAGTATAAATGATAGAGTTTTTTCCTTTCTCCTATCAAATCTTCTCTACCATCCTTCTTCCACCTTGAATGACCTGAATCACTTCACACCAGAATAACTACTTATTCCAAAACACTCCAACTACACTAACTACCTTTTGATCCTTCTAACATAGTAAGGTATGTCATATCATTTGTGTGTTTAGGTATAGTTAGGACTTGACATAACACAACTTATAACAAGTACAAAAACAACCTTAAACACCCTTAACCCTTAAGACACAAGGTCATAACATCTTGACTTTTCACAACATCAAAACACTTGAGAAACACTACAAAATTAGTCAAACATTTGAATGGACCATTTAGGTGGGAAAATGCCTTAGTATATCAAATTCAAATTTGATAGTAATCTAACAACTCAAAATGTTTCCAGATGACCTTAATAACCTACTAAAAACTCAAAACATGTAAAGTGAACTAATATGTATAATGGGGTAGTGATGCTCTTGCATCATACTATCAAGCAAAATGGAACCTTTCCCTAAAAGTTATAAGTTATTTTGGTCTTTGTTGTTCTTTGCAACACCTCTTGTTCAATGGCATCTCCTCCTAGATCCCAAGGTCTAGTTGAGACACTTAGACCTTTGTGATGCTTGCTTAACTTTATATTGGGTCCTCCTTGATTCTTCTCTCTCTTGATTCTACCTTTGAGGTCATCCTCTTGTATATTTATCTCCCACTTGATCATATTCAACACCTACTTATGCTCCTATAACCAACCTATACATGGAACACACAAGATAATTAAAATAATCACTTGTTCATCTTTTGGGAAACCACTCTCTTGTTCATGCTTGTTATTGCTTGGATTTGTTATTTATGGGAATACTATTATTTGTGTCCTCTTATCTCTTTTAAACATCATCAACCTCATGATCCTCCTCTTGTTGCTTTGTACTCTTTACTTGATCATTATCTTCTCTCTTCATGACCAATGCCCTCAACATGCTCACTTTCTCAACAAAGTATTCTAAACTCTCCTTGTTTTGTATGCATGACAAGTGATTTGGAAAACTTGAAAATAATCCTTCCGCATGTTCATCTAAAAATATCTCACCTCTCTCTTCTTCTCTCTGTTGGTATTTTATTTTAGGCAGTTGTAATCTCTTAAGCAAGTCTTTTTCACCTTGCTCCACCTTAAGCAAGTTTATTTCACCTTGCTCCATCCCTTATCCAAGTTTTCTCCTTGTATCCAATTCTTTGAGAAATAACTTTGATCTCTCTTTCTGAGCTTCTCTATCTCCTTTTCTCTTCTCAAGCTTCTCTTGGATTTCAATCTTCCTAACCAACCTCTCTCAATTACCTGTAATTCTCTTTAACAGTCTCCTAAATAATCATCATCATACTTTTAATGAACTTTGATCAAATAAACAATCTAAAAATCAACAACAAATATGTAGATAGCTTTAATCAAACCTTCTCCATAGAATATTTTTGGCTCTTATACCAAATGATGTAGAGGTCAAACCAATAATTTATCCCATTGTATTTGTTCTTGAAACACTTATTGGCAATGGTTTTATAGTTCAATCCTTCATGCAAGTTTCTAAGATTCACCTAGTTATCTTATGATTTACAACTTTTTGATCTTATTAGATTTTTATTAGACCTTTTTAACATTTCTATAACTCCTCAAGACTCTTTATGCTATCCTTGATAGCTCTAACTACTTATCTTATTTCATTATTCAGTCTCTTGACAATAGTCATTGTTATAACATGCATTTAATGACTCTTAAGGTTAGTGGATTATTTTGTGATTCTTTACAGCTCAAACATGCTCATTCTACTCCTTTAAAACTCCTAACTCAAAGCATAAACTCTCCAAGCATCAACTTACTTTTTTCCCAAACTTTGCACACCTTGGTTAACAGGGCTACTATCCCTTTTTTGAACGTTTATGGCTTGTACAAAAAATTACACTGGCATATTAGCAAACCAATGTCTAATTTGGATACCCTCTTTCAAATACTAGCTAACTACAAAGTTTCTTTTCATAACTCTGGCTTTAAAGCACTTTTTCATTCTCTTATAGGTCATTGTTTAGGTTTTAAGATCAATTAGGTCCCTATTTCTAACACAGTCCCTTAGTACAGTACAAATGCATACAAAAATCCACCAAAAACTCCAAAATATTTTAACCAATAATAATATCTATCCAAAGATGAAATTTTAAGGATTTCTCATGATGGATTCTTCTAAAATCTTCATTTTTGTCATGAAACCCTAGATAGGGTTTGTGCAGGTCTGACAGGACTCAAGAGGGATATAATTTGGGTTTTCAACTTTGTAAAGGGTTTCAAATGTTTGTTAATGTTTTATAAGGACTATGGTACCCTAGCATACCCTTATCATGCTTTCATTTTCTTACTTAGACCCTTTGTTCCATAGTTTAACATCCATCTTTGTTTCATTGTATGCACACAATCATTGTTGTAGAGTTCTAGAGAAAATTCTTATGGTTTAGATATTCAACACTGGATTCTAGATACTGCACAGGATTGATTAAGGTCTATAATAACTACACTCACCCCTTGGTACTAATAATCACTTTATATGATGTATTTTCAAGACTCTTTACCATGTTTTGTTCACTTATTACCTATGCATGCTAGTTTAAATAGGGGTTCACCGTCTTATTTGTAAAATGAAATAAAACAAACACTTGAAACATATAACACCTTTAGTTAATAAAATAAATATTCATTAATTCACATGAAGCTCCAAACATATCCATTTGTATCACTCATCTTAGAGAAAACTTGTCTCAGTCAATAAAGCTAGAAACATGTAGGGTTTCTCTCTGTAGTCCTTTAATAAACCCTCACCCAAAAATAATGGATAACTATATTCAATATTATTTATAAACTTTTTATATTTTATAAACAACCAACCACACATTCTAAACAAATACCAATATAAACTTCCTTTACAAATAATCCACTTCTCTATTTGCTTATCTCAGCAGTCAATCAGGATAGAGTATGAACAATGGGTTATTAAGTCAAAAAATATTTTCTAGATCACCGTGCATTAGTTTCAATCCTTGCTAGATCACTATAGTATTGGTTTCCATACACATTATCTCAAGAAACACAATATAATCCTTTTTCTTTTACCAAAATAAATGCTTTATTCATTCTTATACTTGACAATACATACATAACACAGTATAAATGACAAAGTTTTTTCGTTTATCCTATCAAAGCTTCTTTTCCATCCTTCTTCCACCTAAATGACCTAACTCACTTCATACCAAAATAACTAATTATTCCAAAAGACTCCAACTACCATAACTACCTTTTGAGCCTTCCAACATAGTAAGGTCTATCATATCATTTGTGTGTTTAGGTGTAGTTAGGACTTGACATAACACAACTTCTAACAAGTACAAAAACAACCTTAAACACCCTTAACTCTTAGGACACAAGTTCATAAGATCTTGACCTTTCACAACATCAAAACACTTTAGAAACACTACAAAATTATTCAAATATTTGAATGGACCATTTAGGTGGGAAAATGCCTTAGTAGACTAAATTCAAATTTGATAGGAATCTAACAACTCAAAATGTTTCCAGATGACCTTAATAACCTACTAAAGACTCAAAACATGTAAAGTGAACTAATATGTATAATGAGGTAGTGATGCTCCTACATCATACTACTAAGGAAAAAAATGGAAACTTTCCCTAAAAGTTATAAGTGATTGGTCTTTGATGTTCTTTGCAACATCTCTTGTTCAATGGCATCTCCTCCTAGGTCCCAAGGTCTAGTTGAGACACTTATACCTTTGTGATGCTTGCTTAACTTTATATTGGGCCCTCCTTGATTCTTCTCTCTCTTTCTTTTACCTTTGAGGTCATCCTCTTGTATATTATTCTCCCACTTGATCATCTTCAACACCTGCTTATGCTCTTATAACCAACCTATACATGGAACACACAAGATAATGAAAACAATCTCTTGTTCATCTTCTTGGAAACCACTCTTTTGTTCATTCTTGTTATTGCTTGGATTTTTTTTTTGTGGGAATAATATTGTTTGTGTCCTCTTATCTCTTTAAAACATCTCAACCTCATCAACCTCATGATCCTCCTCTTGTTGCTTTGTACTCTTTACTTGCTCATTATCTTCTCTCTTCATGACCAATGCCCTCAACATGCTCACTTTCTCAATAAAGTAGTCTAAACTCTCCTTGTTTTGTATGCATGACAAGTGATTTGAAAAACTTGAAAACAATCCTTTCACATGTCCATCTGCAAGTATCTTACCTCTCTTCTTCTCTTTATTGGTCTTTATTTTAGGTAGTTTTACTCTCTTAATAAATTATTTTGCACCTTGTTCCACCTTAAGCAAGTATGTTACACCTTACACCATCCCTTATCCAATGTCTCTCCTTGGATCCAATTCTTTGATAAATCACTTTTCTCTCTCCTTATGAGATTCTCTAGCTCCTTCTCTCTTTTCAAGCCTCTCTTGGCTTTCAATCTACCTAACCAACCTCTCTCAATCACCTGTAATTCTCTTTAGTAGTCACCTAGACAACCATCATCATAATTTCAATGAACTTTGATCAAATAAATAAAATAAAAATAAACAACAAATATGTACCTATATTTTTGCAAACCTTGTCCATAAAAATATTTATGGCTCTGATACCAAATGATGTAGAGGTGAAACCAACAATCTATCCCATTGTCTTTGTTCTTGATACACTTCTTAGCAATGGATTAATAGTTTAATCCTTCATGCAAGGTCATAATATTCACCTAGTTATCTTATGCTTTCCAATGTTTTGATCTTACTTAGTAGAGTCTTATTGGACCTCTATGACTTTTATATAACTCCTCAAGACTCCTTATACTATCCTTAACAACTCTGCCTACTTATCTTATTTCACTATTCACTCTCTTAATAATATGTCATTGTTACAACATGCATTTAATGACTCTTAAGTTTAGTGGATTAGCTTGTGATTCTATCCATCTCAAATATACTCATTTCACTCCTTTAAAAATCCTACCTCAAAGCATAAACTCTCCAAACATCAACTTACTCTTTTCCCAAACTCTGCACACCTTGGCTGATAGGGCTCCTGGCCTTTTTTTGAACATTTATGGTTTGTATAAAAAATTACATTAGAATATTAGAAAATCAATGAATAATTTAGATATCGTATTTCCAATACTAGCTAACTACAAAATTTCTTTTCATAACTCTGGCTTTAAACCAATTTTTCATTCCCTTATAGGTCACTGTTTAGGTTTTAAGATCAATTAGATACATGTTTCTAACACAGTCCCTTAGTACAGTTCAGAGGTGTACATAAATCCACCAAAAACTTATATCCAATAACAATATCTATCCAATGACAAAATTTTATGTATTTATCATAATGGATTCTTCCATAATCTTCATTTTTGGCATGAAATCTTAGACAAGGTTTATGCAAGTTTGATAGGACCCGAGAGTGATATAATTTAGGTTTTGAACTTTATAAAGGGTTTCAAATGTTTGTTCATATTTGAGAGGGACTGTGCTACCCTAAAACACCCTTAACATTCTTTTGTTTGCTTATTTAAGCCTTTTGTTCCATAGTTTAACATCCATCTTTGTTTCACTTTATGCACATAGTCACTGTTGTAGAGTTTCGTAGCAAATTCTTACGGTTTAGATCTTAAACACTAGATTCTAGACTCTACACAGGACTTATTAAGTTCTATAACAACTACACTCACCCCTTGGTACTAAGAATCACTTGTTATGATGTATTTTCTAGACTCTTTACCATGCTTTGTTCCCTTACTGCCTATGCATGTTAGTCTAAACAAGTGTTAACCATCTTGTTTCCAAAATAAAATGAAATAAACACTTGAAACATACAACACCTTTAGTGAATAAAATAAATATTTATTAATTCACATGAAACTCCAAACATATCCCTTTGTATCACTCATCTTAGATCAAACTTGTCTCAATCAACAAAGCAGTAAACATACAAGGTTTATGTTTGCAGCCCTTTAACAAACCCTCACCTAAGAAAAATGGATAACTATATTCAATGGTATTTAGAAACTTATTAGATTTTTTATAAAACAAACCACACATTCTAAAAAAATACCAATAGAAACTTCCTTTGAAAACTATTCACTTTCTCTGTTTGCTTATCTCAGTAGTCAATCAGGATAGAGTATGAACAATGGGTTATTAAGTCAAAAAATCCTTCCTAAATCACGGTATCATGGATTTCAATCCTTGATAGATCATTATAGTATTTTTTTTCCATACACATTATCTTATACAACATAATATAATCCTTTTTGCTTACCAAAATGAATGCTTTATTCATTCATATACTTGACAATGCTTACATAACACAGTATAAATGACAAAGTTTTTTCCTTTCTCCTATCAAATCTTTTTTTCCATCCTTCTTCCACCTTGAATGACTTGAATCACTTCACACCAAAACAAGTACTTATTCCAAAGACTCCAACTATCCTAACTACCTTTTGAGCCTTCTAAAGTAGTAAGGTCTATCATATCATATGTGTGTTTAGGTGTAGTTAGGACTTGACATAACATAACTTCTAAAAAATACAAAAATAAATTTAAACACCCTTAACTCTTAGGACACAAGGTCATAATATCTTGACCTTTCACAACATCAAAACACTTGAGAAACACTACAAAATTATTCAAATATTTGAATGGACCATTTAGGTGGGAAAATGCCTTAATAAACCAAGTTTAAATTTTATAGAATTCTAATACCTCAAAATGTTTTTATATGACCTTAATAACATACTAAAGACTCAAAACAAGTAAATTAAACTAATACGTACAATGGGGTAGTGATGCTCCTGCATCAATAATTATTGTTGTAATTTTAATATGTGATAGCTGGTAAATAGTTGCATGTTTCTCCTTCATAATTTTTTTTTTTCACATGAACATAGTCATCTTTCAAATCTTAGAGGTTCCTCCTTAGCTCTTAAATTATAAGACTATCCTACTCATGACCATTTTCATCAAATCAGATCTTCTTTTTATGACGCCTACCATATCGCATAGGAGATGAATAGGGCATAGATGGAGTATAATCCAGTGTTTAGTTTTCCAAAAGAAGTAGAATTTTTTGTTGTAATCAAATAAAATGTGAAATTAGATGACTTAGGCATGGATAATATCACCCAACCTATAGTTCCTCTTTCTTGCTCATTCAACCCTTCTCGACTAGACTTTCACTGATTCCTAGTCACGTGTAGCTTCTCAGACTTAGCTTTTTGAGACCCAGGCATCACTCTCAGACCTAGATCCATCCCATCAAGTCTCATCCTCTTAGGAAAATATCACCCATCTTGGATAGGATTTATATAAATCAAGGGTGTCATATTTTTAATGTTGTTGTCCAAGTTCACTTTAGCACCAAATAGTTAAATTTTCTCAATTCCTTATCTTTTCCCTTGTCAGCCTTATACAAGCTCATCTAACCCACGATCATCAATCTACCTATAAAAGGACATTCAATGTCCATTTAGAAGGTTTGGCACTCATTTGTAGGAAAGAATCAAGAATACAAGTACACTCAAGCACTCTTCCCTATTCTCTGCATACTTTCTTCCAAAACCAATTCAAGCCTATTCAAGCACTCATACCAGTCCCTAGTCATCCAAAGTACATTCCAATTTTGTATCTAGTTACATATATCACACAATTATACCAAGCACTTCAAAATGGGAGAACTACATTAGGTTGACCCTTCTTTGGAGTATTGGTATCTAGGCAACATGCCCACACATGGGGTGTGAAGTGTGTCCAGTGTATCTTTTACATACTAACCCCTTCTCTCTTTACCAAGTTTGTTATTTAAGTTAAAGTACTAAGAGCTCCTAAGGGTTTTGAATATTAAATAAAACACATAATTAGATCTACATAGAATCAAGATTTGATATTTCATTGCCAAGGTGTTATAGACCTACTGAACAAAACCCATAAAAACTAGACCACCAAGATAACAGTGTCAGGAGTGGACAATAGTGCCAGAAGTGAAAAATAGCTCTAAAAAGTAGACTATAGTTATAATTAGAAGGGTGTCCCAAGTTTGTCACTCCTATCCAATCCAAAATAGAGTTATGGGTCCTATTTATGATAGTCTTCCATCTCTACACAATAAATTTTAGATCTTGAATCATTTGTTTCAACCTAGAATAAGCTAAGTTTGATTTCTCTACACTTCCTATTATTTTTAGAAAAGATAAAATACATATCTATTTGAAAAAAATAGTAGGATAATTAAGACATATTAATTACTAATTTAAATTTACTCATACCTTTATTTGCTTAGGAATTAAACACCTAATTCCCAAAAGAAAGAAAACATTTTGGTGAACCTGACTTCAAATTCTTGCACAAAAATCCTAAAAACCCTAGGGTTAATTATTTTTTATTTTTTGAAATATTTTCCTAATTTTTCCTAAATTTAAAAATAAAAAAACTATAAATTAATTGAAATATGTTCAATAGATTCATTCAAAACCCTAGTTTGCACATAGTAGGTCCTATTTGTATACAAACACTTTCAAACCACTAGGAAAAATATACTACTAATTTTAGAAATATTTTCAGATTTTTATTAAATTTTTCAAAATTAAATCTACAAATTTTCTCTAAATTTTTCAAATTATTGCACTAATTTTGAAAAAAATCATTCAAAACCCTAGTTTTTACATATTAGGTCCTATTTGCATACAAACACTTTCAAACCACTAAGAAAAATACACTGCTAATTTTAGAAATATTTTTAGATTTTTCCTAAATTTTTCAATATTAAATCTACAAATTTTCTCTAAATTTTTCAAAATATTTCACTAATTTTGAAAAAAATCATTCAAAACCCTAGTTCCATCAAATACATTCTTAGTTATTTTCCAGTACTTTTCACATCATTTTCTAAAAATTTAGTTGCATATCAAACTCAAAATATCAATTTCAAAATTAAAAATTCATAGTATTTTGCACAAATATTTCTAAAAAATATTTAGTTTCATATACTAGCTCCTATTTTGATTCTTGAGGTATCACCTTACATCCATAATCAAATTGCAAAAATGATTCTCACTTATGTACAAATTTTTCTTACATTTCTTGCAAACAAAAAGGAAACCATAATGGGCCCTATCATGTATATGAATGATGAAGTATATCATATGTTAGTACAAAGTTTCATCCTTTTCATTTCATGTTTACATTTCATTATATGGGATGATATTAAAAACTTCATTGCAAAAAATGCACAAGACTTCAAAATTCTTTTTGCATATTCTCTTTTGCTCATATGGAATAATTACCAAATCCATTTTGCTAAATGCATTCAAAATATTATGTTGCATGTCAAAAATTTATATGCCTTAATGGAAAAATTCATGTTCTCTATCCTTTCCTTTCTATTCCTCATGTGGAAAAAATTTCAATCTTATCATGCTAAACACATTATAAATGTTATAACACATACCAAAGTTTCATATGCATTCATGCATAAATTAATGCTTTCTATCACTTGCTCTCTATCTCTAATGTGGAAAAAATTTCAAGTATATCATGCTAAAAACATTAGAAATGTCATATCACATATCAAAGTTCTAAATGTATTTATGCACAATGTCATGCTCTCTATTACATACTTTCTCTCTCTCATGAGGAAAATTTTTCAAGACTATCTTGCAAAACATATAAGAAATGTCATGATTCAAGTCAAATTTTTCTATTCATTAATGCACAATTCCATCTTATGTATCCCTTGTTTGCTATCTATCATATGGAATGTTCTTTATAAACATATTTTTATACATGGTTTATACTTAGATGTATCTAACTCTTTGACTACTTTTAATTATCTCCCTATCACTACTAGACACAAGCAAACACTAGTGGTTATATCTATCCCTCCTCTCTTCAAATTCGGTTCATCTAGCTTTTATCCTGCACCTACTACCAACTCTATACCTATAGTAGATTATGTGATACATGCTATCACCTAAGTTTATGAAGATAGGTAGGTTTATTACAACCATGGTTATAGCTTTGTCACTTAGGTTAACATCACTTTTGATCTAGTTTTAGCTCCTCCACCTATTACAATCCTTCTAGTCCAGATTCAGCCATAGTCCAGACCTTCATCACCAACACATATTTTATACACCTACATAGCTTCAATATTCTAGACAAATTTTATCTACCATATTCACACCCAGGGCAGTCTCATTGAAATCTCATGCATCTACACATAGAGCACATATTTAGAGAGTGTATCCTAATACCAGATGGGTCCTTAAGAGCCCTACAGTTACATCCACTTCTCAAAGTTATAAGGGGACCTCACACTTGGTTTCCACCATAGAGATTTTAAAGCATTTATAACATATAAATCTTTCAAAACCACAGTCTCAACATTTTCATCATGCTTCATGATCATGCATGATCCTTCTTCTTGATACAGGACAACATGATAAGGAGTCTCCCATGAGACTCATCGATTAGTAACATTTCTTCATAGTACTAATTTCACATAGCTTATTTTTGATTTATTATACATATTTCCTTTTCAATTTATTTTATATAGTCTCTTCTAATTGATTGTACATAGTTCCAATATTTCAAAATATAAAAACATCTAACAATGTCAAAATACCAAAAATATTTTGATTGTATGCATCATCTATGTTTTACATTTCTACCACTATGTTAGACTTGCATTTATTGTTATATGTTATTGTTTGTTGATTATCTACATTAACATGATTCACTTGATCTTCTTTGAGTGTGTGTAGTGACATCCAGCTCTTTGATTGCTTCATTCTACCCATATAATGGGAACTCTTACTTCTACATTCAAAATACACATTGATAGACACACCCATTGGGGGCATCTTTTACATGACTAGACCATCCAGGTTATGTCATTCCTACACTAAAAAATCTAAGTTATCATGCTAATGTACATTACTCTATAGCTTACATAGAATCTTATATCAATATATCACTAGTAACTAACACTTGTGTATTTCTTAGCATATACCTAGTCTTGTACTACACATGTTTTACATACTTTCACATTTGCTTTGATTAGTTAGATGTGTTTATCTCTTTCCAGTTATTACATGCTTTCTCTACTTATTTAGCATAGCTTGTGTGATTGCATTTTCAATTCTAGCTTTTCTCCTACTTGTGCCTTAGGACATTTGCCAATATCCTTTGCTTCTATTTCATGTGTGTGCCTTAGTACATTTGAAAATGTCCTTTGTTTTTACTCTTTCATGTGCTTAAGGCCCTCATGCCAACTTTTCTTGTTCACTTGTATGTGTATGTGGTATTTGAACATGCCTTGTATGTTTGTTTTCTATTTTGAGGGATATGTGCCCATGTCCCTTATTTGCATGGCCCCTTGGCCACCCTTGTATGCTTCTTGCTTCTTGATTATTTCTTAATATTTTTTTTTTGCTCCTTATTGTGTGAAATTCCATGATCCATATAATGCATTTACCTTGCTTTTTTTGATGCCATGATGGACATCATGCTCCATCCCTCCATGATTACTAACAAACTAATATCTAACATTACTAGTCTAATTCAGTATCATGCACATAATATTAAATTGTGATATCTATCTAGGTGTACCCAAATTGATCTAACAATCTATCAATTCAAATATTATTATATATTGAGATATCTTATCAAATATCAATGTTATATCTTGCATCTATACAGCTTAGCACATTTGTAGGACTCCTTTTCTTTTGAGGGTAGTCATGGTAGGTTCATCATTCCTACCCTCAAAAGAGGGGCATCAAATAGGGGTTTGTCATAGAGATTAAGAATCATAACATTCAAAATAGCAACATTCAGAACACTCAGTATAGATTCCATAGGTCAAATGAGTCAAACCAAAGCAAAAAAATAGTGGCAGTTTCAAATTCAACAATTTTAGTATAATTTTCTTAGATATAGTGGGTTATCATCTGTGGTATGATGGTCTCATTTTTAGTTTAGATTAGGTATTTAGCATAAATTATAAATAAGAATCCATGTTTCAGACATCAGTGATTGAGGGCAATTTGTGTGGCACATTGATCTTCTTTTCTTTCTAAGTTTAGTTGATTCTAAGCATTCTTAGCAGTTGCATGCCTTACTCCATCTATGGGTGGTTGTCTCACATTTAAGTTAAAATTTAATAAAATTTTTTTCTTTTTGAGCACCCAAGTTCCTAATTTGGCTTTCATATAATCCTAATACATCAGTTTTAGAGTGGCTCTCATACAAGCCTAATCTCCATCTTTTGAAATGGCCAAGAGTGGCCTAGTTTCTAGCATATATTTGACTATCCATGCCATAGTGTCAAATGACACATATTATATAATAGTATCACTTCATATCTTCACTTTACAGGGAGATTATGGAACTAAAGGGCTAGCCTTTGTATTCTTGAGCCACCTATTTAGAGGGATTGGACACACAGTCTAGACATCAATTAGCACATGCATGATTCGATAACTTCACTTAATTGGAAACAATGGAGATAAAAGGACATATTTTTCATTCTTGAGCCACATTCTAAGGAATTGAGTACTTATTTTTGTTCATGATATTACTCTTGATTTAGTAGAATCCAGCATCATGACAAGTTTTATATTGGTTCACTTACTTAATGAGGTGTATTCATACCTTTCTCTTCCTTTACTTAGCTTTTTTACATTTTTATTTTAGATATAACAAATCTAGTAAGGACAGATCTACTTCATATTTTTATTTATATATTCACACATCACAACATGCTTTCTTTATGCACATCCAACATCATATAGCTTCATGAGCTTTTCCCTTATAGGTAAGTTCAGGTATGCCTTCTATTTTTCCTTTATCCTAGTATTTTACTTTGTTGCATCACTAGAATAAAAGGGGGGAATGTACTAATATAAAATGTGAAATTGGATGACTCAGCCATGGCTAATAGCAGCCAACTTATAGGTCCTCTTTCTTTCTCACTCAACCCTTTTCAACTAGACTTTCATTGATTCTCAGTCACCCATAGCTTCTCAAACTTAGCTTTTTGAGACCTAGGTAGCCCTCTCAGACCTAGATATATCCCCTAGGTCTCATCCTCCTAGGAAAATAGCACCCAACTTGCACATGAGTGCAAAATTTTAGGTGTGTATTATTTTTGGTGTTTTTGTCCAAGTTCACTTTTGCACCACATGGTCAAATTTTCTCGATTCCTTATCTTTTCCCTTGTCGACCTATTACAAGTTCATCTAACCCATGATCATTAGTTTCTATATAAAATGTCATTCAATATCCATTTAGAAGGGTTGGCACTCATTCACAAGGAAAGAAACAAGAATACAAGCATGTACACTCAAACAGTCTTGCCTATTCTCTACATACAACCTTCCAAAACCAATTTAAGCATATTCAAGCACTCATACCAATCCATAATCATCCAAATTTCATTATAGTTACATACATCACACAATTACACCAAGAACTTAAAAATTGGAGAACTACATTAGCTTGATCCCTCTTTGAAGCATTTGTATGTAGGTAGCTTGCCCACATACGGGGTGTGAAGTGTGTCCAGCATATCCTTTACACACTAACCCTCTCTCTCTTTACCAAGTTTGTTATTCAATTTCAAGTACCAAGAGCTCTTAAGGGTTTTAAAGATTAAATTAAACACAAAATGATATTTGCACAGAATCAAGATTTGATATTTCACTATTAGGGTGTTGTAGACCTATCGAATAAAACCTATAAAAACTAGACCACTAGGACAATAGCACTAGGAGTGGATAATAGTGTAAGAAGTTGACAATAGCTCCAAAAAGTACACTATATCACCAAATAATAGGGTGTTTTGAGTTTAACGCTCCTATACAATCTATAAATAGATTTTTGGGTCTTATTTACGATAGTCTACCATCCCTGCACAATAATTTCTAGATCCTAAATCATCCATTTCAACCCAGAATAAGCTAAATTTAATTTCTCTACACTTCCTACTATTTTTACAAAAGATAAAATACATATATTTTTTCACAAATTAATAGGCTAATTAAGACATATTAATTATTAATTTACATTTACTTATACCTTTATTTGCTTAGGAATTAAACACCTAATTCCCAAAATAAATAAAATAGTTGCAATTGATTATTCTAAATTTTGGATTTAGGTTTCCCCAATCCTTCATTTATAAGGCGAGTTGTTTGGAATATCATTTAGGTTCCCATCAATGATCTTAGTATTGACTAGAACCAAATTACACCAAATAATTAGCATAGACATTGATTAAAATATGTCCACATCTTACCTTTATGCAAATTTATTTTTCTCAATCTACCCAATGAAGAGTATATTATGTTTATGAATAAGATAAATTTGTTGGACTAATATTTACAATCATAGCTTTTTGACAAGCTCCACCTAAGGAATCCTGATTCATTTAGCATCTTTCTAAGTTGGTTATTAAAAAAATATTCCAATATGTTCCTTACCAAGTACAAATATAACATTGGTTAGTGTATGCATTGGGCAACATGGACATCTTGAAGCAAGAAATCTCACTTTCATAGATCAAAGGCATAACCTTCACACTCAATAGAAATGTTTGGTAGGTGGATCATGTGGATGCCATATACCATGTTACTATTGGCATTTTAACCTCCTAGGCCAAATGTCAACCCTTATAATTCAAAACTTGACCTATTGCATAAAAATCCCTTCTAAATGAAATCTTTTGTAGGTATTTTAGCAAAGTTTAAGGTAATTTTGTAGATGTTAAGGTTTGTTTGTAAAGGTTAAGGTAGTTTGATCCATGGTGAGAGTAATGAGGTGGTGAGATTGAAAGCTGACATAGTGTTATGCATTAGATGATGAACCAATAAATAGAGTCAAAAAGATAGAAGAATGGTCATTTCAAGCTTTTGGAGAAGTTAAAGTATTTTTGAAAATATTAAGGTATTCAATTGTTCTAGTCTTATTGCATGTTCTAATGTTGAAAAAGGACTTGCTAGGAGACATTGATTATAAAGGTCTTATATCATGTCAAGAAGTGAAAAAGGGGCCTTTTAATTCATTTGACACTTGTTGAATAACATATTGTACCTCTCTTTCTCATATATCTTGGTCAAGGTGTCATAACACTCTTTTTCAAACATTAATTCACTCTTAAAATTGCCTTAATCATAATTTATAATATCCAGACAAGGCACAATGAAAAATGTATAGGGAAAATAAGGTGAATATTCTCTTAGTATGTTACACAACACTGTACAAGTGAAGAGAGACTCCATTAACACCTGGTTCACAATTTTGATAGGGTTTTTTGGTAGAATATAAAAAATTCTTAATGAAAAAGAGTCTATAGAAGTCTCATTGCAATGGTTTTTAAGTTAAATATGATGTTATAATCCTCTATAAGTCTTCCTCCATATTCCCTAATCTCAAACGATGCTCAATAAGAAGTTTTAGGTCCAAAAAACACAAAGAACCACTCAGGTCTTCCATCGGGTCCTTGGTAGGACAAGAGGAGTCATTTTCATAAGCTTATTTCATATAAGAGAGATAGAGTTAGGTAAAATGATATTATGGGATTTTGGGCCCCCTATTCCCTTTAAAATCATGTCATTTTTGAGTTTAAGAGGCTTTATGAACAATCGCTAAGAAGATAGGTACTCTAAAACCCTTGTTAAACCGCACAATCACATTTTTTCCTCTTGAAATGATGCCCCCAAGCTTGGTGAATGCATGTAAATGATTTTAAAAAATCTATTTGGGATCCTTTATCCTATAAAATATCAAACTTAATGAAATATCCAAGTGCTCATGGTTGTACCAGTGATAAAATTTTAATGGTCTACTAGTTAGACATGGCAGTCATGGTTTGTGAGAGTTGTAAAGTGTTTCTATGCCTAAAATTGAATGAAATAACATTTTTCATAGTGGATTAAACTTCCTTAACCCCCCTAATCCTTTTCAAAGCACTAACAGATCAATAAACTTTAAAAAAATAAGGTATTGATGTATGCACAGGTAGGTTATGTGAGTCTACAAGCATAGTTGAGATGATTCTTGGAAAATATGTGTGTTTTCTCAATGGTGAAGATTCTCAAACAAGTAATACTATAGAAACATTTTCTCCAAGATCACCCTTAGTTTTAATTTTTATGTACCAAATCATGAGGGCCATTGGTTTTAATGTTCTTCAACAAGGTTCTATGTGTGAAGGAGCAAGTTGTAGGCTTGTGACTAATGAATAAGTTTTCAAAAACATTATTGAAGTATTTATAATGATGATCAAGTCTCAAGACATCTTAAGATGTCCATATTTTTGAGAAATATCAATCAAACCATAAAACTTCCTTCAATATTGTGAATAATAGAGATGACAAAGGACTAATACAATCATGCATATACTAGTAGACTGTAGGTATGTAAGTTTGATATGAGAGTTATTGATAAACCCTACATGGTTTATCATTGTGAAATTTTCACAAAAAAAAAATTATGAATAAAGGTATGTGACTTAACTTTACTCTCAATAGGATCATTCAAACAAAAATATCAATCATATGGCAAGTGAAGAAAGTGTTAAGTTTAAAATAGGTACATAGAGACCTATATACAAAGAATGAGTAGAAATAGGTAGGTATTGCATTGAAAATAAGGTTTAAGAGATCAAAAAAAAATTATGAGGCATGGATGAAGACTAAAATTTTAATCATACTTCTTGTGAGAAGCAAAAAACATCACAGGAAGGTCAAGACCTCTTGGAAAAGGTATTAGGTCTATAGAGGACCTAAGAGAATAATTTTGGCATTGATGTTCAATCCCTAAAAAATAAATAAATATTGGTTTCTTGATTAGTGAAAGTGACATATATAAATTCAATAAAATATATATTTAGTGGGAAAATACTCCATATTCATTCCTAACAAGAGGTTGTAGGTGACAAGCTAGGTTGCAAGCATTAACTCTCAAGGTCAAGACCATGTTGCAGATAAGTTTTAGGGGTTTTGAGATATTTTGACCTGGAAATAGTTGTATGTAAATGGAAGAAAGTGTATCAGACCTAATATATCCTCCTTAGACATATTTAAATCATCATCAAAGTCCAATTTATAATAAAACACCATGATTAGGCATGTTTAGCTAGACTGTACATAGTCTACAAGGATAAGAATGAGGATTAAATGTAAGTCTGGTGTTGAAAAAGAAGATGAGAGAATTTTTAAAGGTGTTATAGAATATAATTAAGGTTAAAAGATTTTTTATATTAATTTTAATGAGGAGAAGACATCAAGAAGTGACCATTAGGGTCAAAATTCTAAAGTTGTCTACAAACCCTTGATATAGGCTAATGCAAGTCCTGAGAAGTTTTAGGGGTTAGATTTCTTATAAAAGCACATAAAAACATCATATAAGGTGAATAAATCCTTAATAAGTCATTCTAAAATAGAATAAATTAATTTGAGGGTTTTTTTCTCAGAATACTCACTTTGACCTTCTCAACAGGCTTACACAGTCAGAAAAAGTTAGCTTTCATCATGTATGAACTCAAAGGAGGATTTGCATGGGTAAAAATGGATTTAGGGGAGGATGAAGAGGTTACCCTACTCCCTTTTTTTTATATTAGGTAGAAGATCAAGGATATGTTCTTTATGAACAATCCTTAACTAGTTTGACACCTCTAAACCCTGCTAAAACCCCAAAAGAAGCTGGAAAGGAGAGAAAGTTTGTTTAAGTGACTCTGATAGACTTTAAATGTTTTGTAAACACATGGATTAAATTAATACACTTAATATGAAATTTTTTATACAATAATTTTGCATGTGTGAAAGGAAATTTTACTAGAAAGAGGCCTAAAACTACCAATTGTGTTTGATTAGTAGGGATTTGAGTATGTTTGAGTTTCTGAGCCAGTTGGAAAGGCCTTCCAAACCTAGGTAGAGGTCCTATGATTTCTTATAATCCTTTAAAAATACTTTCATGGTGATATAGTAAGATTAAATAAATTATAATAAGCCTTGATAGGGATTGTTATCACATATACATAAAATATTGGGTCTATAGACCTTTCTTAAGGTCATCTATGGCAACAAAAAGTAACTTGCCTTGGGATTTGAGTGAACCATAGGTTGCTTCTAAGAGACCTAGAGAGAAGTTTCTAAAAAATTTAAACTACCACTAAGATACCATTATGATAATTAAACATGCCTTCATGAACCTTGAAGATATCTCTTTCAAGACTGCAACATCAGAATTGGAGGTGCTCAAGCATGTCAAAAAGTTGCCATAAAGAGAAAAGGGAGTTAAATATAAGTGAAAGATTATAACTCCTCAACCAATTATAAAAGAGAAGTGTAGTGGTTCAATAGGGTTTCAAGAAACCTAAACAATCCTTATAGATATAGATGATAATCTTAAGAAGACTAAAAATCATCATCACCTTTCTTAGCATGAAGTAGATGTTGAAGGGAGCACTCAAGAGCTAAAAATGGAATAGAAAGTTATCATAAAGATCAAGAAGGCCATGTGTCAATAAAATAACTCGTAACTCCTCCTCAATCAAGAAAGTGTAATTTAAAAATAGGTTTGATGAGTCAACAACTACAACTAAAAAATACTACACTACCTTTAAAGATCATCATCATACCAAGTAATATATGTTGAAGAGAAGGGAAGAGAGTTTGGTGCTAGGGAGAAATCTTGGATAAAAATGTAAAGTAGAGCATTGGTTGAGGGTTTAAAATAAGTGGCCATCTATTTAAGATGGTGTATGATTTGGGACATTTGGAATGGACAATGATGATGTTAGGTTGTGGAGCTAAAAGCTTCACCAGGATGCAAACAAGAGGAGTTACAGAGGTTGCAGAGAGTTGCAGAATGAGTTGCAGGGCAACCGACATTGGTCTGATCAACTGACATCAGTTAGATAGCAGTGAAGAAGCAACCGACGTCGGTTACCAATCGGCTGACATCGGTCAGGGAGGAGCCAACGTCGGTAGCCTGTGCGTGAACATGCAGTTTGCATGTTGATTCCAGAGAGTCTATTTTTGGACTGTTAGTTTGCATGTTAAAGGCTAGTTGTAGTCTTGAGTTGCATGTCTAATTATTGTAATTAATATAGTCTAATTATTGTAAGCATGAGATCTATATATAGACTCATGGGCTATATTGTAAACTTGAGTGCTAGAGAGTAAGAGAGCAAATAAGCTCCTTCAGAGAGAGGAGAGCAATGGTGTGCTCCTCCTAATGCCATAGTACCAAGTGTGGGTGCTGGTTTGGAGAATCAGAAGGGTTCTTTGTGTATGTATGATCTTGGTCAGCAGGTGTGCATGGCTTCTTTTGAAGATCTATAATGGTGAGTAAGGTCTAGTATTTGTAGGTAGCAGCAGAGAGCAGGAGATCTACTTGGAGTATGGTTTTGTACTTGGTGTACTGGCAGCGTTGTTACTGACTAGTGGAGGTGAACATCAATTCTGTATTGGAGTTGATTGTTGGGACTGAGTGAGAGAGGGAAGAAGGTCTTGAGGTGTGGCGAGCCTTTGAGGTGGAAGAAGAAGTGGCATCTTCTTTATTGTATTTTCTTCTGAGTGATTATTAATACAATTGTGTATTGTCTCTCACATCCTGTGTTGTTTCATATTTCTAGTTACTTATCATTCTAGTCAAATTCCGTGTTTAGTTGCTAATACAAGAGGTAATCATATGTGCTCTAATTGGTGGAGCAAGATCCTGACAAGTGGTATCAAATCCTGGTTGTAGGTTCAAGAGCTGATACCAACAAGTGGTATCAGAGCCTGGTTGTAGGTTCAAGAGCTGATACCAACAAGTGGTATCAGAGCCTGGTTGTAGGTTTAAGAGCTGATACCAACAAGTGGTATCAGAGCTTTTGGTTGGGTTGACTAATAGGTGGTTCAGATCTGGTAGTGTTTTTGATTACAAGTCACTCTCAAGGATTTCAGATTGAGTGGGA
Organism: Torreya grandis; assembly: GCA_037957365.1. Taxonomy (NCBI): domain Eukaryota; kingdom Viridiplantae; phylum Streptophyta; class Pinopsida; order Cupressales; family Taxaceae; genus Torreya; species Torreya grandis. The sequence goes on along the minus strand of JARHVA010000304.1, from coordinate 868,917 downwards.
GTATAGCAATGGCAGAAGAAAGTAAGCTACGAATGGAGAAACTGAATAGCACGAATGGTTTGACTGATGGAAAGAAAGAGTAGGGAAAGGAAGATTGTTGGTCGGTAGAAGATCATCATGTAGAAGCAGATGTTGCAGGTGATGTTGCACAGGTTGTTCTGGATAAAGTAGAATCTTTGTTTACAGATTCTTTTGCCTCTTTCCATGTAGCCCAAAATAGAGCATCTTTTCATGGGTATGTCTTTGGAGACTTTGGAGAGATTTATTTAGCAGTTGGTGAGCCTTGTCAGATTATTAACAAAGGGGAAGTGAAGCTAAAATTGTAGACGGGTAACATACAGGTGTTGAAGAAGGTCATGCAGGGCCTAGTCTTGGAGATGAGTCTAATTTCTTCAGGAAAGTTGGGTGATGGGAGATGCACTATAAATCTCACAGTGGATGCACTTAAATTAGATGGTGGTAAGAAAGTAGGTATCCTTTATCTATCTACTTATATTACTGATTCACCTTCTGTTGCAGAGATGTGGCTTTGTAGGCTTTGTCACATATGTAGGAGGGGAATGCAAGTTTTTAAGCAAAGGTCAGATATCTTTGATGAACTTAAGAACTGGAAAGCCTTGGTGTTCATGGAGGAGATGGCAAATAGAGATTAGCTAAGGGGACTAAATTATTCTAGGTAGGGTTGTGTTGATTTGAACAGGGTTTTGATCCATGGAGAGCTCACAGGTAAAAAGTTATCACTCATAGGTGAACACAGGTATTAGCGTCAATCAGACAGTAATCGACATCGGCAATAGGAAGACTAACATTGGTCATACAGGAACCGATGTCGATAGAAGGGATACCAGTGTCGGCCAGGGAGACGATGTCAGCAGTCAGGGTCAGTGCAGGGAACTGACATCGGTCGGATGCAGACTGGGAGATGACTGAGATCGGTCACTGGAATGGATGGTGGGCGGACAACAAGCTGTCAAAAAGGTCTCAAACACTCATAAGAGGATTGAAAGGGTAAGTGAACCTCATATTCATTATTCACCTTCTTTATATTGCTTATCAATGGTCAAGAACTAGGAGGATGTGAAGAGGCAATGAAGGTAGAATCCAGAAATAGTGGGAGCTTGGCATGGATGAGGAGTGTGAGTCTTTGGAGAAGAAACAAACAGGTGTTTTGTTGGTGGAGTTGTTAGCTAAAAGAAAGTACTGAGAGATGAATGGATTCCCAAGTTAAAGAAGAGAGTGGATGGATATGTGAGATGGAAGGCCAAGGTATATGGTCTTGAGGAAGCTGCAGGATAGTGGTATAGGGCTGACAGGTGGTACCAAGTGGATGACAAAGCAGAGCTTTTTTCAATGTCAGTATAACCATTGTGTTTATCTTACTAGGGGGATGATGGTTGCAACATTATCTTGTTACTGTATGTGGATGGGATGCTTGGAGCAGGTTTGTACATATAGGGATTTGCTGAGCTAAGGGTAAGGTTAGTTTAGAGGTATGTCATGAAGAATTTGGAGCAGCAAAATTCTTTGGCATAAGAGACATGGAAGATCACAGGTTGATCTCCAGTGGGAGCTAATGTGAAGACAGTGTTGGTGGGGTTCAAGATGCAGGATGCAAAATTGGAAAGCACACCAAGGGCTGGACAGTTCAAGATTAGCTTAGAACAGGGTTTGAAATCACATGAGGTCTAGTGTAGACCTGAGTTTTCCTAAGTAGTGGGAGTTGTCAAAAAGTTTGGAGCCAATTCAGGGAAGGAGTACTGAAGGGTAGTTCAGTGGATTCTCAGGTATCTGAGAGGGATCAGTAGCAGGTTAACATGTTATGCAGGGTTAAGGTCTTCACTACATGGATATGTAGGTTCGGATGTGGTAGGTTACTTGGATGACAGGTGTAGCATCATAGGTTGTGTGGTGGTTGGTCTTCAAGATTGATCTTGAAGAGGGATACAAGCTAGGGAATAATTTAGACGGTGTATAGGTACAAGTGTAGCTATTTATCTCCAAGTGGGAGATTGTTAGGTTGTGGAGCTAAAAGCTTCACTAAGATGCAAACAAGAGGAGTTACAGAGGTTACGGAGGTTGCAAAGAGTTGTAGAATGAGTTACAGGGCAACCGATGTCAGTCTAATCAACTGACATCAGTCAGATAGCAGTGAAGAAGCAATTGACATCGGTTACCAATCAGCCGACATCGGTCAGGGAGGAGCCGACGTCGACAGCCTGTGCGTGAACATGCAGTTTGCATGTTGATTTTGGAGAGTCTATTTTTGGCCTGTTAGTTTGCATGTTAAAGGCTAGTTGTAGTCTTGAGTTCTGTGTCTAATTATTGTAATTAAGATAGTCTAATTATTGTAAGCATGAGATCTATATATAGACTCATGGGTTGTATTGTAAACTTGAGTGCTAGAGAGTAAGAGAGCAAATAAGCTCCTTCAGAGAGAGGAGAGCAATGGTGTGTTCCTCCTAGTACCATAGTACCAAGTGTCGGTGCGAGTTTGGAGAATCAAAAGGGTTCTTCGTGTATGTATGATCTTGGTCAGCAGGTGTGCATGGCTTCTTTTGGAGATCTACAATGGTGAGTAAGGTCTAGTGATTTGCAGGTAACAGCAGAGAGCAGGAGATCTACTTGGAGTATGGTTGTGTACTTGATGTACTGGAAGCGTTGTTACTGACTGGTGGAGGTGAACATCAATTCTATATTGGAGTTGATTGTTGGGACTAAGAGAGAGAGGGAAGAAAGTCTTGAGGTGTGGCGAGCCTTTGAGGTGGAAGAAGAAGTGGCATCTTCTTTATTGTATTTTCTTCTGAGTGATTATTAATACAATTGTGTATTGTCTCTCACATCCTGTGTTGTTTCATATTTCTAGTTACTTATCATTTTGGTTAAATTTTGTGTTTAGTTGCTAATACAAGAGGTAATCATATGTGCTCTAATTGGTGGAGCAAGATCCTGACAGATGATACATTAGGTATGAGTCATCAAATAGCTATTTTCCAAGTAGAAGTCTTATTTTGCCTCCTCTATAGCACATGGCATAGCCTAGAGCAGATCCTAAAGGGCCTATTGTAATAATCATAGGTGTTAAGTGGATAAAATATGAAGGGAATGAAATATGTGAGTCAAAAGAGGTTGGGATTATGGATTAATCAAAATGAAAGATCTGATAATGCATAAACCTGTGGTTATTGAGGATGAAAGCAAAGTATTTGAAAAAATGTTTGAACAAGATAACCCACAAAATAAGCAACCAATATATCAATTAATGGTGCACTCTCTTTTTCAAGGTTAATAAAATGCTTTTGGGTAAAATGGATAGATGTTGTGATAAATTTAAAAATAGAGGTTGTAGGCCTCTTTAGATGTTCCATCTGACTTCAAGTGTTTGGTACATCAAGGCAAAAAAAATTCCATTGTCTTATTATTCATTAGGAAAAGACTTGATCATCTCTATGGAATCCTAATTGTAGGGAGGGATGGTTGGGTTAAATCAATCTTCTAATCCCAAATGTGCATCCTTCAAAGATGCAGTCAAAAATGTTGCTTCCATTCTAAATTTGGAAATATGTTCTCTTCCTCAAGCATATATTTTTGATCAAGCAAAGGAGGTTCCTTATGTGGAGATCTCAAATGATGGATTGGATGAGTATTTGAATTTTCTAGTTGAATATGTAGTTATCTATAGATTTAATGATCTATGGCCATCTACAACTAATTTATATAAATGGGTTCATGAGACATGGTTAAATCACTATTAAATTTCTCTATTCTCTAAGGTTTTTTTTGTTTTCCACTTCCATAATCATCAAGATTTCCATAAATGTCTTTTATAAGGGCCTTAGTTTTATGGAAATGCAGGCTTGTTCATCACTCCTTAGTTTTTAGATTTTAACCCCCTTACTCTTTCAGTCACTAAGATGTCAATTTGGGTTCATCCTCCTAATCTACCTTTACATTTTTGTCATGGTAATAAGGAAATAGTTAATGTTTTGGGGTCATTATTAAAGAAATATCATGAGAGATTTACTACAAGATTATGCACTTATGCTAGAAACTGTGTTGAGATTGATTTAAGTAAAGGGGTTCCAGATAAAATCATTTTAAAATATAGTAAAGCTCATCATGTTCAAGTCCTAAATTATGAGAACTCTACTTTTAGATGCCACAATTTCAAAATACCAGGTCATCTTCATTAATATTGTCCTCGGGGGCATCTATAAGTGATAAAAAAAAGGGAGAAAATTACAAATCAAACAAATGAAGTGCATTAGATCCATCGCTAGTGGTAGAAGACTATTTTACAGAATTAAAAACACTAAAATATATAAAATTGGGAGATAGAAAGAGAGGAGAAATAGCTAATCCTTCTAAAGAAGAATTGTGTAATGAAGAGGTGATAGAAATTGTTTAGATTTCACCTTTGAAGCAATTAGTTGGGGGAGTGAAAAGAGGACATGAGTTTGAGAACTTAGAATCAGATAAGGATTTATCTAAAAATAGAAATTTAGAAACACAAAATCCATATAAATAATTAGTTGTAGTGAATTACAAGTAAGAAATGTGGCAAGAGGTAAAAAAGAAAAAAGGTAAAAAAGGCAAGATAACTAATCTTTTATATTACTATCTGATAAGCTGATGTTTGATACTGGCTTTTGGGTAATAGGTAGGCTTGTTGTTTGGTTTCTTTTAGCCTTATGGATATTCATTGTAATTGGTTTTTTCTAGGCCATGGCATTTTTAGACTAGTTTGTTGTGTAATTTTAGTATTAATAAAGGGTATGGATCCCATCAAAACTAGTATCTATCCAAAAAAAATACATGTTGAAGAAAAGTCATAAGACTGCTCTCTCACCTTCCACTTGGCATTATAACTAATTTATGGTGGATGACATTTATCAAGGACTCTCTACACATCATATCCTTCTCTCTCCTTCTTTATTCTATAAATGTAGCCTTAAATGGCATTATATTCATCCTCAATCTAAGTATGGTGAATCCCTGCTCAAATAAACATTTGTAATTTACCTCTAACATGAATATATGTTGATTTCTTGCCTTCTCAATCTTACATATAGTGTATACTTCATGGTTAGTTTATTAATGCTAGTGGTAGTGTCTCAACTCCCTATCCTATGTCCTCTATTTCTTACCTCTTTGTAGGTTGTTAGTTTCTTTATAGGTCATATGAAGTGTGTTATATGGTCCTACAATGGATACGTAAGGAGATTTCTTCACTAGTGTCTCCTATGAGACCTCCTAATCATCCCTCTTGGTTAGTGTATTGATCATAACCTCCATATTGAAACATTGATGCTTAGAGACTCATGTTAAGTTATGCAATAGGATTCATTCCTAGTTCATGTTCTTAGTGCAATATAATTCAATCCTAGTTCATGTTGTTTTTCCCAAAATTAGCTACACTCATTTTTGGAACAACCCCTATGAAACTTGTCTGTTTCATGTTTTCTCTCTAGGTTCATCTTTCAATGCAAGTTTCTCTTGATCTCAGGTTTTATCGACTGACATCTTTGAAAAGTTTACGACCTTTCTTAGTTATGTTTTCCCAGCAAACATGAAATTCATTGTGTTTTTAATGTGATCAAAATGTCCAAATTTTGATAAATTTCAAAGAGTTAGTGTTATTTTTCAGTAAATATGCAAGGGTGGCAAAAAATTTTGCCACTGCATATTTTTCAACAAATATGCAAGGGTGATAAATTTTGCTACCACTGCATATTTTTTAGCAAATATGCAAGGGCGGTAAATTTTGTCACCAGTGCATATTTTTTAGCAAATATGCAAGGGTAGCAAATTTTGCTGCCACTGCATGTTTTTTAAAAAATATGCAAGGGTGGCAAGTTTTGTCGCCACTACATCTTTTTCAACAAATGTGCAAGGGAGGCAAATTTTTCCACAACTTCATATTTTTCAACAAATATGCAAGGGCAAAAAATTTTGCCGCCACCTCATATTTTTCAACAAATATGCAAGGGCAGCAAATTTTGCCGCCATTGCATTTTTTTTCTCTCATTTTACTTCTCTATGCAAGGGCGGCAATTTTTGCTGCCCATGCATACCTTCCCCTAATTTTTGCTATCTTTGGAAAAAATTTATTTTCCTATTTTCTAAGCCCACTTCCCTTTTGCTTTCTGACCTGCTCTCACCTCAGCCTTTTCAAGTGCATTTCCCTAGTCATGATCACCCAATATGCAATTTTCCTAGATTGCCCATTTTTTCCCTAATTGCATGATCATGACTCTTATCACAGTTCCTCCTCGAGGTCCTTCTTCGTCAATGTACTTTGGATAAAGGCTCATCTCGATGACTGAAGCATCTCCAAAAAAGTCAAAGGTGATGAAGTAACAATATCAAGGTGTTTTTCCAATCACCTCGATCACTTCTAATGTCGATGACATTAGGGACACAAAGATCAGCCACATAGATATGGCCGAGTTCATGGAGAAAATGAAGAATTTGAGCTCCAAAATGAAAAGGATAATTGAAAGCAACATTCATCTAGTCTCCTCTTTCCCTGTGGCAACACATCACATAGAGTTCATCCTCTAGTACACCCAATTCTACAACAAAGATACTAGGACTGTGGTAGATGCTACGGTGAGGGCTAAGGTGATTTTTGAAAATACTATTCCACCAAACAATATCGAGATTCAAGCATCTATCGCCATGCACGATGCTCATCTAAAGAACTCTGGTGACAAAAGTTGAACTATTCTTTTCATGCACTTTGTATTGACTTGGGACATTTTCACGTGTACTTTTGTAATATGTAATTACATGTAAAAAATCTAGAAAAATATCTCAAAATTCAAAGATGAGTCATCTTTGACTAAGATATTTTTATATTTTAATCTTTTTAAATTTTTAAGGTTTCTCCTTATATAGAGAGGGGACCTCTTTTGTAAATAGATATCTCTAATAATGGAGAGCAAAACCTCTGCTAAAATTGAGACACTTCTTGAGACTTTGTGCTCAACTTGTAAATCATATTTTATCAAATAAATGAGAAACAAGTTTATTTTAGACTTTGTGTTGAAGTAATTTGTGTTATTTAGGATGTGGTTCTTATGTCCTCTTTCCTGATAATCTCTTATCTGTTTGATTTGATAAGCAAAGTGTATGTGTTGATATTATCTAAGGATGTTTCTCAAAGATAGAAGAAAGACTTTGAGCTACTTTTATCTTGGTGATCCTTTTATCCTTTGTAGTTTTAGGTGAAGACTTTGTGCTTCATGTCACTCTACGATTACGCGTATTCTGAATTAGTGAAGGAGACAACGGAAGAATTTGTGCTTACGTAGGTTTTTTTGTTAACTTTGTTACCTACTTTAAAAGATTTTCTACTCTAGGCTGAATACCATTGCTGAAAGAAGAGGAATGTTCTTAGCCAATGACTAGGATTTCTCTCTCTTGTTTCTTGGACATCACCTCTAAAAAAAGAGAGGTAGATGTTTTTATACTACTCCAAGTATTATTTTTTGCTTACTTATATATATACATATAGCATATAAATATTCACAGAGAACCTCCCCTTGATGACAGGAGAGATTTACCTCATCCAGATGTGGTAAACCCACACTTTTCATGGCGTAAATCTCCTTATGTTATGGTTTATATACTCATTTTGTCATCAGTTAGTTGACAACAAAATATTCACCCAACAGTTTTTGGTGACTCCACTAGGGACAAACATGCAGTTTGAAACCTCAAATTTTAGATTGAATCAATCCCTACCCTTATCTATTACATAGTCTGGTGACTCTGTTCCATGTCTTACCCATTATCATTATAGGCTTACCATCTTCTTCCATCTCTATTATATTATCTGGTCTACAAAACTAGAGTCGCTGAGAAGAGCACGTAGTTTGAAGTCTCAAGCTTTAAGCTAAAGCAGATCTTGCTCTTTCTCATTTTTTGTTCTATAATATGGCAACTCCATGTTATACCAGAGGCTAGAAATCCCAAGGTGTTATTGACCCTACTTTTGAGTTGGTGTGGCAGAGTAATTTTGAGTTGTTTCCTCCACAACCTCACCTTCAATGAACTAGCAGTCTTCCTCCTAGCCCTACCAAGTCACCAGCACAAGGTAGAGCTTCTTTTTTTACTGCTAGTAGAGCTTTGCCTATCTATTTTACACCCAGATTTGTGATCCCACTTTTGCATAATCAAATCATAGCTCAAGGCCCTTGGGTAACTCTTTTGGTCCACTTAATTTGACTCCACACCTGCATGAGCTTCCACACAGTTTAAGGAAAATTTTCTCCAAATTCTTTGGTGATGGGAAGGTTCATCTTGACGAACACATTATAGTTTTCAGCATAGCCTATGGTGTCATAGGTGTGGAATTCGAAGACATAGTAGTCAGGCTATTTGTGGAGACACTACAAGGTACTACTGCAGACTGGTTCTACCACCTATAAGCCAGATTAGTGACTAATTGGGACACTGAAAGATAAATTTGAAGCCAAGTTCAAGCCTACAAAAGATGCACATGCCTTACTAGCCTAGCTCACTCAGATGAAGAAAGATCCTCATGAGCCTATGAGGGATTTTATTACTAGGTTTGATAAGCTGAGGCACAAAATTCCCATGGTCGCTCAGCCGACGCCTCAGAACCTCAAATGTTTCTTCATCAATTCACAACTATCTGAAGTAGGTTTCTTGTTGAGACAAGCCAGACACATAGACCTCACTGCTACTCAAGACTTGGCTACTGAGGTAGAATATGACCTCATTGTGACAGGAAAGATAAGGAGAGACCCTAATAAAGGTAAATCCTCTTCATCTTCTAAGTATTTACCTACAGTCACTACTAACCCAATGGTACAAAAGTTAGCAAATGAAATGTTGGCTCTCAAAAAGAAAATGGCCCAAGTTATGTCTACTTCTCTTAATCAAGATATGCCCAAAAGGACATTCTAGAATCAGGCGTACCAAGGCACTGCCAAAAATCAGGGACAACAAAATCGCCTTCCTCCTCCACAAAGGAACCTCGCCCTTAAAGTGCCTCCAAACAACTCAGTAGTTAGATACCTTGAAGCTAAAGTGAATTTCTCACTCTAGATTGAACTGAGTCCTGAAGATGATGCTAATCTCTTCACTGAGGATGAAGAAAAATTAGCTGGCGACTCTCATATTAGTTTTCTAAAATATCAAGATGAACCCAAAAGTAAAGGCAATGCAGCTGAAGGGTCATATGTTGTATTCACCTGGTCTAAAAATCATTCAACTCAACAAGTTGATAAGGAGAAAGTAGAGGAGTGACCTCAACCAGTAGTTTCAATTGCTAAGCAGGGATCCACTCTTCCTTTCAAGCCAAAGGACCTGGTGGTTTCAAGAAAGGTAAGTACCCTAAATGCCCCTACGCCTTCTACTTCAATTCTGTAGTCCAGTCCTACCCCTTTCAAAAATCAAAAAGATGAACTCCCATCCTCTGCTCCTAACTCATTTCAGGCATTTGATATCATTGACCATATAAAGAAAACCAAAATTTAGATGTCTAAATTTAAATTTTTGTAGTCTCATTTTGAGCAATTGGACAAGTTGGTTCAATGTGTCAAGAACCAAACTATACTTACAAAACAAGAGGTTAAAAAAGTAACTCATGGTCCCCCAAGGGACATGCCCATCCCAAACAATCTTGTCATTACCCCTCCTACTGCCCTTGGGAAAATAGAGCCTTTCTATGTTTTTCTATTGATAAATGGTCACCAGCTCAATAATTGCATCATTGATTCCAGGGCTTCAGACAATGTCATGCCTACTAAAGTGGTAGAATCTTTGGGTCTCACACTGACCAAGACATTTATGAGATGTTTCTCCATGGAGAACAAACAAGTGTCACTACTGAAGCAAATTAAAGATGTCCAATTTGCATTTGTTGCCTTTCCAGACAAGCGAATCAAGATGACCGTCCTAGTGGCTGACATCCCAGCATCATATGGCATCCTTCTTAGGTATAATTTTTGCAAAGATGTTGGAGGGGAATTAAGCATGGACTTATCTCAGGCAAAAATCCCTGTGAAAGGTGTAATGCAGAGGTTACTTCTTGAGAAGGAAGCAAAATATGTTGTCACTTAGACATCAAGGCCTGAAGCTCAAATTTTGTTTGAGTCTTCAGGCAGGGGTAATTATTTTCTATTTACTGAAGACATTCATGTTTCAGCAGATGAAAATTCTATAGGTGATAATCTAGGAATTGGTTCAGATGGAACAACACCAAGTATGCCTGATAGTACCAATGATTGGTAGGTGTTGAATGGGAATAATCAAATCATGTGCTAGACTGAATCAGAAGAGCAACCAATTATGGTAATGGACCATGCTGCTGTGCATCAAAATCTAGAAAAGGAACTTTTTGCCAAGAGAGCAAAGATTCATGGTTTTTAGGTTAAAAGTCAAGTCTTGTTGTGGGGCAAGAGGAGAAAATCAAAGGGAGGACACAAAAAATTGAATTCCTGGTGGAGATTTCCATTCACCTGTCACCAATTCTGGTAGCAAAATGGCTTCATGCTGGTTTATTAGGATAGAAGGCCATTTTCACTGTCTCGCAGTGGGCGGCATCTAAAGCGCTTCAAATCTTGAGGCATTAGATAAGACCATCTTTACATATGTATATATGTATAGTCTTTAGTTTTTTTTTGTGCTTTTCATTTTCATTTTTTGGATCCTATCTTTTTGGGTAGCATGACTCCATAGCCCAATGGCACGCTTCTAAGGAACTGGAGATTCTGGATTCTATTCCCTTCAATTGATTCTTGTAATAAAAGGAAGTTCCCCAACTGGAGTTAGCTATTGTTTCCAAAATTAGGTATGCTTATTTTTATAACAACCCCTATGAAACTTGTCTGTTTCATGTTTTCTCTAGGTTCATCTTTTGAGGCAAGTTTCTCTTGATCTCAAGTTTTGTCGACTGACATCTTTGAAAAGTTTGTGACCTTTCTTAGTTATGTTTTTCTAGCAAACGTGAAATTCATTCTATTTTTAATGTGATCAAAATGTCTAAATTTTGATAAATTTCAAAGAGTTAGTGTTATTTTTTAGCAAATATGCAAGGGCAGAAAATTTTGCCGCCACTACATATTTTTCAGCAAATATGCAAGGATGGCAAATTTTGCCGCCACTGCATATTTTTCAGCAAATATGCAAGGGCAACGAATTTTGCTACCACTACATATTTTACAATAAATATGTAAGGGTGGTAAATTTTTCCACCACTGCATATTTTTTAGCAAATATGCAAGGGCGACAAATTTTGCTGCCACTGCATGTTTTTCAAAAAATATGCAAGGGTGGCATATTTTTTCAACACTACATGTTTTTTAGCAAATATGCAAGGGAGGCAAATTTTTCTGCCACTGCATATTTTTCAACAAATATGCAAGGGTGACAAATTTTGCCACCACTGCATATTTTTAAGCAAATATGCAAGGGCGGCAAATTTTGCCGCCACTGCATATTTTTTAGCAAATATGCAAGGGTGGCAAATTTTGCCGCCACTACATATTTTTCAGCAAATATGCAAGTGTGGCAAATTTTTCCACCATTTCATATTTTCTCTTTCATTTTACTTCTCTATGCAAGGGTGGCAATTTTTGTCGCCCATGCATACCTTCCCTTCATTTTTGCTATCTTTGGAAAAATTTTATTTTCCTATTTTTTTAGCCCACTTCCCTTTTGCTTTCTGACCTGCTCTCACCTCAGCCTTTTCAAGCACATTTCCCTAGTCATGATCACCCAACATGTAATTTTCCCAGATTGCCCATTTTTCCCTTAATTGCACGATCATGACTCTTATCGCAGTTCCTCCTCAAGGTCCTTCTTCGTCAATGTACTTTCTACAAAGGCTCATCCCAATGACTGAAGCTTCTCCAAAAAAGTTAAAGGTGATGAAGTAAAAATATCAAGGTGTTTTCCCAATCACCTCGATCACTTCTAATGTCGATGATATTAGGGACACAGAGATCGACCACGTAGATATGGCTGAGTTCATAGAGAAAACCAAGATGAAAAATTCGAGATTTGAAATGAAAAGGATAATTGAAAGTAACATTCATCTAGTCTCCTCTTTCCCTATGGTGGCACATCACACAGAGTTCATCCTCCAGTACACCCAATTCTACAACAAAGATACCAGGACTGTGGTAGATGCTACGGTGAGGGCTAAGGTGATTTTTGAAAATACTATTGCACCAGACAGTATCGGGATTCAGGCATTTATCGCCATGTATGATGCTCATCTGAAGAACTCTGGTGACAAAAGTTGAACTATTCTTTTCATGCACTTTGTAATTGACTTGGGATATTTTCACGTGTACTTTTGTAATATGTAATTACATGTAAAAAATCCAGAAAAATATCTCAAAAATCAAAGATGAGTCATCTTTGACTAAGATATTTTAATATTTTAATATTTTTAAATTTTTAAGGTTTCTCCCTATATATAGAGGGGACCTCTTTTGTAAATGGATATCATTGATAATGGAGAGCAAAAACTCTGCTAAAATTGAGACACTTCTTGAGACTTTGTGCTCAACTTGTAAATCATATTTCATCAAATGAATGAGAAACAGGTTTATTTCAAACTTTGTGTTGAAGTAATTTGTGTTATTTAGGAAGTGGTTCTTATGTCCTCTTTCTTGATAATCTCTTATCTATTTTATTTGATAAGCAAAGTGTATGTGTTGATATTATCTGAGGATGTTTCTCAAAGATAGAAGAAATACTTTGAGCTACTTTTATCTTGGTGATCCTTTTATCCTTTGTAGTTTTAGGCAAAGACTTTGTGCTTCATTTCACTCTACGGTTATGCATATTCCGAATTGGTGAAGGAGACAACGGAAGACTTTGTGCTTACATAGGTTTCTTTGTTAACTTTGTTACCTACTTCAGGGGATTTTCTACTCTAGGCTGAATACTATTCTTGAAAGAAGAGGAATGTTCTTAGCCAAGGACCAAGATTTCTCTCTCTTGTTCTTTGGACATCAACTTTAAAAAAAGAGAGGTGGATGTTGTTATACTACCCCAAGTATTATTTTCTGCTTACTTATATATATACATATAGCGTATAAATATTCATGGAGAACCTCCCCTTAATGAGAGGAGAGATTTACCTCTGTGGTAAACCCACACTTTTCATGGCGTAAATCTCCTTATGTTGTGGTTGATATACCCATTTTTTCATCAGTTAGTTGACGACAAAATATCCACCCAACACATGTTATTAGTGTAGTATAGGCAAGGGGAGGGTATCAACATTTGGTGCATGTTAGGCTAATTTTCCATTTAGACCTTTCCCTAGGCATGTGCTAGAGTGACTAATACCCAATAAGCTATTGTACTTTCATTTCATGTAAGATTAAATTCTTGTGTACTCACCTGAATCATGTAACAATAAACTAATTCTCATGCATTTTTTGTGTGAAATTTTATTTATCATTTTTTTATGCTCAAACATATGTCTTATTCAATTACTAACTATAAAAATAAATACATAGTTGTGGGCCTAAATTTAGTTAAGTGAACAACCATGATTAAAATGAGAATCACCATTATATCCAGATTCCACATTGAACATGCTCAAATAACATAGATTTTATTTATTATATCCATAATAGATCCACAAGTTCCATAACAAATGTATAATACAACTCAGTGATACAATTTATATATAAACCAAAATATAATAACAATATTATAATGATATTCATGATTACACCAATGGAATGACATTCAAAAATAATCAATCATTATATAATAATGATCAATAGCATTAAAAAGCTCTAAACAATGGTATTTATACTTAATTTTCCTCAACCAAGTAGTTACAATAGTTATGACACTCTTAATAACTAGTTAATGATCTCTAATGGACTCAAATTCATGGCAGCCATCTACATTGTTTCCTTAAGGACCCAAACCTTTTCACCCATTTATTCCCATTCAGTGTTGGATCCTCATTTCCAAGTGTCTATCTTCATGTAGTCTAGTGCTAAACTCATATGTGATTTAAGTTTGTTTCATCCCTGAGAATCATTCCTTAACCATTTCCCACTTCTTTTGCATTTCCCAAGTCTTTCACTAATAGTCTAAGCCCTTTGCTCTCAAGTTCTCTATTTATTATGCATCCCCTCTAACTAGGCCTTCTCACATCATGATCTCTTATGCCATGGTCTTTTTCACCTATATAAATTTTGCATCATGTTCCTTTTATATCATGCTTCTTCAATGCCTTTCTTATACTATGCTGATATTAAAAGACTTAGCCAAAATTTGGGGTCCAACATCACTCCACACTATGCTATTAGTCTATCCTAGACTAAGTACTAGTTTTAGCTTTGACCAAAAATTTAGGATCAACCTATTCAATATTCTTCTTGACACCTTCCCAATGTGATAAAGTTTTGATCAAAAAAAATTTTATTTCTTCAATGGCCTCTTTCATATTATTGGTCTCCTAAGGTTGGTTGGAACACTCACTTGCTTTATTGACTAAATGTTCTAGGTATGTAGAAGCATCCTTTTGATCATCCTCAAGTGTGATGACCTCAACTACACATGTCCTCAAAGTGAAACAAAGTTAGAATATATTTCTTATCAATGTGTGTTTATTGTATCTTCGATAGCTTCAACATCCTTGAGTGCCTTTACGTACTCAGTGTGTTTTTTTATTAAAATGGTTATATCATCCAATTATTGGCAATGAAACTCTTCTGCTTGAATTTGAACTTCTAAAATTCTATTGGGCCATACCATATTCTCAAAAACCCCATCTATAATGGGAATTATTATCACCAAATCTTGCACCCTAGAAGAGGGTGTTCAATCCTCTTCCATATTTAGTCACCATAGGAATACTTATAGTTATGTGGGTGTACCTATAGGTAGAAGTAGACCTCTAGGTTTAAGGGCTAGCTCCCTAAATGTATCTTGAAATGTTTATCACCTAACTAGTTGCTTGTGGGGAAAAGAGTTATAAATTGCATGAATTAAAACTAATATAAGGGGGTGATACACCAAGATGATTTCCACATGACCATCATACTTATTTCACTAAGAAACAAGGCCTACAAACTATCTTCAAAGTACTAAGAGATTTTAACATAAGTGTTTTAACATAGAAGAGATATGCATGAAGCAATACAAGGTAAATGAACTAGAAGGAAAATTTCAATCTAATAATAGTTTTAAAATTTAAAGGAGCCTAACACATTTTAATACACTCTATATGACCTATTAAAATAGGAACTATTACATAAACATGAAAGGATAAGGAAAGCAAGGATATAAGATTATCACTAACTTCACCATACATCACTTGCACACTTAGATAAATGTTCATGAACTCAAACCCAAACTTATATTGATTTTTCAAAGGAAAATTACAATGTCATTCTGATAGGGATTTTCTATGCATGGTGCAGTATTAGTTTACAAGAGACAAAATGGCTACTACTTATAGAATTAGAGAGAGAGGGGAAGAGAAATAAGTTCAACAGTCACTAGAACATGTGTCATGCTAATAAAATGAGTTATACATTAAATATAATGAAGTGTGAGGCAAACCATGCAAGGTCTGATAGGAAAAATGTCCCTCAATGTCACGAAACTCCTAAAATGTGGAATAAGACTCCTTTTACTTGCTTAGAAAATTACCTTCATAATTTTGCCTTTTTCGAATGTCCCACAATTGACTATGGATATATGTGATGATTTAACTAAGGGTGAGGGGTTTTAAACATGTCCCACCATGCATTGGTTGCATCCCTAATCATCAAGATTCTTCTACATATGAGTTATCACTTCCTATAGTCTAAATAACTCCTCTTTCACTCACCCATCACACTTGGCCTAAATTTTGGATTTATTTTTCCATGAAATACATATATATGAGTTAATTACACATTTTAATACCTCCCATGGCCTTAGATTCATTAGGTAGACCTTAAAAGGCCTCCCACTTAGCATTTTCACTCTCCCACTAGCTTGTTCACTATCGTAGTTTTGATTGGCTAAAGTGGGAGTACTTTCAGAAGAACTTAAGAGATTTTTTCCATAATAAATGGACATGAGGGGTTATATCAATTCCAAACCTTTCTCCTATTATGGATTGCATCTCTTCACTCTTCCTAGAACATACAAAACACCAAAAGTAGTCAAAGAAACCCAATTTCCTCCTTGTTTGTACAAGTAGGTTAGCACTCAAGTTGATGGGGAGGAGCCCTGGAGATTCCTTTATAACCTAAAATAATTTCCCAATTCATTTTATTCCATATATATGCATCTATTTCTTCATCTTCCTAATTAGGTCTTTGGCAAGGATTTGTGAGGGTTTAGATCACTTTTCACCCTTAGCCTTTGCTCATAAAGTTTTGACATTGGATTTAAAAATAAATTCCACAAAAAAATTCTAAATACCTTATTTATCATCCCCCAACTCCTCAAATCTCCCTGTAGAGTGTCCAAATAGGTGCAAGCATTCAAAGTTACCTATTTGGGCTCTTCTCTTCATTCCTTGGAGGCCTAATGAGGTTTGAGCCAAGAAATGGATTTCTTGTGATTTCCTTTGCATAACAACATCTTGGATACACCTTATACCTCCATAAAAACATATTCAAACTCATTATAATGTTCATATGACACTAGATATGGAATTAACCCTCTAATCGGGCTTTAGGCCTATTTGAGACCTAATAGGTATGTCTACTCCCATGTGGTTTTGGACCACCATGTTAGTTTTCTCACATTTTTTCATGGTTTATCATGTTTATTCATGTCTTATTCAACTTATTACCCCCTCTTACATGGTATTTTACACCCTTAACTCACATTTTCATCTCTTTTATGTTGAATTTGCAAGGTTTGTACCCTTGGGGAGTGCCCTCTTTTTGAGACAAAATAGAAGGCAATTCCCCTATATTCTTAGTCAAGGTGGATATGTGGAGGAATTTTTCAAGTTATATAGACACTATGTGAATATTTTTAGCTCTTTAATATATCATTATATCCTCAAAACACTATCAAACCCACAAGGCAGACTATTACATGACTGATTAGGTGTAGGGTATCAAATATGACTGTGTATTGCATTGTTAGAGCCCTTATATGCATTATTTATACTATGTGAGGGTTCCACAATTTTAGTATCATTTTCAAGGAACTTTTAGGTGTGTATTATTTTTACAACCTTTCCATCCTTACTTATTACATGCCTCTCCACTTTGGTTGGTCATGGTGTTAACTATGTTTTCTATTTGAGGGAGATACATGTAGGTGTTAGTGCATGATTGAACCTTGAAAACCATGCCTGGAGATATCATTATAGTTTTCAAAGTCATTTATTATCCATTTGGATCTATCCACCTCATGTTCAATCCATTATAGCATCAAAATCACCATTTCTTATCTCACTATCATACCACAATCAGCTACAATTGACTATGCAGGGATCTTATATGTGGGCATCATCTTTAAATCCAATGTCATATACCCTTGAGATTAATATGAGGTCTTACTAATCATTATTTATTTTTTATGTGTCCTTATCCACTATGTTTTCATGTCTAGGTTTGTATCATCGGACTATAGATACCTATAATCAATAGTAGGTGGCCCTTGTGAAAATAAAAACACCTATAGGTGTGCCTATTAGGCCAAAAAAAACTTGGTGCTCTAACCCTTATTATAGTTATTTGAAACAAAAGTGTGTTTATCAACTCAATATTACCATTCCAACATGTGTGTGTGTGCGCGCACGCGCACCTCATACTACCACCTTGGGAAGTGAAGTCCTTTTGAGGTTCAAAACCTATAGACAACACTGAATGAACATAGTAAACAAATTCATGATTTAGGAGCCTTCAAACACTATGCTCCTCTAATCACACACCCTATTTATTTTATAAATTAATACCCCAATTGGAGGCTACAACATGGGTGCATTTAAAATCATCTAGGCATTATGAAACATTGTTATATGATATCATCAAAATGGGGTAGGCCTCTATTTTGGTGTTTTAGGGAAATTGTTCCTAAACACAATCATTCAACTTTGAAGATGATTCTTGAGCCTTCATACCTATTAAATGTTCCAATAATGTCTCTCATGAATCATCTTAATTGCACCAACCTCATAAATGTTTCAAATCATGTCAAACCACCTCTATACAACACCTATAAGTATCTGCATAAGCCACTTGTAGGTGGACATTTCAGGTTGCAGGGCAGTAAGTGTGGACACAAATAATGAGCATGGAATATGAGCCTATAACCAAATTTATTCTCTCTCAAATTGTTCAAATGATATTTCATAATCATTTTAGAGTTTGAAACAAGTTTTTATACTCCCTTTCAACATTTTAACCTTCTTGTAGATGTTAACATAGTTGCAAGCCAGGCAATGATGGATGAGATAACTAGTTTGTATAGTATATGAGCTTGAAAATAGTATTATACATTTTATAGATGATCAAATGTATCCTATCAAACTTTGATGACTTGAAACAATTTTAAATACCTCCATTCCAATGTGTCATTCTTTTGAGAGTGGACACCAATGGTGTATGACTATGCATATATAGGAAATAGTCATCACAGTCAATCATGTGTCACTTGGAAGGGTTTATCTTGATTGATACTATCATAAAGATATATCCAACACCTATTAGAATATTCATCACACCTCCATGAGCATTATGAAAACCTTCATATGCTATGACTGTAGTTGGAAATAAGTAGAAGGTTGACTATGTTCTTCATGATGTTGATCTTAGAGGGTAATATTGGAAGGAAGGAGGTTGTCATGAAATTAAATACATAAAACACATCATATCACACTAATTTTAAATGCTTAAAGAGAAATAAACATTTTTCAAGTAGTGAAACTTGATTGCAACCTTTATTAATGACATCTTGCAATTTGAGCTATTTGACCTATCAAATTACTTTGAATGGTGAAATAAAGAATGGTAAACATGATATAAGGGAGTCAACATCATATAGAAGCAAATTCATCAGTTGAGTTTTACAAACCATATCTAACAAGAGTAAAACTTGTAGGGTGTGGGAAACAACAAGAAAAAATGAATAGTCAACTTGTTAAAGATGGTTCATAAAGTATAGGCCACCGTTCCTTTAAATCCAAATAACAAATTTAATTTTATGAAGTGTACTATCACTCCCCATATGCATTTGACCTGAAACTTCTCCTACTGGTCGTACTATCTAAAAACCTATTGACTAATTTCATGTGCATAGTGGTATGATAGAGAGATAGAATTGTTTTAGATCAATTTTAGCACTTAAAAAGCATTAAAAATGTGAAAATGAATATGAGGAAGTTTAATATTCATCCCAAAATATTATCCTATGTGCCACCCTCTCTCATAGTTGTATAACCTTTGAAACTCCTTTTTTCCACTTACTTTCTTGATTTTCAGTTATCACCTACAAATCTTTAGTTAGAAACTAACATGTCTGATAGGGACTGACATATTGGACATTAAGGAGGATTTTATAACACTTATCTTTCTTATAAATCCATATCACTTGCATTTAATGGTCAGACATCAAATGACACAAAGACTAATTGCACCATGACCAAGGCTAAAATAACATTAAATGACATCTAATTAACTATGACATAGCAAATGACATTATATTATACCCCTATATAAATTTTTGACTATAGGGGGTTGACCCATTTTGACTTGTTGTCAAAATGGTCAACAAGAATCACATCCCCAACTCTGTGTAACCCATGCTTTCACACCTCCACTACTTTGGCAATTTATTATGTTGCCCATACTTTTTCATCTCTTGGCCTAGGCTAATCCTTGCACCATTTCAATAGGAGGACCATGAGGGTCTCTAACTTGTTAATTGCCTCACCCTCTAAAGGGACTCCATCTACAAGCAATGGATCTTGGCTTAGAATAGCCTTACAAATTTTCAACATTTTTACCTTGGCAGCTATCTCAACCTCCAATTAGCCCTTTAGTTTGGCTACTTCTTAAAATTTGGTTTGGGCAGTGACCTCCTTATTAAATATATCCATCACATTGGTATGTTTTTATTTATCCTATCGTACATTAGATTCTATAAGAAAAATCTGTCATGCTTCTTCAAATGCCATTTTTAAGAGTGTTGTGCCAGCTTGTATAGAAGTAAGTTGATATGGATCTACCCAAAGAGTTATGGGAAGCACTGCCACTTACAAATATAATACAAGACTATTCGAAGGCATCTCAAAATGGAATTATTCATTTTACATGTCTAATAAAAATGACATATCACATCAAGTTTGGGTAGATGCATCTTCTTAAAGAATATGGAAATATATATAACATGATTGCCAATGACTCCTATCTAGGCTTGGGTGTAGAGGTTGGTGGTTGAATTGGACCTTTGTGTTTTAACCATAGATTCAACTAGTTTTTTCCCTTTTATGGGATCCCCATTCAAGTATATTGACATCCATGTCCTACTCTTGGGATGTGGTTTCGATGTCAAGGCCATTTACTTCTCCTATTTTAGATCCACCCTTCTCTTTGCCATGTGGATCTTAAATCTCCAACTACATCTCCTCAAGGGTGGCCTCTTCCTCTTGCATTGGGGAGAGTGTCTTCTCTAAATTAGTGTCTTCTCTAAATTAGTATCTTCTCTTAATCAATGTCTTCTTATACTTTGGTTATCTCCAAGGTCCCTCCTGGTAACTCTTCCATCTCCTTCCTATCACCATCTTTAAGACCTTTTATCTCTTGTTCCAAATGAGGAATTTGTATTGTTGGCATTGATCCTTCCAATTGACTTGTTGGTAGATCACTTTTTTGGTGGAAAAGCCCTCTTTTGTGATGAAGCCCTTTTTGGTGGTGCTTGGGTAGTCCTTTGACTTTTCAAAGGTTCTAGCTAAGAACTTGTGTTGGCATCATGCCCAGAACACTTTTATTTCCTTTATAGTGGTGGCTCTGGGGGGGTTTCTCTCTTTCATGCTTTATGTTTCCCTAAGATTTATTCTTTGGTTTTAACATATAGAAAAGAGTATGAATAGAATCCCCAACCAAGATTTAATGTACCTTGATATCAGTTCTATCTAACTCAATCTTTTATCTATACAGTTTCTTCCTAGGGTATCCATACATCTTGCAGAGAGTGTGAACCTCTGAGTTAATTGATTTAACTTTAAGGGTCACCATTTACATGTCATAGATTAAATTTATAGAATTTATAAAGTATCACACCATGAAATCATAAGGCAACTTCATCCAATCAAAAAATTCTCAAGATGGGGCCATCCTAATTCATGTGAGGGAGTAATTTTATTTTAAAATAAACTTCGCTTGATCACCAACCTATATAAGTAAGTCATTTAGAACATGCCACTCATTTCCAAAGGTTTCCTTCATCTCATCATACCACAACTACATTTTAAGCTTATAATATGGAGTGATTTGAATAGGGTGCTTTGTGTTAAGTTGTGGAGCTAAAAGCTTCACCAAGGTGCTAATCAGGGAGTTACTGAGTTCAGTAAGTAACCAGCATCGGCAATGTTGTCGACATTGATTAGGTAGAGACCAGGGATCAGCCGACGTCGGTCAGGATGAGACTGACAGCAATTGACGTTGGTCACCTGTGCATGTGCATGCTTCTGCATGTGTTTCCAAAACGTGTTTCCAAAATTAGACTCATCTAATTTAAGTGGTCCGAGAGTGTTTGCATGTTGAAGACTAATTTAAGTCTTGAGTCTATGTTTCTAATTATTGTAATTAGAGGTCTAATTATTTTATGTATGGGATCCTATTTAAGAGACCCATGAGGCATGTATTGTAATTAAGGCAAGTAAAGCATTGAAGCAAGAAAGCAAGGTCAAGGAGATCTGCCAGGTGCAAGGTCAAGGAGATCAGCTGAAGCTATCAAAGAGGGGATAACAACTCAGGTTGTTGAGTTAGATGTGGTTGAGAAAGAGAGAGATAACTCTTGAGTGTGAATTATTGAACACTTGGTGTGGGAATCCTATAAGGTGGAAGAGTGTGGCATCTCTTCTTTGTAATTCTGTTCTGGAAGAGTATTAATACAAATAGTATTGTTTCTCATATTCTTTGTTATTTCAAGTTTCTAGTTATTTAATCATTCTAGTTCAATTTCGTGTTTAATTGCTTATAGAAAAGTAATCAATTGTGCTTCCAGATCCTAATAGTTGGTATCAGAGCTAAGGTTGCAGGGAGCAGGTTATTGTTTTGATTACAGGTCATTCTCAGGGATTTCTGATTGAGTGGGAGTACAACAATGGCAGATGAAAGTAGGCTATAAATGGAGAAGTTTAATAGCAAGAATTATCAACATTGGTGGATGCAGATAGAAGATTATCTGTATCAGAAAGATTTGTACTTACCATTGGGTGGGGTTGCATGCAAGCCCACAGACATGAAGGATGAAGAATGGAACGTTCTTGATTAGAAGGCTCTGGGATCTATAAGGTTGAGCCTTGCATCATCTATGATTTCCAATTTATCACAGTGTAAGACAATAAAAGAGTTGATAGAATCTTTGGCAAATCTATATGAAAAGCCCTCTGCTTCAAATAAGGTATTCTTATGAAGCAACTATTTACTTTTCAAATGCAGGAAGGTGGATCGGTATATAGCCATCTTAGTGATTTCCATGGTTTGGTAAACCAATTAAATTCAGTCAATATTGTTTTTGATGATGAAATAAGAGCTCTCTTAATCTTATGCTCATTACCTGAAAGTTGGGAGAGTTTGGTAATGGCAGTAAGTAATACTACGTCTGCTTCTAAAATCTTAAAATTTGATGATGTAGTTAGTGTAATCTTGAATGAAGATATTCGTAGGAAAAGCACAGGTGAATCATCATCAAGGAATGCTTTAAGTGCTGAAAGTAGAGGAAGGCAAAGAGAGAAGGTCGAGTAGGGGAAATCAAGGTCAAAGATGGAAAGGGGATCCAAATCCAGAAATAGAGGTATCACCTGCTGGTTTTGTGGAAAGAAAGGACACACAAAGAAAGACTGTTGGTTGAGGGGTAAAGAAAATCAACATGAAAGTAATGAAAAAGCAAAAGATGCAGGTATTATGGCACAAGATGCTCTCATACTTTCTTTGGATAATCAGTTAGAATCATGGATTTTAGATTCTAGTTCTTCTTTTCATGCAACCCCAAATAGAGATTTGTTCCATGAGTATGTCCAGGGAGACTTTGGAGAGCTTTATTTAGGGGATGGTATGCCTTGTCAAATGGTTGGCAAAGGGAAAGTGCAGTTGGAATTGCAGACAGGCAACACATGGGTGTTTAAGGAGGTTATGCATGTCCCAGTCCTAAAGCAGAGTTTGGTTTCTATAGGAAAGTTGGGTGATGAGGGATGCACAGTAACCCTCACAACGGATTCTTGGAAGGTTACCAAGGGTGCACTTGTTTTATCAAGAGGTAAGAAAGTAGGTACTCTTTATCTATCTACTTGTATTACTAATTCTTCTTCTGGTTTATCTACTTTAGCTGTAGATTTGGAGATGTGGCTTAATAGGCTTGGTCACATGAATAAGAAGGAGATGCATGTTCTTGAGTCAAAAGGTATGAGTTCAGATTTGGAGGGCATAGATCGAGTTCATTGCAAGAAACAGAAATTTTTTGCTTTTGATAAGAACAGGGAAGCCTTGGTGTTTTTGGATGAGATGATGGACAGAGAACAGTCATAGGCGCTGAATAAATTAGAGGAGGGAAGTTTGGATAGGTTTTTGATCCAAGATGAGCTCGCGGGTGAAAAAGTCATCAAGTACAAAAAAACACAGGTACCAATGTTGGTCAAATGGGACCAACATCGGCGTCTAGACAGGGACCGACGTCAGCCAAGTTCAGACTGATGCCAGTGACTTCAGGCAGGCAAAAACCGACATCAGCCAGGGAAATCAACGTCGGCAAGAAGGCAGTCGCATGGAACTAACATCGGTTGGGTGCAGACTAAGATGTGACCGACATCAGTCACTTAGATAGATTTTGGGTGGACAGCAAGCTGTCAAGAAGTCTCAAGCGCCCATATGGAGGATTGAAAGGGTAAGTAAGTCTTAAATTCGTCATTTCCCTTCTTTACACTACTTATTGCTCACTAATGGTCAAGAACCAGGAAGTTGTTAAAGAAGCAGAGCAGGTAGATCTAGGAAACAGTGGGAGCATGGCATGACTCAGGGATGTCATTCCTTGGAGAAGGATCAAACGGGAGTGTTTGGTATAGTTGCAAGCTAGAAGAAAGCACTGAAAGATGAATGGATTATCAGGATAAAGAAGAGTGGGAATGGACATGTGAGATTAAAGGCCAGGGTATATTGTCTTGAGTAAGCTGCAGAGTAATGGAGGTTTGACCATTGTGTTTCTCTTTACCAAGTTGGATAATATTAGCTACATTATCCTATTACTGTATTGTGTGCTTGTTGCAGGGTAACATATATAGGGTGTTGACTGAACTAAAGGTAAAGCTAGTTCAGAGGTATGTCATGAAGAATTTTGGAGCAGCAAAATTCTTTGGCATAAGAGACATGGAAGATCACAGGTTGATTTTGTCTCCAGTGGGAGCTGATGTGAAGAAGGTGTTGGCGAGGTTCAAGATGCAGGATGCAGAATCGGTAAGCACACCAAGGGCTAGATAGTTTGAGCTGAGCTTAGAATAGTATTCAAAATCACATAAGGTCTAGTGTAGACCTGAGTTTTCCCAAGCAGTGGGAGTTGTCAAAAAGTTCAAATGTGGTAGGGGACTTGGATGATAGGTTTAGCATCACAGGATGTGTGGTGGTTGGTCTTTGAAATTGATCTTGAAGATGGAGGTGCCTAAGATGGTTAGTGGATGATGCTATACATGTGCAGTTGTTTATCTCCAAGTGGGAGATTGTTAAGTTATGGAGCTAAAAGCTTCACCAAGGTGCTAATCAGGGAGTTACTGAGTTCAGTCAGTAACCAGCATCGGTAGTGTTACCGACGTCAGTTAGGTAGGGACCAAGGATCGGCCGACATCAGTTAGGAGCAAACCAATAGCAACCGATGTCGGTCACTTGTGCATGTGCATGCTTTTGCATGTGTTTCCAAAATGTGTTTCTAGAATTAGACTCATCTAATTTAAGTGGTCTGAGAGTGTTTGCATGTTGAACACTAATTTAAGTCTTGAGTTTGTGTTTCTAATTATTATAATTAGAGGTCTAATTATTGTATGCATGGGATCCTATTTAAGATACCCATGAGGCATGTATTGTAATTAAGGCAAGTAAAGCATTGAAGCAAGAAAGCAAGGTCAAAGAGATCAGCTGAAGCTATCAAGGAGGGGATAACAACTCAGGTTGTTGAGTTAGTTGTGGTTGAGAAAGAGAGAGATAACTCTTGAGTGTGAATTACTGAACACTTGGTGTGGGAAGCCTGTAAGGTGGAAGAGTGTGGCGTCTCTTCTTTGTAATTCTATTCTGGAAGAGTATTAATACAAATAGTATTATTTCTCATATTCTTTGTTGTTTCAAGTTTCTAGTTACTTAATCATTCTGGTTCAATTTCGTGTTTAATTGCTTATAGAAAAGTAATCAATTATGCTTTTGGATCCTAACACTTTGTATCACTCTACATGGGACTTATGCTCAGGTAGGTACACCCATTTCAATTCTCTAGAGGTGTAGTTAGGTACATCAATTTCATCAAACACCATTAGTAATAATAACATTCCCCATGGGAACCTATGGTTGGGCATTTAGTGAGCCTTCTCCACATCTACTATAATTTTATTAGAAAAATACATCTCCCAATTGTAATTTAACCCCTCGATAACTTGGTGTGCAATATATAGGTGGGCCATGTGCACCTCCTTCCATCTATCTCCACCACCAAACTTCATCATGATAATGCACATGGCCATTTGGAGGGTAGGATCTTGAAGATTGTTGATAATGTATACCATGGCATTTTTTGTAATGAAATTACTTAGATGTTTGTATATAATGATTATATATCACATATAATAAGAAAATATGAGATATCATACAATAATAATTGATAACAAAGTATAATACTAGATAATATATCAAAGCCACTTCAGGGGGTAACCTCCACAACAATGCAGTAAGAGTAGAATACTTAACATGATGATCAAAGACTAACCACTACCTCCTATAACTAGTCTACTTAGCCATGGTTATTCCATAGGTCAACCTAACTAAGAACATAGAGAAATGTAACAAGAATATAAAAGAAGTATGTAAGACATAAGTCAGCCACACATATCCCTAGACATGCCAAAGGTTAAGGGTGTAGCATGCCCATCCCCTTAAAAATAACATTTTCCTCAAAATTTAGTTAACTCTATATGTTGCTACACAAAGGATTCATCATCCCAAGTGGCATATTCACAAGGTAGATTCTTTTATTTGATCAAGTAATCCTTAATCACTCTAGACCGTAGCTGCTTAGTGTGTATTTGAAGGATCACCTCAGGATCAAGAATAAATCTTCCTTCCTTATCTAATTTTAGTAACTCAATTTGAGTAGCAACTTTATGTCCAATGACTTTCTTTAGGCATGATACATGAAATATTGGATGTATGCAAGTAGAGGAAAGAAACTCTAACTTGTAGGCCACACTACCAATTTTTTGCAAGATCTGATAAGGCCCATATTACTTAGGGTATAGCTTGTTATCATTTTTTTCTACTTTAAAGACATCTGATTATATGGATATAATTGAACAAAGTCCCAATCACCAATGTCAAAATGCCTCTCACTCCTATGTTGATCTGTCTGCTACTTCATGTGATTATGAGCTATGGCTAAATTTTCACACAAACTTACAAGGACTTTTATTGATGGTGAATATGTTATTCAACTACATGAACCTTAGGATGGACCTTCAAGGTTGAAGTGATGGTTGGAGGGTGGTTTCCATATAGTGCAAGAAAAGGAGACATTTTGGAAGAATAAAAATATTATACCACCATTCAGCAAGTGACAACCAATGAAACCATTTATCATATTTATAAAAAATAAAACAACAGAGATATCCTTCCAAACATTTTTTGACTACCTTAATTTGTCCATCTGATTAAGGATGATAGGAAAAACTATGAGCCAACTGGGTGCCCAAACATGCAAATAACTTAGTCCAATAATTGCTAGTGAAAATGGGATCTCTATCACTGACAATGATCTTAGGGGTACCATGCAATTTTTGAACCATATTGAGAAAATCATAATCTATTATACTAAAAAAATGGTTATGATAAAGAAAAAAAATGAGCATACTTACTGAGATGATCTACCACAACCATGATAACATTTTGACCATCATATCTCGGTAACCTTGTAATGAAATCTATAGACACCTCTTCCCAACGTTGGTTAGGGATGGATAAAGGCTACAAAAGACCTGGGGTTTCGATGGTTTCTCCTTTATTTTGTTAATAGATCATACATTTAGCCACATATTTTTGGACATCCCCCTTGAGTCCTTCCCAAAAAAATCCTACTTGATTTTATGATAGGTTTTCAAAAATCTTGAATGACCCCCAATTGGAGTTACATGAAGTTCTTGAAGGATTTTTTGTTTAAAAAGAGAATTCTTACATAGGTATAATCTATCTTTACACCATAATGCATTACGCTTGCATGTGAATTTTTAAAATCCACCCAAACCTTACTGAAGATGCTGAATCAAATCATGGGTAGCACTATCATTGTCCCATTCTGATCATGCTTCTTTTAGCTAATCTACCTGTAGAATGGTCATAACACATAGAAATGCCTCAACTGATTCATCCTTCCTAGATAGGGCATCTACCACTACATTGTCCTTGTCTTTCTTATAAACTATTTCAAAATCATAGCCTAACTTCTTAGTTACCCATTTTTGTTGTTCTTCATATGATAACCATTGTTCCAAAAAATATTTGAGACTATCATGATCAGTCTTTACCTAAAAGTGATGACCCATCAAATAAGGCCTCCATTGTTTAACTACATGAAAAATGGCCATCATTTCCTTCTCATAAATGGGCTTTTGTTTATTTTTACCCTTCAATTGATGACTTTCAAATGAAAGTGGTCTACCTTCTTGTATGATTACAACACCCATACCATACCCAGATGCATCACATTCAACCACAAAAGTCTTGGAAAAATCAAGAGTGGCCAATACTAGAGCGGTACACATAGCCAATTTCAATTGTTCAAATGCCTTGGTTGTTGTATCAGTCCACTAAAAGGAGTCTTTATTTAACAAAGAGGTGAGTGGGGCTATAATGTTACCATAATTTTTTACAAACCTACAATAGTAACCAGTTAACCCCAAAAATCCCCTTAGTTGCTTAAGTGTCTTAGGAATCGGCCAGTCCACCATTGCTTGGATTTTTTTAGGATCCACTTTCACTCCTGCATGTAAAACCAAATGACCCAAATAGTCAACTTCACAAGATCTAAAAGTACATTTGGAAGGTTTGGCATTTAACTGATGTTTTTCTAACATTGAGAGTACCTATTTCACATGGTGTAAATGATCTTCCCATTTTTTACAATATATGAGGATATCATTAAAAAATACCAGAACAAATTTCCTTAAAAATGGCCTAAAAATAGTATTCATCAAACTCTAAAAAGTGGATGGTGCATTTTTTAGCCCAAAAGGCATAACCGAAAACTCATAATGGCCCTCATGAGTATTGAAATCAGTTTTGGGTATGTCTTCATCATGGATCTAGATTTGATGATACCCAAAACACAAATCTAACTTCATAAAATAAAGAGAATAATTTAATTCATCTAGAAAATCATCAATGATAGGAATAAGAAGCTTATCTTTGATAGTGTACTAATTGAGTTCTTTCTATTTAAGGCACATCCTCCAAGTGTCATCTATCTTTCTCACCATGACAACTAGTGAAGAATATTTGCTTTGGCTATGGTGAATGATTTTTGCATCTAACATCTCATGTGCCATATTTTTAATTTCACTTTTTTAGGCATAGGGGTACCTATATAGCCTGATGTTGAGTGGCGTACTACCAAGAATGAGTTTGATAGAATGATCATGTGTGTGGCTAGGTGAAAGTCCTTTCATCATGTCACCAAAAATAATCGAATGGGCACTAATCACTTGTTACAGATCAGAAGGTGTATATGGTTGGGTTAGCTAAACTTCCATGGAAAACAAGTGAGTTACAAATCCTTCATCACCCTTTCAAAAACTTTATCATTTGATGGGAGCTAATAAGTTGTGGAGATTTATCCCTTAATCCCCTTAGCTCAAATGTCCTTCCCTCGGAATGAAAATGCATGAATAATTCTTGGAAATTCATCTCAATACTACCCAAAGCAGTGATCCACTATACTCCCAGAATAATGTTAGCTCCCACCATGGGAATAATTAACATAGGAGAATCCAACAAGTATTCTCTCATGGACAGCTTAATACTATGGCATTTTCCTGAGTAGCTAACAGTACCACCATCTACAATCATAACCTAAAATTCTAGAGTAGGATAAATAAAATAGTTCAAGTGAGAAACCAAATTACTATTGATGAAGTTGTGTTACTCCCATAATCAATCAATATAGTGACCTTTTGTTTCTTTAAGAAACCCACTACCTTAAGATTTTTGGGAGTACTAATACCTGAAAGGGTATGATTAGAAATAGTAGGCTGAGATTCTTCAAATTCCTCCTCAAGAACTTCTTCATCCTCACTAATTACCTCCTCATCATTGTCATCCTCATTGGCACCTTTGATGTAAAATAACTTATTTTTAGCACAATGATGGTCTTTACTCCATTTTCTATCACAACCATAAAACAACCCTTTGGCTCACTTCTCAATTTTTTGAGGTCTTAATCTAGTGGGTTGAGGATATGATGGTGCTAAAAAGGTGCAATCACGACTAGTAGTTAAGGTTTTCTATTTGACCATCTCTTTTTCCTCTACTATGTATGCCCATGGGATAGCTTCTGATACAGATGATGGGTTAAACATTTGAACCTCCAATTGGATTCTATCTTTGAGACTACCCAAAAATAGATTAGTCAAATTTTACATAGTGATGTCTTCCACCCATAAGGATAGATTTTGAAATTGATGAATATAGTCCTTCATAGTTCCTATTTGCCATAGTTTAGCTAGCTAGCTAAAGTATTTCTTAGAGACATCATTCTGATAATGAGCCAACAAATCATCATTTAAAATAGACCATGTAACATGAGCACCATTCTTTTTCTTTTGAGCACACAACTAGTGATACCAAATGAACTACTTATGTTCCAGATATAGAGATGCTACTATCACCTTCTAAAAACTAAAATTTTGATGTAGATCAAATAAATTCTCAATTTAGGTAATCCAAGTGAGAGGATCCTTACAATCAAACTTATGCATGTCCACTTTTGGCAACATCGATTTCACACTAGAGTTGGAGTTGTTAGTGTTGAGAGGAGGAGGACCCGAATGATGAAGTGGAGGGTTGTTTGACTATAACAAAAATGAAAGGGTAGCCAATTGAGTAGTGATATAATTTAATTGAGTGTGAACCACATTAACCTCTTTGTGCATCCCTAAAACATTAGTTTGAACTACAACAAATTCATCATGCTACACCAAGCTCTAGATGTCAACTTTAAGTTGATAAATCAATAGATCTAAAGTTCCAGATTATATGTCATCGATAGGAGTCTTAAGAGTTTTTTCCCCCCTTTTCTTCCTTGTGTAGAAGGACTGACCATATACAAACCCTAGGAGGGTTTTTTCCCCAAAAAAAGCATATCGATAGATGGTACCATTGTGATCACCTTACTAAGATGAATCCAATGACTACCTTTTCACACTAGGGTAAAAATTTTGGCACCAAAAAAGTGTATCAGCAGAATATACTGTTGTGATCAGCTCATCAAGATGAATCCAATGACTATAATTATGCAAAGCAAAAAAAAATTATAGTTTTTTTTAATTATTTTTTTAATACTGTACTAACAAAAAAAATTAATTCTTCCTAGATTGTAAGTTATAATTTATTGCTCCTTCCTCTATTAGAAGTTATGCCTCGCCAGATCTAAAAAACCAATGTCATAGGAAACTTGCCCAAATCGAAGCTCTGATATCACTTTTAATGAAATTACTTAGATGTTTACACAAAATAATTATATATCACATAGAATAAGCAAATATGAGATATCACACAATAATAATTGAAAGTAGAGTAGAATACTAGATAATATAGTAAAGCCACTTTGAGGAGGCAACCTCCACAATAATACACTAAGAGTAGAATACTTAACATGATGATCAAATACTAACCACTACATCCTATATATAGTCTATATAGCCATGGTTATTACATAAGATGATCTAACTAAAAACATAGAAAAATGTAACAAGAATATAAAATAAGTATGTAAGCCACAAGTTGGCCCACACATATCCCTAGACATGCTAAAGGTTAAGGGTCTAGTATTATTTCTAGTAATCAAGTTCCATAGTTATCAAGTTGGCCCACACATATTCCTATAGATCATTTTTAAAGTTCACATCAAAGCACTGTAACCCTAATACTTTATTAATTATTTCAACCATGATTTTCATTTGATGCCCTTCAAAGTAGATATATTCTTTATGCACACAAGAGATCAAAAACTTTACTACTTTGATAGGCTTTCCAAAAGAGGGGAGGTTGAATAGTTTAAAAAGGCTAGTAGAATCCAAGGCATTGAAGATATTCAAGTCATAGACCAACTCACTCCTAGTTTTTTAGTGTTCAACTCTATAATCATTTTGTACTTTTACCTCATTCCTAGGCTATCGATGGTTATAATAAAAGATAGTGTGAGTACATTGGATACCCAATTTTTAGCATGAAACACTGTTTCAGGGAACCACATTTCCTCAATCAACAAAGGTGGAGGTGGAAGCACTTGAGCTTTCTTTTTCACTTAGTGCACCATCCTTGTTTCTTCATCTCCCATGCACTCACCTTGTTCCTCAAGTGATTCTTCCCTTATTAGCATTGTTTCCCCACTAATACTTAGCTCTTCTTATATATAATGATAATATTGGTTCACTTTATTGGACCTTTTTCTTAGGCTACATCACCCTTCATCGAGCTCAAATGTTGAGGCACAACTATCTGATATTCCCAAATGAATACATTTTTTTTGTTGTAAGTAGCTTATCTCTTCTACTTAGACACCCATTAATGGTAGATACTAACCTCGAAAACATGTAACTCAAGAAATTTGACCTCTACAACCTAGCTCTGACTACTCATTTTAGCTTAAATACACTTCAATGATCAATAATTAACTAAAAATTAACACTTTGCACTTGCCTAAATGTGTGGAAATTAGTTTGCAACAGTACAAGTTCACTCCTTTGGCTCTGTAAATTCTCAATCGAGTAATAGTAAAATGTGAAATGAATTACTTTATCTTTTTATAGGTTCAAGAGGGTAACATACATTTAATACCTCCTTTGACCATCACTTCATGTAATAAATGTGTCCAAAAGTATTACCATGATGTGATGTTTTCACACTTTCCATTACCACTACCTTCTTGTATTAATGACATGTCTCATCCCACACATTTCTTGAGGTGCATGATAGCTGTAGGAGCATTTAAATATTCATACCAAGGGAATATTCACAACAAAGGTGGAAATCATTATTTAACTAATAAGCTTATGGTTACATGACACATCTTGTTTAGCCCTTATCCTCATCCAACTTTTCTTGCACACCTTTATATTCAGGTATATCCCTATAGACCATATCATAACATTTCATACATGTAACACCCCTTACCCCACACTAATTGTGCTTCATGACCCTCTATGAGAACATAAGTATCAAATTACAAATGATTAAAAAACTACAAAAAGGGTGTGTAACTAAGGTAACACTTTATTGAAAATAATAAATCCTAAACTAATGGCATACACCTTATTGGTACAAACAAGAAAGACTTAGGCAAAAAAATACAACTGTAATCGACTACCATTATAATGACTAGGAATAAATTAGTTGTCAAATCATTTAAAGTGACATGCATTGGTAGGATGGATACTATGAATAATAAAGGAACCATCCCATTGAATACAAAACTTCTCAGAGTGGTGTGTGAACTTCGAGTCATAGATTAAGACTTGCATTCCAAGAGTAAAAGTCTTATGATTGAGGTAGCAATCATGACATGTCTTTTGTTTGTGTTTCTCTATGTCCTAGCTCCAATGTGTAATAAAATGTGATTTATCCAATTGTAGTAAATCATCTAGGCATGCTTTCAATGATGCTTCATCATCTAGATATCTAACATGTGTAATGCAAAGATAGGGAACTAAAAACTTTACTAAAAAAACTGCCTTAGTACTGAACAAAGATTGGATAGTGTAATTTTATTGAGGTGCTTATAAGTTATTTGATAGGCCAAAATAACTAAAAAAACCAAATCATCCCAATCAGTGCATCTAATATTACATATCTTTGTTAAATTTATGCCCAAGATTTTGTTGAACCCCTCAGTAGTGCCATTTGCCTAGGGATGATATGGTGTGGTCTTGTGTTGAGTAATCATGAATTCAACCAATAGTACTCAGATAGTCTCATTGAGGAAGTGAGTACCAAAATCACTAGTAAAACTTAATAGACAACTAAACCTTGTAATAATATGTTCCTAGATGAAGTGCATTGTAATAGCTACAATAAAATCCTGTGTTAGCACAGCTTCAATCTAGTGGGTAAGATAATCAATTGTGGTGATAACATAGCATGAACTAGTATGCCATCTTATTGGGTTGATGGGACAAACAAATTCAATGGCCCATTTTTCAAAATGTTCCTATAATATAATAGCATAAAGTGGCATTTCATCCCATTGATTGGGATTCCCCATGTACTATAAATTGTCAAATTGGTGCGCATAAAGATTTGCATCTTTAAAAAGTGTAGGCCATCATAAACTAAATAAAATAGATTTGTGCATAGTATCTTCTCTAGTATAATGTCCTTTAGAAATACCTTCATTGAATTCATGGAGCACATGAGTGTGCAAATGTTTCATGATGCATCATTGAAGTAATTCATCTCATCCAAGCTTATAAAGGTCTCCTCCAATGAACTAGAATAGAGCAATGTGAATGATGAATTACTTCTTGGATGGAGTGATTAAATAATTTGGATTTGATCCATTATTTAAAAAGGTTGGTATGTCTTATAACTCCTTTAAAATGTATAAGACATGAAACAATTACAAGTTAGGGAGGTCATCCTCAATGGTGCATAAAAATTCACCAAAATCAATTCTTGAGAGATGGTTGGGACCATAATTAGCCTTATGAGGCTTTACCATGATAAAGAATTGGAACTCTTGAATTAGCACAATTTAAAAGCAAATATAACCATGTAAAATGGGTTTATTAACTAGATACTTTAATACTTCATGGTATGTGAAGAAAATAAAATGGGTTGATAATACATATTGTCATACTTTTGAAGAGAATAGACCATAGAGAGTGCCTCATGCTCTATGGTGGTATAGTTCCTTTCGGCTAGATTAAGCTTTCTACCTAAAAATTAAATAGGGTGATCTAGATTACCCTCACTAGGTTGAGCAAGTATCACATTGACTTCCATGCTAGAAGCATCAACATGCACATGGAATGGTTTAGTATATTTGGCGAACATGAGAATAGGTGCAGTGATAATTTTATCCTTTAAGGCAACAAAAGCTTCTTGGCATGAGCGAGTATAAATAAAATTCATTATGTTTGAGGAGCTCCTCTAGAGGTATTTCAGTCATTGCATATCCCTAGATAAATTTCTTATAATTTTTAGTATGACCTATAAATGCATGAACATCTCATTGGATAGTTGGCATTGGTAGACAGAGGATGATGGCAATCTTGGTAGGGTCTACTATAAGTCCATCTCAAAAAATAATGTGACCAAGGAGAATGTCAAACAAAGTATCAAAAAGACACTTCTTCAAGTTGAAATAAATTTCAAGTGTCCTGCAGTACTCAAGCATAAGCCAAAGATTAGAATAGTGGTCTTTCACTAGGTTGTATAATGTCCAATCATCTAGATAAACCTCAAGGAACTTATGGATAAAGTCCTTAAATGCTTTAATAGTTATTTTAGAGAATACAATAGGGGAATTGTTTAACCCAAATGACATGATAATATATTCAAAATACCCCCACACTATGACAAATGTGGTCTTGTGCCTATCCTCCTTTGTGATATGGACCCAATGGTACCTAGATAAACCATATGTGAAGATATAAATTTCACACCTAGTGACACCTTCGAGGATTTATTCAATGAAAGGTGTCAAGAAAGTATCATTAATGCAAGATACATTAAGTAACCTATAATATACATAATGCAACCATCCTTTTTAATTCTTATCACTATAGGGCTGACCCACTTGAACTCATCGATAAGAGTAATGACTCTTGTGCATAATATATTATATATTTCTTTTTTAACCTATGCTTGAAAATTAGGATTCATTTGATAAGGTTATTAACTTACTAGGCAAGCACCTTCAACCATTTTGATATGCATTTTACCCAAAGATGAGTGAACACCCTTCATCTCACTATAATTTTTGGGGAAATCATCTTGATATTCCTTCAGTATCTCAAACACTAGACATTTCAATATCGGTCTAATAATTTCCCACAATAGATATCTTTAGTGCATCTTCTATGTCAATTTTTTGATGTATGGTTTCAAGTGGTTCTAAGTATAGGTGTTATATATCTATAATTATGTCATGAATATTTATATCACAATACTCTATGTGTATATATAAATGATTTGTTGATGGGCCAAGTAGAGTAGGTCCACCTTCCTCAACTTGAAACACAACCTTTTGCTTACCTTTTCTAATTTCTTATTAGAGTACATGATTGATTATAGGTTTTAGTGTAGAAGAATATTATTGATTTATAGGCTTATTGAAAGTGGTCAATCCTTCTTCTAACATACTATGTATATTTCATAGCTGATCTTCAATTGGACTGGGGTCATCGATAATTGCTTGATGTATTGCTTGTAGTGTAAGGCACAAATATATCTTTGGGGATGAACAAGATAACATCGAAACCATATTATCCTTAAGTAGGTGATAATAATGGGTACCTATATGGATATCCTCATGAACATACCAGGTTCTAGCCCAAGTGCACAAAGTGCCATAAAATTCATGAACCCATAGATATTCTAGTAAAAAAGTTTCATCAACCAACCGCATTACCTCACTTGCCTCTAGGTGAGGTTCTAGTGCATGAATACCACTATAGCCGATAGTTCCATGTATGTGGTTCTCATGATGAAATATATGATGTAAGGTAGAATGTACATGGTCCTAATGAAGAAGACACTCATGATGAGTTTACCACCACCTTACTATTATGCGATCAAGAAAGTGAATAAGTGATCATACATGATCAACATCATAATCATAGAAGGCTTATAGTCGTTAGACAAATTAATAGACTTCTATTTGCCTATAGAACTATAGATCATCTAAAATTTCAAGTGGCATATCCATAATTGGTCCATTCATCACTTTCCCAGCTTAGGATACTTTTATCGATTATCTTCATGAATGCCAATAGTACCACACACTATCCTAGTAAGGTCACAGTCACTTTGCACCCAGTAAACATGTGTATTACTTCTAGTATCATAGAGGGAATATGAATCCATCCATAATAGGATGCCATCAAGGGTGGGATCATGACATTCATTTCCTTGAATTATGATGTTGTATATGTGATTAATATCCTCATCAATGTTAACAAGTTCACAATATGAGGGCCCATGTTTTAGTCTAATGGGATGATGATGCATTGATCAATATTTTCAAATTTGATATATCTCTTCTTGAATCTTAAATTATTTTTGTCAGCATAACACCAAGGATGACCCAATAGGGTTGAGAAGTCATTAGCCTCAGCCAATTCTAGAACTTTAAAGTCGGCTTTGAAAGGAACCCTGAGGATATTCATAGTGGCATTTTTAAGGATGCTAATAGACAAAGCATGGGTCTTGTTGGCCATGAAAAATACATGGGGTGAAGGTTGTAAGGTTTGGCTATCCATATTTCACCTTGTATCTTTTATGAGGGCTACCTCAGTGTTGATATCGACTAGAATGTCTTGGATCACCCCTTAATTGATGGTAGTATTCACCAATATTAAGGATGCTAATCGGTAAATCATGGGTCTTGATAGCCATGAACAATACATGGGGTGAATGTTGTAAGGTTGGGCTAGCCATATTTCACCTTACATCCTTTGTGAGGGCATTTACCTCAACATTGGTGTTAACTAGAATGTCTTGGATCACCCCTCCATCAATGGTAGTATTCATCAATATTTCTTAATACTCTTGTAAGATAAGGGAAATGAGAGTATCTTATCATCGAGCCTAGTTTAATTGATGATATTATATAGTTCTTAATTTAGTTACATAATATGGGTATAATATCCTCATCCAATAGGTTCTTGTAAAGCTCTTAAAATTCATCTCAATTTGTATCTTGATGATATGTGGCCTTTTGTATATCAACACATTGAGTGACATCACATTCTTTAAAAAATTGGATCTCACCTTGTAATTCCATTACAAAATTCATATTATCTTGAAGCACTTATTTCTATTATCAAGCATCAAGATACCTAGTTGCATGATGCTCTTTGCATTGTACCTTTTCAATATGTGGAGTGGATGTAGATTGGGACTATCCACCACTACATGTTGTAATACTAACTTGTTGAGTTATTAGAGTGATAGGGTGCAGCCACTAGTGTGGATTCTCAATGTGTATCATACTATCACCCTTCTCATTTATTTGTTTTGTAATGGCCATGTAAAAATTAGGACATTCTGCTAAACAGTGCTCATTTTTACAAAAAACAAATGTTGGATAGATAAAACAATCTTGTTAGTAGTGATTTGAGTACCATATTTATAGCATGTCCATGATGGAAAGCATCCACCTCCTTGTCCTTGACCTCAGCCTCACCCATGATAACCACCACTCACTTGATTATTTAAAATAAAATCTTAACACATACCACATGTACATACCTCATGAATATCATTGATGAGATGACAATCACTAGTGTCATGGGTATATATATCATATATCCTACATTAAGTGGACATATTCAACTGTGTGGCCCATTACAATAAAATACAAGATCAAACATCATGTTAATATTTTTAAATCTCACACAACTACTTTAG
The DNA here is from genome assembly GCA_037957365.1 of Torreya grandis. Lineage (NCBI taxonomy): Eukaryota > Viridiplantae > Streptophyta > Pinopsida > Cupressales > Taxaceae > Torreya > Torreya grandis. The sequence continues at coordinate 830,641 of JARHVA010000304.1, read as the reverse complement.
TACAACATGTATAGCTTTATGAGGACAAGTTTTTATGTTATGGCCCTCATACTCATAATCAAGTAACCATAGGCTACAAAGAGTGTCATGAGCACTATGTTTAGTCAACTTTTCTTATTGGGATACCATGGCAGTGATTTGAGCCTCCATAAAAGGGATAATTCTCATATCAATGCTTCTAATAGATTTGACATTGAAGGCAACTTCCAACGCCTTTTTTAGGTTGGTAAAGGTTCTCTGATATAATGTTTATCTAAAAGGGAGAACATACCTCCCATGAATCATTGAACATGCTAAGGAGCGTTGATCTTGAATGAAAGCTTAAATAGGAGTGTCTTAAATCATGTGTCATACTCATGCATGTTCTCAAATATCTCTTATTTTATATATTTTAGCGTAGCAATATGTTGTTTCTCAAACACTGAAATATCAAATTCCTAGAGGAATGTTCCCTTAAGCTAGTCATAATCAATTATTATTTATTGAGGATCATATTTATTATACCATTTGTACACTCGCTCTAGGACTATGGTTTCAAATTTTGTGTCTTTTCACTCATATGAGGTTATACCACATGCTCTCCAGATAAGTTCACACTTGTGAATATGTTCAACGACTTTCTCTATACCTTGATATTCTAGTAAATGAAGCATCATTTCATATTACATGATGGGTGGTTTAGGTGATTTTAATAGTGGTTATTGATAACTTCAAGTCCTCCTATTCCTTGGGGAGAAGTCCACCACTTCTTCCTATAAATCCTCCTAATCCACTAGATGAACCACCGCCTAATCCACCTCATGCATCTCTAGATGTAGCAGAAACACCTAAGATGTTTGGTGTTGAGGCAAGTTAATTCACTATATTTGGGCCAGTACTTTTCACACTACTTATGTTGGGTCCATCAGAAACACCAATTTGGGCCATGAATGTATCTTTTAAAGGAAAGGAGAGAGTCAAAATATTAGTGTATAAAACTTTTTCCACTAAAGGTTCTCTTAAAGGGTTAGTTTTTGTCTCTATGTTATATGTATCCCAATTGTGTATAATTAGTTCATCTAGCTCAAAAGCATGAGTTTACATTATGGTTGGGGAAATAGGTTAGTTAAATTTAGGTTCTTTAGTCTCCACTACCTAGCTTTTTTCTCCCATATACACTATAGCTTGCATTGGTTGCGGTTCAAAATTTGGAGAGTCCTTGTGCTCTTTTGCTTACCTACAGATCTTGACAACACTTCTTGAGTCCTCCTATCCACTTCCAATGTCACTTCCACCTATAATCCTCTGATGAGATTCAAAATATTTTCTCTTTTGAAAATCTCATTGACTGGATACCATTATGAACCAAATATCTTTCATAAACAACCCTACATTCCCCTACCAACTATTTTCTCATACAAGGGAGAGTTTAGCCTTCCATGGGAAAAACTTCAAGTCCAGAGTCAATAAAAAACTTCTTCACCTCTAGTGGGAAATGCCTAAGATACCAACCATGTGGTTTTTAGAGAAACTAAAGCTTAGATTCTTATAGACAAGGATATGTTGACATGGTGTACACAAGATGTAACTATTTAACACCCTTCTTCAATAGACATTAACAGCTCGTGTCCACAATGCTCTCAAGTGTGTTAAACCGGTTTGATGCTCTATTATCCATGTTGTCTTCCATCCATGATTTATTGACCAATATTAAGCATAAGCTATTATCTAAGCATGTAAATTAATAGTAACTTCCACAAATAATTTTTCATACAAGGAACTATAGAGATTTTGTTCAACCCATGCATGCATAAAAACTCTTGGTTCAAGAAATAGAACTATAAATTTATCTTTGACATTGGTAAGCCATCATTCAATGTTTTTAATAGATAATTTCTCAAACATTTTTTACCTTCATGCAATAAGCATTACAAGTCCCATAAATGGAACCAAAATGTTGGGTTAATTTTCTATCTAGACCTTTCCCTAGGTGCATGTTGAAGTGACCAATACCCAATAATTTAGCATGTTTGTATTTCATGAAATACTGAGTTCTTTTGCACTCACCTAAAGCATGTAATAATAAACTAGTTCCCATGGGTTTTGTCATGTGAAAGTGTACTTTTCATATATTGGTGCTCGAACATATAGCTTATTCAGTGACTAACCCAAAAAATAAATACACAGTTATGGGCCTAAATTTATTTAAGTGAATAAACATGATTAAAATTACCATCACCATTATATACAGATTCCACATTGAACATGCTCAGATATAATATATTCTATTTATTATATCAATAATAGATCCACTAGTTACAAAATAAATGTATAATGTAACTCAGTGATATAATTTATATATAAACTAGAGTACAATAATAATATTACAATGATATCCATGATTACACCAATGGAATGACATTAAAAAATAATAAATCATTATATAATAATGATTAGTAGCTTTACAAAGCTCTGAATAGGGCTATTTATACTTGTTTCTCCCTAACCAATTAGTTATAATAGTTATGACACTCTTAATGACTAGCCAACAATCTCTAGTAGACTAAGAGTTTTGGCATCTGTCTACAGTATTTCCCTAAGCACCTTGGCCTTTGCATCCCTATATTCTCATTCAATGATGGATCCTCATTTATAAGTGTCTATCTTCATGTAGGTTGGTGCTAAACTCATGCATGATATAATTATATTCCTTCCCTGAGAATCAATCCTTAACCTTTTTTTGCCTCCTTCGTACTCTCCAAATATTTTATTGATATTCCAAGCCCTTCACTCTCAGGTTCTCCATTTATTATGCCTCCCCTCTGGATGTGTCTTATTGCATCATGATATTTTATTCCATGGTCATTTGCACCTATATAATTTTCATGTCATGCTCCTTCTATGATGTGCTTCTTAGATGCCATTATTAAAAGACTTAGCCAAAATTTAGGGTCCAACAATGCACCACCCTTTTTTTACTTTCATGTTTCTCTCTCCCCCTTTTATTTGTCAATTAAATAGGTTTAGTATTAGTTTAGGTGAAGTATCAAGGGAGATATCCCATATCTATAGATTCACCTAATTTATTAGGCCACCCACAGCCTATAGATGTTTCCATGTTATCATTTAAGTAAGAAGGCTTGAACAGCCTTCTTAGGGGTGCAATTTAGAGTGATAATAGCTACTACAGAGGTTGAAGGTGAAGAGAAATGAGATATTTTATGGGTATTTATTACATTGAATCATCATGGTTTTAATTAATTTACAACATCCGATTTAAACTCCTTCACTCTACAAAACCTTGGTTTACCAAAACAAAAAATTCCATCCCTTTCAACATAACTTGCACTCTTTAGTATGTTAGTTTCACTTTGTATTTCTTGTGGTCTTGTTATCAATTTCATGTTTCCTCTATTCACTGAATAAAGAGCAGCAGACACTACTCTTACTAATACAATCGTTATTATTAGTGTTACAAAGAATGAGAATGGAAAAAACATGGAAATGTTTGTATCCATATCTATTTGCATATGAATTCCTTCATCATTTGATGAGTTGATTTAAAAGTTATATTTCATTTAATAAGTCTTTTCCATTATTTATCTAATTCATTTTAGAGTTATTGAATTAGGTTGTAAATAGTTAAAACAATTATAATTTTGATTTAATTACTTTTAGACTCATCTAAATTGACATGCATTTATGCTCTACAATTTTAGAGGAGTCATTAGATAATTGACCCTTATTTTCAATATAGATGACCCCTATTCAAATCATGTATTGGGTAATTGAAATAGTTTTGTGGAAGTTACAAATTGCATTGAAAGAAGTGACATGGAATTAAACTTTACAAGTGTACATTCTTGGGGTTCTTCAACTCCATCACCTAAAATGCACATTCTTCATGGAAAAAATACCCTCTTTTCACATTATTTATGGAAATAGATACCCTTTTTACATGTTATTCATGGAAAGAGATATGTATTTCATGTGATATGGTACACCAGAGGGCCCTTATCATACACATGTCCCAACTTTAGGGTAATTATTAGATACTCCTGTAGACACCAAAATTGTGTCTACCCATTTGGTTGTCCTCCCCCTTGGTCCTCTTTGTCCATTCCTAACCCTCGTCCCCTCCATTATTAAATAAAATAATTAATTTAATTTAATTGCCCCCTTTTGCCACCTCACCCCTTGTTAAAACCCTAATTACCTAAACACACCCCTAACACTTCCTCCCACACCCATAAACACTCCCTTTGACCGTTTTTCTCCCCGACACTTTAACCCGGCAGTTGGGAAAATGGATAAAAGGCTAATTTTAGCCTTTTTCCTACCTTCCAACCGCCGACGTCAGTCACCTATTGACTGACGTCGATGATATTGCCAGCGTCGGTTCCCTTCATAATGATATTTCATCCATTATTGGGTCCTCTCTCTTAGCTAGCCCAGCATCATCAATCATCAAGCAATCCTTCGAACCAAGAACCCAAACGTGAATCAGACCTCTCTGATATTCTCTCTCTGGCACCCACAGCAAGCTATAACAATAGCAAGGATTCTGCATCGGTCTTCTACACCAACAACAGGTACAAACATCAACAGGCACTCCTTTAGCAAGACACAGGTATGTATTTTGTCTGTGTTTTCATTATATTCTCAGTTATTTGCTTCTGAATAATGTCTCCCCTAGACCAGACTATCAACTAGACCATAGACCCGACCTGCCCTTCCCAGACCCTAGACCAGACTATCAACCAGACCACAGACCTGACCTACTCTTCCCAGAGAGGCTGAAAGACCTCCTCTACCCTTCTGTCAATTTCATATTCTGTCCATTTAACTCCCCTGCATCTCTGCATAGACTCTTAGACTACCCCCAACCAGACCCAGACCCCTTTCAGACCACTCTGCATGACTCAAGACCTGTCCACAGACCACAGACTCATCCTAACTCTATCTAAGACTACTGCCCTGACCGATGATGGCCACAGAGACTATTTCCCCCACCGACGTTGACAGACTAACCGACATCGGCATACATTAACAACCGACACCGGTAAGACCACCGACGCTGGCGACTATGATCAGACCGCCAACAGCATTCAGGTAAGCATTTGCTTCTATTTCTATTTCAATTTTTAATCATTTTAGTCTTTTATCATTCTGCCTTTTATTAGACATTATTTTTATCAATTAGTGGGTTAACATCCCTTAAGGAAGTCTTTGTACTTCTGGGATCAAGCTTTTGCTTGACAACCCACCATTTCCTCATCTAACGCCTTCTTTGTCTTAGTTTCTTTCTCTTGTAGGTGTCATCCTCCACAACAAAAGAGGAGTTTTCACGACGTCTGGATAATGGTGGGCATGACTTCATCCAGGTACATACAAGCCTTAGACCATATCTCTCAGTTTCTTACTTCTATCTTTTGAATGTAAAAAGCGAATATCATATAAGAAACATTCTAGCACGCCCGGTGGGACCCTAGGGCCTTCCTTGGGTTCTTTCTTTCTTTCTTTTCATATAGCTGCATTAGGTTTCTCCCTTTTCACCTCTTTTGTCTCTTCTAAAAGACACCATCAGCAGGACTAAAAAGAACTTTTCTTTCTTTTCTTGCACTTCTAGACTAGTCAAAAATCATATTCTTCAACCCTTTCTCAACTTGTTTTCATTCCAACTTCACATTTCAACTTGGGCTTAAAACACATTGCATTTCACTTCTACTTACTTGCATTTCTTAGACCACACCTAGTAATTAATAACCGCATCATGAATTAATCTAGTCCACTTTATGTTACACGACCAAACCACTTGCACAAAACAAACATCTTAACTTACCTAAGACAAGGCCCGACTGGGATTTCATCACCCAGTGGATACCTTACCAGTCCCGGTGATCTTACTTGGATTTCATCACCAAGGGGAAAGCCCACTCTATTCTCTGGCAGAGTCTAATCTCTAGGGGAAGTATATTTTGGCTAAGCGAGACCAGCTTATCACTGGACTCGTGAAGTGAGGGGAGCTTGATCCTTAGCACCAGGCCAAGTACGGAACCTAACACAGACTTTTGAGCACCATAACTAACCCGAAACCATCCATAGACTACTTCTTCTAGGACCTGACTCAAAAGCCAATCTTCCTCTACACATATTCTAAGGCATAAGCCACTATAATCCTAATAATTTACTCCTAGGGTTTTTTTTAGGATCTGCTTGTGTTCTTCATCTTTTCTATTCTTATCTGCTTGTTTGAGCTTGTGAGGACATTCTTTCTTGCCTTGAATGGTTCTAACTCGTAGCCAAGCCAAGGCTCTAGTCGATCACACGAGGCATCACTCGCTTCTGTCTACCCCATCCATAACCAGTCCTATAATGGAGTTCCACTCGAAGACTGAAAGAACTCCTACTAGACCATCCCCGACCCAGACTCCTATTGTCCTAGAAGGGGACCAAGATTTTGCACGATTCTTGGACCTCAACGTCAAAGCCTTGTAGCACTATCTCGTGAATAGCTGAATGCGAGACTCCTTGGGCAATCCAATTTATGGAATGTCGACCTCTCTTCTCGAGACTGCGGCCATATCAATAGCATTCGTAGTTCAACCTTTAGACACCCAGGCTATTGCCTTGACCAATGACCAGCCTTTGACCAACCATCCAAGTGTGGCCTCTCCCTCCATCTTTGGGCCCACTTCCACCAGGGTTTCAGCCCCCTATCAACCTCAGCCCACTCAACCACTCTCTACCCCCTTTTAGAATCTGGTCATCTCTATTCCACCTACCCTTGCTCCTATCAACACTAGGGTGGCTACATATCCATTGGCCCATGTTACCACTAACCAACCTCTCATGGCAACATCGAGCCTAGCCATGCCTTCTACCCAACCATCCTTAGTCTCCTCTTCTATCCCTATGACTAGTCATCCGTACGTTGCACCCTTACTGGTACAACCGACTACGTCATATGCCTCTTCTAGCCTCTTTCAAGCGCCTTACAATCTAGGGGATGCTCTACCTGCCAATCCGTCAGTAGATATCATCAAAATGCTAATGGACAAGATGTCTAGCCTAGAGACCTCTATTTTCGGCTCATGCAATACTCTCTCATACGAACAAATTTGCAATGATCCCATTCATCCTTCTATCCCGATCAGGCCATATCCCAGCCAATGGGAACTTCCTAAGTTTTCTCATTTTCAAAGCAAAGAAGACCCACAACAACACTTACAGGCATTTAGACATGCCTGTTACCTTATCGCCCATGATGATGCATTGCTTTTACGCACGTTTCTTATGTCTCTCTCAGGTGTTGTGCTTGACTGGTACAGCTCCCTTGCCAACCATTCCCTCTTCACATTCACTCAGCTGGCCCAGCTCTTCCTTGATCATTTCTCTATCAACATCACCAAGAAGGTCTCAATCACAGACCTCTATTCTATCTGCCAATTCGAGGACAAATCCATTGCTGATTTTGTTGCTCGATGGAGGGGCCTCATCAATCAACTCTCCTTTTCTTTACCCCAACCTGAACTTATTAAACTTTTCTCCCAAGCCTACGCCAAACATATTTCTTCCACCTTAAGGGTTCAGACCTTTCGCACTTTTGATGAAGCCTTCACGATGGCCCGCAAACTTGAGTTACGTGCCATCAAGGAGAATAAAATCAAGTTGCAGAGCAAGAATCCCAACTCCAAGACCAATGACCCCTCTTCTAAGCCTTCCTCATCCAATCCTAAATCTAAAGCTTCAACAAACGCTGTGGTTGTTAGATCTTCCTCCTCTTTCCCTTCAACTAACCAGCCTGAGCCATCCACATCCTAGAGTGCCACCTGTTAATTCCAGCAGAGATACGTATAATGACAGTATACTCCACTCGGAGAATCATACGCGTCTGTGCTGGAAAAACTCATCAAATAGGGGGTCCTCAATCTCCCCCAAATCTAACCACCTCCACAATTTGATCCCTCATGCGCCATCCCTACGTGGTATAGGGAAAATGACTTTTACAACTACCACCATGTTAAGCGACATGACACGGGAAACTATAAAACCCTTAAAAACATAATCCAAGACATGCTTGAAAAGGGTGACCTCATCCTAGACAATCCCAATGCACCACTTAATCAGGGTATCGACATCTTCAAGCAACCATTCCCCAATCATCCACCAACTCAAAACAATGTCCAGACCTTGATTGACGACACTCATGAACACAACATTCGAACAGTCAATACGGTCTCGCCCTTCATTTTTGACCAACCTCAAGAGGTGAGTCCATCCATCAGTCCATCACATGTGGACGAACCTCTTTCTCCGGTTAGTTCTCCGTCAACCTCTCTCATCTTGGAAGATGCCTCGACCTTACCAGCACCGCCAGTTTCACCATCCTCCTTCTTGCTGCCCATGGAGGACCCAACCCTTCCTACTCCTCGACTGCAAGTGGAGGGCACAATCATCCCTACCCTTTACCCGCTTGAGGAGCCTCATTCTCTAGTTTCTTCTCCACCCAGGGAAGAACCTGCCTCTCCTTCGTCTCCAACCAAGGATGAACCTGTTAGGACTTCATCATGCCTTGGGACTGAGACTACCACACCTGTGGTCCCACAATCGTCAACATCTTCTCAAGAACCCAAACCCCATTCAACATCTTCTCAGCCATTTTCTCGACTAGTGGAGAAAATCAGACTTCTCCCTTCAAGGAAAGTGGAACATCAGGTATTATGGGAGCGTCTCAAAGCTCTTCAGCATGCTTGTGCCCTCTCATCTCATGCAGCCAATCCTCCCATGGTGAAATCTCCCAAGACCCTTAACAAAAACCAGACTCCCATTTCTAAACCTCAATCGACCCCATCAAAACCAAAACCCGCATTTACCCCATCTAAACCTATCAAGTCACTTGGCGTTTGCCATGTCTCTACCCTCACTCATCTGCAAGTCAAGGTGGACCTAAACCAGACCTCGACCAATAGTAGTCTTCAACCCAAGTCATAAAAGACTGCTAAACCACAGAGGCAAATGCCTCTTCCTCCGTCACCATTGCCCTCCATTTTGGACCCCCATCCTTCGACCCTGACCAGAGTCCTTCCCACTCTGACCTTTAATCAAAACCAGTTGCCTCCTTTGCTTCCTTTGCCTACCTCTAGTCTACCCTCTCTCAAAAAGGTGGTACCTCCCACGAACAAAGTGCCATCTCCACCTGTCGCTGCACTGTCAACCCAAAAGGTGGTACGAAAGCCTCCTCTGACTCCGCCCAAGCAAAAGTCACCAGTATCGCACACATCACCAAGCATGAACCCTTTAGTGGGCTCATACTCTCTGATATTACACCAACTTTTATAGAATTCCAGCATAACCCTTCCACCCATCAGGCCTTTCCAACCCCTCGGGTCTAAGCCCTCCTGGTTCAATGACACGAAGATTTGCTTATACCATCGTACGCCAAGACACGATACCGAGACTTGTTGTGCCCTCAAGGCCGTCATTCATCGCTATCTAGAGAAATACACTCTTCTCTTTGAGGACACTCTCGACTGACCCCTGACTCCTCATAACCCTCCAACCTCTTTAAACCCATCAACATCTCATCAACAGGTTACGACCCCTTTATCTCCTTCACCTCCTATCTTTGAAATCAATGCCATTCACATAACCACTAGGTCACAAAAGGACAAGGCAAAAGACAAAGCTGCCATTCTTTAGACCTACCCTTTCGTCAATCCACCTCTAGCGCTAAAGCCTAAAATTTCTATCCTTGGCGCGTCTCAACCCTCCTCTTCTTCTTCTTCTTCTAGACCAATCCATGACTCCATGTTGAAACAGCTTCACCAGACGCCTATGAAGATGTCTCTCTATGACCTCATCCAAACCTCACCTCAACATCATCAAGCCCTCATCAGAGCCCTATAGGCAGCAGAGGTCTAACCCGAGGACCCCCAGCCACTTGCTGCCCTTGTCCACTCTTTAGCCCCTATTGCCTCCATCATATTCAGCAATTCTGAGATTCCCACATCCAACACGGAAGATCAAGATGCCACCCTCTTCATCACTGCCTATGTTGATCAAACATGCATTAAATGCATTATGATCGACAGAGGCACCAGCATCAACATTATCTCCACCCATGCCTTTGATCAGTTGGCTCTTCCCAAGAATTGCGTCTCCAAAACTGATGCAATCTTGCGCTCCTTTAATGACACCACTACCATGACCATTGGCATAGTTGTCCTTCACATCTGCGTTGGTCCACACACAGTCCCAGAGCTCTTCTATATCATCAAAGGAGAGTTTCAATACAACATGTTGCTGGGCCGACCCTGGATCCGTGCCATGGCTTGTGTCCCCTCCACCCTGCACCATTGTGTGAAATTCGAGCACGATGGGCAAGTCCACACCATTCCCACTGACCCTTCACCCTTCAAAACTTGTAACACCACCTACCATCCAAATGATGTCCTCATTCCTATCAAGCCATCAATCTCGGCACTGCCTCCATTCATGGAAGCTTTGACCAGTTCGCAACAGCCGGTCGCCCTCACACCTCCCCTTCAAGCGACGACCACAAACCCCATGGAAGACATATTCCAAAGACTTTCATTGGGGGAGTACCACTTGTTGGCCTTAGACATGTTCCAAACTCCACAAGAGTATGGACGCCTTCATCACAGCCCTAGTTACGACCATCAAATCAGGATGATCGTGCTTTATGGTCCTCCTCAGCTCCGAACCAACCTTGTCTATGGGGGGCTTAATCAAGCTCCTACTGATGGCAATCCTCTTTCTTCACCTCAACCTTTCACATCAGACTTCTCATTTCTTGGCAACCCCACCTTTGCACACACTTACCTTTATAGGTGTGCATGGAAGGGTTTTGGTTTCGGACGCTATGAGCAGGGCTCCCATCAGCCTATTGAGCTGCTCAATGATGACGATGCCAAGAAATGATATGGCCTGGGATATCATGACCCCACTCAGGACCCTGCAGACCTTTGTCCTGAACCAACCATTGACCAAACTCCTCCATGCTCACCCATTCTTCCTCCTTCACCTACGGAGTCGGTGGTTTCCATTCCTCCTAGTTTTTTTTTACACAAACACCATCCGCCTAGAACCCCTAACTTATCAGCTCAATGGGGTGTCCAGGTCTCTCCCTCTCATTTTTCCCAGCATGATAGAAGATGAGTCGGTGACCATTCACATTGTCCACTGTGTTGACGACGACGCCATTCTTTCTTACATGGGTACTGACGACTCTTTCATCCAGCGCTCCCTCCCTTCTGAGACCCAGGTTATGTTAAATGAATCAACCATTGACATCAACCTTCCTTCTTTCGATGTTCCTTATGTCTTAAATATTGGCCAATCTTTAGACGCTCAGAAGCAGCTTGACTATACCCAGTTCCTCTCTGACCATAGCAAGGCCTTTGCCTGGACTTACAGTGACATGCCTGGCATCAACCCCACCATCGCTACCCATAACATTGTCACCAAACTAGAGGCTAAGCCTGTCAAGCAAAAGCTTCAAAAGATGCATCCTCATGTTGCCCTCCTTGTCAAAGAGGAGCTTCAGCACCTCCTTTCTGTCTCCTTCATCCAGCCCATCGATTATTCACAGTGGGTCTCTAACATCGTCCCAGTCACCAAGGCAACTGGGGGGATCTGGATCTACACAGACTATCGCGACCTTAACTTAGCTTGTCCCAAAGATGACTTTCCTCTTCCTAACATTGACCAGCTTGTTGATCTCACGACCAACCATGAGATGTTATCTCTCATGGACAGGTTTTTAGGATACAATCAAATCCTGATTGCTCCAGAAGATCAACAAAAGACCACTTTCATTACCCCATGGGGGACTTTCTACTATCGAGTCATGCCTTTCAGCTTGAAGAACGCAGGCACCACTTATCAGTGTGCCATGACCTACATTTTCCATGATCTCCTCCACAAAATCATGGAAGACTATGTGGATGACCTACTAGGCAAGTCCAAGCTTCATCGTGACCATCTGACCATTCTCAAGATCATCTTCTCTCGTCTTCTTCAATACAATGTTCGCCTTAACCCCAAGAAATGTGTCTTTGGGGTCCTCTCTGGTAAGCTTCTCAGCTTCATCATTTCTTTCTGTGGCATTAAGATAGATCCCGCCAAGATTCACGCTATCCTCGAAATGCCGCCCCCGACCAATCTCAAGCAGCTTCACAATTTGCAAGGGAAGCTCTAGTCCATTCACCGTTTCATCTCGCAGCTTTCTGACCGCTGCCAACCTTTTCATCATCTCCTTAAGAAGGACGTCTCCTTTACATGGGATAAGGACTGTCAAGAGGCTTTTAAAGCCTTTAAACATTATCTGGTCTCTCCACCAGTCCTCATTCCACCTAAAGATGACCAACCCTTCTACCTTTATATCTCAACACTAATCATTCGTTAGGTGCCATGATCGCGCATCGAGATGAGCATCACCGTGAATAAGCAGTCAATTATATCAGCCGAACACTAGTCGACTATGAAACTTGGTACACCCATACCGAGAAACTCTATTTGGCATTAGTCTTTGCCGCTACCAAGCTCAGCCATTATCTTCTTAACCACAAGACCTTTGTCATCACCCACACTGACCCTCTCAAGTATATGTACTCCAAGCCATATCAGAATCAACGTATGGCTCAGTGGCTCATGTTGCTTGCTGAGTTCGACCTCGAATTCATCTAGTAGAAATCTATCAAGGGGCAAACCATCACTGACCAATTGGCAGATGCCTCTCTTCCTAACAATCAACCTCTATAGTGTGAGTTTCCTGACGAATCTATCGCCACACTTTCCACTGATGACACCGTCTATCAGATGACCATGTTCTTCGACGGCTCCAAATGTCAACTCGGTGGGGGTGCCGGGGTCATTCTCATCCCACTCGAAGGGGAGCCCATGCCTCTATCTTTTAAGCTCGACTTTGATTGTACCAATAATATGGCCGAGTATGAGGCCTTAATTTTGGGACTTCAGATCGCCCTCTCTCTCAGCATTAAGTCCATCAACATCTTCAGCGACTCGCAACTCGTCATCAATCAGGTCAATGGTTCATACCTCTGTAAAAATGAAATTTTGCAAAGGTACAAAAATCATACTGACATTCTCCTTACATCTTTCGACCATTACCTCCTATAGATTGTTCCTCGATCCACGAATAAGTTTGCTGACACCATGGCTTCTCTCACTTCGCATATCCCATCTTCCTCATCTACATCCAAACTTTTTATCACGATGCATTGTGTGTCATTGCCTTCTTATATCTCTCCTAATATTAATCATGTCAACACTATAGAATCTAGCCCACGAGATGATTGGTATAAGCAACTTGTGGACTTCTTATCTTTTTCTGTCATTCCTCCCAACTTCTCTAGCAATGCGTGGTGAGCTTTTATCAAGCATACCGCTCGCTATACCATGCTAAGGGATCTTCTCTATAAGCGAGGCTTCGACGGCCTCCTTCTTCACTGTCTCACCTCCACTGAAGCATCTTAGGCCATTAAGCAAGTCCACGATGGGATTTATGGTAGACATTTCAGTGGGAATTCAGTTGCCAAGCGCATCCTTCGTCTGGGCTATTATTGGCCTACCCTTCATCAAGACTGTAGCGACTATGTCCGGCATTGCATCAAGTGTTAGCAGAACTCTAACTTGCTTCATCTCCCCAGCCACGCCTTACAAATTGCTCAGGATTTTTGGCCTTTTTCTCAGTGGGGTTTAGATCTCATCAGTGAGATTAACCCCCACTCATCTCTTCATCATCAATCCATCATCACAGCCACTGAATATTTCACCAAGTGGGTGGAAGCCATTCCTCTCATCTCCATAAAAGCTGACAAGATCATCGACTTCATCAGCAACCACATCATTTGTCATTTCGATGTCCCTCATAAGATCATCACCGACAACGGCAAGTCCTTCAAAAACAAAACTATCCAAAAGCTATGTGACTCATTTGGCATCAAGCTCAGTTTCTCTTCGCCTTACTACCCACAATCAAATGGGCAGGCTGAGGCTTCCAACAAAATTCTCACTAAAATTCTCATGAAGGTGGTCAACAACACAGGAAGGGACTGGCACACTCACATTCCCTTCACTTTGTGGGCCTACCGCACTAGCATTCGAACCTCTACAGGTGCTACCCCTTTCTCTCTCGTGTATGAAATAGAGGCTGTCCTACCTCTCAAAGTATAGATCCCGTCTCTCCACATTTCTCTACATGACATCCTTTCCAACGATGACTTTCATCAAGATCGCTTAACTCAACTTCAGTTACTTGATGAGCGTCGTCTTGCTGCCCTTAATCATCTCCATGTCTATCAAAATCGCATCAAGCGAGCCTATGAAAAAAATATGCGAGAATGAGATTTCAATATCGGAGACCTCATCCTCAAAGAGAATCAGCATGTGACTAATATGGAGTGAAGTAAACGAGGCAAGTTTGCCCCTAATTGGCTCAAACCTTTCATCATCACACACAAGTATGGATCAGGGACTTATCGTCTGTCCTCTCTTGATGGACAACCAGAACCTGAGCCTCTTAATGCATTGCATCTGCGACCATTCTACTGCTAGTCGAGTACTCATTCACTTGACATTTAACTTGAGCTTGTCCCTTGAGCAATCCCCATCCTCTTAGTCCTAATTCCTTTCATCCCTATTCCTCTTAACAATTCCTCTATAACCCTTTTATACAGTATGGATGCTTTGTCCTAATAAAAGGGGGCCTTTGAACTTCCATAGTCTTGTCCAATATCCATGGTCACCATATTAATATCAAATTAAAAGTCAGACTACTCCCTCGAAGGACAGTTGTACTATCATTGCTGTAGCTAATAGACTGCTCCCTCGAATGACAGCTATTCAAAAGCCCTTATATTAAGCTAAAATCTAGACCACTCCCTCGAAGGATGGCTATGACTAATCTAGCAATAAACAACACTATCTTAGAAGCTTCCCGCATCGATCAGCTTCACAACTGACCACCAAGCACAATGACATCTCTATACAGGCTTTTCGCATTAATCAGTCTGCGCCAAAAAAAAAAAATGAGTCATGGACTTGACTTATAGTTATCTTAGGGTCTCCCATAAAAAGGGGCAAGGTTATCTCTGCTCTTAAAATGGGTTACCCTATTTCCTCCTATCCTAACACCTGCTCAAGGGACTTCGAGCTCACTTTAATGTCAAAGTGATTCGATTACCATTCTAACACAACATTTGGTCAACGATGTAATGCATGAATGGGGCTCTTAGTTCTAACAACCCCTATCTATGCTGCCATTCTAGTCCTTATCAATGAAAGGGCGATTATGCTTTTTACCTTTTTTCACACTTATGTCACATTATATCATTTGTCACACTCAGCTCAAACCACTCACCTAACCTATTCACACTAGTTTCTATGGAAACCAATGTACATGGAAACTCTCGACTACTCAATTTATGTTTAGCATAAACCATTACTTGCTGACACATAAATAGACTCACTTCATTTTTAGCATATGTCCATCACTTAATGTGGACAATTGCTAAGGGTGAACAACCTTTGCCTTCATTTTATCATTTCAAGCATGTTCCCTCAGACATATGGACGTGCTAGACTATTCTCTTGACCAAGACCAACTCTCGACCTCTTTGTCTCCTAGCCTAAACTACATTGGTCTGAGGCCCCTTTCAATTAGGGCTATGTAGGCAGCACTCAGATGACACGACTGTCTTCTGGGGTTAGCTCGACCACCCTCATTTGTTCATCTACCCGATGGACAAACCCTATCCTCTTCTAACCTGTGACTTGACCTAGACCACAAGCAATCAACCACTTTGACTCTTCCTCCCTCTTTGGGAGAACTACATTGGCCTGAGGCCCTTAGGACAAGGGCTATGTAGGTAGCACCTAGTTGACATGGGGTCTTCTGGGGTTAGCTTGGCCATCCTCTTCGTCACTTTCTCTCATCTCATTTGCTTGCCACCTGTCAATCACAGCACAGTCAATCACCAATTCTAATAATCATTAGCATACTTTCATTTTCATCATAACATCATAAGTCATTAGTCATAAATATCATCCATCATAACTCATCAAACATCTACATTTCCTAATTTGCAAGTTAAACATTAAATATCACATCCATCATCATCTAATCTAAAGTCATCCTCATATAATCTATCATCAACAATCAATAAACATCATCATATAACCATTTCATAAACATATTCATCATCACATATGCATCATAAACATACAACATAATATCCACATCCATCAAATCAAAATGCCAATAAATACATCCATACATTTTCTCATTACTCATGTCCATGGTCAAAACTCTCATCATATATATATCAAGAATAGTTTTTATATAATCAGACACAATATGTGTCTGTCTCTCTCTCTCATAATACATCTCTCGTCTTCAGCTCGCAGGCCAGTATATACATCAAAAATAAATAATAACTAAAAATCATCTCAAAACTGGGCCTCATGGCTGTGGCTGTGGCGGTGGAGGTGGCGGCCTGGACGACGCTGTATCGTCTCCACTCTCGGATCTGTGCCATCTGTAGGTGCCTGAAGTCATCTCTCACGATGCAGACCTTTGCTGGCTCTGCTCAGCTCTCATCTCTAAGAATCATTGTATCTGAGGGTAGTCTAAGATGACACCCTCATAATATGTGATCTCCTCCACCGCAGTCCTATACTTAAAATATGACACAATCTACGGTGGCCCCATTAGACCTGTTGCCATGCCCTACCCTGTCTCCTACGACTGTGACAATGTCAGTTGTACCGATGCTCATGATCTTGCCCCCTATGAAAATGTCAGCTACTACTGAGCTGGCTGTTGCAGCGGGCCCTACCCCCCAAAAACTTGTCCTGTCACTACTTGTGCTTGGGCTGTGGCCAACTGTCCTTGGAGCACTGTGACCTACCCTATCAGTGCTGACACTCAGCTTGTCATCTCTGTGACTTGACTTGTCGCCCCTGCCAACTACCCCTATAAAACTATGACCTGGCCTTGCAAAATGGTCACCTGGGCCTGTGTCGCATCCCTCTCCTACCGTGTGGTGTCCCTCTCCTCACGGGTTGTATCTCGCTCTCTGGTAACAGCCTATAGATCTAGTTGTACCCCTACCTATACATCCACCTAAACCCCTATGTAAATCCCTATCCACCATGCCGTGTAGGCCTTTGTACAACCTAGGTCGACCACCCCAGGTCCTACTGGCAACTCCTCGAAATCTGGGCCCTCTGTCTCCTCTACCAGTGGGAGCGGCGCCTCAATATCATCTCACTTGTATTGTGGGAATGTGGGAGGTACATCCTGTAGTAGCCTATACTAGCACTACACTCGCTCTGCTGGTATCCTCTCGAGTTCGTTGGCTCATCTGCCTCAGACCCATCTAAAGCTCTGAGCCCCAACCATCTGCTCTGCCTAGTCTCAGAATGCTGGATAGACCAGGTATGGTCTCCAGACGATGTTCACTGGGATAAGGGCCTCCATTACCCCTCTGTAATGGTCAATGTCTCTGACCACCCCATCTACTCGTGTCTGTGCCATGACCTCTCACCATTGCCTGAATCTAACCCTAAAACTAGCCTGAATAGGTATTAGAAGGCCAAGAGGATGCGTGACCACGATGTGCTCGCAAGCCCAACAGTGTAGTAGGTGGCCAATGCACAGACTGTACTACCACCACCGATTGATCCCCCATAGCTCCCTATAAACTTGGGCCAAAAATGTAGGTGCCCAGGCAAACACCGTCTCCCGCTCTAGCATCTCCATCAAAACTCTGATCATGGCGACCGAGAACCTGCCTCCCTCAGCATCCAGTAGTGCATATATTGTGATCCTAATCATCATCAAGACCGCCAACTGATGTGCCTCCTCATCTGCTGCATATAGCAGCTCATATGCAAAACTCGTTGAATGGTAGCTCATCTCCACGACGTGCTCCCCAAACAACATAACCATGTGAATGTCGTGCGCCTCTCATGAGCACGCATATATGTCTGCTTTGTGCACTGGTAACCATAAAATTTGGTACACCTCCTCGACTGTCACTATCATATCTCCTGTCAGTAAGTGGAAGGTGTTGGTGGCATTATCTCACCGCTCAATCAGAGCCACCATCAAGCTCACGCCCCTCGCCACCCTGCAGTAGCGTCTCAGTCTGCCTAGCCCAACTGTGGCCATGTGTCACCACTCCTCGCTGGTCACGCCTCTATGTATCTGCATCAGCAGCGTCAGGAGACGATCCCACAGCATCAATGTCTGCCTCACCTACAATCACAACCATGTCAATCTCATTTTTTGTCTAACAGATTTAACCTGTTACTCCTCCTCGATCCCTGGGAAGCCCTTGGCATGGCTCTGACCCCTTGACTGGACCCTTTTTCTCACCTCTTTCGACCAGGCAGTCACCAACATCAATTTTTGTGCTGGTGATGGCACTCACCTAACCAATGTTGGTCATTTAGTGACCAACATCAGTGGTTGAGTGACCGACGTTGACCGCTGGTCGGCCGATGCTGATTGCTGGTCGATCAATGTCGGTGACAACCGCTAATTTCGGTGACTGGTTCGGCTCGAGGGCCGAACGGGGCATGCCCTAAATTTAGGGCTTCCCCTTTGTGGCCTCCCTAACCCCCCATTTTCCTCTTAAAACCCTCCTAACCTCTCTTAGACCTATCCCCCTCCCCCTTAGCTACCCTCCCCCCTCTATTTTTGCCTCCAACAACAAAAATTCAAAAAACAAAACCAAATTCAAAACCAATCCAAATGAGTTCAATGCGTCTCTTACCTCATCTCGTCATCGCCACTGTGGTGGCACAATGGGTGCCACTAGTGGTGGACCTCCCATGGGTCCTCTACTACCCTCTACCATCTCCTTTGTGTCACTTTCTCTCAACACCCCCGCTGGCCCACAACAACTTCTGCAACCTCCAATCCGACTTCAACTCACTCCCTTTCTCACCCAATCTCACCCTGCCACCTCACACTGCTACACCGATCAACTTTAAGACTTATTCACCCAATCACTCTAGAGCTCCTTTTTTCACTTTAGCATAATCACAAATGACTTTTGGTGGGCCACCAATCCAATTTTGTTAGATTTGGCAGGCTGTCGACGTCAACATCGGTGTGCCCTAGGGCGTTGACGTCAGCCGATTTCAATCGCCATCGATCCATTTTGGCCACTGACGTCAGTTTTCTAATCGACATCGATGGCCCTCAAACCTCCTTTTTCATCCCATTACCCCCCAATCATGCCCCTCATCAGTCAATTTTCCTGACCAATTAATCTTCACCCCCTAGGGCACCCTTGTGTTCACTTTTGCCTTTGTCCATCGACCGCCTGACCTTGGAGATCGTGACTATCTCCTCTGACCCCTTTCGAGACAACTCTGCCTTGGTTGTTTTGATTGCCTTTGCTGACTCATGCCAAGTTGGCTAATTGTCACTTAACCCTCACGAGTATCGGATCGTGAGCATGTTGATCCCTCATGCTTGTGCTTTTTCGTGTTTTCTAGGAGCACTTCCTGCACCCGAGATACCTGGAACACGATGACCCATTGGAGCTATAGCTTGGACCGAATGACCCAATTAGATACAACTACATGTTGGGGCCCAGTTATTTCAATTCTAGCACTCCTCGACCCATTAACCATGACAATTTGACCTGCCTACCACGTGGTGTGGTATACATGCAATCTTGCCCTTTGTCACGTTCACACTCATTCTTAACCCTCTCTTCTCTCTGTCAAATCAACACTCGATCTCTGGTTCCCTTCCCTCAACTCCCACTTTTAGGGGGGAACACCTCATCCCATACCTAGGGCAACCAACTCTTGTTTTTGTCTTGCAGTTCGTCAAGAACAACTAACAAGACAAAAAGGGGCAAATGTAAACACCAAAATTGTGTCTACCCATTTGGTTGTCCTCCCCCTTGGTCCTCTTTGTCCATTCTTAACCCTCATCCCCTCCATTATTAAATAAAACAATTAATTTAATTTAATTACCCCCTTTTGCCACCTCACCCCTTGTTAAAACCCTAATTACCTAAACACACCCCTAACACTTCCTCCCGCGCCCATAAACACTCCCTTCGACCATTTTTCTCCCTGACACTTTAACCCAGTAGTTGGGAAAATGGATAAAAGGCTATTTTTAGCTTTTTTCCTACCTTCTAGCCGTCGACATCGCTCACCTATTAACCGACGTCGGTGATATTGCCGGCGTCAGTTCCCTTCATAACAGTATTCCATCCGTTATTGGGTCCTCTCTCTTAGCTAGCCTAGCATCATCAATCATCAATCAATCTTTCAAACCAAGAACCCGAACATGAATCAGATCTCTCTGATATTCTCTCTCTGGCACCCATAACAAGCTATAACAATAGCAAGGATTCTACATCGGTCTTCTACACCAACAACAGGTACAAACATCAGCAGGCACTCCTTTAGCAAGACACGAGTATGTATTTTGTCTCTGTTTTCATTATATTCTTAGTTATTTGCTTTTGAATAATATCTCTCCCAGACCAGATTATCAACTAGACCACAGACCCGACCTGCCCTTCCCAGACCCTAGACCAGACTATCAACCAGACCACAGACCCAACTTGCTCTTCTTGGAGAGGCTGGAAGACCTCCTCTACCCTTCTGTCAATTTCATAGTCTATCCATTTAACTCCCCTGCATTTCTGCATAGACTCTTATACTACCCCCAACCAGACTCAGACCCCTTTCAGACCACTCTGCATGACTCAAGACCTATCCACAGACCACAGACTCATCCTGACTCTGTCTAAGACTACTGCCTCGATCGACGATGGCCACAGAGACTATTGCCCCCATTGACGTTGGCAGACTAACCGACGTCGATATACATTAACAACTGACACCGGTAAGACCACCAACGCTGGTGATTGTGATCAGACCGCCAACAGCATTCAGGTAAGCATTTGCTTCTATTTCTATTTTAGTTTTTAATCATTTCAGTCTTTTATCATTCTGCCTTTTATTAGACATTATTTTTATCAATTAGTGGGTTGACATCCCTTAAGGAAGTCTTTGTACTTCTGGGATCAAGCTTTTGCTTGACAACCCACCATCTCCTCATCTAACACCTTCTTTGTCTTAGTTTCTTTCTCTTGTAGGTGTCATCCTCCACAACAAAAGAGGAGTTCTCATGATGTCTGGATAACAATGTGCACGACTTCATCCAGGTACATACAAGCCTTAGACCATATCTCTCAGTTTCTTACTTCTATCTTTTGAATGTAAAAAGCAAATATCATATAAGAAACAACTCCAAGTCTAATATGTGGATTAAATAAACAATGTAATGATGTTAATGTTGACCAATTTTACCCATAGGCAAAATCTTGGTCAACTTCTCACCTGCTATTTAAGGCCAATTCATTTCGGGTTCAACAGGTTCAATGAATTCAGTTCATAACTAGGTTCAATTGGTTTAAAGGCAGAAGTTCAATGGTCTTAGTTTAACAGTCTTGGTTCAAAGGCTCATCGGCATGCTCGGTTGAACCATTAAACCATTAAACCATTTTGATTCAACGGGTTTGGTTCAAAGTGGCTGCACTTCAAAGGAAAAGACCCGATGACTTTTGTCAATGACAGTGACGTTCCAAAGGTCATCAAAATTAATGAAGTGAAATAGCTAATTGCCTTCAAATGAAAGAGCGCTAGCATGAAAAAGGAGAAGGAGCCAGAATGTAGTGATCTACTAAGTGTTCGCCCCTGGGGGCTAACAAGCCAAAAGAGACAAAACTGAGAAAAGACAAAATGACAAAGTGATAAAGCAAGGAGGAATGACATGGCACAAAAGTGACAAGGCAGTCCAAGTGGCAAATTGTAGGTGATTTATTGCCTGACAGTCCCAAAATGGCACAAATAGCAAACAGTGTAGACCACACATTTTTTAAAGGGCACAAATTTCATCTGTTGGCAGAAAAGAGGCACGATCCATGCTTTCACATTAAAGCTCAAATGCCAAAGTCAAATTTGGCAATTATACAGCATGGTTCCAATAGGTTTCTTCTAGGACGATGACAACAAAATAGTGTTTTCCTCTTTCCAATGGGACGTGACAGGCCAACTTGTCAAAAAAGCACCAAGTTTCTTTCTCCTTTCTTCTATATAGTATAATTTCTCATTTTTGAGATAAATTGGGTTCTTCCACTTTTAACCAGGCGCAACCCTGCTAAAATTTTTGCCTAAATCAAATAAAATGTAGTTTTTACCTCCATTTGGATAGATGTTTCAGAGTATGCCTTGAATGTTTGTCTGTGTCTAGTCATTGTTTCTTGATGCTCTCACAGGTTTAACACCAACAAACCTATCATCTACAAGGCACCATCTCTACAGCTAAAAGGAGAAGAGTGGACATTTTAGAAGACCTGAATAGAAAGAGTTACTTACAGTGTGCATTTCATGACACCTCAGTAATTTTTTGTCTTTTGTGTTTTCATGTAAGCCTCCCTGCCAGTCTTTTTCAGCTTGGTCCTTCTGCCTAATGTGTAGTGTATGTCTATATTTGTCTGGTTTTGAGAGTGGATGTGTGAAGGTCGACCCTTGTTTTTGGTGCATCACCTCTTTAGAGTAGGTTTTTTTTTCCTGCAATCTCTCTCTCTTTTCACTCCCCCTTTTATATATATATATATATATATATATATATATATATATATATATTTGTGTGTGTGTGTGTGTTTTACTTTTTCTGGAAACAACACGATGCATCAAAGGGAGCTAGCCTTTATCTAGAGACTCTCTCCTCCAGCTTCGCTGGTCCCACAGGTGAGAGGAGAGTTTCCATGTTGTGAGGAAAAGGCAGGAGCTAGGCCTCCTTGCCCCAGGTGTAATCTCCAGCATCAATAGTTTTGGCACGCTTAGTGGGACCAACTGGGACAGGTTTTGTCCAAAGAGTTGAAGAATTTTTGGTGTGTTCTTTAGACAACTAGCCTTTGGAGGCTTTGCATCAAACACCAATGGTGACTCTAAGTTGAATCTGCTGGTTAAGTAGCCTAGTGCCATCAAAAATCTACTTTTTGTATATATAATCACTCTACACAAAATCATGGACCTTGTTTTCCTTCCTATAATTTTGATCAGGCTCAACCTTTTTATGGCATCTCCCCAAGCAGCCCTCTTAGTCACCCTTCAACCAGAAGAGAAAATTCCAATTCAGAGATCTTTCACCCTGATGGTACATTCATGACTTGGGAGGAAATAGTAGAATCATGGGGCAGGAAGGAGGAGAAGCAAGGTTTTTCTCAAAACCTTGAAGAAGCTAAAGTTGCTCCTGCTCATGATGATGGTGACCTCCAGGAAAGGCTCTTCCAAGAGGATATAGCTAGGAGAATTGTAGAGTTAGAATCCAGAGATAGATTCCTCAGCCAACATGTGGTGGACCTGCCTGAACCCAGCCCATCCACACACCTCCAAGAGACATATCAGTCCACACCTGATATTGATGAAGTGTTGACCAAATGGAAGGAGGAGAATCATTCGATTCTAGCTCAAGGACTGCCTCCTCTTCCACATAATTTTACTACTTCACCCCTTCTCAAGGAGGAACCTATTCTATAGGAGGTGAGTGAAGAGCAAAAAATCCAATCTATAGTTCTCCAGGGAGACTTCATGGGTATGGATGAGGAGGAGATCACTTTAAGTGACATAGAGGAGCATGGACAATCTCTTGTTCATGCTTTGAATGATCTATTTGAAGTCATGGAGATAGGCTACATTGTTCCTCAAAAAGGCCACGAAGAAGTAGACGATGAGTCTGATAGAGCCTGTAATGAAGCAAAAGGAAATGGGTCAGACCATGACACACTACAGAGGAGCTATACATATCAAAGGGCTAACGGTGATAAGCCAGCAGCCACAAATTTCTTGGTGAAGAGCACCATTTTGAAGGACCAGCATTCAATAGACTTCCATGGAAAAGTAGTATATATATATATATATATATATATATATGTCAGAAGCATGTTCGAATCTGATCCACTCAAATTCTAGCCAATGGAGGTGATAGGCAAGAAGAGCAAGTCACCAACTCTCTTCTTCATCCAGGAGGGAGGTGAATTTTCCTGGTTAGCTGTATATAATAATCTATTTTTGGTTGTTTTTCCTATTTTCCCTAAGTGCAGTTGCACAAGTAGCATTTTTTAGCCTTGTGTGTTTCCCTTTGCTTGGGGGTAAAAACTTCATGTTTGATTCTAAAATCTTTTGGGCTGTTGATAATTCTTTCATAGCTGCATCTGACTCCACGCACAATGGATTTTGAGGCAACTGAGTTCTAAGCATAGCAGGCATGCTTCCCCTATGAGTCGTCAATCTATTGACCAATTTTGCCCACTGGCAAAATCTTGGTCAACTTCTCACCTGTTGTTTAAGGCCAATTCATTTCGGGTTTAGCAGGTTCAATGAATTTAGTTCATAGCCGGGTTTGATTGGTTCAAAGGTGAAAGTTCAATGGTCTTAGTTCAACAATCTTGGTTCAAAGGCTCATCGGTGTGCTTGGTTGAACCATTAAACTGTTGAACCATTTTGGTTCAACGGGTTTGGTTCAAAGAGGCCGCACTTCAAACGAAAAGACCCGATGACTTTCATCAAGGACGGTGACGTTCTAAAGGCTATCAAAATTAACAAAGTGAAATAGCCATTTGCCTTCAAATAAAAGAGCACTAGCATGAAAAAGGAGAAGGACCCAGAATGCAGTGATCCGCTAAGTGTTTGCCCCTAGGGGCTAACAAGCTAGAAGAGACAAAACTGAGAAAAGACAAAATGACAAAGTGACAAAGCAAGGAGGAATGACATGGCACAAAAGTGACAAAGCAGTCCAAGTGGAAAAGTGCAGGCGATTTATTGCCTGACAGTCCCAAAATGGCACAAACAGCAAATAGTGTAGACCATACATTTTTTAAAGGGGACAAATTTCATCTGTTGGCAGAAAAGAGGTGTGATCCATGCTTTCACATTAAAGCTCAAATGCCAAAGTCAAATTTGGCAATTATACAGCATGGTTCCAACAGGTTTCTTCTAGGATGATGACAACACAACAGTGTTTTCCTCTTTCCAATGGGACGCGACAGGCCAACTTGTCAAAAAAGTGCCAAGTTTCTTTCTCCTCTCTTCTATATATTGTAACTTCTCATTTTTGAGATAAATTGGGTTCTTCCACTTTTAGCCAGGTGCAGCCCTGCTAAAATTTCTGCCTAAATCAAATAAAATGCAGTTTTTACCTCCATTTGGATAGATGTTTCAGAGTATGCCTTGAATGTTTGTCTGTGTCTAGTCATCATTTCTTGATGCTCTCACAGGTTTAACACCAGCAGACCTGTCATCTACAAGGTGCCATCTCTACAGCTGAAAAGAGAAGAGCAGACATTTTAGAAGACCAGAATAGAAAGAGTTACTTACAGTGTGCATTTCACAGTGCCTCAGTAATTTTTTGTCTTTTATGTTTTCATGTAAGCCTCCCTGCCAGTCTTTTGTAGCCTGGTCCTTCTGCCTAATGTGTAGTGTATGTCTATATTTGTTCGGTTCTGAGAGTGGATGTGTGAAGGTTGACCCTTGTTTTTGGTGCATCACCTCTTTAGAGTAGGTTTGTTT